>OX393560.1:28323295-28923295 GCA_947650365.1 Chamaelirium japonicum
CAATTACTCTATTGCTGGTTGCATCCTCTCTCTCTCTCTCTCTCTCTCTCTCTCTCTCTCTCTCTCTCTCTCTCTCTCTCTCTCTCTCTCTCTCTCTCTCTCTCTCTCTCCGACATGGGCTTAAAACCTTCATGTTTATGAATCGAACCAATTGAATTAGTTGTAATATGACCATTGAGTTAAATTTTTTCGACCAAATTTGAGGTAAGGCATCTCCCTTTGTCTCTGTAAATTTTATTTCTAGTAGTACTTTGTCCTTGATCTTATTCCTAATGTCATAAGCAATAAACATGTCAATTCATCTGTAGGTATGTAATCATTCTTCGTTTTGTTACCTTTCTTCACATGCAAGATCAAGAAGTCCAACTTTTTTTTTTGGGAGACCAAGCTGTCAGTACATCACTTGTTAATGCACCGGCACAAGATAGACCAAGGATAAAAAATTGCCACAAGAGCAAGAGAAATGTCCCAATTTTTAATAACCCCATAAGCTGGAAGTCTTGCCACTAAGGTGAGAGGGAGGCCCACCACTACAGAGCTGTAGGAAAAGACGTAGCATTTATTCAAACACTTGACAAAGGCCATGGATTGCATGTCTTACCAACTGAGCTATCGGTTGGAGACACAAGAAGACTAACTAATGACTCATCATGCCCAGCTTTATTTATTAGATCCATGATCTCTTCACATTGAAGCATGCCCCTCAAAATGGTCCTTGCTTCTTCCATCCTTCTCTTAGTAGTAAACTCCATTATCAAATTCATAAAACCCAAGAAATCTAGAGAAAATCACTTTATTAAATTCTTAAAATACAGGAAATCTGGAGAAAATCCCTTCACCAAAGAAGCCTAGACAGCCTTCTATGTTCACCTTTTAGACAAAAGCCACCCCAGTGTTGATTGTAAAGGTGTCTGGTTGTAAACACCTACTCTCCAAATCCAAAAAATCCGTCACAGCTTCTTCCATTAACCCAAAGATGCAGTATCTGTTTATCAGCTAGTTGTAAAAACCTTCTAAACAAACATTTTTTTTTTTGTAATATAGGATGGATCCATTTAGACATTTCGCCTTAGGGCTAATTTTGTATCGAGACTGCCCTGCTCGGCTCCTTGCAACTTTTGGTCAACTTAACAAATGAAAATGAAAATTATTTTTTTTCATTCAGAAAAAATCATGAGTGTTCGTATCTATGATTTCAGACTTGTGGAAAAAATGATAAATATTTATTTGATAGTTTGTTTTTTGGCTCCTTGTGGAAGAAGTTGTGTTAATAGTAGTTGATTGACTGCTACCTCATATGACTAATGTCAGAATGTTGTACATTCTATACTCGGATCTTTTAGCAAGCCTGTTTTAACTTTTTGTTTGTATCTGTTTAGATTGTTTGAGAAAGATTGTCATGCCCTTCAATCCAAGAGAAGATATGGGATTGTATTGGGGGTATAAAGTCCGATATGCTTCAAGTATAAGTTGTGTTTTTAAAAGTAGCCCATATAAGGTAGATATAATGCTCTTGTACCCCTCCCCTTCTTCTCAATGACCTTTACACGATATTTGTCCTGTCTAAGAATTGTTTCTCTTTATAACCTTCAATAGTTTACTTTTATAGGGTGGATACGATTATGTTATTGGAACCTCAGAGCATGGTCTTGTAGTGAATTCATCGGAACTCAATATACCAACATTCAGGTATATCCTTATGCATATCAGTCATTGACTACCAGGGTTGGGTTGTTATGTCTGTTTTATCCTTCTGTTGCTATTCTTTCAATGTGGTCTTTCCATAGATGTTCTACATTGATATTTGGTAATGTGAGCTATCCATTTTAAACAAAGATATCCTTTAGCATGCACCAAGTAACTTATATTTCTTTCTTTTAATTCTACATGCTACTTTAGTAGTCTTAGTATTTATCTTCATTTGATTTTGCAAAGGCTTTATTCCATAGTTCTATTGGTCTTATTTAATAACTTATTTTGATATTTGTTGCACATCTAATTGCTTGATTTATTGTACATGGAAATTAATGGATTCCCTCATGTATCGTTTGCTTTAGATACTATTGGTCTAAATGGATGCCTTTTGTGATTTTTGTGGCATAATAATTGCTTAAGTTATTAAATAAGACCGATAGGACTATGGAATAAAGCCTTTCTTGCCCAGAAGCTTACCCAAGATATTGCCATCTGATCTCAGACTTGTCTGGAGCCTGGTTTGCGCCTGTGTTGCTTTATATTCTATAAAATATAATGTGGCAATTGTATCTTTATTGTCTTTATATCAACATTTTATGAATGTATATGAGCTTTATTGCAACCAACTCCCTGCGTACATCGATATGAGTAAGGGAGATGAGCAACAAAGGGGTATATACTCTTCATATTATGTGTTTTACATTGTAAATCTTTGCAATGGGGCATGCGTGGAACAACCATTATATTTCACCCCACCACTATTGTGTTTAAGATTTGACAAAGCAATTGATGGTTGGGTGAGGAGGTTGTGGGTTCGATCCCCCCCTCGAGTTTCATAGGAGTGTGTTGGGAAACTTCCGAGTGGGTCTATGTGCATTCCGGGAGGGATTAGTCCAAGCCTGAAGTGGGTCCATTGCCAAAGGTTTTGGGACACCAGCCAAAATAAACACATCAATTTGACTATTGTCCTACTTAATAGATGTCAAATTTCTATCTTCGACTCTGGGCATGGCATAGACTTGTAGAACTTTTTTTAGTCTTGTGTGTGATTGCCATTAATAGGGCTTCAGGTGGTGTGCCACTGCTGATTCGAAGGAAGAAAGAATGGAAAGTGAAGAGGATACATGCATATATGGTGACAGTAGCATATAGCAGACTGTGCAGGATGATGCGATATAAACATTCTAGAAATAATTTTAGAAGTAAAAAGGTTTGGTTTTGTTATGGGGTTTAAACTGATGTGTGGTTTATCTATGGCAACATAATTCCCTAGTGGTCCTATTGAGGAAATAGGCTTGTATGTTTGTCAGATGGTCATCTTTTGGTGAGAGGGAGGGCTAGTGAGCAAGTAAGAAAACCTAGATCAAAGTTACGAGGAAAGATAATGAGCTTGTATTGCTGGAAGTCAATGTACTTGTTAAGAATTGGTGAGAAGCAACTTTTTGGATCCAAGCCTGAAAAATGTATCAAGACTAGTTTGAAGTCACAAGTATTGTTGGTTAGAAGTATGGTATGGCACGACTTGGCTTAATATGGAGGTTCTGAGAATTGGGGTGATGAGTATTAAGGGATGCTTGTATTACTGGAAATCGATGAAGCAACTTTCAGGATCCAAGCCTAAAAAATGTATCAAGACTAGTTTGAAGTGACAAGTATTGTTGATTAGCTATGGACCAGCTTGCCATAATATGGAGAATTTGAGAGTTGGGGTGATGGGTATTAAGGGATACATGACTTGAGGAAACATGACATGATGGTCATAGCCCTATCATTGTTCTAAAAAGCGGTTCGGGCATCCGCCTAGGCGTTTTGGGCCTTAGTTCGCACTGCACAAGTTGGAACCTCTTTCCTTGGTGCCCAGAGGAGAAAGGGTGTGGATGTGACCTTTGGAACCAACCACTATGAGTTTCCTTTCGCTCTTCTCTTTCTTCTTGTTCTTCATATTAGTCTTCTCTTTTTCCTTCTTCAATTGGTATATTACTGTGCTGCTTGTGTAGTGTGTCTCCCTTGTCTACTGTGACCATCTAAAAGAATGATTATAGTACCTCTCTTGGCCCATTGTGAACACCTAAAAGAAGGATGACAATGACAACATAGTAGTTACATAAATTCTAAATGGAATCTTTTATACAATTTCAGGCGCCTTAGTCTCTGGGCGTCCGCCTTGCCGCCATGGAAGACCATCACCGCCTTCTGTTCGTCTAGTGCTTTTTAAAACATGAGTACTATATAAGAACAAATAGCTGCAAAATGATCTACAGAACTCTCCGAATAGATGGTAAAATGATTGTACACTCTAGATTTGGAAGTACATTTGAATTTCCATGATAATCATTAGGTAGTTCATTTTCATATATAATGACACTTTATGTTGTATTTCATCATCAATTCATCATCATCGAAGTCTTATCCCATCAAGATGGGGTCGACTATAGAGCTCAACTCTAATTAAGGAGTATGCACAAAAAAAGACATTAATATTGCAACCACCTGTAAACTAGACGAAGCATGCTTTTAGATAACTGTAGATTGATTTCCTTTTTTTTGTATAACTTTCTGCATGTAGACTTGTAGCTTTCTGGTGAGTCGGAGTCGATGAATATTAAAAAAGATTTTTCTCAACAACATATTTTATTTTCAATTCTCTTCATCCAATCTTGATCGTTTTGTTGGTTTCTTCCTAATGATCTGTTGTCCTATTTTGCAGACACTTGCTGATTGCCTTTGGTGGCCTTGGCGGTCTGGAAGAGAGCATTGAAGAAGATAGTAATTTGAAGGTACAAGTGTTATCACGAATAAGTTTTTAAGTCAGACCTAGCATGCAAAAATACTGAAAATTTGTACAGGTACAAAAAATTAGAAAAAAATGTAGAAATTTTAAAAAATATATATAAAAAAACAATTATTTATTCATGTTTTATTTTTTATTATACTAAAATTATGAAAAATATTGTTTATATAGGTACCCCGCCATACCTGTACCTTGCTTTTTTAAGGTTTTACTGTACTGGTGTACCTGTATCTGTATAGATATCCGTATCCATGCTTCATAATCCACAATAAACTAAAAGGCATTAACAGATCTTATATGGACTAGCTTTGTGGAAGCATCCTTTTTTATCTTTTGTTCGAAAAAAAGGTCTTGTTCTCCTTTAGTAGTCCTTTTTCATAATTTTAGGAATTAGTGCAATTAACCATAATTTTAAAACTCGGCTGAGTCGGGCCGAGTTGACTCGACTCGGCTAGACTTTGAGTCGAGTTATTCGACCGTGTCGGGCCGAGCTAGTTTGGATGAAACTCGACCGAGTCGGACCGAGTTTACTCGCTTCAGCTGACTTTCGAGTAGAGTCCGAGTTTCGAGTTTTTGAGAAATGAAATTAACATAATCTTGAATTATGATAATCACCAATAACTCTTTCACATAAACTATTATACATACAAAGAGCTAATTGGAATGAGCGTTCCATATCAGTCAATTAATCCATTTATTCACCCTTTTAGGACAACTAAATATTCGGATAAATGGGTAGAATAGCAGGATAAAATGACAAATTTTTGCAGGCAACACATGTTTTTTTTTTTAAAAAAAAGAAGAAGCAGTTTGCCTATTTAGTAACTCATTAAAAATAGTGATTGGATTGTTTTCCACAGGGCAAAGATGTCCATGATATATTCAGTTCATACTTGAACACATGTCCTCTTCAGGGAAGCAGAACTATTCGGACCGAGGTATCATAAGTTCCCCCCAACTGTAAATATGTCGTCAACCTTTATAATCGGTTATACTATCAATCTTGTATCATGGTTTTGTTATTTGTTTTTCTTTCAGGAGGCCATTTTCATATCCCTACAGTACTTCCAAGAGCCAATTCAACGAGCAGGGCGAAGATTCGAACGTAAATAAGCTGATTGGCAGGCTTTCCCTCTTAGCTGCACGATGAGGCTGCAGCTATCTTTTCATGAATAGTCATGATCAATGCATTTTAGAATGGGTGCGGGTTTAAGCTAGGGTTTAACAAGTTTGGCGAATGTTGATGATGATGTAGTAATGTTCTTTATCGAGGGCTTCAACTGCAATCATTTGAAAATCTTGCCATAAATCTCTCGATCTGGACATTTTATGGTATGGCTCATCCGACTGTGATAGGCGATGCATGTTGGATACTAGGATGATGCGCAACTACACGGAGAGCTTCATGGGATGGATGTGATGCATGCTTGATGTGCCGATCTATATTGCATATATCATGGATCTAAATGTTAATTAATTCTGCATTGCTAAGCCCAAAAGAAACACTAGTTCTTGGAGTTACATATTGCTCAGTAGGTGTTGTTCAAGTAGGGTCGCAGCGGTGTCACTTAAAACTGAAAACCGTGGTAAACCACATCGCATGGTGTGGTTCTGGTTTGCCAAACATAATACCGTCGTTGTAGGGTTTCAGTTTTTGATTTCGGTGTAACAGTGCGGTTTCGGTTTTGACTGAAACAATATAAAATTGCACCTTTTAGGCTATTCTAATGATAAATCGCGATGTAATGCATCACTCACCACATGGTGCGGTTTTGGTTTTATATAACGATATAGCAGTACGGTTCGGTGTTGTGATACGATTTTGGTTTTATCCAAAACTGCACCGTTGCCATCCCTACGTTCAGGGCACCGCTGTTGGAACATCGTGTGACTGCGGTTGGAAGCGAAAGTGGGCCAGCATGTGCGTGAAGTACCTGTCTCGTAGAGATCGGGATTGCTGCCATTGAGAGCTGAGAAGGGTAATAAACGTCGTGAGCCTCGTCATCATCCTCAGGAAAGAGAAGGAAGAGCACGAGGAGGTGGATGCCATCATCATGTTCATGGTGTCTTGTTTGGAGGACAAAGGGTTAGGGTTTTGAAACCTGAGGTGGAGAAGAAGGTTATGGAAAAACCCATCTCGGTCTATCGTACCATGGAGAGTTATTATGGGGAGCTAGTACTGATCCCTGTCAATAGGGGTGTAAACAAAGCCCACCAGCCCGAACCCAGTCCAAAATTCAATATCTGAACCTGGCCCAGCCAGGTCCGGTCAATGACCCGACCCGGCCCGGCATAAAAACACCATAGGCTGGGCTCTACCTGCCACTCTTAGCTGCAGCCCGGCCTGAAAGGAAGCCCAAAAGTCTGGCCTGAGAGCCCGACCCAAATAACGCTATACTTGGTATATATAAGGACTGTATAAACTGCATGAAAGAAAATTTAGTACAGTGGTTTGATGGTTTTGTGTAAACTCTCTGAGTTTCTGTGTTCAACCCCATACACAACCCTTTAGAAGGGAGAAGGAGGGATGGCTGCACTCGGGATGACGGCTGCGCTCTCACGAATACGTGAGAGCCTCTTGTTTATTCATAACATATATATAGAGAGCTAGGGAAGGGATAGATGTGTCGATTAGATATATATCCCACCAAAGTGGGCAGCCACATATATCCGTAACACTCCCCCTTGGATGCCCACTTATCAAAGACATTGCCTCGTTAAAACCTTACTAAGGAAAACCCAATGGGACAAAACCTTCAATGAATGAAAAATAGTACAATGCGTCCTTCAGGAACATAGTTCTTCAGGAACAGATTCGTCTGGAATCTCAGATTCTTCTGGAATCTTAGTGGGTGCGACTTACACTGCCTCATTAAAACCTTTCGATGGAAAAATCCTGTGGAAAAAACCTCATCGCAGGAAAAAGAGTACAATGCGCAAAAGACATTCTTCTGGATGTCTCCATCTGCATCTGCAGGATGCTCCCCCTCATCTTTATCCTACATTCTATTACAAGCCTTGCTTATATCAATCTTCAAAAAAAATACTCCCCCCCCCTAATACATTAAGATGCTACTTTCCACCCTGTTAATACATCAATTTCGAATAACATTCATATGCCCTGTTGGTGAAGTCTCCTCATGCCAATCTGATGCACCAACTTCTGGAATGTAGACTTTGGAAGCGCCTTGGTGAAGAGCTGCCGAGTTCTCAACTGACTTCACCTGCTTTATAATAATTTCTTTCTTCTCTTGGAGTTCATAGGTGTAGAAGAATTTCGGGGAGATGTGCTTGGTCCTGTCGTCTTTGATAAAACCACTTTGAATTTGAGCTATGCATGTTGCATTATCTTCGTAAATTTCTCATGAAGCGCCAGTATCTCTGAATGATTGGATGACGTTGCTACCAGTGTTTGCTTTGTGGATTTCCATAAGATAGCTGCATTACTATTAAGAAATACATAACCTATTTTTGACCTCCCCTTATGGGGATCAGATAAATAACCAGAGTCTGCATATCCAACTAGGTTAGTCCTTTTACATGAATAGTATAAACCAAGGTCAACTGTCCCTTTTAGGTATCTAAATATATGTTTTATACCATTCCAATGTCTACGTGTAGGTGCAGAGCTATATCTAGCAAGTAGATTAATAGAAAATGAAATATCAGGCCTAGTGCATTGAGATAGATAAAAAATTGCACCTATTGCACTTAAATAGGGTACTTCAGGACCTAAGACTTCTTTATTTTTTCTTTCTGGACCTGTATGGGTCTTTCTTAACATCTAAAGACCTTACAACCATGAGTATACTAAATGAATAACATTTATCCATATTAAACCTCTTTAGGAGATTTTCAGTATATTTTGTCTCATGGACTAAAATCCTATCCTTGTTGTGTTCGATCTGCAGGCCGAGGCAAAATTTTATCTCACCCAGGTCTTTCATTATAAACTCCTTTTTAAGATAGCCAGTGGTTTTCTCAATCTCTTCGGGAGATCCTATTAGATTTATATCATCTACATATACTGCTACTAATGTAAATCCATTCTAGGATTTCTTAATAAATACGCATGGGCATATATGGTCATTTTTATAGCCTTCCCTAGACAGATATTCACTGAGCCGATTGTACCATAAACTTCCGGATTCTTTCAGACCGTACAATGCTCGTTTTAATCTAATTGAATGCGTATTTCTAGATTTAGAGTTAGGTAAATCAAATCCTTCAGGAATTTTCATGTATATTTCACTATCTAAGTTACCATATAGGTAGGCTGTCATTACATCTATAAGTCTCATGCTTAATTTTTCAGAGACAACTAGACTTATAAGATATCTGAATGTGATGGCATCCATAACTAGGGAATTTTATTTCTTCATAATCTATCCCAGATCTCTACGAGAATCTTTGAGCAACTAAGCATGCTTTATATCTTTGGATCTCGTTCTTTTCATTTCTTTTTCTAACAAGCACCCATCTGAAGCCTACAGGGTTTATTCCTTTTGGGGTTTGTATTATAGGTCCAAACACTTCACGATTTGCCAGAAAATCTAGTTCAGCTTGAATCACATCCTTTTATTTTGGTCAATCTTTACTTTATCGACATTCTAGGATTATGCGTGATTCAATGTCATTATCATCACCCTTTATTATCTCATTTGCTATAGCATATAAGAATATATCATCGAAGATTATTTCTTTTTTATTCCATATTTTCCCTGAGTATGTGTAGAACATAGATATCTCATCATTGTTGGATACCAGTACCTCTTTCCCAGTCTCTTCTACGATCTGGGGCATAACCTCGGTTGGAGTGATATACTTTAATTTGGGGAAATTGGATATTTTATTTATGACATCTTTCGGACCGTCAAGAGATTTTATATTATGAACAGCTTCTTCAGGAGCTGTAGGGTATGATATGCTATTTAATATCCTCTTCCGAGGAGCTAAATCTTTGGAACCTATAGGTCTACCATGCTTCTGGCGTGTGTCAGACTCATTTACTGCTTTATTCTTACTTAGGATATCAATTATGGCAGGTACATTCATAGTTGGCATGTGTGATTTAGTTACTTTTACTGCATCATTGAATACATATGGTAACTCATTTGCAATAGATTGCAAGTATATTATTCTCCTAACTTCATGCTCACATTGGGGAGTCCTGGGGTCTAGATGAGACAGAGTGAAAGTATTCCACGATAATTCACGTCGTTCCTCTTGGACGGAATGTTCATTATCTCTCTTATCTTCCCCTAACGACGGGAAGACTGTCTCATCGAAGTGACAATCCGCAAACATTGCGGTAAGAATGTCAAATGTTAAGGGTTTTAAATATTTGAGAATCGAAGGAGACTCAAACCCTATATAAATTCCCAATCTACGTTGGGGACCTATTTTAGTTCTCTTTGGTGGGGGAATAGGAACATACACTGTACATCCAAATTTTTTAAGATGAGAAATATTTGGTTGATTCCCAGATACTAATTGTACAGGAGAGAACTTATGGTACGAAGTTGGTCTAACTTTGATTAAGGATGTAGCATGCAGAATTGCATGGCCCCAAACACTAGTAGGTAATTTTGAATGCATTAGGAGGGGTCTAGCAATCATTTGAAGTCGTTTTATCAAGGATTCTGCTAAACCATTCTGTGTATGAACATGAGGTACATGATGTTCAATCTCTATCCCTAGTGATAGACAAAAATCATCAAAAGCTTGAGAGGTAAATTCTGTTGCATTATCCAGCCTTATAGATATGATGGTCTGGTCAGGAAAATGTGCTCTCAATTTTATGATTTGCGCTAGTAATTTGGCAAATGCATGGTTTCTAGTTGATAAAAGGCACATATGAGATCATCTAGTTGAGGCATCTATTAAGACCATAAAGTATTTGAAAGGTCCAATAGAGGGGTGAATTGGTCCATATATATCTCCTTGGATTCTATGAAGAAAAGAAGATGATTCAGATTCAATCTTCAGGAATGATGGTCTGGTAATAAGCTTATCTAGGGAGTAAGGGATACAAACTAACTCATTAGGTATGTGATAATGTGCTAAAGGATGACCACAAGAGTTTTCTACGATCTTTTTCATCATTGTTGACCCAGGATGTACTAGACGATCATGCCAGATATTAAAAATCATAGGATTATGGAGCTTCTGGCTCACTATTTGTCTTGGATTAGTACTGAGTTGCTGGCTCATGTTTGTATGTGACTTAACAATCCCAATATGAGTGAAGTATATCCCTAAGGATAGATTAGAGAATTTCTCTAGAGTAAATTTCTGGTTTCCAATACTAGAGGTTATACATAAGAATTCATTGTTCCTCTCGCTCAGAATTTCTATGTGATACCAATTTGCTCTGATATCTCTGAAACTGAGTAAGTTTATTTTAGAGTTACTAGAGTATAAGGTAGATTGTATGAAGATATGAGTTCCATTAGGTAACATTAGGTGTGCTCTATCGGAGCCTTCTATTATCTGAGTGGGGCCAGCTATGGTCGATATTTTATTTGAACCAAATTTAATACTTGAAAAGTATTTCTGGTCCCTAAGTATCGTATGAGTAGTGGCACTATCTATCAGACAAATGTTATCACTATTCATGTCTCCCTTGAATTCCATTTCCTGATCAAAAAAATAAAGTATTATTTGATATAAGGTTCTGGCAACTCAGATATATAGGAAATGAGAAACATTTATATTTAAGGAAGATCTAAAAGATATTATACCAAACAGACGAAATATTAACTAAAAAAAACAAAATAATTGTTTTGATAAACGATAGTAGGGCTGTGCAAAAACCGACCCGAACCGCCTAACCGAACCGAAACCGACCAAAATTTAACCGAAATAACCGAACCGAACATCAAACCGAACCGAAAACAAACCGAACCGACAAAACCGATTAAATCGGTTTCGGTTCCCGGGTATGAAACACCGAACCGAAACCGAAAAAACCGACCCGACTTCTTAAATCATAAACACAACGGCCATAATACTTTTGTTTCCAGTAAGTGCAAGTACAAAGTAATTATGTTACATCTACAATGCTTCAAAAGGGTGAACGTCGGTTGATTTTGCTTTGAACTTTCATTTTGGCACTATGTAAGAACATAATCATCCACTTATTTGTGATGAACTGACGATTAAGATTCAAGAGCCAAGGGTTCTAGCATAACTCATATTAACCGAAATCGAACCGAAACCGAATCGAAAACCGATCACACCGAACCGACAAAATCGACCATTTCGGTTTCGGTTTCGGTTTTGATTTTTCGAAAACCGAAAAAAAAAAAACCGACAAAACCGACACCGAAACTGACCGACAAAACCGATGCTCACCCCTAAACGATAGCAGTCTCTCACTCAAAATCTCCAGGACTAAGGCTTTAGCCTTGTCTTCAGGACTAAGGTTTTAGCCTTGTCTTTAGGACTAAGGTTTTGGCCTTGTTTTCAGGACTAATGTTTTAGCCTTGTCTTCAGAACTAAGGTTTTGGCCTTGTCTTCAGGAGCCTAGTGAGTAGATGGATTAAGAACTACCAAATTCTAGGAAAATCAAGATCCTCATTGTTAAGGAACTACTGATCCTCTATATAGTGGAAAAAAAGTTAAGATGTATCCGTAGCCATATTGTACTGTCTTGGTTAACGAGGGCCAAGCTCACACAAGGCTATGGATAAAGGTACATGATTATGTTCATACTGACTATTATTATTTAACCAGGATAAGGTTAATCCACACTATTAGATGAAATACGAGGTAAATATAACATATCTATTTTGGAGTATAAAGTAGAGATATGTCCAATAGATAACCTTGCATTAACTTATTTAAATTGATAAGATCGGACCATACCGATAAGTCCGGAATGGCCCAAATACTCAATAACCATATATAGATCGCTGAAAACGGATCTATATTGGACTCGAGATCACAATATCAAATTAAACGGTTCAGATTAAAACATATATTAAATAGTTTGAATTTGTAAAATCAGACCGTACCGATGCATCCGGAATGGTTCAATTAGCCAAGATATATACTTGGATCGATCAGATTGGGCCAAGATCAGGCTCACCATCATAGGATAAAAACGGACAGTTTAGATTAAATCAAGCTGTTAAATATATGTGAATGCATAGTAGGATAGACGGGTCGGGTTTAGCTATCAGCAGTCGGGTCGGGTCTATCCCATATAGTCGGGTCGAACCTACACTATGCAGTCGGATCTGAGCCTATGGCTCGGGCCTGATCTTGTTTCGGGCCTGGGTCTGGATTTAGACTCGGGCTCGGGTTTGTAACCAGGTTCGGGTCGGGTCGGGTCGGGTTGATTACGGATTGAGTTTTAAAAACCCAAAACAGTGAACCCTTATCCTTATCTTCTCCGATTTGATCGGGGAAATCCTAACCGATCGGAGATTCCAGTGATCACCACGTCACCAGATGTCGCCGGTCCCGCGCAGGTGGCGGCTGACCGGGATCAGCGCCGGACGACACCGGCCACATCGCAGGGAGCAACCGGTCGGGATCAATGCCGGATGACACCGATCATGCGGGCCACTGCCATCTCTCGCGCGCGTGGGTCGCTGCTGCCGGTCGCGCAGACCGTCTGTGCTCCTGTGTGCGGGTCGCTGCCACCATCGCGCAGCCTGTCGTCGTCGGTTGCTCGAGTGGAGCAGCCGCCCGGTGGATCTGTGCGGCATAGAGCAGTGGTCCATCGGCATTATGCTCGCCAGTCCGGAGGTTCTGGCCAATGGTTGGCCATGAGGATGTCTCACGGTGATACGAGCTGGTGTGGATTGCGACAGGCAGAAACAGAAGCTAGCAACATGCAAATCTCCGACGAGATCAATTCTCACTGGAGTCGAAGAGCTATCTTTGGCGTACCTGGAGTGGATCGATGCTGCTAGATTTGTCTGATCGTATTGTAGTTGTAAGGTTTGCCGTGCTGCGAGGTTCTTCGTCGCACCGTTTGTGATCTCCGTCTCTCTTCGATCTCTCTTCTCTCGTGTTTCTCTTTTGTTGTATGATCGGCCAGGCTGTAGGGCTCGTGCTGATAACGTGTTATGAGAGGAAGGGAGAAGGAGGGATGGTTGCACTCGGGATGACAGCTGCGCTCTCACGAATACGTGAGAGCCTCTTGTTTATTCATAACACACACACACACACACACACACACACACACACACACACACACACACACACACACACACACACACACACACACACACACACACACACACACACACACACACACACACACACACACACACACACACACACACACACACACACACACACACACACACACACACATATATATATATATATATATATATATATATATATATATATATATATATATAGAGAGAGAGAGAGAGAGAGAGAGAGAGAGAGAGAGAGAGAGAGAGAGAGAGAGAGGGGATTAGGGATAGATGTGTCGGTTAGATATATCCCACCAAAGTGGGCAGCCACATATATCCGTAACAATAACTCTTAACCCTAAATTAGACCGGCCCCAAAATCCGAATATATGTATACACGGGCCGGACCCGGGCTCAGACCCTTGGACCGAGGCCCGGTCCGGCTCCAACAGGCTATTTTGGGCTTGGCATCTCTAGGTATTATAGACACCACACGGCCCCGTTTTACACCCCTACCTTTCAATGCATGGACGGTTGCGATGTATCGCACATCCCGTAACCAATCCAGCTCCCATCGTGTTTAATTACAAAAAATTAGGGGGAATTAGCGATAGGTCCTTGACAATAGATCGGTTTAGTTTAAATGACAAACAAAAGATGGCTTTGCACAAGTCCCTCCCGAAAAACATGCTTTTAGAGCAAGTACCTATGTTGACTTTTCTCACTTTAAATGACACCCACTCCTAATACTAAAGTCACAGATATTACTCTTCACTGCAGCTAAAAAGTAACAATATCCAATTGTTACCCTTTATTGAATTGAGTAACTATACTCAAGTGATTTTACTGTAGCAATTTTTTTGGGGGACTTAGTGAGACATCCCTGACAAAGAGATCGGTTAAACTAAAGGATTGTGTAAACCTATGGACGAAAATATCATTTACTATGTTTTAATTTTTTTTTGCAATGCCATCGAACCAGTGAACACCGAACCTGGCCAGATCTGCTCACCTTCGCCGAACCCCACCTCCCTCCTCACCGGCGGTGGCTGCCATTGAGCTAGGGTGTGGTGCACCGGTCGACAGTGGCTGTCGTCGAGGTAGGGTGCGATGCACCATCCGGAGCCCCACCTCCTCCCTCCTCACCGATGGTGGCCGTTGTCAGGGTGGCATGTGATGTACGGTCAGTGGTGCTTGCCTTCGGGGTGGGGTGCAATGCACCATGCACCAGCTGAAGCCTCACCTCCTCCCTCCTTACCGGCAGTGGTCGCGTCGAGAGAGAGAGATGGGAGAAGAAAGCAGGGAAAGGGTAATTTCAGACCGTAGGCTAAAAGAAATTATAGCAGGTCCTCTTTAAGGGATGGATCTGTTGTCATCAGGGACCTCTCACACATTAACCCTTTTTTTTTGAGAAATCTTGATAAATTGTTTTGCTACAGTAAAATCACGGTAGCAATTGTTACTTAATTCAGTAATAAAGATTAAAAATTGCTACTGTGGTAGCAAAGAGTAACAATTCGGTGATAAAAGAGTAACAAATGGTACATGTAAGGGTAAAGTGGTTATTTTCCAAATAATAGGGTAAATGGACCTTGTCCAAATGAGAGGACCTGGTGCAAAACCATCTTGTTATCGGTCCTTATTCTTGGCAGGGGGTCGACGGGCGCGGTAGTCGGCCTCGAACAGCGGGTCGATGGACATTCCCCTGGCCGGCTCTTGGCAGGGGGTCGACGGGCGCAATGGTCGACTCCGGACAGCGGGTTGGCAGACAGACTTTCTGGCCGACCCTTGGCAGGGGGTCGGTGAACGCGACAGTCGACCCCAGACAGCGGGTCGATGAACACGCCCCTGGCCGGCCCTTGGCAGGGGGTTGACGAACGGACGGTCGACCCCGGACAGCGCGTTGAAGGGTATTTACTTATAATTTTAGGCTATTTTTAGGAGGCAATGGCGAGCCTCTTAAAGGGTATTTTTAGGAGGAATGCTCGATTGTGTATAATATACTTAAGGTTATCGGGTTGGGGCTTAAACAAAATATAGTCTGGTTTTGCCTCCCTAAATATAAGGAGTCTAGTAGCAATCCCAAAAAATAGATAGCATATTGTGAGGCTCTTAGAGATTGTTTTAGGAAGGAGTGCTCGATTGTATATAAATTACTTAACGTTATCGGGTGGGGGTTCAAAAAAAAAATATGGTGCGGTTTTGGCTCCTTAAATATAGGGAGTCTAGTAGCAATCCAAAAAATAGAGAGGCATATTGTGAGGCCCTTAGAGGGTATTTTAGGTAGGAGTGCTTGATTTAGAGAGCATATTGCGAGGCTCTTAGAAAGTGTTTTAGGGAAGAGTACTCGATTGTATATAATTTAGTTATAATTATCGGGTAGGAGCCTAGAGAAATTGGGAGCAATTTTGGCTCCCCAAATATAGGGAATCTAGTAGTGATCCCAAAAATAAGGAGGCAATGGCGAAGCTAATATATGGTGTTTTTCGGAGGAATGCTCGATTGTATATAATTTATTTAAGGTAGACGGGTAGGGGTTCCAAAAAAATATGGAGCGGTTTTGGCTCCCTAAATATAGGGAGTCTAGTAGCTATCCCAAAAATAGAAAGCATATTGCGAGACTCTTAGAACATGATTTAGGGAGGAGTGCTCGATTGTATATAATTTACTTAAGGTTTTCATGTGGGTGTTCAAAAAAAATCGGGAGCAGTTTTAGCTACCTAAGTATAGGGAGTCTAGTAGCAATCCCAAAAATAGAAAGGCATATTGCGAGGCTCTTAGAGAGTATTTTAGGTAAGAGTGCTTGATTTTTATATATTTTACTTATGATTTTAGGGTATTTTTGGGAGGCAATAACGAGGCTCTTAGAGGGTGTTTTTGGGAGGAATACTCGATTGTGTATAATTTACTTAAGGTTATTGGGTGGGGGTTTAAATAAAGTATAGAGTGGCTTTAGCTCCCTAAATATAGGGAGTCTAGTAATAATCCAAAAAAATAGATAGCATATTGCGAGGCTCTTAGAGAGTATTTTAAGGTGGAGTGCTCGATTGTATATAATTTACTTAAGGTTATCGGGTAGAGGTGCAAAACAAATATAGAGCGGTTTTGGCTCCTTAAATATAGAGAGTCTAGTAGTAATTATAAAAATAGAGAGGCATATTAAGAGGCTCTTAGTGGGTATTTTAGGGAGGAGTGCTTGATTTATATATAACTTATATATGATTTTAGGGTGTTTTTGGGAGGCAATTTAGAGGGTGTTTTTGGGTAGAATGCTCAATTATATATAATTCACTAAAGATTGTCAGGTATGGGTTCAAAAAAAATATAGAGCTGTTTTGGCTCCCTAAATATAGGGAGTCTATTAGCAATCCCAAAAATAGAGAGCATATTACGAGGCTCTTAGAAAGTTTTTAGGGGAGGAGTGCTCGATTGTATATAATTTAGTTATGATTATCTTATAGGAGCCTTGAGAAATTAGGAACGATTTTGGCTTCCAAAATATAGGGAGTCTAGTAATGATCCCAAAAATAAGAAGACAATGGCGAGGCTCATATAAGGTATTTTTGGAAGAAATGATCGATTGTATTTAATTTACTTAAAGTTGACGGGTGGGGGTTAAAAAAAAATATAGAACAGTTTTGGCTCCCTAAATATAGGGAGTTTAATAGTAATCCCAAAAATATAGAGAATATTGTATAACTCTTAGACGGTATTTTAGTAAGGAGTACTCTATTATATATAATTTCCTTAAGGTTATTGGGTGGGTGTTCAAAAAAAATATAGAGCGGTTTTGGCTAACTAAATATAGGGAGTCTAGTAGCAATCCCAAAAATAGAAAGGCATATTGCGAGACTCTTAAAGGGTGTTTTAGGGAGGAGTGCTTGATTTATATATAATTTACTTATGATTTAAGGTTATTTTTAGGAGGCAATGTTGAGGTTTTTTGAGGGTGTTTTTGGGAGGAATGCTAGATTGTATATAATTTACTTAAGGTTGTCGGGTGGGGGTTCAAAAAAAATAGGTTGTTATTTTAACTCCATAAATATAAGGAGTCTAGTAGCAATCCCGAAAATATAGAGCATATTACGAGGCTGTTAAAGGGAGTTTTAGGGAGAAGTGCTAGATTGTATATAATTCACTTTATGTTGTCTTGTGGGGGTTCAAAAAAAAAATGGTGATGTTTTAGCTCCTTAAATATAGGGAGTCTAGTAGCAATCCCAAAAAATAGAGAGGCTCTTAGAGGGTGTATTTAGGAGGCAATGATGAGGCTCTTAGAGGGTGTTTTTAGGAGGAATACTTGATTATATATAATTTACTAAAGGTTATCGGGTGGGGGTTCAAAAATTATATAGAGTGATTTTGTCTCCCTAAATATATAGAGTCTAGTAGCAATCCCAAAAATAAAGAGCATATTGCGAGGCTCTTAGAAAGTGTTTTTGGGAAGTGTGCTCGATTGTATATAATTTAGTTATGATTATCGGGTAGGAGCCATGAGAAATTAGAAGCAATTTTGGCTCCCCAAATATAGGGAGTCTAGTAGCGATCCTAAAAATAAAAAGGCAATGACGAGGCTTATATAAGGTGTTTTTGGGAGGAATTCTCGATTGTATATAATTTACTTATGGTTGACGGGTGGGGGTTCAAAAAAAATATGGAGCGGTTTTGGCTTCCTAAATATAGGGAGTCTAGTAGCAATCCTAAAAATAGAGAGCATATTGCGAGGTTCTTAGAAGGCGGTTTAGAGAGGAGGCTCTTAGAAGGTGGGGGTTCAAAAAAAATAGGGAGCAGTTTTGGCTACTTAAATATAGAGAGTCTAGTAGCAATTCCAAAAATAGAAAGGCATATTGTGAGGCTCTTAGAGGGTGTTTTACATAGGAGTGCTTGATTTTTATATATTTTACTTATGATTTTAGGGTGTTTTTGGGAGGCAATGGCGAGGCTCTTAGAGGGTGTTTTTAGGAGGCAATGGCGAGGCTCTTAGAGGGTATTTTTGGGAGGAATGCTTGAGTGTGTATAATTTACTTAAGGTTATTGGGTGGAGGTTCAAATAAAGTATGGAGTGGCTTTGGCTCCCTAAATATAGGGAGTCTAGTAATAATCCTAAAAAATAGATAGCATATTGCGAGGCTCTTAGAGAGTGTTTTAAGTTAGATTGCTCGATTGTATATAATTTACTTAAGGTTGTCGGGTAGGGGTGCAAAAAAAATATAGAGTAGTTTTGGCTCCTTAAATATAGAGAGTCTAGTAGCAATTCCAAAAATAAAGAGGCATATTGCGAGGCTCTTAGTAGGTATTTTAGGGAGGAGTGCTTGATTTATATATAACTTATATATGATTTTAGGGTGTTTTTTGGAGGTAATTGCGAGGCTCTAAGAGGGTGCTTTTGGGAGTAATGCTCAATTATATATAATTTACTAAAGATTGTCAAGTGGGGGTTCAAAAAAAATATAGAGCTATTTTGGCTCCCTATATATAGGGAGTCTATTAGCAATCCTAAAAATAGAGAGCATATTGCGAAGCTCTTAGAAAGTGTTTTAAGAAGGAGTGCTCGATTGTATATAATTTAGTTATGATTATCGAGTGAGAGCCTTGAGAAATTGGGAACGATTTGGCTCCCAAAATATAGGGAATCTAGTAGCAATCCTGAAAATAAGGAGGCAATGACGAGGCTCATATAAGGTATTTTTGGAAGGAATGCTTGATTGTATATAATTTACTTAATGTTGAGTAGTGGGGGTTTAAAAAAATTATGGAACAATTTTGGCTCCCTAAATATAGGGAGTGTAGTAGCAATCCCTAAAATATAGAGCATATTGTAAGGCTCTTAGAGGGTTTTTTAGTGAGGAGTACTCGATTGTATATAATTTATTTAAGGTTATCTGATGGGTATTCCAAAAAAATATGGAGCGGTTTTGGCTAACTAAATATAGGGAGTCTACTAGCAATCCCAAAAATAGAAATGCATATTGCGAGGCTCTTAAAGGGTATTTTAGGAAGGAGTGCTTGATTTATATATAATTTATTTATGATTTTAGGTTGTTTTTGGGAGGTAATGGCTAGGCTCTTCGAGGGTATTTTTGGGAGGAATGCTCGATTGTATATAATTTACTTAAGGTTATCGGGTGGGGGTTCAAAAAAAATAGGTTATTGTTTTGGCTCCATAAATATAGGGAGTCTAGTAGTAATCATAAAAATATAGAGCATATTACGAGGCTGTTAAATGGAGATTTAGGGAGGAGTGCTTGATTGTGTATAATTCACTTTATGTTATCCTGTGGGGTTTCAAAAAAAATATGGAATGGTTTTGGCTCCCTAAATATAGGGAGTCTAGTAGTAATCCCAAAAATAGAGAGCATATTGCAAGGCTCTTAGAGGGTATTTTAGGGAGAAGTGCTCGATTGTATATAATTTACTTAAGGTTATCGGGTGAGGGTTCAAAAAAAATATATAGTGATTTTGCCTCCCAAAATATCATGAGTTTAGTAGCAATCCAAAGAATAGAGAGCATATTATGAGGTTATTAGATAGTGTTTTATAGAGAAATGCTTGATTGTATATACTTTACTTAAGGTTATTGGGTGGGGGTTCAATAAAAATATGGAGTAGTTTTGGCTCCCAAAATATAGGGAGTCTAGTAGTAATCCCAAAAATAGAGAGCATATTGCGAGGCTCTTAGTGGGTGTTTTAGGAGGGAGTGCTCGATTGTATATAATTTACTTAAGATTATCGGGTTGGGGTTCAAAATAAATATAGAGCGATTTTGGCTCCCTAGATAAAGAGAGTCTAGTAGTAATCCCAAAAATAGAGAGGCAGGTTGTGAGGCCCTTAAAGGGTGTTTTAGGGAGGAGTGCTTGATTTATATATAATTTACTTATGATTTTAGAGTGTTTTTGGGAGGCAATGGCGAGGCTCTTAGAGGTTATTTTTGGAAGGAATGCTTGATTGTGTATAATTTAATTAAGGTTGTCGGATAGATATTCAAACAAAATATAGAGTGGTTTTGGATCCCTAAATATAGGTAGTTTAGTAGCAATCCCAAAAAATAGATAGCATATTGCGAGGCTCTTAGAGGGTATTTTAGGGAGGAGTGCTTAATCGTATATAATTTACTTAAGGTTATCGGGTGGGGGTTCAAAAATAATATGGATCAGTTTTTGCTCCTTAAATAAAGGGAGTCTAGTAGCAATCCTAAAAATAGAGAGGCATATTTGTGAGACTCTTAGAGAGTGTTTTAGGGAGAAGTGCTTGATTTATATATAATTTACTTATGATTTTTAGGAGTTTTTGAGAGGCAATGGTGAGGCTCTTAGAGGGTATTTTTAGGAGGAATGCTTGATTTTATATAATTTACATTAGGTTGACGGGTTGTTCAAAAAAAATATAAAGCAGTTTTGGCTCCCAAAATATAGGGAGTCTAGTAGTAATCCCAAAAATAGGGAGCATATTACCAGGCTCTTAGAAGGTGTTTTAGGATGGAGTGCTCGATTATATATAATTTACTTAAGGTTGTTGGGTGAGCGTTCAAAGAAAATATAGACATGTTTTGGCTCCCTAAATATAGGGAGTCTAGTAACAATACCTAAAATAGAAAGGCATATTGCGTGTCTCTTAGAGGCTATTTTAGGGAGGAGTGCTTGATTTATATATAGTTTACTAATTATTTTAGGGTGTTTTTGGCAGGAAAATGACAAACCTCTTAGAGGGTGTTTTTGGGAGGAATGCTCGATTATATATAATTTAATTAAGGTTGTCAGGTAGGGGCTCAAAAAAACTATGCAACAGTTTTGGCTCCCTAAATATAGGGAGTCTAGTAGCAATCCCAAAAATAGGGAGCATATTGCTAGTCTTTTTGAGGGTATTTTATGGAGGAGTGCTCGTTTGTATATAATTTACACAAGGTTGTCGAATGGGGGTTCAAAAAAAATATAAGGTGATTTTGGCTCCCTAAATATAGAGAGTCTAGTAGCAATCCCAAAAATAGATAGTATATTGAGAGGCTATTAGATGGTGTATTGGGGAGGAGTGGTCGATTGTATATAATTTACTTAAGGTTATTGGGTGGGGATTTAAAAAAAATATGGAGTAGTTTTGGCTCCCTAAATATCGGGAGTCTAGTATCAATCCCAAAAATAGGGTGCATATTGCGTGGATATTAGAGGGTATTTTTAGGAGGAATGCTCGATTGTATATAATTTACTTAAGGTTGTCGGGTGGGGGTTCAAAAAAAATATAGAGCAGTTTTGGCTCCTTAAATATAGGGTGTCTAGTAGTAATCCCAAAAATAGAGTGCATATTAGGCTCTATGAGGGTGTTTTAGGAAGGAGTGCTCGATTGCATATAATTTACTTAAGGTTGTCGGGTGGGGGTTCAAAAATAATATGGAGCGGTTTTGGCTCCCTAAATATAGGGAGTCTAGTATCAATCCTAAAATTAGAGAGGCATATTGCGAGGATCTTAGTGGGTGTTTTAAGGAGTAGTGCTTGATTTATATATAATTTATTTATAATTTTAGGGTATTTTTTGGAGGCAATGGCGAGGCTCTTTGAAGATGTTTTTGGGAGGAATGCTCAATTTTGTATAATTTACTTAAGGTTGTCGAGTGGGGATTCAAACAAAATATGGAGTGGTTTTTGCTCCCTAAATATAGGTAGTCTAGTAGTAATCTTAAAAAATAGAGAGCATATTGTAAGGCTCTTAGAGAGTGTTTTAGGGAGGAGTACTCAATTGTATATAATTTACTTAAGGTTATCGGGTGGGGATTCAAAAAAAATATGGAGCAATTTTGGCTCCTTAAATATAGGGAGTCTAGTAGCAATCCCAAAAATAGAGAGGCATATTACGAGGCTCATAGAGGGTATTTTAGGGAGGAGTGCTTAATTTATATATAATTTACTTATTATTTTAGGGTATTTTTGGGAGGCAATGGCAAGTCTCTTAGAGGGTGTTTTTGGGAGGAATGATCGATTGTATATAATTTACTTAAAGTTTCGGGCACTGGTTCAAAAAAAATATGGTGTGGCTTTGAGACTCCATAAATATAGGGAGTCTAGTAGCAATCCCAAAAATAGAGAGCATATTACGCTCTTAGAGTGTGTTTTACGGAAGAGTGCTCGATTTTTTATAATTTACTTAAGGTTATTGGGTAGGGGTTCAAAAAAAATATAGAGCAATTTTGGCTCCCAAAATATAGGGAGTCTAGTAGCAATCCCAAAAATAGAGAGGCATATTACAAGGCTCTTAGAGAGTGTTTTAGGGAGGAGTACTTGATTTATATATAATTTACTTATTATTTTAGGGTGTTTTTGGGAGGGAATGGTGAGGCTCTTAGAGGGTGTTTTTGGGAGGAATGCTTGATGATATATAATTTACTAAAGATTTTTAGGTTGGGGTTCAAAAAAAATATAGATCAGTTTTGGCTCCCTAAATATAGGGAGTCTAGTAGTAATCCCAAAAATAGAGAGTATATTACGAGGCTCTTAGAAAGTCATTTAGCAAAGAGTACTCGATTGTATATAATTTAGTTATGATTATCCGCTGGGAGCCTTGAGAAATTAGAAGTGATTTTAGCTTCCCAATTATAGGGAGTCTAGTAGCGATCCCTAAAATAAGGAGGCAATATCGAAACTCTTATAAAGTATTTTTAGGAGGAATGCTCAATTGTATATAATTTACTTAAGGTTGTCGGGTGGGGATTCAAAAAAATATGAGATGATTTTTGCTCCCTAAATATAGGGAGTGTAGTAGCAATTCCATAAATAGAGAGCATATTGTGAGACTCTTATAGGGTATTTTAGGAAGGAGTGCTCGATTGTATATAATTTACTTAAGGTTGTCGGGTGGGTATTAAAAAAAAATATTTAGCGGTTTTGGCTACCTTAATATAAAGAGTATAGTAGTAGTCCCAAAAATAGAAAGACATATTGCGAGGCTCTTAGAGGGAGTTTTAGGGAGGAGTGCTTGATTTAATATAATTTACTTATGATTTTAGGATGTTTTTAGGAGGCAATAGCCAGGCTCTTCGAGGGTGTTTTTTGGAGAATTATTTGATTGTATATAATTACTGAAGATTATTGGGTGGGGGTTGAAACAACATATATAGCCATTTTGGCTCCATAAATATAGGGAATCTAGTAGCAATCCCAAAAATAGAGAGCATATTACGAGCCTCTTAAAGGGTATTTTAGGGAGGAGCCCTCGATTGTATATAATTCACTTAAGGTTATCCGGTGGGGGTTCAAAAAAATATAGAGTGGTTTTGGCTTCCTAAATATAGTGAGTCTAGTATAAATCCCAAAAATAGAGAACATATTGCATGGTTCTTAGAGGGTATTTTAGAGAGGAGTGCTCGATTGTATATAATTTACTTAAGGTTATCGGGTGGGGGTTCAAAAAAAATATGCATCGGTTTGCCTCCCTAAATATAGGGATTCTAGTACCAATCTTAAAAATAGAGAGCATATTGCGAGGCTATTAGATGGTGTTTTTGGGAGGAATGCTCGATTTTATATAATTTACTTAAGGTTATCGGGTGGGGGTTCAAAAAGAATTTGGACCGGTTTTAGCTCCCTAAATATAGGGAGTCTAGTACCAATCCCAAAAATAGAGAGCATATTGCAAGGCTCTTAGAGGGTGCTTTAGGGAGGAGTGGTCGATTATATATAATTCACTTAAGGTTATCCGGTGGGGGTTTAAAAAAAATATAGAGCAGTTTTAGCTTCCTAAATATAGGGAGTCTAGTAGCAATCCCAAAAATATAGACAATATTGTGAGGCTCTTAGAGGGTATTTTAGGGAGGAGTGCTCGATTATATATAATTTACTCAAGGTTGTCGTATGGGGGTTCAAAAAATATAGGTAGTCTAGTAGCAATCCCAAAAATAGAAAGTATATTGTGAGGCTATTAAATGGTGTTTTTAGGAGGAATGCTTGATTTTAAATAATATACTTATGGTTGTCGGGGGGGGGTTCAAAAAAAATATGGAGCACTTTTGGTTCCTTAAATATAGGGAGTCAAGTAAGAATCCCAAAAATAGAGAGTATATTGCAAGGCTCTTAGAGGGTCTTTTAGGGAGGAGTACTCGATTGTATATAATTTACTTAAGGTTGTCGGGTGGGCTAGAAAAAAAATATAGAGATATTTTGGCTCCTTAAATATCAGGAGTCAAGTAGCAATCTTAAAAATAGAGAGGGATATTGTGAGGCTCTTAGAGGGTGTTTTAGGGAGGAGTGCTTGATTTTTATATAATTTATTTATGATTTTCGGGTGTTTTTGGGAGGCAATGGCGTGGCTCTTAGGGGGTGGTTTTGGGAGGAATGCTTGATTGTGTATAATTTACATACGGTTGTCGGGTGGGGGTTCAAACATAATATGGAGCGGTTTTTGCTTCCTAAATATATGGAGTCTAGTAACAATCCCAAAAAATAAAGAGTATATTGTGAGGTTCTTAAAGGGTATTTTAGGGAGTAATGCCCAAACATATATATTTTACTTAAGTTTCTCTGGTGGGGGTTCAAAAAAAATATGAAGCGGTTTTGTTTCCTTAAATATAGCGAGTCTAGTAACAATCCTAAAAATAGAGAGGCATATTGCGAGGCTCTTAGAGAGTATTTTAGGGAGGAGTGCTTGGTTTATATATAATTTACTGATGATTTTTGGGTGTTTTTGGGAGACAATAGCGAGGCTCTTAGAGGGTGTTTTTGGAAGGAATGCTCGATTATATATAATTTACTTATGGTTGATGGGTGGGGGTCCAAAAAAAATATAGAGTAGTTTTTGCACCCAAATTATAGGGAGTCTAGTAGCAATCCCATAAATAGAGAGCATATTACCAGGCTCTTATAGGGTGATTTAGAAAGGAGTGCTCAACTGTATATAATTTACTTAAGGTTGTTGGGTGGGCGTTCAAAAAAAATATAGAGCGGTTTTAGCTCCCTAATTATAGGGAGTCTAGTAGCAATCCCAAAAATAGAAAGGCATATTGCGAGTCTTTTAGTGGGTGTTTTAGGGAGGAGTGCTATATTTATATATAAATTACTTATGATTTTAGGGTGTTTTTAGGAGAATTACTCGATTATATATAATTTAGTTAAGGTTGTCGGGTGGGAGTTAAAAAATAATATGGAGCGGTTTTGGCTCTGTAAATATAGAAAGTCTAGTAGCAATACCAAAATTATAGAGCATATTGCGAGGCTCTTAGAGGGTGTTTTAGGGAGGAGTACTTGATTGCATATAATTCACTTATGGTTATCCGGTAGGGGTTCAAAAAAAATATGGAGCGATTTTGGCTTCCTAAATATAGGGAGTCTAGTAGCGATCCCAAAAATAGATAGCATATTGCGAGGCTCTTAGATGGTGCTTTAGGGAGGAGTGCTTGATTGTATATAATTTACTTAAGGTTATCTGGTGGGAGTTTAAAAAAAATAGGGAGCGATTTTGCCTACCTTAATATAGGGAGTCTAGTAGCAATCCTAAAAATAGCAAGTATATTGCGAGGCTATTAGATATATTTTTAGAAAAAATGCTCGATTTTATATAATTTACTTATAGTTGTGGGGTGGGGGGTTTAAAAAAAATATAGAGCAGTTTTGGGTCTCTAAATATAGAGAGTCTATAGCAATCCCAAAAATATAGAGCATATTACGAGGTTCTTATAGGGTATTTTAGGGAGGAGTGCTCGATTGTATATAATTTACTTAATGTTGTCGGGTAGGGGTTCAAAAAAAATATAGAGCGATTTTGATTCCCTAAATATAAGGAGTCTTGTAGCAATCCCAAAAATAGAGAGGTTTGTTGTGAGGCTCTTAGAGGATGTTTTAGGGAGTGCTTGATTTATATATAATTTACTTATGATTTTTGGGTGTTTTTGGGAGGCAATAACAAGGATTTTAGAGGATGTTTTTGGTAGGAATGCTCGATTATATATAATTTACTTAAGTTTGATGGGTGGGGGTTAAAAAAAATATAGAGTAGTTTTTGCCCATTAATAATAGGCAGTCTAGTAGAAATCCCAAAAATATAGAGCATATTACCAAGCACATAAAGGGTATTTTAGGAAGGAGTGCTCGATTTTATGTAATTTACATAAGGTTGTCAGGTGGGCTTTCAAAAAAAAATGGAGTGATTTTGGCTACCTAAATATAAAGAGTCTAGTAGCAATCCCAAAAATAGAAAGGCAATAGAGTGTATTTTGAGGGAGGAGTGCTTGATTTATATATAATTTACTTATGATTTTAGGGTATTTTTGGGAGGCAATGGCGAGGCTCTTAGAGGGTGTTTTTAGGAGGAATGCTCGATTGTATATAATTTAATTAAGGTTATCGGATGTGGGTTTAAAAAAAATATAGAGCAATTTTGGCTCCCTAAATATAGGGAGTCTAGTAGCAATCCCAAAAATAGAGAGAATATTTCGAGCCTTTTAGATGGTGTTTTAGGGTAGAGTGCTCGATTCTATATAATTCACTTAAGGTTGTCGGGTGGTGATTCAAAAAAAATATAGGACAGTTTTGGCTCCCTAAATATAGGGAGTCTAGTAGCAATCGCAAAAATAGAGAGCATATTGCGAGTCTCTTAGAGGGTATTTTAGGGAGAAGTGCTCGATTATATATAATTTGCTTAAAGTTGTCGCTTGGGGGTTCAAAAAAAATATGGACCTATTTTGGCTCCCTAAATATAGGGAGTCTAGTAGCAATCCAAAAAATAGAGCGCATTTTGTGAGGCTATTATAGGGTATTTTTAGGATGAATGCTCGATTATATATAATTTACTTAAGGTTGTCGTGTGGGGGTTCAAAGAAAATAAAGAACGGTTTTGGCTCCCTAAATATAGGGAGTCTAGTAGCAATCCCAAAAATAGAGAGCATATTAGGCTCTTAGAGGGTGTTTTGGGAAGGAGTGTTTGATTGCTTATAATTTACTTAAGGTTATCAGGTGGGGGTTCTAAAAAAATATGGAGCTGTTTTAGCTTTCTAAATATAGGGAGTCTAGTAGCAATCCCAAAAATAGTTAGGTATATTACGAGGCTCTTAAAGGGTGTTTTAGGGAGGAGTGCTTGATTTATATATAATTTACTTATGATTTTAGGGTATTTTTGGGAGGCAAAAGTGAGACTCTTTGATGGTGTTTTTGGGAGGAATTCTCGATTGTGTATAATTTACTTAAGGTTGTCGGGTGGGGGTTCAGATAAAATATGGAGCGGTTTTGGCTCCTTAAATATAGGGAGTCTAGTTGCAATGCTAAAAAATAAAGAGCATATTGTGAGGCTCTTAGAGAGTGTTTTTGGGATGAGTGCTCGATTGTATATAATTTATATAAGGTTATCGGGTGGGGGTTAAAAAAAAAAATGGAGCAGTTTTGGCTCCTTAAATATATATAGTCTATTTGCAATGCCAAAAGTAGAGAGGCATATTGCGAGGCTCTTAGAGGGTATTTTAGGGAGGTGTGCTTGATTTATATATAATTTACTTATGATTTTATGGTATTTTTAGGAGGCAATGGCGAGGCTCTTAGAGGGTGTTTTTGGAAGGAATGCTCAATTATATATAATTTACCAAAGGTTGTCAGGTGGAAGTTCAAAAAAAATATAGACTAGTTTTGGATCCCTAAATATAGGGAGTCTAGTAGCAATCCCAAAAATAGAGAGCATATTGTGAGGCTTTTAGAAAATGTTTTAGACATGAGTGCTCGATTGTATATAATTTAGTTATGATTATCGGGTGGGAGCCTTGAGAAATTGGGAGCGATTTTTAGGAGGAATACTTGATTGTATATATTTTACTTAAGGTTTATAGGTGGGGGTTCAAAAAAAATATAGAGCTATTTTGGCTCTATAAATATAGGGAGTCTAGTATCAATCCAAAAAATAGAAAGCATATTGCGAAGCTCTTAGAGGGTGTTTTAGAAAGGAGTTCTTGATTATATATAATTTACTTAAGGCTGTTGGGTGGGTATTGAAAAAAAGTATTGAGTGATTTTGGCTGCCTAAATATAGGGAGTCTAGTAGCAATCCCAAAAATTGAATGACATATTGCGAGGCTCTTAGAGGGTGTTTTAGGGAGGAGTGCTTGATTTATATATAATTTACTTATGATTTTAGGGTGTTTTTAGGAGGCAATGGCAAGACTCTTAGTGGGTGTTTTTGGGAGGAATGCTCGATTGTATATAATTTACTTAAGGTTTTTGGGTGGTGGATAAAAAAAATATGGATCGATTTTAGCTCCATAAACATGGGGAATCTTTTAGCAATCCCAAAAATAGAGAGCATATTGCGAGGCTCTTAGAGGCTGTTTTAGGAAGAAGTGCTCGATTGTATATAATTCACTTAGGGTTGTCTGGTGGTGATTCAAAAAAAATATGGAGCAGTTTTGGCTTCCTAAATATAGGGAGTCTAGTAGCAATCCCAAAAATAGAGAGCATATTGCGAGGCTCTTAGTAGTTATTTTAGAGAGGAGTGCTTAATTATATATAATTTACATAAGGTTATCGGGTGGGGGTTCAAAAAAAATATGGAGCAGTTTTGCCTTCCTAAATATAGGGAGTCTAGTATCAATTTAAAAAATAGAGAGCATATTGCAAGACTTTTAGATGATATTTTTGGAAGGAATGCTTGATTGTATATAATTTAATTAAGGTTATCAGATGGGGGTTTAAAAAAAAAAATAAAGCGGTTTTATCTCCCTAAATATAGGGAGTCTAGTAGCAATCCCAAAAATACAAAGCATATTACGAGGCAGTTAGAGGGTATTTTAGGGAAGAGTGCTCGATTGTATATATTTCACTTAAGGTTATCCTGTGTGGGTTCAAAAAATTTATGCAGTGGTTTTGGCTTTGTAAATATAGGGAGTCTAGTAGCAATCTCAAAAATATAGTGCATATTATAAGGCTCTAAGTGGGTATTTTAGAAAGGAGTGCTGGATTATATACAATTTACTTAAAGTTTTTTTTTTTTTGGGGGGGGGGGGGTTCAAAAAAAATATGGAGTGTTTTTGCCTCCTTAAATATATAGAGTCTATTAGCAATCCCAAAAATAGAGAGCATATTGCGAGGCTATTAGATTGTGTTTTTGAGAGAAATGCTCGATTGTATATAATTTACTTAAGGTTGTCGAGTTGGGGTTCGAAAAAAATATGGAGTGGTTTTGGCTCCCTAAATATAGGGAGTCTAGTAGCAATCCCAAAAATAGAGAGAATATTGCGAGGCTCTTAGAAGGTATTTTTGAGAGGAGTGCTCGATTATATATAATTTACTTAAGGTTGTCGGGTGGGGGTTCCAAAAAAATATAAAAATATTTTGGCTCTCTAAATATAGGGAGTCTAGTAGTAATCCCAAAAATAGAGAGGCTTGTAGAGAGGCTCTTAGAGGGTGTTTTAAGGAGGAGTTCTTGATTTATATATAATTTACTTATGATTTTAGGGAATTTTTGAGAGGCAATGGCGAGTATCTTAGAGGCTGTTTTTGGTAGGAATGCTCGATTGTGTATAATTTATTTAAGGTTATCGAGTGGGGTTTAAAAAAATATATAGAGTGATTTTGGCTCCCTAAATTTAGGGAGTTTGGTAGCATTCCCAAAAAATTGAGAGCATTTTGCGAGGCTCTTAGAGAATGTTTTAGGGAGGAGTGCTCAATCGTATATAATTTTGTTAAGGTAATCGTATGGGGGTTCAAAAATAATATAGAGCAGTTTTGGCTCATTTAATATAGGGAGTGTTATAGTAAACCTAAAAATAGAGAGGCATATTGTGAGGCTCTTAGAGGGTGTTTTAGGGAGGAGTACTTGATTTATATAATTTACTTAACATTAACAGGGACGGGGGTTAAATATAAATATAGAGCGGTTTTGGCTCCCTAAATATAGGGAGTCTAGTAGCAATCCCAAAAATAAAAGGAGTGCTCGATTATATATAATTTATTTATAATATTAGGATATTTTTGGGAGGCAATGGCGAGGCACTTCGAGGGTGTTTTTGGGAGGAATGCTCGATTGTATATAAATTACTTAAGGTCGTAGGGTAGGGGTTCAATAAAAATAAGAAGCAGTTTTGGCTTCCTAAATATAGGGAGTCTAGTAGCAATCCCAAAAATAAAGAGCATAGTATGAGTCTCTTAGGGGGTATTTTAGGGAGGAGTGCTCGATTGTATATAATTCACTTAAGTTTGTCAGATGGGGGTTCAAAAAAAATATAGGGCGGTTTTGGCTCCCTAAATATAGGGAGTCTAGTAGCAATCCCAAAAATAGAGAGTATATTGTGAGGTTCTTATAGGGTGTTTTAGGGTGGAGTGCTCTATTGTATATAATTTACTTAAGGTTATCGGGTGGGGGTTCAAAAAAAATATGGAGCAGTTTTGGCTCCCTAAATATAGGGGTCTGGTAGCAAACCCAAAAATAGAAAGCATATTACTAGGCTATTAGAGGGTGTTTTTAGGTGGAATGCTCGATTGTATATAATTTACTTAAGGTTGTCAGGTGGGAGTTCAAAAAAAATATGTAGTGGTTTTGGCTCCCTAAATATTGGGAGTCAAGTAGCAATCCCAAAAATAGAGAGCATATTAGGCTCTTAAAGGGTGTTTTAGGGATGAGTGCTTGATTGTATATAATTTACTTCAGGTTGTTGGGTGGGTGTTAAAAAAAAATATAGAGCAGTTTTGGCTCCCTAAATATAAGGAGTCTTGTAGCAATCCCAAAAATAGAGAGGCATATCACAAGGCTTTTAGAGGGTATCTTTTGGACGAGTGCTTGATTTATATATAATTTACTTCTGGTTTTTGGGTATTTTTTTGGGAGGCAATGTGGGGCTCTTAGGGGGTATTTTTGGGAGGAATGTTTGATTGTGTATAATTTACTGATGGTTGTTAAGTGGGGGTTCAAACAAAATATAAAGCTGTTTTGGCACCCTTAATATAGGTAGTCTATTAGTAATCCTAAAAAATAGAGAGCATAATGCGATGCTCTTAGAGAGTATTTTAGGGAGAAGTGCTCGATTGTATATAGTTTACTTAAGGTTGTCGAGTGGGGGTTCAAAAAAAAATATGGAGCGGTTTTGGCTCCTAAAATATAGTGATTCTAGTAGCAATCCCAAAAATAGAGAGGCATATTATGAGGCTCTTAGAGGGTAATTTCAGGAGGAGTGCTTGATTTATATATAATTTACTTATGATTTTAGGGTGTTTTTGGGAGGTAATGGCGAGGCTCTTAGAGGGTGTTTTTGGGAGGAATGCTCGATTATATATTATTTACTAAAGATTGTCGGGTGGGGCTTTTAAAAAAATAAAGAGTTATTTTGGCTTCCTAAATATAAGGAGTCTATTAGCAATCCCAAAAATAGAGCATACTGTGAGGCTCTTAGAGGGTATTTTAGGGAGTAGTGCTCGATTATATATAATTTACTTAACTTTTTGGGTGGGGGTTTAAAAAAAATATAGATTATTTTTGCCTCTCTAAATATAAGGAGTCTAGTAGCAATCTCAAAAATAGAGAGCATATTACGAGGCTATTAGATGGTGTTTTTGGGAGGAATACTCGATTGTATATAACTTACTTAAGGCTGTCGGGTAGGGGTTCAAAAAATATATAGAGTGATTTTAGCTTCCTAAATATAGGGAGTCTAGTAGCAATCCCAAAAATAGAGAGAATATTGCGAGGCTCTTAGAGGGTATTTTAGGGAGGAGTGATCGATTATATATAATTTACTTAAAGTTATCGGGTGGGGGTTCAAAATAAATATAGAAATATTTTGGCTCCCAAAATATAGGGAGTCTAGTAGCAATCCCAAAAATAAAGAGGCATATAGCGAGGCTCTTAGAGGGTGTTTTAAGTAGGAGTTCTTGATTTATATATAATTTACTTATGATTTTAGCATATTTTTTGGAGGCAATGGCGATTATCTTTGAGGGTATTTTTAGGAGGAATGCTCGATTGTGTATATCTTACTTAAGGTTATCGGGTGGGGGTTAAAAAAATATATAGAGCGGTTTTGGCTCTTTAAATTTAGGGAGTCTAGTAGAAATCCCAAAAAATAGATAGAATTTTGCGTGGCTCTTTGAGAATGTTTTAGGGAGGAGTGCTCAATCGTATATAATTTCCTTAAGGTAATCGTCTGGGGGTTCAAAAAAAATATAGAGCAATTTTGGCTCATTAAATATAGGGAGTGTTGTAGTAGTCCTAAAAATAGAGAGGCATATTGTAAGGCTCTTAGAGGGTGTTTTAGGAAGGAGTGCTTGATTTATATATAATTTACTTCTAATTTTTAGGTGTTTTTGGGAGGCAATGGCAAGGCACTTAAAGGGTGTTTTTGGGAGGAATACTCGATTGTATATAATTTACTTAATGTTGATGGTTGGGGGTTCCAAAAAAATATAGAACGGTTTTGGCTCCCTAAATATTGGGAATCTAGTAGCAATCCCAAAAATAGAAAGCATATTACCAGGCTCTTAGATGTTATTTGAGGAAGGAGCACTTGATTGTATATAATTTATTTTTAATATTAGGGTTTTTTTGAGAGGCAATAATGGCGAGGCACTTAGAGGGTGTTTTTGGAAGGAATGCTCGATTGCATATAAATTACTAAAGGTTATAGGGTGGGGGTTCAATAAAAATAAGGAGCGGTTTTGGCTACCTAAATATGGTGAGTCTAGTAGCAATCCCAAAAATAGAGAGCATTTTATGACTCTCTTAGAAGGTGTTTTAGGGAGGAGTGCTCGATTGTATATAATTCACTTAAGTTTGTCTGGTGGGTTCAAAAAAATTATGGGGCGGTTTTGGCTCCCTAAATATAGGGAGTCTAGTAGCAATCCCAAAAATTGAGGGCATATTGCAAGGCTCTTAGAGGGTGTTTTAGGGTAGAGTGCTCTATTGTATATAATTTACTTAAGGTTATCAGGTGGGGGTTCAAAAAAAATATAGAGTGGTTTTGACTCCCTAAATATAAGGGTCTAGTAGCAATCCCAAAAATAGAGAGAATATTACTAGGCTATTAGAGTGTGTTTTTAGTGGGAATGCTCGATTGTATATAATTTACTTAAGATTGTCAGGTAGGGTTTCAAAAAAAATATGTAGCGATTTTGGCTCCCTAAATATTGGGAGTCAAGTAGCAATCCCAAAAATAAAGAGCATATTAGGCACTTTGAGGGTATTTTAGGGAGGAGTGCTTGATTATGTATAATTTACTTCTGGTTGTCGGGTGGGTGTTCAAAAAAAACATAGTGCAGATTTGGCTCCCTAAATATAAGGAGTCTTATAGCAATCCCAAAAATAGAGAGGCATATTATGAGGCTTTTAGAGGGTGTTTTAGGGATGAGTGCTTGATTTATATATAAATTACTTCTGATTTTTGGATATTTTTGGGAGGCAATATGGGGCTCTTAGGGGGTATTTTTGGGAGGAATGCTCTATTGTGTATAATTTACTTAAGGTTGTTAAGTGGGGGTTCAAACAAAATATGGAACGATTTTGGCACACTAAATATAGGTAGTCTAGTAGTAATCCTAAAAAATAGAAAGCATAATGCGAGGCTCTTAGAGACTATTTTAGGGAGGAATACTCGATTGTATATAATTTACTTAAGGTTGTTGGGTGGGGGTTCAAAAAACATATAGAGTGGTTTTGGCTTCTTAAATATAGGGAGTCTAGTAGCAATCCCAAAAATAGAGAGGCATATTGCGAGGCTCTTAGAGGGTAATTTTAGGAGGAGTGATTGATTTATATATAATTTACTTATGATTTTAGGGTCTTTTTGGGAGGAAATGGCGAGGCTCTTAAAGGGTGTTTTTAGGAGGATTGCTCAATTATATATTATTTACAAAATATTATTAGGTGGGGGTTTAAAAAAAATATAGAGCTATTTTGGCTCCCTAAATATAGGGAGTCTAGTAGTAATCCCAAATATATAGAGCATATTGTGAGGCTCTTATAGGGTATTTTAGGGAGGAGTGCTCGATTGTATATTATTTACTTAAGGTTTTTGGGTTGGGATTCAAAAAAAATATGGAGTATTTTTGCTTCCCGAAATATAAGGAGTCTAATAGCAATCCCAAAAATAGAGTGTATATTGCGAGGCTATTAGATGATGTTTTTGGGAAGAATGCTCGATTGTATATAATTTACTTAAGGTTGTCGGGAGGAGGTAAAAAAAAAATAAGGAGCGGTTTTGGCTTTCTAAATATAGGGTGTCTAGTAGTAATCCCAAAATTAGAGAGAATACTGCAAGGCACTTAGAGGGTATTTTAGGGAGGAGTGCTCGATTATATATAATATACTTAAGTTTGTCGGGTGGGGGTTCAAAAAAAATATGGAAATATTTTGGCTTCCTAAATATAGGGAGTCTAGTAGCAATCCCAAAAATAGAGAGGCATATAGCGAGGCTCTTAGAGGGTGTTTTAAAGAGGATTTCTTGATTTATAAATAATTTACTTATGATTTTAGGGTATTTTTTTAAGGCAATGGCGAGTATCTTAGTGGGTGTTTTTGGGAGGAATGCTCGATTGTTTATAAGTTACTTAAGGTTGTCGGGTGGGGGTTCAAAGAAAATATAGATCCGTTTTGGCTCCCTAAATATAGGGAGTCTAGTAGAAATCTTAAAAATAGAGAGTATATTTGGCTCTTAGAGGGTGTTTTGGGGAGGAGTGCTCGATTGTATATAATTTACTTAAGGTTGTCGGGTGGGGGTTCTAAAAAAATATAGAGCGGTTTTAGCTTCCTAAGTATAGGGAGTCTAGTAGCAATCTCAAAAATAGAGAGGTATATTATGAGGCTCTTAAAGGGTATTTTAGGGAGGAGTACTTGATTTATATATAATTTACTTATGATTTTAGTTTTTGGGAGGCAATGGTGAGATTCTTAGAGGTTATTTTTGGAAGGAATGCTCGATTATATATAATTTACTTAAGGTTGTTGGGTGGTGGTTCGAAAAAATATAGAGCCATTTTGTCTCCCTAAATATAGGGAGTCTAGTTACAATGCTAAAAAATAGAGAGCATATTGCGAGGCTCTTAGAGAGTCTTTTTGGGATGAGTGCTCGATTATATATAATTTACTTAAGGTTGTCGGGTGGGGGTTAAAAAAAAATATAGACCCATTTTGGCTTCTTAAATATAGGGAGTCTATTAGCATTCCCAAAAATAGAGAGTCATATTGCGAGGCTCATAGAGGGTATTTTAGGGAGGAGTACTTGATTTATATATAATTTACTTATAATTTTATGGTGTTTTTGGGAGGCAATGGCGAGGCTCTTAGAGGGTATTTTTGGGAGGAATACTTGATTATATATAACTTACTAAAGGTTATTAAATGGGGGTTCAAAAAAAATAGAGTAGTTTTGGATCCCTAAATATAGGGAGTCTAGAATCAATCCTAAAAATAGAGAGCATATTATGAGGCTTTTAGAAAGTGTTTTAGAGATGAGTGCTCAATTGTATATAATTTTGTTATGATTATCGAGTGGGAGCCTTGAGAAATTGGGAGCAATTTTTGGGAAGAATACTCGATTGTATATAATTTACTTAAGGTTGACAGGTGGGGGTTCAAAAAAAATATGGAGGGATTTTCGGTCTATAAATATAGGGAGTCTAGTAGTAATCCTAAAAATAGAGAGCATATTGTGAAGCTCTTAGAGGGTTCTTTTGGAAGGAGTGCTTGATTATATATAATTTACTTAAGGCTGTAAGGTGGGCGTTCAAAAAAAAATATAGAGCAGTTTTAGCTGCCTAAATATAGGGAGTCAAGTAGCAATCCCAAAAATAGAATGACATATTGCTGGCTCTTAGAGGGTGTTTTTGGGAGGAGTGCTTGATTTATATATAATTTACTTATGATTTTAGCTTGTTTTTGGGAGGCAATGGCGAGGTTTTTACTTAAGGTTGTCGAATGGTGGATAAAAAAAAATATGGAGCGGTTTTGGGTCCATAAATATGGGGAATCTAGTAGCAATCCCAAAAATATAGAGCATATTGCAAGGCTTTTACAGGGTGTTTTAGGGAGAAGTGCTCAATTGTATATAATTCACTTAGGGTTGTCTGGTGGTGGTTCAAAAAAAATATGGAGTGGTTTTGGTTCCCTAAATATGGGGCGTCTAGTAGAAATCCCAAAAATAGAGAGAATATTATGAGGCTCTTAGAGGTTATTTTAGAGAGGAGTACTCGATTGTATATAATTTACATATGGTTGTCGGGTGGGGGTTCAAAAAAAATATAGAGCAGTTCTGCCTTCCTAAATATAGAGAGTCTAGTATAAATCCCATAAATAAAGAGCATATTGTGAGGCTATTAGATGGTGTTTTTGGGAGGAATGCTCTATTGTATATAATTTACTTAAGGTTGTCGGATGGGGTTTCAAAAAAAAAATGAAGAAGTTTTATCTCCCTAAATATTGGGAGTCTAGTAGCAATCCCAAAAATACATAGCATATTGCGAGGTTGTTAGAGGGTATTTTAGGGAGGAGTGCTTGATTGTATATAATTCACTTAAGTTTGTCCTGTGGGGGTTCAAAAAAAATAAGCAACGGTTTTGGCTCACTAAATCTAGGGAGTCTAGTAGCAATCCCAAAAATAGAGAGCATATTGTGAGGCTCTTAGAGGGTATTTTAGGGAAGAGTGCTCGATTATATATAATTTACTTAAGGTTGTCGGGTAGGGGTTCAAAAAAAATATGGAGTGTTTTTGCCTCCCTAAATATAAGGAGTTTAAGAGTAATCCCAAAAATAGAGAGTATATTGTGAAGCTATTAGATGGTGTTTTTCGGAGGAATGCTCGATTGTATATAATTTACTTAAGATTTTTGGGTGGGGGTTCAAAAAAAATATGGAGTGTTTTTGCCTCCCTAAATATAAGGAGTCTAATAGCAATCCCAAAAATAAAGAGCATATTGCGAGGCTATTAGATGGTGTTTTTTGGAGAAATGCTCGATTGTATATAATTTACTTAAGGTTGTTGGGTGGGGGTTCAAAAAAAATATAGAGCGGTTTTGGCTCCATAAATATAGGGAGTCTAGAAGCAATCCCAAAAATAGAAAGAATACTGCGAGGCTTTTAGAGGGTATTTTAGGGAGGAGTGATCGATTATATATAATTTACTTAAGGTTGACGGGTGGGGGTTCAAAAAAAATATAGAAATATTTTGGCACCCTAAATATAGGGAGTCTAATAGCAATCCCAAATATAGAGAGGCATATAGCGAGGCTCTTAGAGGGTGTTTTAAGGAGGAGTTCTTGATTTATATATAATTTACCTATGATTTTAGGCTATTTTTCGGAGGCAATGGTGAGTATCTTAGAGGGTATTTTTGGGAGGAATGCCCGATTGTGTATAATTTACTTAAGGTTGTCGGGTGGGGGTTAAAAAAAAATATGTAGCGATTTTGGCTCCCTAAATTTAGGGAGTCTACTAGCAATCCCAAAAAATAGAGAGCATTTTACGAGGCTCTTAAAGAATGTTTTAGGGAGGAGTGCTTAATCGTATATAATTTCCTTAAGGTAATCGTATAGGGGTTTAAAACAAATATAGAGCAGTTTTAGCTTATTAACTATAGGGAGTGTTGTAGTAATCTTGATAATAGAGAGGCATATTACGAGGCTCTTAGAGGGTGTTTTAGGGAGGAGTGCTAGATTTATATATAATTTACTTATGATTTTTGGGTATTTTTGGGAGGCAATGGCAAGGCACATAAAGGGTATTTTTGGGAGGAATACTCGATTGTATATAATTTACTTAACGTTGATGGATGGGGGTTCAAAATAAATATAGAGCGGTTTTGGCTCCCTAAATATAAGGAATCTAGTAGTAATCCCAAAAATAAAAAGCATATTACCAGGCTCTTAGAGGGTATTTTAGGAAGGAGTACTTGATTGTATATAATTTATTTATAATATTAGGGTGTTTTTGGGAGATAATGGCGAGACACTAAGAGGGTGTTTTTGGGAGTAATGTTCGATTGTATATAAATTAGTTAAGGTTGTAGGGTGGGGGTTCAAAAAAAATAAGGATCAGTTTTGGCTCCCTAATTATAGGGAGTCTAGTAGCAATGCCAAAAATAGAGAGCATATTGTGAGGCTTTTAGAGTGTGTTTTAGGGAGGAGTGCTCTAATTTATATAATTTACTTATGGCTGTCGGGTAGGGGTTCAAAAAAAATATGGAGCGGTTTTGGCTCCCTAAATATAGGGGTCTAGTAGCAATCCCAAAAATAGAGAGCATATTACTAGGCAATTAGAGGGTGTTTTTAGGTGGAATGCTCGATTGTATAAAATTTACTTAAGGTTGTTAGGTGGGGTTCAAAAAAAAAATATAGAGATTTTGGCTCCATAAATATTGGGAGTCAAGTAGCAATCCTAAAAATAGAGAGCATATTAGGCTCATAGAGGGTATTTTATGGAGGAGTGCTTGATTTTATATAATTTACTTCAGGTTATTAGATGGGGGTTCAAAAAAAATATAAAGCAATTTTGGCTCCCTAAATATAAGGAGTCTTATAGCAATCCCAAAAATAGAGAGGCATATTACGAGGCTCTTAGAGGGTATTTAGGGATGAGTGCTTAATTTATGTATAATTTACTTCTGATTTTTTGGTATTTTTGGGAGGCAATGCTGGGCTCTTAAGGGGTATTTTTAGGAGGAATGCTCGATTGTGTATAATTTACTTAAGGTTGTCAAGTGGGGGTTCAAACAAAATATGAAGCGGTTTTGGCTCCCTAAATATAGGTAGTCTAGTAGTAATCTCAAAAAACAGAGAGCATAATACGAGGCTCTTAGAGAGTATTTTAGGGAGGAGTGCTCGATTGTATATAATTTACTTAAGGTTGTCGGGTGGGGGTTCAAAAAGAAATATGGAGCGGTTTTGGCTCCTTAAATATAGGGAGTCTAGTAGCAATCCCAAAAATAAAGAAGCATATTTCGAGGCTCTTAGAGGGTAATTTTGAAAGGAGTGCGTGATTTATATATTATTTACTTATGATTTTAGGGTGTTCTTGGGAGACAATGGCGAGGCTCTTAGAGGGTGTTTTTTGGAGGAATACTCGATTATATATTATTTACTTAAGATTCTCGGGTGGGGGTTTAAAAAAAAAAAGAGCTATTTTGGCTCCCTAAATATAGGGAGTCTTGTAGCAATCTCAAAAATAGAGAGCACATTGCGAGGCTCTAAGAAAGTGTTTTAGGGAAGAGTGCTCGATTGTATATAATTTAGTTATGATTATCGGGTGGGAGCCTTGAGAAATTGGGAGTGATTTTGGCTCCCCCAATATAGAGAATCTAGTAGCGATCCCAAAAATATGGAGACAATGCCGAGGTTCATATATGGTGTTTTTGGGAGGAATACTCGATTTTATATAATTTACTTAAGGTTGATGGGTGAGGGTTCAAAAAAAATATAGAGCAATTTTTGCACCCTAAATATCGCAAGTCTAGTAGCAATACCAAAAATAGAAAGCATATTGCGAGGCTCTTAGACGCTGTTTTAGGGAGGAGTGCCTGATTGTATATAATTTACTTAAGGTTGTCGGGTGGGCATTCAAAAAAAAAAATGGAGCGATTTTGGCTACCTAAATATAGGGAGTCTAGTAGTAATAACAAAAATAGAAAGGCATATTGCAAGGCTCTTAGAGGGTGTTTAAGGGAGGAGTGCTTGATTTATATATAATTTATTTTTTATTTTAGAGTGTTTTTGGAAGGCAAAAGCGTGGCTCTTAGAGGGTGTTTTTGGGGGAACTTCTCGATTGTATATAATTTACTTAAGGTTTTCGGGTGGGGGTTCAAAAAAAATATACAGCGGTTTTGGTTCCATAAATTTAGGGAGTCTAGTAGCAATCCCAAAAATAGAAAGCATATTGCAGGCTCTTAGAGGGTATTTTAGGAAGGAGTGTTCGATTGTATATAATTCACTTAAGGTTGTCCTATGGGGATACAAAAAAACTATGGAGCAGTTTTGGCTTCCCTAAATATAAGGAGTCTAGTAATAATGCCAAAAATAGAAAGCATATTGTGAGGCTCTTAGAGGGTATTTTAGGGAGGGGTGCTCGATTGTATATAATTTACTTAAGGTTGTCGTGTGGGGGTTCAATAAAAATATGGAGCGGTTTTGCCTCCCTAAATATAGGGTGTCTAGTAGCAATCCCACAAATAGAAAGCATATTGCGAGGCTATTAGATGGTATTTTTGTAAGGAATGCTCGATTTTATATAATTTACTTAAGGTTGTTGGGTGGGGGTTCTAAAAAAATATAAAGCGGTTTTGGCTCCCTAAATATCGGGAGTATAGTAGCAATCCCAAAAATAGATATCATATTGTGAGGCTCTTAGATGGTATTTTTGGAAGAAATACTCGATTATATTTAATTTATTTAAGGTTATCAAGTCGGGGTTCAAAAAAAATATGGAGCGAATTTGGCTCCCTAAATATAGGGAGTCTAGTAGCAATCCCAAAAATAGAGAGGCATATTATGAGGCTCTGAGCGAGTGTTTTAGAGAGGAGTGCTTAATTTATATATAATTTACTTATGATTTTAGGGTATTTTTAGGAGGCAATGGCGAGGCTCTTAGAGGGTGTTTTCGAAAGGAATGCTCCATTGTGTATAATTTATGTAAGGTTGTCGGGTAGGGGTTCAAAAAAAATATGGAGTAGTTTTGGCTCCCTAAATATAAGGATTATAGTAGCAATCCCAAAAATAGAGAGCATATTAGGCTCTTAGAGTGTGGTTTAGGGAGGAGTGCTTGATTGTTTATAATTTTCTTAAGGTTATTAGGTGGGGGATCAAAAAAAATATAGAGCGATTTTGGCTCCCTAAATATAAAGAGTCTAGTAGCAATCCCAAAAATAGAGAGGCATATTGCGAGGCTCTTAGAGGGTGTTTTAGTGAGGAGTTCTTGATTTATTTATAATTTACTTATGAATTTAGGGTGTTTTTGGAAGGCAATGGCAAGGCTCTTAGAGTGTGTTTTTGGGAGGAATGCTCAATTGTGTATAATTTACTTAATGTTATCGGGTGGGGGTTCAATCAAAATATGGTGCAGTTTAATCTCCCTTAATATAGCGAGTCTAGTAACAATCCCAAAAAATAGAGAGCATATTGTGAGGCTCTTAGAGGGTGTTTTAGGGAGGAGTGCTCAATCGTATATAGTTTACTTAAGGTTGTCGGGTGAGGTTCAAAAAAAATATGGAGCAGTTTTTGCTCCTTAAATATAGGGAGTCTAATAGCAATCCAAAAAATAGAAAGACACATTGTGAAGCTCTTAGAGGATATTTTAAGGAGGTGTGGTTGATTTATATATAATTTACTTATGATTTTTGGGTTTTTTTGGGATGCAATGGAGAGGCTTTCAGAGGGTATTTTTAGGAGAAATGCTCAATTATATATAATTTTCTTAAAGTTGATGGGTGGGGATTTAAAAAAAATATAGAGCGATTTTGGCTCCTTAAATATAGGGAGTCTTCTAGCAATCCCAAAAATAGAGAGCGTATTACAACATTATTAGAGGGTGTTTTAGGACGGAGTGCTCGATTTTATATAATTTACTTAAGCTTATCGGGTGGGTGTTCAATAAAAATATGGTGTAGTTTTGGCTCCCTAAATATAAGAAGTCTAGTACCAATCCCAAAAGTAGACAGGCATATTGTGAGTCTCTTAGAGGATGTTTTAGGGAGGAGTTCTTGATTTATATATAATTTACTAATGATTTTAGGGTATTTTTGGGAGGCAATGGTGAGGCTCTTAGAGGGTATTTTTTGGAGGAATATTCGATTGTATATAATTTATTTAAGGTTATCAGGTGTGGGTTTAAAAAAAATATGTAGCGGTTTTGGCTCCCTAAATATAAGGAGTCTTATAGCAATCCCAAAAATAGAGAGCATATTGCGAGTCTCTTAGAGGGTATTTTTGGGAGGAGTACTTGATTATATATAATTCATTTAAGGTTTTCAGGTGGGGGTTCAAAAAAAATATGGGGTGATTTTGGCTCTCTAAATATAGGGAGGCTAGTAGCAATCCTAAAAACAGAGAGCAAATTATGAGGCTCTTAGAGGATGTTTTAGGGCTCGAGGTGTGCTCGATTATATATAATTTACTTAAGGTTGTCGAGTGGGTGTTCAAAAAAAATATTGAGCGGCGTTGCCTCCCTAAATATAGGGAGTCTAGTAGCAATCCCAAAAATAGAGAGTATATTACGAGGCTATTAGAGGGTGTTTTTATGAGGAATGCTCGATTGTATATGGTTTAGATAAGGTTGTTGGGTGGGGGTTCAAAAAAAAATATGGATCGGTTTTGGCTCCCTAAATATCTGGAGTCTAGTAGCAATCCAAAAAATAGAGAGCATATTAGGCTCTTAGAGGGTGTTTTAGGGAGGAGTGCTCAATTGTATATAATTTACTTAAGGTTGTTGGCTAGGGATTCAAAAAAAATATGGCGTAATTTTGGCTCCCTAAATATAGGGAGTCTAGTAGCAATCCAAAAAATATAAAGGCATATTGCGAGATTCTTAGAGGGTATTTTAGAGAGGAGTGGTTGATTTATATATAATTTACTTATTATTTTAGAGTGTTTTTGGGACGCAATGGCAAGGCTTTTAGTGGGTGTTTTTGTAAGGAATGCTTGATTGTGTGCAATTTAGTTAAGGTTGTTGGGTGGGGTTCAAATAAAATATGGAGCGGTTTTCGCTCCTTAAATATAGGGAGTCTACAAGCAATCCCAAAAAAATAAAGAGCATATTGTGAGGATCTTAGAGGTTGTTTTAGGGAGGAGTGCTCGATAGCATATAATTTACTTAAGGTTGTCGGATGGGGGTTCAAAAAAATTAAAGAGCAATTTTGGCTCCCTAAATATAGGGTGTCTAGTAGCAATCCCAAAAATAGAGAGCATATTGCGAGGCTATTAGAGGATGTTTTTGGAAAAAATGGTCGATTGTATATAATTTACTTAAGGTTGTTGGGTGGGGGTTAAAAAAAAATATGGATCAGTTTTGGCTCTCTAAATATAGGGTGTCTAGTAGCAATTCAATAAATAAATAGCATATTAGGCTCTTAGAGGGTATTTTAGGAAAGAGTGCTCGATTGTATATAATTTACTTAAGATTGTTGGGTGGAGCTTCAAAATAAATATGGAGCAGTTATGGCTCTGTAAATATAGGGAGTCCAGTAGTAATCCCAAAAATAGTGAGGCATATTGCGAGCCTCTTAGAGGTTGTTTTTGGGGGGAGTGCCTGATTTATAAATAATTTACTTATGATTTTAGGGTGTTTTTGGAAGGCAATGGTGAGGCTCATAGAGGGTGTTTTTGGGAGGAATACTCGATTATATATAATTTACTTACGGTTGTCGGGTGGGGGTTCAAACAAAATATAGAGCTATATTCGCTCCCTGAATATAGGGACTCTTCTTAAATATAGAGAGTCTAGTAGCTCTTAGAGAGCATATTGTGAAGCTCTTAGAGAGTATTTTAGGGAGGAGTTCTCGATTATATATAATTTACTTAAGGTTATCGGGTGGGGGTTCAAAAAAAAATATGGAGCAGTTTTGGCTCATTAAATATAGGGAGTCTTGTAGCAATCCCAAAAATAGAGAGGTATATTACGAGGCTCTTAGAAGGTATTTTAGAAAGGTGTGCTTGATTTATATATAATTTACTTAAGATTTTAAGGTATTTTTGGGAGGCAAAGATGAGGCTCTTAGAAGGTATTTTTGGGAGGAATACTTGATTATATATATTTACTAAAGGTTATCGAGTGGGGGTTCAAAAAATATATAGGGTGATTTTGGCTCCCTCAATTTAGGGAATCTAGTAGCAATCCTAAAAGTCGAAAGCATATTGCGCGGCTATTAGAGGGTCATTTTTAGAAGGAATGCTCGATAGTATATAATTTACTTAATGTTTTCGAGTGGGGGTTCAAAAAAAAAAAAGAAATGGCTTTGGCTCCCTAAATATAGGGAGTCTAGTAGTAATCCCAAAAATAGAGAGCATATTACTCTCTTAGAGGGTGTTTGAGGGAGGAGTGTTCGATTGTTTATAATTTACTTAAGGTTATCGGGTGGGGGTTCAAAAAAAATATGGAATGATTTTGGCTCCATAAAATTAGGGAGTCTAGTAGCAATCCCAAAATAGAGAGGGATATTGCTAGGCTCTTAGGGGGTGTTTTAGGAAGGAGTGATTTATTTATATATAATTTGTTTATGATTTTAGAGTGTTTTTGGGAGACAATGGCGAGGCTCTTAGAGGGTGTTTTTGGGAGGAATACTCGATTGTGTATAATTTACTTAAGGTTCTCGGGTGGGGGTTCAAACAAAATATGGAGCAATTTTGGCTCCCTAAATAAAGATAGTCTAGTAGCAATCCCAAAATATAGAGAGCATATTGCGAGGCTCTTAGAGGGTATTTTAGGGAGGAGTGCTCAATCATATATAATTTACTTAAGGTTGTCGAGTGGGGGTTCAAAAAAAATATAGAGCAGTTTTTGCTCTTTAAATATAGGGAGTCTAGTAGCAATCCTGAAAATAGCGAGACATATTTTGAGGCTCTTAGAGGGTGTTTTAGGGAGGAGTGCTTGATTTAGATATAATTTACTTATGATTTTTGGGTGTTTTTATGAGGCAATGGCGAGGCTTTTAGAGGGTGTTTCTGTGAGGAATGCTCAATTGTGTATAATTTTCTTAAGGTTGACGGGTGGGGGTTCAAAAAAAATATGGAACGGTTTTGGCTTCCAAAATATAGGAAGTCTAGTTGCAATCCTAAAAATATAGAGCAAATTACCAGGCTCTTAGAGGGTGTTTTAGAAAGGAGTGCTTGATTGTATATAATTTACTTAAGGTTGTCGGGTGGTTGTTTAAAAAAATATGGAGCGAATTTGGCTACCTAAATATAGGGAGTCTAGTTGAAATCCCAAAAATAGAAAGGTATATTGCGAGTCTTTTAGAAGGTATTTTAGGGAGGAGTGTTTGATTTATATATAATTTACTTATGACTATTGGGTGTTTTTGGGAGACAATAGCGTGGCTTTTAGAGGGTATTTTTGGGAGGAATACTCAATTGTATATAACTTACTTAAGGTTATCGGGTGGAGGTTTAAAAAAAATTTATGGCGGTTTTTGCTCCCTTAATATAGGGAGCCTAGTAACAATCCTAAAAATAGAGTGCATATTACGAGGCTCTTTAAGGGTATTTTAGGGAGGAGTCCTCGATTGTATAAAATTTATTTAAAGTTGTCGGGTGAGGGTTTAAAAAAAATATAAAGCGATTTTGGCTCCCTGAATATAGGGAGTCTAGTAGCAATCCCAAAAATAGAGAGCATATTGTGAAGCTATTAAGGGTGTTTTTAGGAAGAATGCTCGATTGTATATAATTTATATAAGGCTGTCAGGTAGGGGTTCAAAAAAAATATAGAGCGGTTTTAGCTCCCTAAATATAAAGAGTCTAGAAGTAATCCCAAAAATGGAAAGCATATTAGGCTCTTAGAGGGTGTTTTAGGGAGGAGTACTCGATTGTATATAATTTACTTAAGGTTGTCGGGTGGGGGTTCAAAAATAATATGGTGCAATTTTGGATCCCTAAACATAGGATGTCTAGAAGCAATCCCAAAAATAGAGAGGCATGTTGCGAGGTACTTAGAGGGTGCTTTAGGGAGGTGTCCTTGATTTATATATAATTTACTTATAATTTTATGGTGTTTTTGGGAGGCAATGGCGAGGCTCTTAGAGGGTGTTTTTGGGAGGAATGCACGATTGTGTATAATTTAGTTAAGGTTATCGGGTGGGGGTTCAAATAAAATATGGAGTGGTTTTGGCTCCCAAAATATAGGGACTCTAGTAGCAATCCCAACAAATAGCGAGCATATTATGATGCTCTTAGAGGGTATTTTAGGGAGGAGTGCTCGATAATATATAATTTATTTATGGTTGTCGGGTGGGGGTTCAAAAAAAATATATAGCAGTTTTGACTCCCTAAATATAGGGAGTCTAGTAGCAATCCTAAAAATATAGAGCATATTGCGAGGCTATTAGAGGGTGTTTTTAGGAGGAATGCTCGATTGTATATAATTTACTTACGGTTGTCGGGTGGGGATTCAAAAAAAATATGAAGCGGTTTTGGCTCCCTAAATATAGGGAGTTTAGTAGCAATTCCAAAAATAAAGAGCATATTAGGCTCTTAGATGGTGTTTTATGGAGGAGTACTCGATTGTAGATAATTTACTTAAGGTTGTAGGGTAGGGTTTAAAAAAAATATGGAACGGTTTTGGCTCCCTAAATATAGGGAGTCTAGTTGTAATCCCAAAAATAGTGAGGCATATTACGAGGCTCTTAGCGGGTGTTTTAGGGGGGGAGTGCTTGATTTATATATAATTCACTTATGATTTTAGGGTATTTTTAGTAGGCAAAGGCTAGGCTCTTAGAGGGCATTTTTGGGAGAAATGCTCGATTGTGTATAATTTGCTTAAGGTTGTCGAGTGGGGGTTCAAACAAAAATATGGAGCTATTTGGCTCCCTAAATATAGGGAGTCTCCATAAATATAGGGAATCTAGTAGCAATCCTAAAAAATAGAGAGCCTATTGTGAAGTTCTTAAAGAGTGTTTTAGGGAGAAGTGCTCGATTGTATATAATTTAGTTAAGGTTATCAGGTGGGGGTTCAAAAAAAATATAGAGCGGTTCTGGCCCCTTAAATATAGGGAGTCTAGTAGCAATCTAAAAAATTAAGAGCATATTATTAGGCTATTAGAGGGTATTTTTGGGAGAAATGCTCGATTGTATATAATTTACTTAAGGTTGTTGGGTGGGGGTTCAAAAAAAATATAGATCGGTTTTGGCTCCCTAAATATGGGGAGTCTAGTAGCAATCCTAAAAATAGAGTGCATATTATGAGGCCTTTAGAGTGTGTTTTTTAGAGGAATGCATGATTGTATGTAATTTAGTTAAGGTTTTGGGTGGGGGTTCAAAAAAAATATGGAGCGATTTTGGCTCCATAAATATAGGGAGTCTAATAGCAATCCCAAAAATAGAGAGTATATTAGGCTCTTAGAGGGTGTTTTAGGGAGGAATGCTTGATTGTTTGTAATTTACTTAAGGTTATCGGGTGCGGGTTCAAAAAAAATATGGAGCGATTTTGGCTCCATAAATATAAGAGTCTAGTAGCAATCCCAAAAGTAGAGAGGCAAGTTGTGATGCTCTTAGTGGGTGTTTTTGGGAGGCAATGGCGAGGCTCTTAGAGGGTGTTTCAGGGAGGAATGCTCGATTGTGTATAATTTACTTAAGGTTATCGGGTGGGGGTTTAAACAACATATGGAGCAGTTTTGGCTCCGTAAATATAGGGACTCTAGTAGCAATCCCAAAAAATAGAGAGCATATTGTGAAGCTCTTAGAGGGTGTTTCAGGGAAGAGTGCTCAATCGTATATAATTTACTTAAGGTTATCGGGTGGGGGTTTAAAAAAAATATGGAGTGGTTTTGGCTCCTTAAATATATGGAGTCTAGTAGCAATCCTTAAAATAGAGATGCATATTGTGTGCCTCTTAGAGGGTGTTTTAGGGAGGAGTGATAGATTTATATATAATTTACTTATGATTTTTGGGTATTTTTAGGAGACAAAGGCAAAGCTTTTAGAGGGTGTTTTTGGGAGGAATGCTCGATTGTATATAAATTTCTTATGGTTGATGGGTGGGGGTTTAAAAAAAATATGGAGTGATTTCGGCTTCCTAAATATAGGAAATCTAGTATCAATCCCAAAAATATAGAGCATATTACCAAGCTCTTAGAGGGTGTTTTAGGAAGGTGTGCTTGATTGTATAAAATTTATATAAGGTTGTCGGGTGGGTGTTCAAAAAAAATATGGAGCAGGTTTGGCTCCCTAAATATAGGGAGTCTAGTAGCAATCCCAAAAATAGAAAGGCATATTGCGAGTCTCTTAGAGGGTGTCTTAGGAAGGAGTACTTGATTTATATATAATTTATTGTTTACTTTAGGGTATTTTTGGGAGGCAACGGCGAGGCTCTTAGAAGGTATTTTTGAGAGGAACGCTCGATTGTATATAATTTACTTAAGATTGTCGAGTGTGGGTTCAAAAAAAATATAGAGCAGTTTTGGCTCCCTAAATATAGGGAGTCTAGTAGTAATCCTAAAAATAGAGAGCATATTGCGAGTCTCTTCGAGGGTGATTTAGGGAGGAGTGCTCGATTGTATATAATTAACTTAACGTTATCGGGTGGGGGTTCAAAAAAAATATGGGATGATTTTGGCTTCCTAAATATAGGGAGACTAGTAATAATCCCAAAAATAGAGAGCATATTACGAGGCCCTTAGAGGGTGTTTTAGGGAGGAGTGCTCGATTGCATATAATTTATTTAAGGTTGTTAGGTGGGGGTTAAAAAAAATACGGAGCGATTTTGACTCCCTGAATATAGGGAGTCTAGTGGCAATCCCAAAACTAAAGAGCATATTGTCAGGCTATTAGAGGGTGGTTTTAGGAGGAATACTTGATTGTAAATAATTTACATAAGATTATTGGGTGGGGGTTCAAAAAAAATAGAGAGCATATTATGCTCTTAGAGGGGATTTTATAACGAAGTTCTCGATTGTATATAATTTACTTAAGGCTGTCGGGTGGGGGTTCAAAAACAATATGGTTCAATTTTGGCTCCATAAATATAGGGAGTCTAGTAGTAATCCCAAAAATAGAGAAGCATATTGTGAGGCTCTTAGAGGGTGTTTTAGGGAGGAGTGATTGATTTATATATAATTTACTTATGACTTTAGGGTGTTTTTTGGTTGCAATCATGAGGCTCTTAGAGGGTGATTTTAGTAGGAATGCTCGATTGTGTATAATTTAGTTAAGTTTGTCGGGTGGGGGTTCAAAGAAAATATAGAACGGTTTTTGCTCCCTAAATATAGGGAGTCTAGTAGCAATCCCAAAAAATAGAGAGCATATTGTGAGGCTCTTAGAAGGTATTTTAGGGAGGAGTGCTCGATAGCATATAATTTACTTAAGGTTATCGGATGGGGGTTTAGAAAAAATATGGAGCGATTTTGGCACCTTAAATATAGGGAGTCTAGTAGCAATCCCAAAAATAGAAAGAATATTGCAAGGCTATTAGAGGGTATTTTTTGGAGGAATGCTTGATTGTATATAATTTACTTAAGGTTGTCGGGTGGGGGTTCAAAAAAATATGGAGCGGTTTTGGCTCCCTAAATATAGGAAGTCTAGTAGCAATTCAGAAAATAGAGAGCTTATTTGGCTCTTAGAGGGTGTTTTAGGTAGGAGTGCTCGATTGTATATAATTTAGTTAAGGTTATCGAGTGGGGCTTCAAAAAAAAAATATAGCGATTTTGGCTCCCTAAATATAGGGTGTCTAGTAGTAATCCCAAAAATAATGAGGCATATTATGAGGATCTTAGAGGATATTTTAGGGGGGAGTGCTTGATTTATAGATAATTCACTTATAATTTTAGGGTGTTTTAGAGAGGCAATGGTGAGGCTCTTAGAGGGTGTTTTATGGAGTAATGCTCGATTGTGTTTAATTTACTTAAGGTTGTCGAGTTAGGGTTCAAGCAAAATATAGAGCTGTTTTGGCTCCCTAAATATAGGGAGTCTAGTAGTAGTGCCAAAAAATAGGAGCATATTGCGAGGCTCTTAGAGAGTATTTTAGAAAGGTATACTCGATTGTATATAATTTAATTAATGTTTTCGGGTATGGCTTTAAAAAAAATATAGAGCAGTTTTGGCTCCTTAAATATAGGGAAAAAAGTAGCAATCCCAAAAATAAAGAGGTATATTGCAAGGTTCTTAGAGGGTATTTTAGGGAGGCGTGCTTGATTTATATATAATTTATTTAAGATTTTAGGGTGATGAGGCTCTTAGAGGGTGTTTTTTGGAGGAACACTCGATTATATATAATTTTCTAAAGGTTGTCGGATGGGGGGGTCAAAATAAATATAGAGCAGTTTTGACTTCCTAAGTATAGGAAGTCTAGTAGCAATCCTAAAAATAGAAAGCATATTGCGAGGCTCTTAGAAAGTTTTTAGGAAGGAGTGCTCGATTGTATATAATTTAGTTATGATTATCGGCTAGGAGCCTTGAGAAATTGGGAGCGATTTTTGCTCCCCAAATATAGGGCGTCTAGTAGCGATCCCAAAAATAAGGATGCAATGGCGAGGCTCATATAAGGAATTTTTGGAATGAATGCTCGATTATTTATAATTTACTTAAGGTTGGCGGGTAGGGGTTCAAAAAAAATATGGAGCGGTTTTGGCTCCCTAAATATAGGGAGCCTTGTAGATATCCCAAAAATAGAGAGCATATTATGAAGCTCTTAGTTGGTGTTTTAGGGATGAGTGCTCAATTGTATATAATTTGCTTAAGGATATCGGGTTGGCGTTCAAAGACAATATGCAGTGGTTTTGGTTACCTAAATATAAGGAGTCTAATAGCAATCAAAAAAATATAAAGGTATACTGTGAGGCTCTTAGAGGGTGTTTTAGGAAGGTATGCTTGATTTATATATAATTACTTATGATTTTAGAGTGTTCTTGGGAGGCAATGGCGAGGCTGTTAGAGGGTGTTTTTAGGAGAAATACTCGATTGTTTATAATTTACTTAAGGTTACCAGGTGGGTGTTCAAAAAAAAATGGAGCGGTTTTGGCTCCATAAATATAAGGAATCTAATAGCAATCCCAAAAATAAAGTGCATATTGCGAGGCTCTTAGAGGGTATTTTAGGGAGGAGTGCTCAATTGTATATAAATTACTTAGGTTTTAGGGTGGGGGTTCAAAAAAAATATATATCGGTTTTTCCTCCCTAAATACAGGGAGTCTAGTAGCAATCACAAAAATAAAGAGCATATTGCGATGCTGTTAGATTGTGTTTTTGGGATGACTACTCGATTATAGATAATTTACTTAAGGTTGTTGGGTGGGGATTCAAAAAAAATATGGAGCAGTTTTGGTTTTCTAAATATTGGGAGTCTAATAGCAATCCTAAAAATAGAGAGGCATATTGCGAGGCTCTTATAGGGTGTTTTAGGGAGGAGTGCTTTATTTATATATAGTTTTTTTATAATTTTTGGGTGTTTTTGAGAGGCAATGGTGAGGCATTTAGAGGGTGTTTTTGGGATGAATGCTCGATTATATATAATTTACTTAAGGTTGAAGGGTAGGGGTTCAAGAAAAATATAGAGCGGTTTTGGTTCCCTAAATATAGGGAGTCTAGTAGCAATCCCAAAAATAAAGAGCATATTGTGTGGCTTTTAGATGGTGTTTTAGGGAGAAGAGCTCTATTGTATATAATTTACTTAAGGTTATCGGGTAGGCATTTAAAAAAATTATGGAACTGTTTTGGCTACCTAAATATAGGGAGTCTAGTTGCAATCCCAAAAATAGAAAAGCATATTGCGAGGCTCTTATAGGGTATTTTAGGAAGGAGTGCTTGATTTATATATAATTTACTTATAATTTTAGGATTTTTTTGGGAGGCAATGGCTATGCTCTTAGAGGGTATTTTTGGGATGAATGCTCGATTGTATATAATTTACTTAAGGTTATCGGATGGAGGTCCAAAAAAAATATGGAGCGGTTTTGGCTCACTAAATATAGGGAGTCTAGTAAAAAACCCAAAAATATAGAGTATATTACCAAGCCCTTAGAGGGTATTTTAGGAAGGTGTGCTCTATTATATATAATTTACTTAAGGTTGTCGGGTGGGTATTCAAAACAAATATATAGCGATTTTGGCTCCCTAAATATAGGGAGTCTAGTAGCAATCCCAAAAATAGAAAGACATATTGCGAGTCTCTTAGAGGGTGTTTTTGGGAGGAGTGCTTGATTTATATATAATTTACATTTGATTTTAGTATGTTTTTGGGAGGCAATGGTGAGGCTCCCTAAATATAGGTAGTCTAGTAGTAATCCCAAAAATAGAGAGCATATTGCGAGTCACATAGAGGATGTTTTAGGAAGGAGTACTCAATTATATATAATTCACTTAAGCTTAACGGGTGGGGGTTAATAAAAAATATGAGGCGATTTAGGCTCCCTAAATATATAGAGTCTAGTAGCATTCCCAAAAATAGAGAGTATATTGCGAGGCTCTTAGAGGGTGTTTTAGGGAGAAGTGATCGATTTTATATAATTTACTTAAGGTTATCGGGTGGAGGCTCAAAAAAAATATAGAGTAGTTTTGGCTCCCTAAATATAGGGAGTTTAGTAGCTATCCCAAAAATAGAGATCATATTACGAGGCTATTAGAGGGTTTTTTTAGGAGGAATGCTCAATTGTATATAATTTACTTATGGTTATCGGGTTGGGGTTCAAAGAAAATATAGAGCAGTTTTGGCTCCCTAACTATAGGGAGTCTAGTAGCAATCCCAAAAATAGATGGCATATTTGGCTCTCAGAGGATATTCACTCGATTGTATATAATTTACTTAAGGTTGTCAGGTGGGAGTTCAAAAAAAATATATAGTTTTGGCTCCCTAAATATAGGGAGTATAGTTGCAATCCCAAAAATAGATAGGCATATTGTGAGGCTCTTAATAGTATTTTAGGGAGGAGTGCTTGATTTATATATAATTTACTTATAATTTTAGGGTGTTTTTGGGAGGCAATAGCGAGGCTCTTAGAGGGTATTTTTGGGAGGAATGCTCGATTATGTATAATTTACTTAAGGATCTTGGGTTGGGGTTCAAACTAAATATAGAGTGGTTTTGGCTCCCTAAATATAGGGAGTCTAGTAGAAATCCCAAAAAATAGAAAGCATATTACGAGGCTCTTAGAGAGTATTTTAGGGAGGAGTGCTCGATTGTATATAATTTCCTTAAGGTTGTTGGGTAGGGGTTCAAAACAAATATGAAGCAGTTTTGGCTTTATAAATATAGGGAGTCTAGTAGCAATCCCAAAAATAGAGAGCATATTGCAAGGCACTTAGAGGGTGTTTTAGGGAGGAGTGCTCGATTGTATATAATTTACTTAAGGTTATCCGATGGGGGTTCAAAAAAAATAAAGAGAGGTTTTGGCTTCCTAAATAAAGCGAGTCTAGTAGCAATCCCTAAAATATAGAGTATATTGCGAGACTTTAAGAGGATATTTTAGGAAGGAGTGCATCATTTATATATACTTTACTTATAATTTTAAGGTATTTTTAGGAGATAACGGCGAGGCTCTTAGAGGGTGTTTTTGGGAGGTCTACTCAATTGCATATAATTTACTAAAGATTATCGGGTGGGGGTTAAAAAAATATATAGTGCAATTTTGGCTTCCTAAATATAGGGAGTTTAGTAGCAATCCCAAAAATATAGAGCATATTGTAAGGCTCTTAAAAAGTGTTTTAAGGAGGAGTGCTCGATTGTATATAATTTAGTTATGATTATTGGGTAGGAGCCTTGAGAAATTGGGAAAGATTTTGGCTCACCAAATATATGGAGTCTAGTAGCGATCCCAAAAATAAAGAGGCAATAGCGAGGCTTAAATAAGATGTTTTTAGGAAGAATACTCGATTGTATATAATTTACTTAAGGTTGGCAAGTGGGGGTTCAAAAATAATATAGAACGATTTTTGCTCCTTAAATATAGGGAGTCTAGTAGCAATCCTAAAAATAAAGAGCATATTATGAAGCTCTTAGAAGCTGTTTTTAAGAGGAGTGCTCGATTGTATATAATTTATTTAAGGTTTTCTGGTAGGCATTCAAAAAAAATATAAAGCGGTTTTGGCTACGTAAATATAGGGAGTCTAGTAGTAATCCCAAAAATAGAAAGGTATTTTGTGAGGCTCTTAGAGGGTATTTTAGGAAGGAGTGCTTGATTTATATATAATTTACTTATGATTTTAGGGTGTTTTTTAGAGGCAATGGCGAGACTATTAGAGGGTGTTTTTGGGAGAATTACTCGATTGTATATAATTTACTTAAGATTATTGGGTGAGGGCTCAAAAAAAATATAGAGAGGTTTTGGCTCCATAAATATAGGAAGTCTACTAGCTATCCCAAAAATATAGAGCATACTGCGAGGCTCTTAGAGGGTGTTTTACGGTGGAGTGCTCGATATTATATAATTCATGTAAGGTTATCTGGTGGGTGTTCAAAAAAAATATAGAGTGGTTTTGCCTCCATAAATATAGGGAGTCTAGTAGCAATCCCAAAATATGGAGCATATTATGAGGCTATTAGTTGGTGTTTTAGGGTAGAATGCTCAATTTTATATAATTTATTTAAGGTTGTTGGGTGGGGGTTCAAAAAAAATATGTAGCTATTTTGGCTCCCTAAATATAGGAAGTCTAGTAGTAATCCCAAAAATATATAGCATATTGTGAGGCCCTTAGAGGGTGTTTTGGGGATGAGTGATCGATTGTATATAATTTACTTAAGGCTGTCGAGTGAAGGATCAAAAAAAATATCGAGCTATTTTTGCTCCCTAAATATAGGGAGTTTTGTATCAATCCCAAAAATAGAGAGGTATATTGTGAGGCACTTAGAGGGTTTTTTAGGAAGGAGTGCTTGATTTATATATAATTTACTTATAATTTTAGGATGTTTTTGGGTGGCAATAGTGAGGCTCTTAGAGGGTGTTTTTAGGATGAATGCTCGATAATGTAAAATTTACTTAAAGTTGTCAGATGGGGGTTCAAACAAAATATGGACTGGTTTTGGCTCCTTAAATATAAGGAGTCTAGTAGCAATCCCAAAAAATAGGGAGCATATCGCAAGGAGCTTAGATTGTGTTTTAGGGAGAAGTGCTCAAATATATATAATTTACTTAAGGTTGTCAGTTGGGGGTTCAAAAAAAATATGGTGTTATTTTGGCTCCTTAAATATAGGGAGTCTAGTAACAATCCTAAAAAAAGAGAGGCATATTGCAAGACTCTTTAAGTGTGTTTAAGAAAGGAGTGCTTGATTTATATATAATTTACTTATTATTTTTGGGTATTTTTGGGAGGTAATGGCGAGGCTCTTAGAGGGTATTTTTGGAGGGAATACTCGATTGTATATAATTTACTTAAGGTTGTCGGTGGGGGTTCAAAAAAAATATGGAGTAGTTTTTGCTCCCTAAATATAGGGAGTCTAGTAGCATCCCAAAAATAGATAGCATATTACCAGGCTATTAGAGGGTGTTTTAGGAAGGAGTGCTCAATTGAATATAATTTACTTAAGGTTATTGGGTGGGCGTTTAAAAATAATATTGAGTGGTTTTGTCTCCCTAAATATAGGGAGTCTAGAAGCAATCCCAAAAATCGTAAGGCATATTCCGAGTCTCTTAGAGGGTGTTTTAGGGAGGAGTGCTTAATTTATATATAATTTACTTATGATTTTAGGGAGTTTTTATGAGGCAATAGCGAGACTCTTAGAGGGTATTTTTGGGACGAATAATCGATTGTATATAGAGCGGTTTTGGCTCACTAAATATAGGGAGTCTAGCAGTAATCCAAAAAATAAAGAGCATATTGTGAGTCTTTTAGAGGGTATTTTAAGGAGGAGTGCTTGATTGTATATAATTTACTTAAGGTTGTCGGGTAGGGGTTCAAAAAAAATAAAGGGCGGTTTTTGCCCCCTTAATATAGGGAGTCTAGTAGCAATAACAAAAATAGAGAGCATATTGTGAGACTTTTAGAGGGTATTTTAGAGAGGAGTGCTCGATTATATATAATTTACTTAAGGTTGTCGGCTGGGCATTCAAAAAAAATATGGAGTAGTTTTTGCTACCAAAATATTGGGAGTCTAGTTGTAATCCCAAAAATAGAAAGGCATTTTGCGAGGCTCTTACAGGGTAATTTTGGGAGGAGTGCATGATTTATATATAATTTACTTATGATTTTAGGATATTTTTAGGAAGCAATGGTGAGGATCTTAGACGGTATTTTTGGGATGAATACTTGATTGTACATAATTTACTTAAGGTTGTAGGGTGGGGGTGTAGTAGGGTTTTAGAGGGAGTCTAGTAGTAATAGCAAAGATAGAGAGCATATTACTAGGCTTTTAGAGGGTGTTTTAGGAATGAGTGCTCGATTGGATATAATTTACTTAAGGTTGTCGGGTGGGCGTTCAAAAAAAATATGGACCGGTTTTGGCTCCTTAAATATATGAAGTCTAGTAGCAATCCCTAAAGTAGAAAGGCATATTGTGGGTCTCTTGGAGGGTATTTTAGGGAGGAGTACTTGATTTATATATAATTTACTTATGATTTTAGGGTATTTTTAGGAGGCAATAGCGAGACTCTTAGATGGTATTTTTAGGAGGAATGCTCGATTATATATAATTTACTTAAGGTTGTCGGGTGGGGGTATAAAACAAATATGGAGTGGTTTTGGCTCCCTACATATAGGAAGTCTAGTAGCAATCCCAAAAATAGAGAGCATATTACGAGTCTTTTAGTGGGTGTTTTTGGGAGGAGTGCTCGATTGTATATAATTTACCTAAGGTTGTCAAGTGGGGGTTCAAAAAAAATATGGAGTAGTTTTGGCTTCCTATATATAGGGAGTCTAGTAGTAATCCCAAAAATAGAGAGCATAATATGAGGCTATTATAGGGTGTTTTTAGGAGGAATGCTCGATTATATATAATTTACTTAAGGTTGTTTGGTGGGGGTTCAAAAAAAATATGGTGCGGTTTTGGCTCCCAAAATATAGGGAGTCTAGAAGCAATCCAAAAAATAGAGAACATATTACCAGGCTCTTAGATGGCATTTTAGGAATGAGTGCTCGATTATATATAATATATTTAAGGTTGTCGAGTGGGCGTTCAAAAACATTATGGTCCGGTTTTGGCTCCCTAAATATAGGGAGTCTAGTAGCAATCCCAAAAATAGTAATGCATATTGTGAGTCTGTTAGAGGGTGTTTTAGGGAGGTATGCTTGATTTATATATAATTTACTTATCATTTTAGGGTGTTTTTGGGACGTAATAGCGAGGCTCTTAGAGGGTATTTTTAGGAGGAATGCTCCATTTTATATAATTTACTTAAGGTTGTCGGGTGCGGGTTCAAAAAAAATATAGAGCGGTTTTGGCTCCCTAAATATAGGGAGTCTAGTAGCAATCCCAAAAATAGAGAGCATATTGCGAGTATCTTAGATTGTATTTTAAGAAGAAGTGCTTGATTGTATATAATTCATTTAAGGTTGTCGGTTGAGAGGTTCAAAAAAAATATAGGGTGGTTTTGGCTACCTTATTATAGGGAGTCTAGTAGAATTTACAAAAATAGAGTGCATATTGTGAGACTTTTAGAGGGTGTTTTAGAGAGGAGTGCTTGATTGTATATAATTTACTTAAGGTTATCGGGTGGGTATTTAAAAACATATTGAGTGGTTTTGGCTACCTAAATATAGGAAGTCTAGTTGTAATCCCAAAAATAGAAAGGCATATTGTGAGGCTCTTATTGGGTATTTTAGGGAGGAGTGCATGATTTATATATAATTTATTAATGATTTTAGGATATTTTTAGGAGGTAATGGTGAGGATCTTAGCTGGTGTTTTTGGGAAGAATGCTCGATTGTACATAATTTACTTAAGTTTATCGGGTGGGGGTTAAAAAAAATATGGAGCGGTTTTGGCTCCCTAAATATAGGGAGTCTAGTAGCTATCCTAAAAATAGAGAGCTTTTTACCAGGCTCTTAAAGGGTGTTTTAGGAAGGAGTGCTCTATTGTATATAATTTTCTTAAGATTATTGGGTGGGCATTCTAAAAAAATATGGATTGGTTTTGACTCCCTAAATATAGGGAGTCTAGAAGCAATCCTAAAAATAGAAAGGCATAATGTGAGTCTTTTAGAGGGTATTTTAGGAAGTAGTGCTTGATTTATATATAATTTACTTATGAATTTAGATTATTTTTAGGAGGCAATAAAGAGACTCTTAGAGGGTGATTTTGGAAAGAATGCTCGATTGTATATAATTTACTTAAGGCTTTCAGGTGGGGGTTCAAAAAAAATATAAAGTGGTTTTGGCTCCCTAAATATATGGTGTCAAGTAGCAATCCTCAAAATAGAGGGCATATTATAAGCCTTTTAGAGGGTATTTTAGGAAGGAGTGCTCGATTATATATAATTCACTTAAGGTTGTCGGGTGGGGATTAAAAAAAATATAGGGCGGTTTTAGCTTCCTAAATATAGGGAGTCTAGTAGCAATCCCAAAAATAGAGATCATATTACAAGGCCCTTAGAGGATGTTTTAGGGAGGAGTGCTCGATTGTATATAATTTAACTAAGGTTATCAGGTAGGGGTCAAAAAAAATATAGAGCAATTTTGGTACCCTAAATATAGGGAGTCTAGTAGCAATCCCAAAAATAAAGAGCATATTGCGAGGCTATTAGAATATGTTTTTAGGAAGAATGCTCGATTGTATATAATTTACTTAAGGTTGTCGGGTTGGGGTTCAAAAAAAATATAGAGAGGTTTTGGCTCCCTAAATATGGGGAGTCTAGTAGTAATCCCAAAAATAGAGTGCATATTACAAGGCTCTTAGAGGGTGTTTTAGAAAGGATTGCTCAATTATATATAATTTAGTTAAGGTTGTCAGGTGGGTGTTCAAAAAAAATATGGAACAGTTTTGGCTCCCTAAATATATGGAGTCTAGTAGTAATCCCAAAAATAGAAAGACATATTGCGAGTCTCTTAGAGGGTGTTTTAGGAAGAAGTGCTTGATTTATATATAATTTATTTATGATTTTAGGGTGTTTTCTAGAGGCAATAGCGAGGCTGTTTGATGGTGTTTTTGAGAGGAATCCTCGATTGTATATAATTTACTTAAGGTTATCAGTTATGGGTTCAAAAAAAATATTGAGCGGTTTTATCTCCCTAAATATAGGGAGTCTAGTAGCAATCCCAAAAATTGAGAGCATATTGTGAGACTTTTAGAAGGTGTTTTAGGGAGAAGTGCTTAATTATATATAATTTAATTAAGGTTGTTAGGTGGGCATTCAAAAAAAAATAGAGCTGATTTGGCTACCTAAATATAGGGAGTCTAGTTGCAATCCCAAAAATAGAAAGGCATATTGCGAGGCTCTTATTGGGTATTTTAGGGATGAGTCCATCATTTATATATAATTTACTTTTAGAAGGCAATAGTGAGACTCTTAGAGGGTGTTTTAGGGATGAATGTTCGATTATACATAATTTACTTAAGGTTGTCGGGTGGGGGTTTAAATAAAATATGGAGTGGTTTTAGCTCCCTAAATATAAGGAGTCTAGTAGCAATACCAAAAGTAGAGATCATATTACCAGGCTCTTAGAGGGTATTTTAGAAAGGAGTACTCAATTATATATAATTTACTTAAGGTTGTCGAGTGGGGATTCAAAAAAAATATGGGACGATTTTGACTCCCTTAATATCGGGAGTCTAATAGTAATCCCAAAAATAGAGAGCACATTTTGAGTCCCTTAGAGAAAGTTTTAAGGAGGAGTGTTCGATTGTATATAATTCACTAAAGGTTGTTGGGTGGGGGTTTAAAAAAAATATAGGGGGGTTTTAGCACCCTTAATATAGCGAGTCTAGTAGCAATCACAACAATAGAGGGCACATTGTGAGACTTTTAGAGGGTGTTTTAGAAAGGAGTGCTCGATTGTATATAATTTACTTAATGTTATCGGGTGGGTATTTAAAAAAAATATACTACGGTTTTGGCTACCTAAATATAGGGAGTCTAGTTGCAATCCTAAAAATAGAAAGGTATATTGCAAGGCTCTTATAGGGTATTTTAGGGAGTAGTGCGTGATTTGTATGTAATTTACTTATAATTTTAGGATATTTTTAGGAGGCAATGGTGAGGCTCTTAAAGGTTATTTTTGGGATAAATGCTCGATTGTACATAATTTACTTAAAGTTGTCGGGTGGGGGTTAAAAAAAAATATTGAGCGATTTTGGCTCTGTTAATATAGGGAATTTAGTAGCAATCCCAAAAATAAAGAGCATATTACCAGGCCCTTAGAGGGTGTTTTAGGAAGGAGTGCTCGATTGTATATAATTTACTTAAGGTTGTCGGGTGGGCATTTAAAAAAAATATAGAGCAGTTTTGGATCCTTAAATATAGGGAGTCTAGTAGCAATCCCAAAAATAGAAAGGCATAATGCGAGTTTCCTAGAGGGTGTTTTCGGGAGGAGTGCTTGATTTATATATAATTTATATATGATTTTAGGGTGTTTTTAGGAGGCAATGGGGAGGCTCTTAGAGGGTGTTTTCGTGAGGAATGCTCGATTGTATATAATTTAGTTAACTTTGGTGGGTGGGGGTTGAAAAAATATATGAGCGATTTTGGCTCCCTAAATATAGGGAGTCTAGAAGCAATCCCAAAAATAGAGAGCATATTGTAAGACTTTTAGAGCGTGTTTTAGGGTAGAGTCCTCGATTGTATATAATTCACTTAAGGTTATCGGGTAGGGGTTCAAAAAAAATATGGGGTAGTTTTGGCTCTTTAAATATAGGGAGTTTTGTAATATTCCCAAAAATAGAGAGCATAATGTGAGGCTCTTAGAGGGTATTTTAGGGAGGAGTACTCGATTGTATATAATTTAATTAAGGTTGTCGGGTGGGGGTTCAAAAAAAATATAGAGCGATTTTAGCTCCCTAAATGTAGTGAGTCTAGTAGCAATCCCAAAAATAGAGAGCATATTGCGAGGCTATTAGAGGGTGTTTTTAGGAGGAATGCTCGATTGTATATAATCTACTTAAGGTTATCGGGTAGGGGTTCAAAGAAAATATAGAGCGGTTTTGGCTCCCTAAATTTAGAGAGTCTCGTAGCAATCCAACAAATAGAGTGCATATTACCAGGCTCTTAGAGGGTGTTTTAGAAAGGATTGCTCAATTGTATATATTTTACTTAAGGTTGTCGGGTGGGTGTTCAAAAAAAATATAGAGCAGTTTTGGCTCCCTAAATATAAGGAGTCTAGTTGCAATCCCAAAAATAGAAAGGCATATTGCGAGTCTCTTAGAGGATGTTTTAGGGAGGAGTGCTTGATTTATATATATATTTTTTATGATTTTATAGTGTTTTTGGGAGGCAATGGCGAGGCTCTTAGAGGGTATTTTTGGGCGGAATACTCAATTTTATATAATTTACTTAAAGTTGTCGGGTGTGGGTTCAAAAAAAATACAGAGCAGTTTTGGCTCCCTAAATATAGGGAGTCTAGTAGCAATACCAAAAATAGAAAGAATATTGCAAGTCTTTTAGAGGGTATTTTATGGAAGAGTGCTCGATTGTATATAATTCACTTAAGGTTGTTGGGTGGGGGTTCAAAAAAAATATGGGATGATTTTTGCTCCCTTAATATAGGGAGTCTAGTAGCAATCTTAAAAATAGAAAGCATCTTGCGAGACTTTTAGAGGGTGTTTTAGGGAGGAGTGCTCGATTGTATATAATTTACTCAAGGTTATCGGGTGGGCATTCAAAAAAAATATGGAGCTGATTTGGCTACCTAAATATAGGGAGTCTTGCTGCAATCCCAAAAATAGAAACGCATATTGTGAGTCTCTTAGAGAGTGTTTTATGGAGGATTGCTTGATTTATATATAATTTACTTATGATTTTAGGGTATTTTTAGGAGGCAATAGCCAGGCTCTTAGAGGGAGTTTTTGGGAGGAATGTTTGATAGTATATAATTTACTTAAGGTTGTTATGTGGGGGTTCAAAAAAAATATGGAGCGGTTTTGACTTCCTAAAAATAAGGAGTCTAGTAGCAATCCCCAAAAATAAAGGGAATATTGTGAATCTTTTAGATGGTGTTTCAAGGAGGAATGCTTGATTGTATATAATTCACTTAAGGTTGTAGGGTGGGGGTTCAAAAAAAATATGGTGTAGTTTTGGCTCCCTAAATATAGGGAGTCTAGTAGCAATCCTAAAAATAGTGAGCATATTGTAAGGCTCTTAGAGGGTGTTTTAGGGAGTAGTGCTCGATTGTATATAATTTACCTAAGGTTGTCGAGTGGGGGTTCAAAAAAAAATATGGAGTGGTTTTGGCTCCCTAAATATGGAGTCTAGTAGCAATCCCTAAATATGGAGTAGTTTTGGCTCCCTAAATACGAGGCTATTAGAGGGTATTTTTAGGAGGAATGCTCCGTTGTATATAATTTACTTAAGGTTGTCGTGTGGGGATTAAAAAAAATATAGAGCAATTTTGGCTCCCTAAATATTGGGAGTCTAGTAGCAATCCCAAAAATAGAGAGCATATTACCAGGCTCTTAGAAGGTCTTTTAGGAAGGAGTGCTCGATTTAGGGAGGTGTGCTTGATTTATATATAATTTACTTATGCTTTTAGGGTGTTTTTGGGTGGCAATGGCGATGCTCTTAGAGGGTATTTTTGGGAGGAATGCTCGATTGTATATAATTTACTTAAGGTTATAGGGTGTGGGTTCAAAAAAAATATGGTGCGGTTCTGGCTCCCGAAATATAGGAAGTCTAGTAGATATCCTAAAAATAGAAAGCATATTGCGAGTCTTTTAGAGGGTGTTTTAAGAAGGAGTGCTCGATTGTGTATAATTCACTTAAAGTTGTCGGGTGGGGGTTTAAAAAAAAAATATGGGGCAGTTTTGGCTCCCTTAATATAGGGAGTCTAGTAGCAATCAAAAAAATAGAAAGCATATTATAAGACTTTTAGAGGGTGTTTTAGGAAGGAGTGCTCAATTATATATAATTTAGTTAAGGTTGTCGGGTGGGATTCAAAAAAAATATGGGGCAGTTTTGGCTTCCTAAATTTAGGGAGTCTAGTACCAATCCACAAAATAGAAAGGCATATTACGAGTCTCTTAGTGGGTATTTTAGGGAGGAGTGCTTAATTTATATATATTTTACTTATGATTTTAGGGTGTTTTTAGGAGGCAATGACGAGTCTCTTAGTGGGTATTTTTAGGAGGAATGCTCGATTGTATATAATTTACTTAAGGTTGTCGGGTCAGGGTTCAAAAAAAATATGGAGCGGTTTTGCCTCCATAAATATAGGGAGTCTAGTTGCAATCCCAAAAATAGAGATCATATTGCGAGTCTTTTAGAGGGTGTTTTAGGGAGGAGTGCTCGATTGTATATAATTTACCTAATGATGTCGAGTGGGGATACAAAAAAAATATAGAGTGCTTTTGAATCCCTAAATATAGGGAGTTAGAAGCAATCCCAAAAATAGAGAGCATATTGCTAGGATATTAGAGGGTATTTTTAGGATAAATGCTCGATTGTATATAATTTACTTAAGGTTATTGGGTGGGGGTTCAAAAAAAATATGGAGCTGTTTGTGTTCCCTTAATATAGGGAGTCTATTAGCAATCCCAAAAATAGAGTACATATTGCGAGGCTATTAGAGGGTGTTTTCAGGATGGATGCTCGATTGTATATAATTTACTTAAGGTTGTTGGGTAGGTGTTCAAAAAAAATATGGATCGGTTTTGGCTCCCTAAATATAGGGACTCTAGTAGCAATCCAAAAAATAGAGAGCATATTAAGCTCTTAGAGGGTATTTTAGAGAGGAGTGCTCGATTGTATATATATAATTTAGTTAAGTTTGTCGAGTGAGGGTTCAAAAAAAATATGGAGCGGTTTTAGCTCCCTCAATATAAAGAGTCTAGTAGCAATCCCAAAAATTGAGAGGCATATTACGAGGCTCTTATAGGGTGTTTAAGGGAGGAGTGCTTGATTTATATATAATTTACTTATAATTTTAGGGTATTTTTGGGAGGCAATGGCGAGGCTCTTAGAGGATATTTTTGGGAGAAATACTCGATTATGTATAATTTACTTATGGTTGTCGGGTGGGGGTTCAAATAAAATATAGAGTAGTTTTTTTTTTTTTTTTGAGATCGGCGGGTGTCCCGAAACCTTTCGGGCAATGGCCCACTTCAGGCTCGGACTAATCCCTCCGGGAGTGAAGCCCGACCCACTCGGCAATTCCCACTTCACTCCTGGGTAAATCGAGGGGAGGAAGAGTTGAACCCACAACCTCATCACCAGAGCATCAGTTGCTTTGCCAACTCTCCTATCCCCTGGTGGGTAATATAGAGTAGTTTTAGCTCCCTAAATATAGGGAGTCTAGTAGCAATCCTAGATAATAGAGAGTATATTACGAGGCTCTTACAGAGAGTTTTGGGAGGAGTGCTCGATTGTATATAACTTCCTTAAGGTAGTCGGGTGGGGGTTCAAAAAAAATATAAATCGGTTTTGGCTCCTTAAATATAGGGAGACTAGTAGCAATCCCAAAAACAGAGAGGTATATTGCAAGGCTCTTAGAGGGTATTTTAGGGAGGAGTGCTGGATTTATCTATAATTTACTTATGATTTTAGGGTTTTTTTGGAAGGCAATAACAAGGCTCTTAGAGGGTATTTTTAGGAGGAATACTCGATTATATATAATTTACTAAAGGTTACCAGGTAGGGGTTCAAAAAAAATATAGAGCGATTTTGGCTCCCTAAATATAGGGAGTATAGTAGTAATCCCAAAAATAAAGAGCATATTGTGAGGCTCTTAGAAAGTGTTTTAGAGAGGAGTGCTCGATATCATATAATTTGGTTATGATTATCGGGTAGGAGTTTTGTGAAATTAGGAGCGATTTTGGCTCCCCAAATATAGGGAGTCTAGTAGCAATCCCAAAAATAAGGAGGTAGTGGCAAGGCTCATATAAGGTGTTTTTGGGTGGAATACTCGATTATATATAATTTACTTAAGGTTGATAGTTGGGGGTTCAAAAAAATTATTAAATAGTTGACTTCCTAAATATATTTTGTCTAGTAGCAATTCCAAAAATAGAGAGCATATTGCAAAGCTCTTAGACAGTGTTTTAGGGAGGATTGCTCAATTATATATAATTTAATTAAGGCTGTCTGGTAGGCGTTCAAAAAAAATATGGAGTAGTTTTGGCTATCTAAATATATAGAGTCAAGTAGCAATCCCAAAAATAAAAAGACTTATTGCGAGGCTCTTAGAGGATGTTCTAGGGAGAAGTGCTTGATTTATATTTAATTTACTTATGATTTTAGGGTATTTTTGGGAGGCAATGGTAAGGCTCTTAGAGGATATTTTTGGGAGGAATGCTCGATTGAATAAAATTTAATTAAGGTTGTTGGGTTGGGGTACAAAAAAAATATGGAGCAGTTTTGGCTCCATAAATATAGGGTGTCTTGTAATAATCCCTAAAATAGAAAGCAAATTATGAGGCTCTTAGGGTATATTTTAAGGAGGAGTGCTCGATTGTATATAATTAACTTAAGGTTGGCCAGTAGGGGTTCAAAAAAAATATGGAGTAGTTTTGGCTCCCTAAATATTGGGAGTCTAGTAGCAATCCCAAAAATAGAGAGCATTCTGGTAGGCTATTAGAGGGTATTTTAGGGAAGAGTGCTCGATTGTATATAATTTACTTAAGGTTATCGGGTGGGGGTTCAAAAAAAATATAGATCGGTTTTGCCTTCCTAAATATAGGGAGTCTAGTAGCAATTCCAAAAATAGAGAGCATATTGTGAAGTTATTAGATGATGTTTTTGGGAGGAATGCTCGATTGTATATAATTTACTTAAGGTTGTCGAGTGGGGGTTCAAAAAAAATATGGAGCGGTTTTGGCTCCCTAAATATAGGGAGTCTAGTAACAATCCCAAAAATTGAAAGCATATTGTGAGGCTCTTAGAGCGTGTTTTAGTGAGGAGTGCTCGATTATATATAATTTACTTATTATTGTCGGGTGGGGGTTCAAAAAAAAATATGATACAATTTTGTCTTCCTAAAAATAGGGACTCTAGTAGCAATCCCAAAAATAGAGAGGCATATTGCGAGGCTCTTAGGGGTTGTTTTAGGGAGGAGTTCTTGATTTATAAATAATTTACTTATAATTTTAGGATGTTTTTGGGAGGTAATGGCGAGGCTCTTAGAGGTTTTTTTTAGGAGGAATGCTTGAATGTATATAATTTACAAAAGGTTATTCGATGGGGGTTTAAAAATAATATAAAGTAGTTTTGGCTCCCTAATTATAGGGAGTATAGTGGCAATCCCAAAAATAGGAAGCATATTGTGAGGCTCTTAGAAAGTATTTTAGGGAGGAGTGCTCGATTGTATATAATTTTGTTATGATTAATTTTTTTTTTTGAGAACCCCTCCTAAAGGAGGGAGGGTTTGGCGAACCCCAACCAGAAGCTATTAAAAACTAAGACAGGATACCGTTACAAAAACAGAGCGCCTCCTCCCCTAGTTTATCTCACCAAGGTATAATCCAAGCACTGAAAAGGGAGATCACCGATTGCCATAACTTCTCCTGCCCTGCGGACTTGGCATTGAATATCCGGTTATTCCGCTCTAACTAGATGACCCACACTATCGCCATGACCAAAATGTCCCACGGCTTCCGGATCCTCACCGGGATTCTTTTCCTTCTCCAAGAGGTCCAAAGGCCTCTGAGAGTCCTAAGGTGCGAGGATAACCCTGCCTTACTCTCGAAGTGGTCCCACAGATGCCTGGCAAAAAGGCACCCGAGTAGCAGGTGCGAAGCCGTCTCCTCCTCTGTGGCGCAGAAAGTGCAGGAAGCATCCGACGCCTGGGGGTGATTCCGTCACATTAAATTCGCCTTCGTCAGAATCTTGTTCCTCGAGGCCAGTAGGGAGAAGATCTGAACCTTCGAGGGCGCCTTCGTCTTCCAGATAGCCTTCGATGGCCCGTGATGCTGAATCCGAGGAAAGAGATGCTCATAGAACGATCTAACGGAGAAAACTCCAAAAGAAGTACCGCTCTACCGGACTTCATCCCGCGTCGTCCTGAAAAAAGCCGCCTGCAGAATCAAGTGAAGATCCTGCAACTCCCACCGACTTTCTTGGTCTAACAGAGCACCAAGCTTTATGCGCCAACCGATAGAGCCCTGCCTCCGACATGCCTGGGAACGGACTGAAGCTCCCTTGTTCCGGGCCAAGGAGAAAAGAGTTAGGAAAAGCTGCTCCAGAGGCCTAGCCCCAAGCCAAGTATCTCTCCAAAATCTAATGTCCCTCCCATTGCCTAAAGCAAGCATAGTATCCTCCCTGTAGAAGTCCTTGACCCACAGAATGCCCCTCCAAAAATGAGAGATCCAGCCAGAAACTCTACCCCGAGTGTGCAGAGGAGAGAACCTCTTAAAATATCTCGCCAGAATAACATCCCGCCAGGAGCCCCCATATCCCTGCTGCAACCTCCATCACTATTTCCCCAACATTGAAATATTAAATCTGTGCAGGTCAAGAACTCCCAGACCTCCCAGTTTCTTTGGAAGACAAACCTGGTCCCATCTCATCAGATTGTATCCTCCCGTATTGGCCCCCACACCATGCCAAAGGATCGAGCGCTGAATCCTGTCGATCATGTCTATCACCCAAGACGGCAGGAAGTAGAAGGACAGGTAGTATGATGTAATCGAAGATAGAATAGAGTTCACCAGCACCAATCTACCACCTGATGACAGAAATCTCCACTTCCAACCCTCCAATCTCCTCTCAATCTTCAGAATCAGCTGCTCCCAATCCTCCCTCCGCAGGGCCTTATCACTGATAGGTAGCCCTAAGTATTTCATCGGTAAGGTAGCCTCTCTACAGTTCAAAAGTCTGGCTAAACCGCTGCCCGCATCCCCCGATCCTATGTAGAAAGGCTGCTCTTCTGGAAATTAATCTTTAGGCCTGAAGTCAGCTCCAGCCCTTAGAGGAGAGTCTTATTAAATTGGTAACGATTTTGGATCCCCAAATATAGAGAGTCTAGTAGTGATCCCAAAAATACGGAGGCAATAGCTAGGCTCATATAAGGTATTTTGTGGAGGAATACTCGATTGTATATAATTTACTTAACGTTGACGGGTGTGGGTTCAAAAAAAATATGGAGCGGTTTGGGCTCCCTAATTATATAGAGTCTAGTAGCAATCCCAATAATAGAGAGCATATTGCGAAGCTCTTAGAGGGTGTTTTAGGAAGGAGTGCTCGATAGTATATAATTTACTTAAGGATGTTCGGTGGGCGTTCAAAAAAAATATGGAACGATTTTGGCTACCTAAATATATAAAGTCTAGTAGCAATCCCAAATATAGAAAGGTATATTGCGAGACTCTCAGAGGGTGTTTTAGGGAGAAGTGTTTGATTTATATATAATTTACTTATGAATTTAGGGTGTTTTTGGAAGGCAATGGCGAGGTACTTAGAGGGTGTTTTTCGGAAAAAATCTAGATTATATATAATTTACTTAATGTTATCGTGTGGGGTTTCAAAAAAAAAATGGAGCAGTTTTGGCTCTATAAATTTAAGGAGACTTGTAGAAATCACAAAAATAGAAAGCATATTGCGAGGTTCTTAGAGGGTGTTTTAGGGAGAAGTGCTTGATTATATATAATTCACTTAAGGGTGGCCAATGGGGGTTCAAAAAAAATATGGAGTGGTTTGGGCTCCCTAAATATAGGGACACTAGTAGCAATCATAAAAATAAAGAGCATACTGGTAGGCTCTTAGAGGGTATTTTAGGGAAGAGTGCTCGATTGTATTTAATTTACTTAAGGTTGTCAGGTGGGGGTTCAAAAAAAAATTGATTGGTTTTGCCTTCCTATATAAAGGAAATCTAGTATAAATCCCAAAAATAGGGAGCACATTACGAGGCTATTAAATAATGTTTTTGGGAGGAATGCTCGATTGTATATAATTTATTTAAGGTTATCTGGTGGGGTTTCAAAAAAAATATGACGTGGTTTTGGCTCCTAAATATAGGGAGTCTAGTAGCAATCCTAAAAATAGAGAGCATATTGTAAGGCTTTTAGAGGGTGTTTTAGGGGGGAGTGCTCGATTGTATATAATTTATTTATGGTTGTCAGATGGGGGTTCAAAAAAAATATAGAGCGATTTTGTCTCCCTAAATATAGGGAGTCTAGTAGCAATCCCAAAATTAGAGAGGCATGTTGCGAGGCTCTTAGAGGGTGTTTTAGGGAGGAGTGCTTGATTTATATATAATTTACTTATGATTTTAGGGTGTTTTTGGGAGGCAATGGTGAGGCTCTTAGACGATGTTTTTAGGAAGAATGTTCGATTATGTATAATTTACTTAAGGTTGTTGGGTGGGGGTTCAAACAAAATATAGAGCAATTTTGGCTCCCAAAATAAAGGGAGTCTAGTAGCAATCCCAAAAAATAGATAGCATATTGCGAGGCTCTTAGAGGGTATTTTAGGGAGGAGTACTTAATTGTATATAATTTACTTAAGGTTATCAGGTAGGGGTTTAAAAAAAATATACAGTAGTTTTGGATCCTTAAATATAGGGAGTCTAGTAGCAATCCTAAAAATAGAGAGGTATATTGCGAGGCTCTAATGAGTGTTATAAGAAAGAGTGCTTGATTTATATATAATTTACTTATGATTTTTGGGTGTTTTTGGGAGGCAATGGCGAAGCTCTTAGAGGGAGTTTTTAGGAGGAATGCTCGATTATATATAATTTACGTAAGGTTAAAGGTAGGGGTTTAAAAAAAATATAGAGCAGTTTTTGGCTCCCTAAATATAGGGAGTCCAGTAATAATTCACAAAATAGAGAGCATATTGCGAGACTTTTAGAGGGTATTTTAGGAAGGATTACTCGAGTGTATATAATTTATTTAAAATTATTAGGTAGGTATTCAAAAAAAATATGGAGTGGTTTTTGACTATTTAAATATAGGGAGTCTAGTTACATTCTCAAAAATAAAAAGGCCTATTGCGAGGCTCTAATAGGGTGTTTTATAGAAGAGTACATGAGTTATATATAATTTACTTATGATTTTAGGATGTTTTTTGAAGGCAATAGTGAGGGTCTTAGAAGGTGTATTTGGGATGAATGCTCGATTATATATAATTTACTAAAGATATCAGGTAAGGGTTTAAAAAAAATATAGAGCAATTTTAGCTCCCTAAATATAGGAAGTCTAGTAGCAATCCTAAAAATAGAGAGCATATTACCAGGCTCTTAAAGTGTGTTTTATGAAGGAGTGATCGATTATATATAATTTACATAAGGTTGTCGGGTGGGCGTTCAAAAAAAATATAGAGCGATTTTGGCTCCCTAAATATAGGGAGTCTAGTAGTAATCCCAAAAATAGAAAGGCATATTGCGAGAATCTTACAGGGTGTTTTAGAAAGAAGTGCTTGATTTATATATAATTTACTTATGATTTTAGGGTATTTTTTAGAGGTAATGGCGAGGCTCTTAGAGGGTATTTTTGGGAGGAATGCTTGATTATATATAATTTACTTAAGGTTATCGGGTGGAGATTTAAAAAAAATATGGAGAGGTTTTGGCTTCCTAAATATAGGGTGTCTAGTAGCAATACCAAAAATAGAAAGCATATTATGAGTCTCTTAGAGGGTATTTTAAGGAGGAGTGCTCGGTTGTATATAATTCACTAAAGGTTGTCGGGTGGGGGTATAAAAAAAATATGGGGCGGTTTTTGCTCCCTAAATATAGGTAGTCTAGTAGCAATCCCAAAAAAATAGAGAGCATATTGTGAGGCTTTTTGAGGGTGTTTTAGGGAGGAGTGCTCGATTGTATATAATTTACATAAGGTTATCGGGTGGGGGTTCAAAAAAAATATGGAGTGGTTTGGCTCCCTAAATATAGGGAGTCTAGTTGCAATCCCAAAAATAGAGAGCATACTACGAGGCTATTAGAGGGTGTTTTTGGTAGGAATGCTCGATAGTATATAATTCAATAAAGGTTGTCTGGTCGGGTTTAAAAAAAATATGGAACGGTTTTTGCTCCCTAAATATAGGGAGTCTAGTAGCAATCCTATAAATAGAGAGGATATTAGGCACTTAGAGGGTATTTTAGAGAGGAGTACTTGATTTTATATAATTTAATTAAGGTTGTTGGGTGGGGGTTCAAAAAAACTATAGAGCGGTTTTGGCTCCCTAAATATAGGGAGTTTGGTAGCAATCCCAAAAATAGAGTGGCATATTGCGAGGCTCTTAATGGGTGTTTTAGGGAGGAGTGCTTGGCTTATATATAATTTACTTATGATTTTATTGTATTTATGGTTGGCAATAGCGAGGCTCTTAGAGGGTGTTTTTGGGAGGAATGCTTGATTGTGTATAATTTACTTAAAGTTATCGGGTGTGGGTTTAAACAAAATATGGTAAGGTTTTAGCTCCCTAAATATAGGGAGTCTAGTAGCAATCCTAAAAAATTGAGAGTATATTGCGAGGCACCTAAATAGTATTTTAAGAAGGAGTGCTCGATTGTATATAATTTACTTAAGGTTGTTGGGTAGGGGTTCAAAAAAAATATGGAGCGGTTTTGGCTCCTTCAATATAGGGGGTCTAGTAGCAATCCAAAAAATAGAAAGGCATATTGCGAGAGTCTTAAAGGGTATTTTAGGAAGGAGTGCTTGATTTATATATAATTTACTTATGATTTTAGGATATTTTTAGGAGGTAATGATGAGGCTCTTAGAGGGTGTTTTTGGGAGGAATGCTCGATTATATATAATTTACTAAAGGTTGTCGGGTGGGGGTTTAAAAAAAATATAGAGCGATTTTGGCTCCTTAAATATAGGGAGTCTAGTAGCAATCCTAAAAGTAGATAGCATATTGCAAGGCTCTTAGAAAGTATTTTAGGGAAGAGTGCTCGATTGTATATAATTTAGTTACAATTATCGGGTGGGATCCTTGAGATATTGGGAGCGATTTTTGCTTCACTAATATAGGGAGTCAAGTAGCGATCCCAAAAATAAGGAGGTAATAGCGAGGCTCATATAAGGAGGTAAGAGCAGTTTTAGCTCCCTAAATATAGGAAGTCTAGTAGCAATCCCAAAAATAGAGAGCATATTGCGAGGCTCTTAGAGTGTGTTTTAGAAAGGAGTGCTCGGTTGTATATAATTTACTTAAGGTTGTCGGGTGGGTGTTCAAAAAAAATATAGAGCAGTTTTGGCTGCCTAAAATTAGGAGTCTAGTAGCAATCCCAAAAATAGAAAGACATATTTCATGGCTCTTAGAGGGTATTTTAGGGAGGAGTGCTTGATTTATAAATAATTTATTTATAATTTTAGGGTATTTTTGGGATGCGATGGCGAGGCTCTTAGAGGGTGTTTTTAGGAGGAATGCTTGATTATATATAATTTAATTAAGGTAGTCTGGGTGTGGGTTCAAAAAAAATATAGAGCGATTTTGGCTCCATAAAAATAGGTAGTTTAGTAGCAATCCCAAAAATAGAGAGCATATTATAAGGCTCTTAGAGGGTATTTTAAGGTGGAGTAATCGATTGTATATAATTCACATAAGGTTGTTTGGTGGGGGTTCAAAAGAAATATAGAGCGGTTTTGGCTCCCTAAATATAGGGTGTCTAGTAGTAATCCCAAAAATAGAGAGCATATTGTGAGGCTATTAGAGGGTATTTTAGGGAGGAGTGCTCGATTGTATATAATTTACTTAAGGTTGTCGGGTGGGGGTTCAAAACAAATATGAAGCGATTTTGCCTCCCTAAATAAAGGTAGTCTAGTAGCAATCTCCAAAATAGAGAGAATATTGCGAGGCTATTAGATGGTGTTTTTTGGAGGAATGCTCGATTGTATATAATTTACTTAAGGTAGTCAGGTGGGGATTCAAGAAAATTATGGTGTAGTTTTGGCTCCCTAAATATAAGGAGTCTAGTAGCAATTCAAAAAATAGAAAGCATATTAAGAGGATCTTAGAGGGTATTTTAGGAATGAGTTCTTGATTGTATATTATATACTTATGGTTATCGGGTAGGGGTTCAAAAAAAATATAGAGCTCTTTTGGCTCCCTAAATATAGGAAGTCTAGTAGCAATCCCAAAAATAGAGAGCTATATTGCGAGGCTCTTAGAGGGTGTTTTAGGGAGGAGTGCTTGATTTATATATAATGTACTTATGATTTTAGGGTGTTTTTAGGAGGCAATGGCAAGGCTCTTATAGGGTGTTTTTTAGAGGAATTCTTGATTGTGTATAATTTACTTAAAGTTATCGGGTGGGGGTTCAAACAAAATATGGAATAGTTTTGGTTCCCTAAATATAGAGAGTCTAGTAGAAATCCCAAAAATAGAGAGTATATTGCGTATAATTTACTTAAGGTTGTCGAGTGGGGGTTCAAAAAAAAATTTGGATCAATTTTGACTTATTAAATATAGGGAGTTTAGTAGAAATCCTAAAAATAGAGAGGCATATTGTGAGGCTCTCTTATAGGCTATTTTAAGGAGGTGTGCTTTATTTATATATAATTTACTTATGATTTTGGGTGTTTTTGGGAGGCAATAGCAAGGCTCTTAGAGGGTATTTTTAGGAGGAATGCTCGATTGTATATATTTTACTTAAGGTTGACAGGTGGGGATTCAAGAAAAATATGGAGCAATTTTGGCTCCCTAAATATATGGAGTCTAGTATCAATCCCAAAAATATAGAGTATAATGCAAGGCTTTTAGAGGGTATTTTATAGAAGAGTGGTCGATTGTATATAATTTACTTAAGGTTGTCGGGTGGGCATTAAAAAAAAATATGGAGCGATTTTGGCTACCTAAATATAGGGAGTCTAGTTGTAATCACAAAAATAGAAAGGCATAATACGAGGCTCTTATAGGGTGTTTTTGGGAGGAGTGCTTGATTTATATATAATTTACTTATGATTTTAGGGTGTTTTTGGGAGGCAATGACGAGGTTTTTAGAGGGTGTTTTTGGGAGGAATGATTGATTGTATATAATTTACTTAAGGTTGTCGGGTGGGGATTTAAAAAAAATATGGAGCGATTTTGGCACCCTCAATATAAGGAGTCTAGTAGCAATCCCAAAAATAGAGAGCAAATTGTGAGGCTATTAGAGGATGTTTTTGGTAGGAATGCTCGATTATATATAATTTACTTAAGATTGTCAGGTAGGGGTTCAAAAAAATATAGAGTGATTTTGACTCCCTAAATATAGGGAGTCTACTAGCAATCCCAAAAATAGAGAGGCATATTGCGAGGCTCTTAGTGGGTATTTTAGGGAGGAGTGCTTGATTTATATATAATTTACTTATTATTTTAGGGTGTTTTTGGAAGACAATGGCAAGGCTTTAAGAGGGTGTTTTTGGGAGTAATGCTTGATTATATATAATTTACTTAAGGTTATCGGGTGGGGGTTCAAAAAAAATATGGAATGGTTTTGGCTCTGTAAATATAGGGAGTCTAGTAGCAATCCCAAAAATAGATAGCATATTGCGAGACTCTTAGAGGGTGTTTTAAGGAGGAGTGCTCGATTGGATATAATTTAGTTATTATTATCGGGGTGGGAGCCTTGAGAAATAGGGAGCAATTTTAGCTCCCCAAATATAAGAAGCCTAGTAGCGTTCCCAAAAATAAGGAGGCAATGGTGAGGCTCTTATAAGGTATTTTTGGGAGGGATACTGGATTGTATATAATTTACTTAAGGTTGATGGGTAGGCATTTATAAAAAATATAGAGTGGTTTTGGATCCCTAAATATAGGGAGTCTAGTAGCAATCCTAAAAATAGAGAGTATATTATAAGGCTCTTAGAGGGTGTTTTAGGGAGGAGTAATCTATTGTATATAATTTACTAAAGGTTATTGGGTGGGTATTTAAAAAAAATATAGAGCAGTTTAGGTTCTCTAAATATAGGAAGTCTGGTAGCAATCCAAAAAATAAAGGCATGTTGTGAGGCTCTTAGAGGGTGTTTTTGGAAGGAATGCTCGATAGTATATAATTTACTTAAGGTTATCGGATGGGGTTTCAAAAAAAATATAGAGCTATTTTGGCTTCCTAAATATAGGGAGTCTAGTAACAATCCCCAAAATAGAGAGCATATTACGAGTCTCTTAGAGGGTGTTTTAGGGAGGAATGCTTGATTATATATAATTTACTTAAGGTTATGGGGTGGGGGTTGAAAAAAAATATTGAGCGATTTTGGTTCCCTAAATATAGGGAATCTAGTAGCAATCCCAAAAACAGAGAGGCATATTGCGAGGATTCTAATGGGTATTTTAGAGAGGAGTACTAGATTTATATATAATTTACTTATGATTTTAGGGTATTTTTGGGTAGCAATGGCGAGGATCTTAGAGGGTATTTTTGGAAAGAATGCTCAATTGTGTATAATTTACTTAAGGTTGTCGGGTGGGGGTTAAAACAAAATATGGATCAATTTTGGTTCCCAAAATATAGGAAGTCTAGTAGTAATCCCAAAAAATAGAGAGTATATTACGAGGCTCTAAGAGGGTGTTTTAGGGAGGAGTACTTGATTGTTTATAGGGAGCAATTTTGGCTGTTGAATATAGGGAGCCTAGTTGTAATCCCAAAAAAAGAGTGGCATATTATGAGGCTCTAAGAGGGTGCTTTAGGGAGGAGTACTTTATTTATATATAATTTATTTATGATTATATGCTATTTTTTGGAGGCAAAGGTGAGGCTCTCAGAGGGTGTTTTTGTAAGGAATACTCAATGGTATATAATTTACGTTAGGTTGACAGGTGGGGTTTAAAAAAAAATATAGAGCAGTTTTTCATCCCTAAATATAGGGAGTCTAGTAGCAATCCCAAAAATAAAGAGCATATTGCGAGGCTCTTAGAGGGTGTTTTAGGGAGGACAACTTGATTGTATATAATTTACTTAAGGTTGTCGGGTGGGTATTCAAAAACCATATGGATTGGTTTTGGCCACCTAAAAATAGGGAGTCTAGTAGCAATCCCAAAAATAGAAAGGCATATTGCGAGGCTCTTAGAGGGTGTTTTAGGGAGGAGCACTTGATTTATTTATAATTTACTTATGATTGTAGGGTGTTTTTGGGAGGCAATGGCGAGGCTCTTAGAGGATATTTTTGGGAGGAATACTCGATTATATATAATTTAGTTAAGGTTGTCAGGTGGGGTTTCAAAAAGAATATGGAGCGGTTTTGGCTTCCTAAATATATAGAGTCTAGTAGTAATCCAAAAATTAGAGAGCATATTGCAAGGCTCTTAGAGGGTGTTTTGGGGAGGAATGCTCGATTGTATATTATTCACTTAAGGTTATCGGGTAAGGGTTCAAAAAAAATATGGACCAGTTTTGGTTCCCTAAATATAGGGAGTCTAGTAGCAATCCCAAAAATAGAGAGCATATTATGAGGCTTTTAGAGGGAATTTTAGGAAGGAGTGCTCGATTGTATATAATTTACTTTAGGATGTCGGGTGGGGGTTCAAAAAAAATATTGAGCGGTTTTGGGTTTGTAAATATAGGGAGTCTAGTAGCAATCCCAAAAATAGAGAGGCATATTCTGAGACTCTTAGAGGGTGTTTTAGGAAGGAGTGCTAGATTTATATATAATTTACTTATGATTTTAGAATATTTTTAGGAGGCAAGGTGAGGTTTTTAGGGTGGAGTGCTCGATTGAATATAATTTACTTAAGATTATCGGATGAGGGTCAAAAAATTATATAGAGCGGTTTTGTCTCCCTAAATATAAGGAGTCTATTAGCAATCCCAAAAATAGAGAGCATATTGTGATGCTCTTAAAGTGTGTTTTAGGAGGAGTGCTTGATTGTATATAATTTAGATTTGATTATTAGGTAGAAGCCTTGAGAAATATGGAGCGATTTTAGTACCCCAAATATAGGGAGTCTAGTAGCGATCCCAAAAATAAAAAGGCAATGGCGAGGCTCATAGAGGGTGTTTTGGAAAGGAATGCTCGATTGTATATAATTTACTTATGGTTAACGGGTGGGGGTTCAAAAAGAGATTATTACGAGGCTCTTAGAGGGTATTTTAGGGAGGAGTGCTTGATTTATATATAATTTATTTTTTATTTTTGGGTATTTTTGGGAGGCAATGGCGAGGCTCATAGAGGGTGTTTTTGGGAGGAATGCTCAATTATATATAATTCACATAAAGTTATCAGGTGGGGGTTAAAAAAAAATGGAGCTATTTTGGCTCCCTAAATATAGGGAGTCTAGTAGCAATCCCAAAAATAGAGAGCATATTCCAAGGATCTTAGAGGGTATTTTAGGATGGAGTGCTTGATTGTATAAAATTTACTTATAGTTGTCGGGTGGGCATTCAAAAAAAATATGGAGCAGTTTTAGCTCCCTAAAAATAGGGAGTCTAGTAGCAATACCAAAAATATTGAGCATATTACGAGGCTATTAGAGGGTGTTTTTGGGAGGAATGGTCGATTGTCTAAAATTTTTTTAAGCTTGTCGATGGCGGTTCAAAAAACATATGGAGTGGTTTTGGCTCCCTAAATATAGAGAGTCTAGTAGCAATCCCAGAAATAGAGAGCATATTGCAAAGCACTTACAGGGTATTTTATGGAGGTGTGCTCGATTGTATATAATTTACTTAAGATTATCGGGTGGGCGTTTAAAAAAAATATGGAGCAGTTTTGGATACCTGAATATAGGGAGTCTAGTAGCAATCCCAAAAATTTAAAGGTATATAGCGAGGCTCTTAGATGGTGTTTTAGGGAGGAGTGTTTTATTTATATATAATTTAATTATAATTTTAGGGTATTTTTGGGAGGCAATTGCTAGGCTCTTAAATGGTCTTTTTGGGAGGAATGTTCGATTGTATATAATTTACTTAAGATTATTGGGTACGGGTTCAAAAAAAATATAGAACAGTTTTAGGTTCATTAATATAAGGAGTCTAGTAGCAATCCCAAAAATAGAGCGCATATTATGAGGCTCTTAGAGGGTGTTTTAGGGATGAGTGCTTGATTATATATAATTACTTAAGGTTGTCCGATGGGGGTTCAAAAAAAATATGGAGTGGTTTTAGCTCCCTAAATATTGGGAGTCTAGTAACAATCCCTATAATAGAGAGAATATTGCAAGGCTTTTAGAGTGTATTTTATAGAGGAGTATGTAATTTACTTAAGGTTGTAGGTGGGGGTTCAAAAAATATATGGAGCAATTTTGCCTCCCTAAATATATAGAGTCTAGTAGTAATCCCAAAAATAGAGAGCATATTGCTAGACTATTAGATGGTGTTTTGGGGATGAATGCTTGATTGTATATAATTTACTTAAGGTTGTCGGGTGAGGGCTCAAAAAAAATATGGAGCGATATTGGCTCCCTAAATATAGGGAGTCTAGTAGCAATCATAAAAATAGAGAGCATATTATGAGGCTCTTAGAGGGTGTTTTAGGAAGGAGTGCTCAATTATATATAATTTACTTAAGGTTGCTGAGTAGGGGTTCAAAAAAAATATAGAGTGGTTTTGGCTCTTTAAATATAGGGAGTCTAGTAGCAATCCTAAAAATAGAGAGGCATATTCTGAGGCATTTATAGGGAGTTTTAGAGAGGATTTCTTGATTTATATATAATTTACTTTTGATTTTTTGGTGTTTTTAGGAGGCAATGGTGAGGTACTTAGAGGGTGTTTTTGGGATGAATACTCGATTGTATATAATTTACTTAAAGTTGACAGGTGGGGGTTCAAAAAAAATATGGAGTGGTTTTGGCTCCCTAAATATAGGGAGTATAGTAGCAATCCCAAAAATAGAGAGTATATTACCAGGCTCTTAGAGGGTATTTTAGAAAGGAGTACTCGATTGTATATAATTTACTTATGCTTGTCGGGTGGGCTTTAAAAAAAAATATGGAGTGGTTTTAGCTCCCTAAATATAGGGAGTCTAGTAGCAATCCCAAAAATAGAAATGCATATTGCAAGTCTCTTAGAGGGTGTAGAAAAAAGAGGTGTGCTTGAATTATACATAATTTTCTTATGATTTTAGGGTATTTTTAGGAGACAATGGTGAGGTTCTTAGAGGGTGTTCAATTGTATATAATTTACATAAGGTTGTCACGTGGGGGTTAAGAAAAATAAAGAGTGGTTTTGGCTCCCTAAATATAGGAAGTCTAGTAGCAATCCTAAATATAGAGAGCATATTGGGAGTCTCTTAGAGGGTGTTTTAGGGAGGTGTGCTCGATTGTATATAATTCACTTAAGGTTGTCAAGTGGGGGTTCAAAAAAAAGATGAGGCGATTTTAGCTCCCTAAATATAGGGAGTCTAGTAGCAATCCCAAAAATAAAGAGCTTATTGCAAGGCTCTTAGAGGGTGTTTTAGGGAGGAGTGCTTGATTGTATATAATTTTTATCGGGTGGGGGTTCAAAAAAAATATGGTACGGTTTTACCTCTCTAAATATATGGATTCTAGTAGCAATCCCAAAAATAAAGAGTATATTGCGAGGCTATTAGAGGGTGTTTTTAAAAGGAATGCTCGATTGTATATAATTTACTTAAGGTTATCGGGTGGGGGTTCAAAAAAAATATTAAGTGGTTTTAGCTCCCTAAATATAGGGAGTCTAGTACGAATCCCAAAAATAGAGAGCATATTAGGCTTTTAGTTGGTGTTTTAGGGAAGAGTGCTACATTGTATATAATTTACTTAAGGTTGTCGGGTGTGGGTTTAAAAAAAATAAGGAGCAGTTTTGGCTCCCTAAATATTGGGTATCTTGATGAAATCCCAAAAATAGAAAGGCATATTGCGTGGCTCTTAAAGGGTGTTTTAGGGAGGAGTGCTTGATTTATATATAATTTATTTATGATTTTTGGGTATTTTTCAGAGGCAATGGCGAAGCTCTTAGAGGGTGTTTTTGGAAAGAATGCTCGATTGTGTATAATTTACTTAAGGTTGTCGGGTAGGGGTTTAAAAAAAATATAGAGTGGTTTTGGCTCACTAAATATAGAGAGAATAATATCAATCCCAAAAAAACAAAGAGCATATTACAAGGCTCTTAAAGAGTGTTTTAGGGAGGAGTGCTCGATTGTATATAATTTACTTATGGTTATCGAGTGGGGGTTCAAAAGAAATATGGAGCAGTTTTTGCTCCTTAAATATAGAGTCTAGTGGCAATCCTAAAAATAGAGAGGCATATTGTGAGGCTCTTAGAGGGTATTTTAAGGAGGAGTGCTTGATTTATATATAATTTATTTATGATTTTATGGTGTTTTTTGGAGGCAATGGTGAGGCTCTTAGAGGGTATTTTTGGGAGGAATGCTCGATTATATATAATTTAGTTAAGGTTATCGGGTGGGGGTTCAAAAATAATATAGAGCTATTTTGGCTCCATAAATATAGGGAGTCTAGTAGCAATCCCAAAAATAGAGAGCATATTGCTAGGCTCTTAGAAAGTATTTTAGGGAAGAGTGCTCAATTGTACATAATTTAGTTATGATTATCATATGGGAGCCTTGAGAAATTGGGAGCGATTTTGGCTCCCCAAATATAAGGAGTCTAGTAGAGATCCCAAAAATAAGAAGGCAATAGTGAGGCTAATATAATGTGTTTTTGGGAGGAATGCTCAATTGTATATAATTTACTTAAGGTTAACGGGTGGGGGTTCAAAAAAAATATGGACCGATTTTGGCTCCCTAAATATAGGGTGTCTAGTAGCAATCCCAAAAATAGAGAGCATATTACGAGGTTCTTAGAGGGTGTTTTAGGAAGGAGTGCTTGATTGTATGTATTTCACTTAAGGTTTTCCAGTGGGGGTTCAAAAAATATATGGTGCAGTTTTGGCTCCCTAAATATAGGGAGTCTAGTTACAATCCAAAAAATAGATTGTATATGGCAAGGTATTTTAGGGAGGAGTGCTCGATTGTATATAATTTACTTAAGGTTATGGGGTGGGGGTTAAAAAAAAATATGGAGCGGTTTCTCCTCCCTAAATATAGGGTGTCTAGTAGCAATCCCAAAAACAAATAGCATATTGCGATGCTATTAGATGGTGTTTTTTGGAAGAATGCTCGATTATATATAATTTACTTAAGGTTGTTGGGTGTGGATTCAAAAAAATTATAGAGCAGTTTTGGCTCCCTAAATATAGGGAGTTTAGTATCAATCCCAAAAATAGAGAGCATATTTATGAGGCTCTTAGAGGATATTTTAGAAAGCAGTGCTTGATTGTATATAATTTACTAATGGTTATCAGGTGGGGGTTCAAAAGAAATATGGAGCGATTTTGGCTCCATAAATATAGGAAGTTTAGTAGCAATCCCAAAAATATAGACGCATGTTGCGAGGCTCTTAGGGGGTGTTTTAGGGAGGAGTGCTTGATTTATATATAATTTATTGATGATTTTAGGGTATTTTTGGGAGGCAATGGCGAGGCTCTTAAAGGGTGTTTTTAGAAGGAATGCTCGATTGTGTATAATTTACTTAAGGTTGACTTGGGAGGGTTCAAACAAAATAAGGAGTAGTTTTCGCTCCCTAAATATAGGGAGTCTAGTAGCAATCCCAAAAACTAGAGAGTTTAATGTGAGGCTCTTAGAGGGTCTTTTAGGGAAGAGTGGTCAATTGTATATAATTTACTTAAGGTTATCAGTTGGGGTTAAAAAAAAATATGGGGTGGTTTTGACTCTTTAAATATAGGGAGTCTACTAGCAATCCTAAAAATAGAGAGGCATATTGCAAGACTCTTATAGGGTGTTTTTGGGAGGAGTACTTTATTTATATATAATTTACTTATAATTTCTTAGCATTTTTGGGAGGCAATGGTGAGGCTCTTAGATGGTGTTTTTGGGAGGAATGCTCGATTGTATATAATTTACTCAAGGTTGACGGGTGGGGATTCAAAAAAAATATAGAGCGGTTTTGGCTCCCTAAATGTAGCATGTCTAGTAGCAATCCTAAAAATAGTGAGCATATTACGAGGCTTTTAGAGGGTGTTTTAGGGAGAAGTGCTCAATTATATATAATTTACTTAAGGTTTTCGGTTGAGCATTTAAAAAATATATAGAGCGGTTTTAGCTACCTAAATATAGGGGGTCTAGTTGCAATCCCAAAAATAGAAAGGCATACTGCGAGACTCTTATAGGGTATTTTAGGGAGGAGTTATTGATTTATATATAATTTATATAAGATTTTAGGATGTTTTTAGGAGGCAATGGCAAGGCTCTTAGATGGTGTTTTTGGGATGAGTACTAAAAAAAAATATGGAGTAGTTTTGGCTACCTAAATATAAGGACTCTAGTAGCAATCCCAAAAATAGAGAGGATATTGTGAGGTTCTTAGAGGGTGTTTTAGGGAGGAGTGCTCGATTATAAATAATTCAATTAAGATTATCAGGTGATGGATCAAAAAAAATATAGAGCAGTTTTGGGTCCCTAAATATAGGAAGTCTAGTAGTAATTCCAAAAATAGAGAGCATATTGTGAGGCTCTTAGATGGTATTTTAGGGAGGAGTGGTCGATTGTATATAATTTACATAAGATTTTCGGGTGGGGTTTCAAAAAAAATATGGAGCAATTTTGGCTCCCTAAATATAGGGAGTCTAGTAGTAATCTCAAAAATAGAGAGGCATATTACGAGGCACTTATAGGGTATTTTAGAGAGGAGTGCTTGATTTATTTATAATTTATTTATGATTTTAGGGTATTTTTGGGACACAGTGGTGAGGCTTTTAAAGGGTGTTTTTGGAATAAATACTCGATTGTATATAATTTACTTAAAGTTGTCGAGTGGGGGTTAAAAAAAAATATGGAACGGTTTTGGCACCCTAAATATAATGAGTCTAGTAGCAATCCCAAAAATAGAGGACATATTGCGTGGCTCTTAGAGGCTGTTTTAGGGAGGAGTGGTCGATTACATATAATTTACTGATAGTTGTCGAGTGGGTATTCAAAAAAAATATAGAGCGATTTTGGTTCCCTAAATATAGGGAGTCTGGTAGTAATCCAAAAAATAGAGAGGTATGTTGCGAGGCTCTTAGAGGGTGTTTTTAGGAGGAATGCTTGATTATATATAATTTACTAAAGGTTATCGAGTGGGGGTTCAAAAAAATTAAGGAGCGGTTTTGGCTCCCTAAATATAGGGAGTCTAGTTGCAATCCAAAAAATTGAGAGCATATTGCGACGCTATTAGAGGGTGTTTTTGGGAGGAATGCTCGACAGTATATAATTTACTTAAGGTTATCGGGTGGGGGTTCAAAAAAATTATGGAGCGATTTTGGCTCTCTAAATATACGGAGTCTAGTAGCAATCATTAAAATAGATAGCATATTATCAGGCTCTTAGAGGGTGTTTTAGGGAAGAGTGCTTAATTGAATATAATTTACTTAAGGTTTTTAGGTGGGGGTTCAAAAAACATATTGAGTGGTTTTGGCTCCCTAAATATAGGGAGTCTAGTAGCAATCCCAAAAATAGAGAGGCATATTGCGAGGCTCTTAGAGAGTGTCTTAGGGTGGAGTGCTAGATTTATATATAATTTACTTACGATTTTTGGGTGATTTTTAGAGGCAATGGCGAGGCTCTTAAAGGGTGTTTTTGGGAGGAATGCTCAATTATGTATAATTTACTTAAGGTTGTCGGGTGGGGGTTCTAAAAAATATAGAGCGGTTTTGGCTCCCTAAATATAGGAAGTCTAGTAGCAATCCCAAAAAATAGAGAGCATATTGCAAGGCTCTTAGAGGGTATTTTAGAGAGGAATACTTGATTGTATGTAATTTACTTAAGGTTATCGGGTGGGGGTTCAAAAAAAATATAGAACTAGTTTGGTTCCCTAAATATTGGGAGTCTAATAGTGATCCCAAAAATAAGGTGGCAATGGCGAGGCTCATATAGGGTATTTTTGGGATGAATGCTTTATTATATATAATTTACTTAAGGTTAATGGGTGGGGGTTCAAAAAAAATATAGAGCGGTTTTGGCTCCCTAAATATAGGGAATATAGTAGCAATCCCAAAAATAGAGAGCATATTACGATGCTCTTAGAGGGTGTTTTATGGAGGACTACTCGATTATATATAATTTACTTAAGGTTGTCGGGTGGACGTTCAAAAAAAATATGGATCAGTTTTGGCCACTTAAATATTGGGAGTCTAGTAGCAATCCCAAAAATAGTAAGACATATTACGAGGCTCTTAGAGGGTATTTTAGGAAGGAGTGCTTGATTTATATATAATTAACTTATGATTTTAAGGTATTTTTGGGAGAAAATAACGAGGCACTTAGAGGGTGTTTTTGGGAGAAATACTCGATTATATATAATTTACAAAAGGTTGTTGGGTGGGGGTTCAAAAAAAATATATAGCGGTTTTGGTTCCCTAAATATAGGGAGTCTAGTAGCAATTCTAAAAATAAAGAGCATATTACAAGGCTCTTAGAGGGTGTTTTAGAGAGGAGTACTCGATTATATATAATTCATTTAAGGTTATCAAGTGGGGGTTCAAAAAAAATATGGAATGGTTTTGGCTCCCTAAATATTGAGAGTCTAGTAACAATCCCAAAAATAGAGAGCATATTGCGAGGCTCTTAGAGTGTATTTTAGGAAGGAGTACTCGATTGTATGTAATTTACTTAAGGTTATCAGGTGGTGGTTCAAAAAGAATATGGATCGGTTTTGGATCACTAAATATAGGTAGTCTAGTAGCAATCCCAAAAATAGAGGGCATATTGCGAGGCTTTTAGAGGGTGTTTTTGGGAGGAATGCTCGATTGTATATAATTTACGTAAGGTTGTTGGGTGGGGGTTCAAAATAAATATTGAGCGGTTTTGGCTCCCTAAATATTGAGAGTCTAGTAGCAATCCTAAAAATATAGAGGAATATTACGAGGCTCTTAGAGGGTGTTTTAAACAGGAGTGCTTGATTTAGAGGGTGTTTTTGGGATGACTACTCGATTGTATATAATTTACTTAAGGCTATCGGGTTGGGGTTGAAAAAAATATAGATCAGTTTTGTCTCACTAAATATAGGGAGTCTAGTAGCAATCCCAAAAATAGAGAGCATATTGCGAGACTCTTAAAGTGTGTTTTAGGAAGTGGTGCTCGATTGTATATAATTTAGTTTTGATTATCGGGTGAGAGCCTTGAGAAAATAGGAGCGATTTTGGCTTCCCAAATATAGGGAGTCTACTAGCGATCCCAAAGATAATCATGCAATAGCGAGGCTCTTACAGGGTATTTTTGGGAGGAATGCTCGATTGTATATAAATTACTTAAGGTTAACGGGTGGGGGTTCAAAAAGAATATAGAGCGGTTTTGGCTCCTTAAATATAGAGAGTCTAATTGTAATCCCCAAAATATAGAGAATATTTCGAGGCTCTTAGAGGGTGTTTTAGGAATGAGTGCTCGATTGTATATAATTTACTTAAGGTTGTTGGGTAGGCGTTCAAAAAAAATATGGAGCGATTTTGGCTACCTAAATATAGGGAGTCTAGTAGCAATTCCAAAAATAGGAAAGCATATTGCGAGGCATTTAGAGGGTATTTTAGGGAGAAGTACTTGATTTATATATAATTTATTTATGATTTTAGGGTATTTTTGGGAGGCAATGGTGAGGCTTTTAGAGGGTATTTTTGGGAGGATTACTCGATTGTATATAATTTACTTAATGTTATTGTGAGGCTCTTAAAGGGTATTTTAGTAAGGAGTACTCGATTGTATATAATTCACTTAAGGGTATCGGGTGGGACTTTAAAAAAAATATGGAGTAGTTTTGGCTCCCTAAATATAGGGAGTCTAGTAGCAATCCCAAAAATAGAGTGCATATTACGAGGCTCTTAGAGGGTATTTAAGGGAGGAGTGCTAGATTATATATAATTTACTTAAGGTTATCGGGTAAGGGTTCAAAAAAAATATGGAATGATTTTGGCTCTCTAAATATAGGGAGTCTAGTAGTAATCCCAAAAGTAGAGAGCATATTACGAGGCTATTAGAGAGTATTTTTGGGAGGAATGCTCGATTGTATATAATTTACTTAAGGTTGTCGGGTGGGGGTTCAAAAAAAATATGGCGTGGTTTTGGCTCCCTAAATATAGGGAGTTTAGTAGCAATTCCAAAAATAGAGAGCATATAGCAAGGCTCTTAGAGGGTGTTTTAGGGAGTGCTCGATTGTATATAATTTACTTACGTTTGTCGGGTGGGAATTCAAAAAATATATGGAGCGGCTTTGGCTCCGTAAACATAGGGAGTTGAGTAGCAATCCAAAAAATAGAGAGGCATGTTACGAGGCCCTTAGAGCATGTTTTAGGGAGAAGTGCTTGATTTATATATAATTTATTTATTATTTTAGGGTATTTTTGGGAGGCAAAAGCGAGGCTCTTAGGCAGTGTTTTTGGGAGGAATGCTCGATTGTGTATAATTTACTTAAGATTGTCAGGTAGGGGTAAATACAAAATATGGAGCGGTTTCGGCTCTCTAAATATAAAGAGTCTGGTAGCAATCCTAAAAAATTAAGAGCATATTGCGAGGCTCTTAGAGGGTGTTTTATGGAGGAGTACTCGATTGTATATAATTTACTTAAGGTTGTCGGGTGGGGTATCAAAAATAATATAGAGCAGTTTTGGCTTATTAAATATAGGTAGTCTAGTAGCAATCCCAAAAATAAAGAGACATATTGCGAAGCTCTTAGAGGGTTTTTTTAGGGAGGAGTACTTGATTAATATATAATTTACTTATGATTTTAGGGTATTTTTAGGAGGCAATAGCAAGACTCTAAGAGGGTGTTTTTAGGAAGAATGCTTGATTATATATAATTTACTTAAGGTTATTGGGTGGGGGTTTAAAAAAAATATAGAGCGGTTTTGGTTCGCTAAATATAGGGAGTCTAGTAGCAATCCCAAAAATAGAGATCATATTGTGAGGCTCTTAGAAAGTGTTTTAGGGAAGAGTGCTCGATTGTATATAATTTAGTTAGGATTATCGGGTGGGAGCCTTAAGAAATTGGGAACGACTTTGGCTCCCCAAATATAGGGAGTCTAGTAGTGATCCCAAAAATAAGTAGGCAATAGTGAGTCTTAGATAGGGTGTTTTTGTAATAAATGCTCGATTATATATAATTTACTTAAGGTTGATGGGTGGGGGTTCAAAAAAAATATAGAGGGATTTTGGCGCCCTAAATATAAGGAATCTAGTAGCAATCCAAAAAATAGAGAGCATATTATGAGGCACTAAGGGGTATTTTAGGGAGGAGTGCTCGATTGTATATAATTTACTTAAAGTTGTCGGGTGAGCATTCAAAAAAAATATGGAGCAATTTTGGCTACCTAAATATTGGGAGTCTAGTAGCAATCCCAAAAAAAGAAAGGCATATTGCGAGGCTCTTAGAGAGTATTTTACGAAGGAGTGCTTGATTTATATATAATTTACTTATGATTTTAGGGTATTTTTAGGAGATAATGGAGAGGCTCTTAGTGGGTGTTTTTTGGAGAAATGCTCGATTGTATATAATTTACATAAGGTTGTCAGGTGGGGGTTCTAAAAAAATATGGAGTATTTTTGGCTCCATAAATAAAGAGTCTAGTTGTAATACCAAAAATAAAGAGCATATTGCGAGGCTCTTAGAGGGTATTTTGGGAGGAGTGCTCGATTGTATATAATTCACTTAAGGTTGTCTGGTGGGATTTCAAAAATATTATAGAGCAGTTTTGGCGCCCTAAATATAGGGAGTCTAGAAGCAATCTTAAAAATAGAAAGCATAATGTGAGTCTCTTAGAGGGATTTTAGGGAGGAGTGCTCGATTGCACATAATTTACTTAAGGTTGTAGGGTCGGGTTCAAAAAAATATAGAGAGGTTTTGCCTTCCTAAATATAGGGAGTCTAGTAGCAATCCCAAAAATATATAACATATTGTGAGGCTATTAGATGGTGTTTTTGGGAGGAATACTCGATTGTATATAATTTACTTAAGGTTTTTGGATGGGGGTTCAAAAAAAATATGGAGCGGTTTTGGCTTCCTAAATATAGGAAGTCTAGTAGCAATCCCAAAAATAGAGAGCATATAGCGAGCCTCTTAGAGGAAGTTATAGGGAGCAGTGCTCGATTGCATATAATTTACTTAAGGTTGTCGGGTGGGGGTTCAAAAAAAATATGGAGTGATTTTGGCTCCCTAAATATAGGGAGTCCAGTAACAATCCCAAAAATAGAGTGGCATATTACGAGGCTCTTAGATGGTATTTTAGACAGGAGTGTTTGATTTATATATGATTTACTTATAATTTTAGTGTGTTTTTGGAAGGCAATAGCGAGGCTCTTAAAGGGTGTTTTTGGGAGGAATGCTCGATTGTATATAATTTACATAAGGTTGTCGGGTAGGGGTTCAAACAAGATATAGAGCAGTTTTAGATCCCTAAATATATGGAGTCTAATTGTAATCCCATAAAATAGAGAGCATATTGTGAGGTTCTTAGAGGTTGTTTTAGGGAGGAGCGCTCGATTATATATAATTTTCTTAAGGTTATGGGGTGGGGGTTCAAAAAAAAAAATAGAACAGTTTTGGCTCCTTAAATATAAGGAGTCTAGTATCTATCCTAAAAATAGAGAGGCATATTGCAAATCTCTTAGAGGGTATTTTAGGGAGGAGTTCTTGATTTATATATAATTTGCTTATGATTTTTGGGTGTTTTTGGGAGGTAATGGCGAGGTTCTTAGACGGTGTTCTTGGGAGGAATACTCTATTGTATATACTTTACTTAAGGTTGACGGGTGGGGATTCAAAAAAAATATGGAGTAGTTTTGGCTCCCCAAATATAAGGAGTCTAGTAGCAATCCCAAAAATAGAGAGTATCTTGCAAGACTCCTAAATAGTGTTTTAGGGAGGAGTGCTCGATTCTATATAATTTACTTAAGGTTGTCGGGTGGGCATTCAAAAAAAATATAGAGCGATTTTGGCTACCTTAATATAGGGAGTCTAGTAGCAATCATAAAAATAGGAAGACATATTATGAGGCTCTTATAGGGTGTTTTAGAAAGGAGTGCTTGATTTATATATAATTTACTTATGATTTTAGGGTGTTTTTGGGAGGCAATAACAAGGCTCTTAGAGGGTGTTTTGGGGATGAATGCTCGATTGTATATAATTTACTTATGGTTGTCGCTTGGGGGTTTAAAAAAAATATGCAGCAGTTTTGGCTCACTAAATATAGGGAGTCTAGTAGCAATCCCAAAAATAGAGAGTATATTCTGAGGCTTTTAGAGGGTTTTTTAGAGAGGAGTGCTCGATTGTATATAATTCACTTCAGGTTGTCGGGTGGGGGTTCAAAACAATATGGGGTGGTTTTGGGTTCATAAATATAGGTAGTCTAGTAGTAGTCTAAAAAATATATAATTCACTTATGGTTGTCGAGTGGGGGTTCAAAAAAAATATGGAGTAGATTTGGCGTTTTAAATATAGGGAGTATATTAAATAGAGAGGCATATTGTGTGGCTCTTAAAGGGTGTTTTAGGGAGGAGTGCTTTATTTATTTATAATTTACTTATGATTTTAGGGTGCTTTTGGGAGGCAATGGCAAGGCTCTTAGAGTGTATTTTTTGAAGAACACTATATTGTAAATAATTTACTTAAGGTTGACGGGTGGGGTTAAAAAAAATATGGAACAGTTTTGGCTCCCTAAATATAGGGAGTCTAGTAACAATGCCAAAAATCAAAAGCATATTATGATGCTATTAGAGGGGTTTTTTGGGCGGAATGCTCAATTATATATAATTTACTTAAGGTTATCATGTGGGGATTGAAAAAAAATATAGAGTAGCTTTGGCTCCCTAAATATAGGGAGTCTAGTAGCAATCCTAAAAATAAAGAACATATTGTGAGGCTCTTAGAGGGTGTTTTAAGGAGTGCTCGATTATATATAATTTACTTAAGGTTTTCGCGTTGGCATTCAAAAAAAATATGGAGCGGTTTTGCCTCCTTAAATATAGGGAGTCTAGTAGCAATCCAAAACATTGAGAGGCATATTACGAGGCAATTTGAGGGTGTTTTAGGGTGGAGTGCTTGATTTATATATAATTTACTTATGATTTTAGTGTATTTTTGGGAGGTAATGGTGAAGCTCTTAGAGGGTGGTTTTTAGAGGAATGCTCGATTGTGTATAATTTACTTAAGGTTATCGTGTGGGGGTTCAAATAAAATATGGAGCGGTTTTGGCTACCTAAATATAGGGAGTTTAATAGCAATGCCAAAAAATAGAGATTATATTGCAAGGCTCTTAGAGGGTATTTTAGGGAGGAGTGCTTGATTGTATATAATTTATTTAAGGTTGTCGGGTAGGGTTTAAAAAAAATATTGAGTGGTTTCAGCTTCTTAAATATAGGGAGTCTAGTAGTAATCCATAAAATAGGGAGGCATATTGCAAGGCTTTTAGAGGGTGATTTAGGAAGGAGTGCTTTATTTATATATAATTTACTTATAATTTACTTATGATTTTAGGGTGTTTTAGGGCTTTTAGAGGGTGTTTCTGGGAAGAATGCGTGATTGTATAAAATTTACTTAAGGTTGATGGGTGGAGGTTCAAAAAAATATAGAGCGGTTTTGGCTCCCTAAATATCGAAAGTCTAGCAACAATCTTAAAAATAGAGTGCATATTGCGAGGCTCTTAGAGGGTAATTTAGGGTGGACTGCTCGATTGTATATAATTTACTTAAGGTTGTCGGGTGGGTGTTCAAAAAAAATATGGATCGATTTTTGCCACCTAAATATAGGGAGTCTAGTAGCAATCCCAAAAATAGAAAAACATATTGCGAGGCTCTTAGAGGATATTTTAGGGAGGTGTGCTTGATTTATATATAATTTACTTATGATTTTAAGGTGTTTTTGGAATGTAATGGCGAGGCTCTTAGAGGGTGTTTTTTGAAAGAATGCTAGATTATATATAATTTACTTAAGGTTGTCGGGTGGGGGTTCAAAAAAAATATGAAGTGATTTTGGCTCCCTAAATATAGGGAGTCTAGTAGCAATCTAAAAAATTAAGAGCATATTACGAGGTTCTTAGAGGGTATTTTAGGGAGGAGTGCTCGATTGTATATAATTAACTTAAGGTTGTCGGGTAGGGGTTTAAAAAAAATATGGAGTGGCTTTGGATCCCTAAATATATAGAGTCTAGTAGCAATCCCAAAAATAGAGAGCATATTGCAAGACTATTAGAGGATGTTTTTAGGAGGAATGCTTGATTGTATATAATTTACTTAAGGTTGTGGGCTGGCGGTTCAAAAAAAATATGGACCTGTTTTGGCACCCTAAATATAGGTAGTCTAGTAGCAATCCCAAAAATATAGAGGCATATTACGAGGCTCTTAGAGGGTATTTTAGGGAGGAGTGCTTGATTTATATATAATTTACTTATGATTTTTGGATATTTTTAGGAGGCAATGGCGAAGCTTTCAGAGGGTGTTTTTGGAAGAAATGCTCAATTGTGTATAATTTACCTAAGGTTGTCGGGTTTGGATTCATAAAAAATATGGAGCAGTTTTGCCTCCCTAAATATAGTGACTCTAGTAGCAATCCCAAAAATATAGAGCATATTGCGAGGATCTTAGAGTATGTTTTAGGGAGGAGTACTCGATTGTATATAATTTAGTTATGATTAATGGGTGGGAGCCTTGAGAAATTGGGAGTGATTTTGGCTCCTCAAATATACGTAGTTTAGTAATGATCCCAAAAATAAGGAGTCAATGGCGTGGATCTTAAAGGGTATTTGTGGGATGAATACTCAATTGTATATAATTTACTTAAGGTTGACGAGTCAGGGTTCAAGAAAAATATAAAGCAGTTTTGGCTTTTTAAATATAGGGAGTCTAGTAGCAATCCCAAAAAATAGAGAGAATATTGCAAGGCTCTTAGAGGATGTTTTATGGAGGAGTGCTCGATTGTATATAATTTACTTAAGGTTGTCGGGTGGGGGTTAAAAAAAATATAGAGGGATATTCGCTCCCTAACTATAGGGAGTTTAGTAGTAATCCTAAAAATAGAAAACATATTACAAGGCTCTGATTGGGTATTTTAGATAGGAGTGCTCAATTTTATATAATTTACTTAAGGTTGTCGGGTGGGGGTTAAAAAAAATATAGAGCGGTTTTGGTGCTATAAATATAGGGATCTAGTAGTAATCCCAAAAATAAAAAGCATATTATGAGGCAATTAAAGTGTGGTTTTAGGAGGATTGCTCAATTATGTATAACTTACTTAAGGTTGTCGGGTGAGGGTTCAAAAAAAAAATGGAGTGGTTTTAGATTCCTAAATATATGGAGTCTAGTAGCAATCCTAAAAATATAGAGCATATTGTGAGACTCTTAGAAGGTGTTTTAACGAGTGCTCGGTAGTATATAATTTACTAACGGTTATCGGGTGGGGGTTTAAAAAAAATATGGATTGGTTTTGGCTCCCTAAATATAGGGAGTCTAGTAGCAATCCCAAAAATAGAGTCATATTGCGAGGCTATTAGAGGGTATTTTAGGGAGGAATGCTTGATTTATATATAATTTACTTATGATTTTAGGGTGTTTTTGGGAGAAAATAGCGAGGCTCTTTAGGGGTATTTTTGGGAGGAATGCTCGATTGTGAATAATTTACTTAAGGTTGTCGGATGGGGGTTCAAACAAAATATGGAGCTATTTTATCTTCGTAAATATAGGGAGTCTAGTAGTAATCCCAAAAAATAGAGAGCATATTGCAAGTCTTTTAGAGGGTGTTAGGGAGGAGTGCTCGATTGTATATAATTTACTTAAGGTTGTCGGGTGGAGGTTCAAAAAAAATATTGAGTGGTTTTAGCTCCTTAAATTTAGGGAGTCTAGTAGGAATCCAAAAAATAGAGAGGCATATTACAAGAGTCTTTGAGGGTATTTTAAGGATGGTGGTTTATTTATATATAACTTACTTATAATTTTAGGGTATTTTTTGGAGGAAATGGTGAGGCTCTTAGATAGTGTTATTGTAAGGAATGCTCGATTGTAAATAATTTACATAAGGTTGACAGGTGGGGCTTCAAAAAAAATATGGAGCCGTTTTGGCACCCTAAATATAGGAAGTCTAGTAGCAATCCCAAAAATAGAGAGAATATTGTGAAGCTCTTATAGGGTATTTTAGGGAGGACTGCTCGATTGTATATAATTTACTTAAGGTTGTCGGGTTGGTGTTAAAAAAAAATATAGATCGGTTTTGGCCACCTAAATATAGAGAGTCTAGTAGCAATCCCAAAATTAGAAAGATAAATTACGAAGCTTTTAGAGGGTGTTTTAGGGAGGAGTGCTTGATTTATATATAATTTACTTATGATTTTATGGTATTTTTGGGAGGCAATAGCGATACTCTTAGTGGGTATTTTTGGAAGGAATGCTCGATTATATATAATATACTTAAGTTTGTCGGGTGCGGGTTCAAAAATAATATTGAGCGGTTTTGGCTCCCAAAATATAGGGACTCTAGTAGCATTTCCAAAAATAGAGAGCATATTATGAGGCTCTTAGAGGGTGTTTTAGGGAGGAGTACTCGATTGTATACAATTCTCTTAAGGTTATCGGGTGGGGGTTCAAATAAAATATAGAGCTGTTTTGGCTCCCTAAATATAGGGAGTTTAGTAGCAATCCCAAAAATAGAGAGCATATTGCGACATTCTTAGAGGGTATTTTAAAGAGGAGTGCTCGATTGTATATAATTTACTTAAGATTGTCGAGTAGGGTTCAAAAAAAATATAGAGCGATTTAGGATCCCTAAATATAGGGAGTCTAGTAGCAATCCCAAAAATAGAGATCATATTGTGAGGCTATTAAAGGGTATTTTTGGGAGGAATGCTCAATTGTATATAATTTACTTAAGGGTCTCGGGTGGGGATTCAAGAATAATACAGAGCGATTTTGAATCCCTAAATATAGGGAGTCGAGTAGTAATCCCAAAAATAGAGAGCCATATTGCGACTCTCTTAGAGGGTGTTTAAGGGAGGAGTGCTTGATTTATTTATAATTTACATATGATTTTAGGGTATTTTTGGGAGGGAATGGCGAGGCTTTTAGAGTGTGTTTTTAGGAGTAATGCTTGATTATATATAATTTACTTAAGGTTATCGGGTGGGGGTTAAAAAAAAATATTAATTGGTTTTGGCTCCCTAAATATAGGGAGTCTAGTAGCAATCCCAAAAATAGAGGGCATATTACGAGGCTCTTATAGTGTGTTTTAGGAAGGAGTACTCGATTGTATATAATTTAGTTATGATTATGGGGTGAGAGCCTTAAGAAAGTAGGAGCTATTTCTCAAGGAGGCAATGTCAAGGCTCTTATAGGGTATTTTTGGGAGGAATACTCAATTGTATGTAATTTACTTAAGCTTGACGGGTGGGGATTCAAAAAAAATATGGTGCAATTTTGGCACCTTAAATATAGGGAGTCTAGTAGCAATCCCAAAAATAGAAAGAATATTGTGAGGCTCTTAGAGGGTGTTTTAGAGATGAGTGCTCGATTGTATATAATTTACTTAAGGTTGTCAAGTGGGTGTTTAAAAAAAATATGAAGCGGTTTTGGCTTCCTAAGTATAGGGAGTCTAGTAGCAATCCCAAAAATAGAAAGGCCTATTGCGAGGCACTTAGAGGGTGTTTTTGGGAGGAGTTCTTGATTTATATATAATTTATTTATAATTTTAGGGTATTTTTGGGAGGCAATGGTAAGTCTCTTAAATGGTGTTTTTTGAAGGAATTCTCGATTGTATATAATTTATTTAAGTTGTCGGGTGAGGGTGCAAAAAAAATATAGAGCGATTTTAGGTCACTAAATATAGGGAGCCTAGTAGCAATTCCAAAAATAGAGAGCATATTGCGAGGCTCTTGGAGGGTATTTTAGGGAGGAGTGCTCGATTGTATATAATTCACTTAAGGGTGTCGAGTGGGGGTTCAAAAAAAATATAGAGCAGTTTTGGCTTCCTCAATATAGGGAGTCTAATAGCAATCCCAAAACTAGAGAGGCATATTGCGAGGCTATTACAGGGTATTTTAGGGAGGAGTGCTTGATTTATATAATTTACTTATGATTTTAGGGGGTTTTTGGGAGGCAATGGCGAGGCTCTTAGAGGGTGTTTTTGGGAGAAATGCTTGATTGTGTATAATTTATTCAAGGTTGTCGGGTAGGGGTTCAAATAAAATATGGAGCAATTTTGGCTTCCTAAATATAAGGAATCTTGCAGCAATCCCAAAAAAAAAAGAGCATACTGCGTGGCTCTTAGAGGGTGTTTTAGGAAAGAGTGTTTGATTATAAATAATTTACTTAAGGTTGTCGGGTGGGGATTCAAAAAAAATATAGAGCAGTTTTAGTTCCTTAAATATAAGGTGTCTAGTAACAATCCCAAAAATAGAGAGGCCTATTGTGAGGCTCTTAGAGGGTGTTTTATGAAGGAGTACCTTATTTATATATAATTTACTTATGATTTTAGGGTGTTTTGGGAGGTAATGGCGATGCTCGTTGAGGGTGTTTTTAGGAGGAATGCTAGATTATATATAATTTACTTAAGGTTGTCGGGTGGGGGTTCAAAAAAAATATGGAGCGGTTTTGGCTCCCTAAATATAGGGAGTCTAGTAGCAATCCCAAAAATAGAGAGCATATTACGAGGCTCTTACAAAGTCTTTTAGGGAGGAGTGCTCAATTGTATATAATTTAGTTACGATTATCGGGTAGTAGCCTTAAGAAATTGGGTGCGGTTTGGCTCCCTAAATATAGGGAGTTTAGTAGTGATCCCAAAAATAAGGAGGCAATGGCGAGGCTCATATAGGGTGTTTTTAGGATGAATGCTCAATTGTATATAATTTACTTAAGGTTAATGGGTGGAGGTTAAAAAATAATATAGAGCTGTTCTGGCTCCCTAAATATATAAAGTCTAGTAGCAATCTCAAAAATAGAGAACATATTGCAAAGCGCTTAGAGGGTGTTTTAGGGAGGAGTACTCGATTGTATATAATTTACTTAAGGTTGTCGGGTGGGTGTTTAAAAAAAATGTGAAGCGGTTTTGGCAACCTAAATATAGGGAGTCTAGTAGTAATCCCCAAAATCGAAAGGCATATTGTGAGGCTCCTAGAAGGTGTTTTAGGGAGGAGTGCTTGATTTATATATAATTTACTTAAAATTTTAGGGTGTTTTTTGGAGGCAATAGCGAGGCTCTTAGAGGGTGTTTTTGGGAGGAATGCTTGATTGTATATAATTTACTCAAGGTTATCGGGTGGGGGTTCAAAAAAAATATAGAGTAGTTTTGGCTCCATAAATATAGATAGTTTAAGGGAGGTGTGCTCGATTGTATATAATTCACTTAAGGTTTTCCGGTAGGGGTTCAAAAAAAATATGGAGTGGTTTTGGCTCCCTAAATATAGGGTGTCTAGTAGCAATCCAAAGAATAGAGAGTATATTGCGAGTCTCTTAGAGGGTATTTTAGGGAGGAGTGCTCGATTGTATATAATTTACTTAAGATTGTGAGACTGGGGTTCAAAAAAAATATACTGTTGTTTTGCCTCCCTAAATATAGGGAGTCTAGTAGTAATCTCAAGAATATAGAGCATATTGCGAGGCTATTAGATGGTGTTTTTGGGAGGAATGATCGATTGTATATAATTTGCTTAAGGCTATCGGGTGGGGGTTCAAAAAAAATATGGAGCGGTTTTAGCTTCCTAAATATAGGGAGTCTAGAAGCAATCCAAAAAATAGAGAGCATATTGTGAGGCTCTTAGAGGGTGTTTAGGGAAGGAGTGCTCGATTGTATATAATTTACTTAAGGTTGTCGGGTGGGCATTCAAAAAAAATATAGAGCAATTTTGCCTCCCTAAATATAGGGAGTCCAGTAGCAATCCCAAAAATAGAGGGACGTAATGTGAGACTCCCAGAGGGTGTTTTAGGGATGAGTGCTTGATTTATATATATAATTTAGTTATGATTTTAGGGTATTTTAGGGAGGTAATGGCGAGGCTCATAAAGGGAGTTTTTAGGAGGAATGCTCGATTGTGTATAATTTACTTAAGGTTGTCTGGTGGGGGTTCAAACAAAATATGGAGTGGTCTTGGGTCCCTAAATATAAGGAGTCTAGTAGCAATCCTAAAAAATATAGAACATATTGTGAGGCACTTAGAGGGTGTTTTAGGGAGGAGTGCTCGTTTGTATATAATTTACTTCAGGTTGTCGGGTAGGGGTTCAAAAAAAATATGGAGCAGTTTTGGCCCCTTAAATATAGGGAGTCTAGTAGCAATCCTAAAAATAGAAAGGCATATTGCGAGGCTCTTAGAGAGTTTTTTATGAAGGAATGCTTGATTTATTTATAATTTACTTATAATTTTGGTTGCTTTAGGGAGGTAATGGTTAGCCTCTTATAGGATATTTTTGGGAGGAATGCTCGATTGTATATAATTTACTTAAGCTTGACAAGTGGGGGTTCAAAAAAAATTTAGAGCGGTTTTAGCTCCATAAATATAGGGAGTCTAGTAGCAATCCCAAAAATAAAGACCATATTACGAGGCTCTTAAAGTATATTTTCGGATAAAATGCTTGATTGTATATAATTTAGTTAAGGTAGTCGGGTGAGCGTTCAAAAAATATATGGAGCGGTTTTGGCTACCTAATATAGGGAGTCTAGTAGCAATCAATAAAATAGAAAGGCATATTGCGAGACTCTTATAGGGTGTTTTAGGGAGGAATGCTTGATATATATATATATATATATATATATATATATATATATATATATATATATATATATATATATATATATATATATATATATATATATATATATATATATATATATATATATATATATATATATATATATATATATATATATATATATAATTTGCTTATGATTTTAGGGTGTTTTTGGGAGGTAATTGCGAAGCTCTTAGAGGGTGTTTTGGGATGAATACTCGATTATATATAATTTACTTAAAGTTGTAGGGTAAGGGTTCAAAAAATATAGAGTAGTTTTGGCTCCCTAAATATAAGGAGTCTAGTAGTAATCCCAAAAAAAGAGAGAATATTGCAAGGCTCTTAGAGGGTATTTTAGGAAAGAGTGCTTGATTGTATATAATTCACTTAAGGTTATCGAGTGGGAGTTCAAAAAAAATATGGAGCTGTTTTGGTTTCCTAAATATAGGAAGTCTAGTAGCATTCCCAAAAATAGAGAGCATATTATGCAGCTCATAGATGGTATTTTGGGGAGGAGTGCTCGATTGTATATAATTTACTTAAGGTTGTCAGGTGGAGGTTCAAAAAAAATATAAGGCTGTTTTGGCTCCCTAAATATAGAGAGTCTAGTAGCAATCCCAAAAATAGAGAGCATATTGCGAGGTTATTAGAGTATGTTTTTGGGAGGAATGCTCAATTGTATATAATTTACTTAAAGTTGTCGGGTGGGGGCTCAAAAAAAATATAGAGAGGTTTTGGCTTCCTAAATATAAAGAGACTAGCAGTAATCCCAAAAATAAAGAGGCATATTACGAGACTCTTAAAGGATATTTTAGGGAGGAGTGCTTGATTTATATATAATTTACTTATGATTTTAGGATATTTTTGGGAGGTAATGGTGAGGCTTTTAGAGGGTGTTTTTGGAAGGAATGCTCGATTATATATAATTTACTTAAGGTTGTCAGGTGGGGATTCAAAAAAAATATGGAATGGTTTTGGCTTTCTAAATATAGGGAATCTAATAGCAACCCCAAAAATAGAGAGCATATTGCGAGGCTCTTAGAGGGTACTTTAGGGAGGAGTGCTCGATTGTATATAATTTAGTTTTGACTATCGGGTGGGACCCTTAAGAAATTGGGAGCGATTTTGGCTCCCCAAATACAGGGAGTCTAGTAGCGATCCCAAAAATAAGGTAGCAATGGCGAGGCTCTAATAGGGTATTTTTGGAAGGAATGCTCGATTGTATATAATTTACTTAATATTGACGGGAGGGTGTTTAAAAAAATATGAAGCAGTTTTGGCTCCCTAAATATAGGGAGTCTAGTAGCAATCCCAAAAATAGAGTACATATTGGGAGGCTCTTAGAGGATATTTTATGGAGGAGTGCTTAATTATATATAACTTACTTAATATTGTCGGGTGGGCATTAAAAAAAAAATAAAGTTGTTTTGCTTCTGTAAATATAAGGAGTCTGGTAGCAATCCCAAAAATAGAGAGGCATGTTGCGAGGCTCTTAGAGGGTGTTTTTGGAGGAAATGCTCGATTGTATATAATTTGCTTAAGGTTGTCGGGTGGGGGTTTAAAAAAATATGGAGCGATTTTGGCTCCATAAATATAGGGAGTCTAGTAGTAATCCCAAAAATAGAAAGCATATTGTGAGGCCATTAAAGGGCATTTTTGGGAGAGAAATGCTCGATTGTATATAATTTACTTAAGGTTGTGAGGTAGAGGTTCAATAAAAATATGGAGAGGTTTTGTATTGGCAATCTAAATATAGGGAGTCTTGTTGCAATCCCAAAAATAGAGATCATATTGCGAATATCTTAGAGGGTGTTTTAATTAGGAGTACTCGATTGTATATTGTTTACTTAAGGTTGCCGGGTGGGGTTCAAAAAATATATTGAGTTGCTTTGGCTCCCTAAATATAAGGAGTCTAGTAGTAATCCCAAAAATAGGAAGGCATATTGTGAGGCTCTTAGAGGGTGTTTTAGTAAGAAGTGCTTGATTTGTATATAATTTATTTATGATTTTAGTGTGTTTTTGGGAGGCAATGGTGAGGCTTTTAGAGGGTATTTTTGGGAGGAATGCTCAATTGTGTACAATTTTCTTAAGGTTGTCGGGTAGGGGTTAAAAAATAATATAGAGCGATTTTGGCTCCCTAAATATAGAGAGTCTAGTAGCAATCTCAAAAAATAGAGAGCATATTGCGAGGCTCTTAGAGGGTGTTTTAAGGAGGAGTGCTCGATTGTATATAATTTACTTAAAGTTATCAGGCGGGGTTCAAAAAAATTATGGAGTGGTTTTGTCTCCTTAAATATAGGGAGTCTAGTAGCAATCCCAAAAATAGAGAGGTATATTGCGAGGCTATTAGAGGGTATTTTAGAGAGGAGTGCTTTATTTATAAATAATTTACTGAGGATTTTAGGGTGTTTATAGGGGGCAATAGCGAGGCTCTCAGAGGGTCTTTTTGGGAGGAATGCTCAATTGGATATAATTTACTTAAGGTTGAGGGTAGAGGGTTCAAAAAAATTATGGACCAATTTTGGCTCCATAAATATAGGGAGTCTAGTAGCAATCCTAAAAATAGAGAGTATATTGCAAGGCCCTTAGAGGCTGTTTTACGGAGGACTGCTCGATTGTATATAATTTACTTAAGGTTGTTGGGTAGGCTTTCAAAAAAAATATGGATCGGTTTTGGCCACCTAAATATAGGGAGTCTAGTAGCAATCCCAAAAATAGAAAGAAATATAACGAGGCTCTTATAGAGTATTTTAGGGAGGAGTGCTTTATTTATATATAATTTACTTATGATTTTAGAGTATTTTTGGAAGGAAATGGCGAAGCTCTTAGAGGGTATTTTTTGGGAGGAATACTCAATTATATTTAACTTACTTAAGGTTGTAGGGTGAGAGTTCAAAAAAAATATGGGGTGATTTTGTATCCCTAAATATAGGGAGTCCAGTAGTAATCCAAAAAATAGAGAGCATATTACGAGGCTCTTAAAGGGTGTTTTAGGGAGGAGTGCTCGATTGTATATAATTCACTTAAAGTTGTCGGATGGGGGATTAAACAAAATATAGAGTTATTTTGGCTCCCTAAATAAATATAGTCTAGTAGAATTCCCAAAAATATAGAGTATATTACAAGGCTCTTACAGGGTATTTTAGGGAGGAGTGCTCAATTATATATAATTTACTTAAGGTTGTCGGGTGGGGGTTCAAAAATAATATAGAGCAGTTTTGGATCCCTAAATATATGGAGTCTAGTAGCAATCCCAAAAATAAAAAACATATTCCGAGGCTATTAGAGGGTGTTTTTTGGAGGAATGCTCGATTGTATATAATTTACTTAAGGTTATTGGGTGGGGGTTCAAAAAAAATATAGAGCGATTTTGGCTTCCAAAATATAGGGAGTCTAGTAGCAATCACAAAAATGGAGAGGCATATTGCGAGGCTCTTAGAGGGTGTTTTAGGGAGGAGTACTTGATTTATATATAATTTATTTATGATTTTAGAGTATTTTTGTGAGGCAATAGGGAGGCTTTTAGAGGGTGTTTTTGGGAGGCATGCTCGATTGTATATAATTTACTTAAGATTATCAGGTGGGGGTTCAAGAAAAATATATAGCAGTTTTGGCTCCCTAAATATAGGGAGTCTAGTAGAAAAACCAAAAATAAAGAGCATATTATGTGGCTCTTAGAGTGTGTTTTAAAGAGGAGTGCTCGATTGTATATAATTTAGTTATGATTATTGGGTGGGAGCCTTGAGAAATTGGGAGTGATTTTGGCTCTCCAAATATAGGGAGTCTTGTAGCAATCCCAAAATTTATGGAGACAATGGCGAGGATCTTATTGGATATTTTTTGGAGGATATTGTGAGGCTCTTAGAGGGTATTTTAGGGAGGAGTGCTTGATTGTATATAATTTACTTAAGGTTGTCGGGTTGGCGTTCAAAAAAAATATGAAGCGGTTTTGGCTACCTAAATATAGGGAGCCTAGTATCAATCCTAAAAATATAAAGGCATATTACGAGGCTCTTAGAGGGTATTTTTAGAAGGAGTACTTTATTTATATATAATTTATTTATGATTTTAGGGTGTCTTTGGGAGGCAATAACGAGGCTCTTATAGGGTGTTTTTGGGAGGAATACTTGATTGTATAAAATTTACTTAAGGTTGTCAAGTGAGGGTTCAAAAAAAATATATAACAGTTTTGGCTCCTTAAATATAGGGATTCTAGTAGTCATCCCAAAAATTAAGAGTATATTGGGAGGCTCTTAGAGGGTATTTTATGGAGGGGTGCTCAATTATATATAATTTACTTAATAATTTTGGGTGGGTATTCAAAAAAAAAATGGAGCATTTTTGGTTCCCTAAATATAGGGAGTCTGGTAGCAATCCCAAAAATAGAGAGGCATATTCCAAGTCTCTTAGAGGGTGTTTTTGGAAGGAATGCTCGATTGTATATAATTTACTTAAGGTTGTTGGGTGGACGTTCAAAAAAAATATAGAGCGGTTTTGGCTCCCTAAATATAGGGAGTTTAGGAAGCATATTACGAAGCTATTAAAGGGCATTTTTGGGAGAAATGCTCGATTGTATAAAATTTACTTAGGGTTATCGGGCAGGGGATTAATAAAAATATAGAGAGCTTTTGCATTGGCACTCTAGATATAGGGAGTCTAGTTGCAATCCTAGAAATAGAGATCATATTGTGAGTATCTTAGAGGGTATTTTAATAAGGAGTGCTCAATTGTATATAATTTACTTAAGGTTATCGAGTCGGGGTTCAAAAAAAATATTAAGTTGTTTTGGCTCCCTAAATATAGGGAGTCTAGTAGTAATCCCAAAAATAAAGAGGCATATTGTGAGGCTCTTAAAGGGTGTTTTATTGAGGTGTGCTTGATTTGTATATAATTTACTTATGATTTTATTGTGTTTTTGGGAGGCAATAGCAAGGCTTTTTGAGGGTGTTTTCTGGAAGAATACTCAATTGTGTATAATTTACTTAAGGTTGTCTGGTGAGGGTTCAACAAAAATATATAGCAATCCCAAAAACCCTAAATATAGAGAGTCTAGTACCAATCTAAAAAAATATAGAGCATATTGTGAGGCTCTTAGAGGGTGTTTTAAAAAGGAGTGCTCGATTGTATATAATTTACTTAAGTTGTCGGGGGGAGGGGTTTCAAAAAAATTATGGAACAATTTTGGTCCCTTAAATATAGGGAGTCTAGTTGCAATCCCAAAAATAGAGAGGCATATTGCGAGGCTATTAGTGGGTATTTTAGGGAGGAGTGCTTTATTTATAAATAATTTACTTATGATTTTAGGGTATTTATAGAGGCAATAGCGAGGCTCTCAGAGGGTGTTTTTGGAAGGAATGCTCGATTATATATAATTTACTTAAGGTTGATGGGAGGGGGTTTAAAAATACTATAGAGCAGTTTTGGCTCCATAAATATAGGGAGTCTAGTAGTAATGCCAAAAATAGAGAGCATATTGCGAGGCCCTTAGAGGCTGGTTTAGGAAGGATTGCTCGATTGTATATAATTTACTTAAGGTTGTCAGGTAGGCTTTCAAAAAAAATATGGATCAGTTTTGGCCACCTAAATATAGGGAGTCTAGTAGCAATCCCAAAAATAGAAAGGTATATTACGAGGCTCTTAGAGAGTATTTTAGGGAGGAGTGCTTTATTTATATATAATTTACTTATAATTTTAGGGTATTTTTGGTAGGAAATAGTGAAGCTCTTAGAGGGTGTTTTTGGGAGGAATGCTCAATTATACTTAATTTACTTAAGGTTATTGGGTGGGGATTCAAAAAAATATAGGGTTATTTTGGCTCCCTAAATATAGGGAGTCTAGTAGTAATCCCAAAAATAGAGAGCATATTGTGAGGTTCTTAGAGGGTGTTTTAGATAGGAGTGGTCGATTGTATATAATTTACTTAAAATTGATGGGTGAGGGTTCAAAAAAAATATAGAACAGTTTTGCCTCCCTAAATATATAGAGTCTAGTAGCAATCCTAAAAATATAGAGCTTATTATAAAGCTATTATAGGGTATTTTATGAAGGAGTGCTCGATTATATATAATTTACTTAAGGTTGTCGGGTGGGGGTTCAAAAATAATATAGAGCAGTTTTGGATCCCTAAATATAGGGAGTCTAGTAGCAATCCCAAAAATAGAAAACATATTGCGAGATTCTTAGAGGGTGTTTTTTGGAGGAATACTCAATTGTATATAATTTACTTAAGGTTGTCGGGTGGGGGTTCAAAAAAAATATGGTGCGGTTTTGGCTCCTAAAATATAGGGAGTCTAGTAGCAATCACAAAAATTGAGAGGCATATTGCAAGGTTCCTAGTGGGTATTTTAGGGAGGAGTACATGATTTATATATAATTTACTTATGATTTTAGGGTATTTTTGTGAGGAGATAGCGAGGCTTTTAGGGGGTGTTTTTAGGAGGAAGGCTGGATTGTATATAATTTACTTAAGGTTATCGGGTGGGGGTTCAAAAAAAATACGGAGCAGTTTTGGATCCCTAAATATAGGGAGTCTAGTAGCAAAACTAAAAATAGAGAGCATATTGTGAGGCTCTTAGAGTGTGTTTTAAAGAGGAGTGCTCGATTGTATATAATTTAGTTATGATTATCTGGTGGGAGCCTTGAGAAATTGGGAATGATTTTGGCTTCTCAAATATAGGGAGTCTAGTAGTGATCCCAAAATTAAGAAGTCAATGGCGAGGCTCTTAAAGGGTGTTTTTAGGAGGAATACTTGATTATATATAATTTACTTAAGGTTGACGGGTGGGGGTTCAAGAAAAATATGAAGCAGTTTTGGCTTTTTAAATATAGGGAGTCTAGTAGCAATCCTAAAAAGATAGAGAGAATATTGCAAGGCTCTTAGAAGATGTTTTATGGAGGAGTGCTCTATTATATATAATTTACTTAAGCTTATCGGGTGAGGGTTCAAAAAAAATATAGAAGGGTATTCGCTCCCTAAATATAGGGAGTTTAGAAGCAATCCCAAAATTAGAGAGCATATTACGAGGCTCTGATATTGTCTTTTAGGTAGGAGTGCTCAATTATATATAATTTACTTAAGGTTGTCGGGTGAGGGTTCAAAAAAAATATAGAGCAGTTTTGGCTCCTTAAATATAGGGATCTAGTAGCAATCCCAAAAATAGAGAGCATATTATATGGTTATTAAAGTGTGGTTTTGGAAGGATTACTCGATTGTATATAATTTGCTTAAGGTTGTCGGGTGGGGGTTCAAAAAAATATGGAGTGGTTTTGGATTCCTAAATATATAGAGTCTAGTAGCAATCCCAAAAATAGAGAGCATATTGTGAGGCTCTTAGAGAATGTTTTAAGGAGTGCTCGATAGTATATAATTTACTTAAGGTTATCGAGTGGGGGATCAAAAAAAATATGGAGCAGTTTTGCCTCCCTAAATATAGGGATTCTAGTAGTAATCCCAAAAATAGAGAGTCATATTGCGAGGCTATTAGAGGGTGTTTTACGGAGGAGTGCTTGATTTATATATAATCTACTTATGATTTTAGGGTATTTTTGGGAGGAAATGGCGAGGCTCTTCAGGGGTGTTTTTGGGAGAAATGCTTGATTATGTATAATTTACTTAAGGCTGTCAGATGGGGGTTTAAACAAAATATGGAGTAGTTTTATCTCCGTAAATATAGGGAGTCTAGTAGCAATCCCAAAAAATAGATAGCATATTACAAGGCTCTTAGAGGGCGTTAGGGAGGAGTACTCGATTTTATATAATTTACTTAAGCTTATCGGGTGGGGGTTCAAAAAAAATATGGAGTGGTTTTGGCTCCTTAAATATAGGGAGTCTAGTAGGAATCCCAAAAATAGAGAGGCATATTACGAGAGTCTTTGAGGGTGTTTTAGGGAGGAGTGCTTCATTTATATATAATTTACTTATTATTTTAGGGTGTTTTAAGGAGGCATTGGCAAGGCTTTTAGAGGGTATTATTGGGAGGAATGTTTGATTGTAAAAAATTTACATACGGTTGACGAGCGGGGGTTTAAAAAATATATGGAATGGTTTTTGCATCGTAAATATAGGGAGTCTAGTAGCAATCCTCAAAATAGAGAGCATATTGCAAGGCTCTTAGAGGGTGTTTTAGGGAGGACTACTCGATTGTATATAATTAACTTAAGGTTATCGGGTGGGCGTTCAAAAAAATTATGGATTGGTTTTGGCCACCTAAATATAAAGAGTCTAGTAGCAATCCCAAAATTAGAAAGGCATATTGCGAGGGTTTTAGAGGGTATTTTAGGGAGGAGTGCTTGATTTATATATAACTTACTTATGATTTAAGGATATTTTTGGGAGGCAATGGCGATGCTCTTAGAGGGTATTTTTGGAAGGAATGATTGATTATATATAGTTTCCATAAGGTTGTTGGGTGGGGGTTCAAAAATAATATGGAGCGGTTTTGGCTCCCTAAATATAGGGAGTCTAGTAGCAATCCCAAAAATAGAGAGCATATTATGAGGCTCTTAGAGGGTGTTTTAGAAAGGAGTGCTCGATTGTGTACAATTCTTTTTAGGTTATCGGGTGCGGGTTCAAATAAAATATGGAGCTATTTTGGCTCCCTAAATATTGGAAGTTTAGTAGCAATCCCAAAAATAAAGAGCATATTGTGAAGCTCTTAGAGGGTATTTTAAAGAGGAGTTCTCGATTGTGTATAATTTACTTAAGGTTGTCAGGTGGGGGTTCAAAAAAAATATAGAGCGATTTAGGATCCCTAAATATAGGGAGTCAAGTAGCAAATCCAAAAATAGAGATCATATTACGAGGCTATTAGAGGGTATTTTTGGGAGGAATGCTCGATTGTATATAATCTACTTAAAGTTGTCAGGTGGGAGTCCATAAAAAATATGGAGCGATTTTGAATTCCTAAATATAGGGAGTCTAGTAGCAATCCCAAAAATAGAGATGCATATTGCGACGCTCTTAGAGGGTGTTTTCGGGAGGAGTGCTTGATTTATTTATAATTTACATATGATTTTAGGGTATTTTTGGGAGGCAATGGTGAGGTTTTTAGAGTGTATTTTTGGAAGGAATGCTCGATTGTATATAATTTACTTAAGGTTATCGGGTGGGGGTTCAAAAAAAATATGGAGTGGTTTTGGCTACCTAAACATAGGGAGTCTAGTAGCAATCCAAAAAATAGGGGTCATATTGCAAGGCTCTTATAGTGTGTTTTAGGTAGGAGTGCTCGATTGTATATAATTTAGTTATGATTATAGGGTGAGAGCCTTGAGAAATTGGGAGCGATTTTGGCTCCCTAAATATAGGTAGTCTAGTACCGATCCCAAAAATAAGGAGGCAATAGCGAGGCTCTTATAGGGTATTTTTGGGAGGAATACTCGATTGTATGTAATTTACTTAAGGTTGATAGGTAGGGGTTCAAAAAAAATATAGAGTGGTTTTGGCTCCTTAAATATAGAGAGTCTAGTAGCAATCCCAAAAATAGAAAGAATATTGTCAGGATCTTAGGGGGTGTTTTAGGGAGGAGTGCTTGATTGTATATAATTTACTTAAGGCTATCGAGTGGCTGTTCAAAAAAAAATATGGAGCGGTTTTGGCTTCCTAAATATAGGGAGACAAGTAGCAATCCCAAAAATAGAAAGGCCTATTGTGAGGCTCTTATAGGGTGTTTTCGAGAGGAGTGCCTGATTTATATATAATTTATTTATGATTTTAGGGTATTTTTGGGAGGCAATGGTGAGGCTCGTCGATGATGATTTTTGGAGGAATTCTCGATTGTATATAATTTATTTAAAGTTATCGGATGAGGGTTAAAAAAAATATGGAGTGGTTTTGGCTCACTAAATATAGGGAGTCTAGTAGCAATCCCAAAAATAGAGAGCATATTACGAGACTCTTAGAGGGTGTTTTAGAGAGGAGTGCTCGATTGTCTATAATTCACTTAAGGTTGTCAGGTGGGGGTTCAAAAAAAATATGGAGCAGTTTTGGCTTCCTAAATATATGGAGTCTAGTTGCAATCCCAAAAATAGTGAGGCATATTGCGAGGCTATTACAGGGTGTTTTAGGGATGAGTGCTTGATTTATATATAATTTACTTATGATTTTAGGGGCTTTTTGGGAGGTAATGGTGAGGTACTTAGAGGGTGTTCTTAGGAGGAATGCTTTATTGTGTATAATTTATTTAAGGTTGTCGGGTAGGGGTTCAAACAAAATATGGAGTAGTTTTGGCTCCCTAAATATAGGGAGTCTTGTAGCAATCCTAAAAAATAAAGAGCATATTATGAGGCTCTTAGATAGTATTTTAGGAAGGAGTGCTCGATTGTAAATAATTTACTTAAGGTTGTCAGGTAGGGATTCAAAACAAATATGGAACAGTTTTGGCTCCTTAAATATAAGGTGTCTAGTAGCAATCCCAAAAAAAAAGAGACCTATTGCGAGGCTCTTAGAGGGTGTTTTATGAAGGAGTGCTTGATTTATATATAATTTACTTATGATTTTAGGGTATTTTTGGGAGTTAATGGCAAGGTTCTTTGAGGGTGTTTTTAGGAGAAATGCTCGATTATATATAATTTACTTAAGGTTGTCGGGTATGGGTTCAAAGAAAATATAGAGTGGTTTTAGCTCCCTAAATATAGAGTGACTAGTAGCAATCCCAAAAATAGAGAGCATATTACGAGGCTCTTAAAAAGTGTTTTAGAAAGGAGTGCTCGATTGTATATAATTTAGTTATGATCATCGGGTGGGAGTCTTGAGAAATTGGAAGCGGTTTAGCTCCCTAGATATAGAGTGTTTTGTAGTGATCCAAAAAATAAGGAGGCAATGGCAAGGTTCATATCGGGTCTTTTTGGGATGAATGCTTGATTGTATATAATTTACTTAAGGTTAATGGGTGGGAGTTCAAAAATAATATGGAGCGGTTTTGGCTACCTTATAAATATATAGTCTAGTAGCAATCCCAAAAATAGATAACATATTGCAAAGTGCTTAGAGGGTGTTTTAGGAAGGAGTGCTCGATTGTATATAATTTACTTAAGGTTGTCGGGTGGACGTTCAAAAAAAATATGGAGCGGTTTTGGCTACCTAAATATAGAGAGTCTAGTAGCAATGCCAAAAATCGAAAGGCATATTGAGAGGCTCTTAGAGGGTGTTTTAGGGAGGAGTGCCTGATTTATATATAATTTACTTATAATTTTAGGGTGTTTTTGGGAGGCAATGGCGAGGCTCTTAGAGGGTGTTTTTGGGAGGAATGCTTAATTATATATAATTTATTTAAGGTTATTGGGTAGGGGTTAAAAAAAAATATGGAGCAATTTTGGCTCCATAAATATAGGGAGTCTAGTAGCAATCCTAAAAATAGAGAGCGTATTGCGAGGCTCTTAGAACTTGTTTTAGGGAGGTGTGCTCGATTGTATATAATTCACTTAAGGTTTTCCAATAGGGGTTCAAAAAAAATATGGAGCGGTTTTGGCTCCCTAAATATAGGGTGTCTAGTAGCAATCCCAAAAATAGAGAGCATATTGCGAGGCTCTTAGTGGGTATTTTAGGGAGGAGTGCTCGATTGTATATAATTTACTTAAAGTTGTCGGGTGGGGTTCAAAAAAAATATGGAGTGGTTTTACCTCCCTAAATATAGGGAGTCTAGTAGCAATCCCAAGAATAGAGAGCATAATGTGAGCTATTAAATGGTGTTTTTGGGAGGAATAATCGATTGTATATAATTTACTTAAGGTTATCGGGTGGGGGTTCAAAAATAATATAGGGCGATTTTTGCTCCCTAAATATAGGGAGTCTAGAAGCAATCACAAAAATAGAGAGCATATTGCGAGGCTCTTAGAGGGTGTTTTAGGGAGGAGTGCTCGATTGTATATAATTTACTTAAGGTTGTCGGGTGGGTGTTCAAAAAAAATATGGGGCAATTTTGGCTCCTTAAATATAGGGAGTCTAATAGCAATCCCAAAAATAGAAAGGTATATTGCAAGGCTCTTAGATGGTGGTTTAGGGAGGAGTGCTTGATTTATATATATAATTTAGTTATGATTTTAGGGTATTTTTGGGATAAAATAGCGAGGCTCATAAAGGGAGTTTTTGGAAGGAATGCTCGATTGTGTATAATTTACTTAAGGTTGTCGGGTGGTAGTTCAAACAAAATATAGAGCAGTTTTGGCTCCCTAAATATAGGGATTCTAGTAGCAATCCTAAAAAATAGAGAGCATATTGCGAGTCTCTTAGAGAGTATTTTAGGGAGGAGTGCTCGATTGTATATAATTTACTTCAGATTGTCAGGTAAGGGTTGAAAACAAATATAGAGCGGTTTTGGCTCCTTAAATATAGAGAGTCTAGTAGCAATCCTAAAAATAGAGAGGCATATTGCGAGGCTCTTAGAGAGTTTTTTAGGGAGGAGTGATTGATTTATACATAACTTACTTATAATTTTTGGGTGCTTTTGGGAGGCAATCGTGAGGCTCTTAGAGGGTGTTTTTGAGAGGAATGCTCGATTGTATATAAATTACGTAAGCTAGACAGGTGGGGGTTCAAAAAAAATATAGAGCGGTTTTAGCTCCATAAATATAGGGAGTCTAGTAGCAATCCCAAAAATAAAGAGCATATTACAAGGCTCTTAGAGGGTATTTTCGAAAGAAATGCTCGATTATATATAATTTAGTTCAGGTTACCGGGTGGGCGTTCAAAAAAAATATAGAGCGGTTTTGGCTACCTAAATATAAAGAGTCTAGTAGCAATCAATAAAATAGAAAGGCATACTGTGAGGCTCTTATAGGGTGTTTTAGGGAGGAGTACTTGATATATATATATAATTTACTTATGATTTTAGGGTATTTTTGGGAGGTAATTGCGAGGCTCAAAGAGGGTGTTTTTGGGATGAATGCTTGATTGTATATAATTTACTTAAATTTTTCGGGTAAGGGTTCAAAAAATATATAGAGCAGTTTTGGCTCCCTAAATATAGGGAGTCTAGTAACAATCCAAAAAAAAAAAGGAAATATTGCAAGGCTCTTAGAGGTTGTTTTAGGGAGGAGTGCTCGATTATATATAATTCACTTAATGTTGTCAGGTGGGGGTTCAAAAAAAATATTGAGCGGTTTTGGGTCCCTAAATATAGGAAGTCTAGTTGTATTCCCAAAAATAAAGAGCATATTGCGAGGCTCGTAGATGGTATTTTAGAGAGGAGTGCTCGATTGTTTGTAACTTAGTTAAGATTGTTGAGTGGAGCTTTAAAAAAATATAGGGCTGTTTTAGCTCCCTAAATATAGAGAGTCTAGTAGCAATCCCAAAAATAAAGAGCATATTGTGAGGTTATTAAAAGTTGTTTTTGGGAGAAAGGCTCGATTGTATATAATTTAATTAAGGTTATCGGGTGGGGGCTCAAAAAAAATATGGAGAGTTTTTGGCTCCCTAAATATAAAGAAACTAGTAGCTATCCCAAAAACAGAGAGGCATATTGCGAGACTCTTATAGGGTATTTTAGGGAGGAGTGCTTGATTTATATATAATTTACTTATGATTTTAGGGTGTTTTTGGGAGACAATGGTGAGGCTTTTAGAGGGTGCTTGTGGGAGGAATGGTCGATTATATATAATTTATTTAAGGTTATCGGGTGGGGGTACAAAAAAAATATGGAATAGTTTTTGCTTCCTAAATATAGGGTGTCTAGTAGCAATCCCAAAAATAGAGAGCATATTGCAATTCTCTTAGAGGGTGCTTTAGGGAGGAGTGCTCGATTGTATATAAGTTAGTTTTTATTATCAGGTGGGAGCCTTGAGAAAATAGGAGCAATTTTGGCTCCCTAAATACAAGGAGTCTAGTAGCGATCCCAAAAATATGGAGGCGAAAGCGAGCCTCTAATAGGGCATTTTTGGGAGGAATTCTTGATTGTATATAATTTACTTAAGGTTGACGGGTGGGTGTTTAAAAAAATATGATACAATTTTGGCTCCCTAAATATAGGGAATCTAGTCGCAATCCCAAAAATAAAGAGCATATTGGGAGGCTCTTAGAGGGTGTTTTATGAAGGAGTACTCAATTATATATAATTTACTTAATATTATCGAGTGGGTATTCAAAAAAAATATGGAGCGGTTTTGGTTCCCTAAATATAGGTAGTCTGGTAGCAATCCTAAAAATAGAGAGGCATGTTGCGAGGCTCTTAGAGGGTGTTTTTGGGAGGAATGCTCGATTGTTTATAATTTTTTTAAGGTTATCGAGTGGGGGTTCAAAAAAAATATGGAGCGGTTTTGGCTCCCTAAATATAGGGAGTCTAATAGCAATCCTAAAAATAGAAAGCACATTGTGAGGCTATTAAAAGGCATTTTTGGGAGAAATGCTCGATTGTATATTATTTACTTAAGGTTATCGGGTAGGGGTTTAATAAAAATATGGAGAGGTTTTGTATTGGCACTCTAGATATAGGGAGTCTAGTTGCAATCCTAAAAATAGAGATCATATAATGATTATATTAGAGGGTGTTTTAATGAGGAGTGCTCGATTGTATATAATTTACTTAAGGTTGTCGGATGGGGGTTCAAAAAATATATTGAGTTATTTTGGCTTCCTAAATATAGGGAGTCTAGTAGTAATCCCAAAAATAGAGAGGCATGTTGTGAGGCTCTTAGAGGGTGTTTTATTGAGGAGTGCTTGATTTGTATATCATTTACTAATGATTTTAATGTGTTTTTGGGAGACAATGGTGAGGCTCTTAGAGGGTGATTTTGGGAGGAATGCTCAATTGTGTATAATTTACTTAAGGTTGTCGGGTGGGGGTTCAAAAAAAATATAGAGTGATTTTGGCTCCCTAAATATAGAGAGTCTAGTAGCAATTCTAATAAATAGATAGCATATTGCGAGGCTCTTAGAGGGTGTTTTAAGGAGGAGTGCTCGATTATATATAATTTACTTAAAGTTATCGGGGGGGTTCAAAAAAATTATGGAGTGGTTTTGGCTCCTTAAATATAGGGAGTCTAGTAGCAATCCCAAAAATAGAGAGGCATATTGCGAGGCTATTAGCTAGAGGGTATTTTAGGGAGGAGGTCTTTATTTGTAAATAATTTATTGATGATTTGAGGGTGTTTATGGGAGGCAATGGCGAGACTCTCAGAGGGTGTTTTTGGGAGAAATAATCGATTATATATAATTTACTTAAGGTTGACGAGTGGGGGTTCAAAAAAATTATGGACCGATTTTGGCTTCATAAATATAGGGAGTCTAGTAGCAATCCCAAAAATAGAGATCATATTGTGAGGCCCTTAGAGGCTGTTTCAGGGAGGACTGTTCGATTGTATATAATTCACTTAAGGTTGTCGGGTAGACTTTCAAAATAAATATGGATCAGTTTTGGCCACCTAAATATAGAGAGTCTAGTAGCAATCCTAAAAATAGAAAGACATATTGCGAGGTACTTATAGAGTATTTTAGGAAGGAGTGCTTTATTTATATATAATTTCTTTATGATTTTAGGGTGTTTTTGGAAGGAAATGATGAAGCTCTTAAAGGGTTTTTTTGGGAGGAATGCTTGATTATATTTAATTTACTTAAGGTTGTAGGGTGGGGGTCCAAAACAAATATGGGGTGGTTTTGGAACCCTAAATATAGGGAGTCTAGTAGTAATCCCAAAAATAGAAAACATATTACGAGGCTCTTAAAGGGTGTTTTAGGGAAGAGTGCTCGATTGTATATAATTCACTTAAAGTTGTTAGGTGGGTGATCAAAAAAAATATAGAGCTGTTTTGGCTCTCTAAATATATAGAGTCTAGTAGCAATCCCAAAAATATATAGCATATTATGAGGCTCTTATAGGGTATTTTAGGGAGGAGTGCTCGATTATTTATAATTTTTTTAAGGTTGTCGGGTGGGGGTTCAAAAATAATATAGAGCAGTTTTGTATCCCTAAATATAGGAAGTCTAGTAGCAATCTCAAAAATAGAAAACATATTGCGAGGCTATTAGAGGGTATTTTTTAGAGGAATGCTCGATTGAATATAATTTACTTAAGGTTGTCGGGTGGGGTTTAAAAAACAATATAGAGCGGTTTTGGCTCCCAAAATATAGGGAGTCTAGTAGCAATCACAAAAATAGAGAGGTATATTGCAAGGCTCTTAGAGGGTGTTTTAGGGAGGAGTACTTGATTTATATATAATTTATTTATCATTTTAGGGTATATTTGCAAGGCAATGGCAAGGCTTTTAGTGGATATTTTTGGGAGGAATGCTCGATTGTATATAATTTACTTAAGGTTATCGGGTGGGGGTTCAAAAAAAATATGGAGCAGTTCTGGCTCTCTAAATATAGAGAGTCTAGTAGCAAAACTAAAAATAGAGAGCATATTGCGAGGCTCTTAGAGTGTGTTTTAAAGAGGAGTGCTCGATTGTATATAATTTAGTTATGATAATCAGGGGGGAGCCTTGAGAAATTGGGAGTGATTTTGGCTCCCCAAATATAGGGAGTCTTATAGCAATCCCAAAATTTAAGGAGGCAATGGCGAGGATCTTATTGGGTGTTTTTTGGAGGAATACTTCTTTGTATGTAATTTACTTAAAGTTGACAGGTGGGGGATCAAAAAAATTATGGAGTGGTTTTGGCTCCTTAAATATAGGGTGTCTATTAGCAATCCCAAAAATCGAATGAATATTGTGAGGCTCTTAGAGGGTGTTTTAGGGAGGAGTGCTCAATTGTATATAATTTACTTAAGATTGTCGGGTGGGCGTTCAAAAAATATATGAAGCGGTTTTGGCCACCTAAATATAGGGAGTCTTGTATCAATCCCAAAAATATAAAGGCATATTGTGAGGCTCTTAGAGGGTATTTTTAGGAGGAGTGCTTTATTTATATATAATTTATTTATGATTTTAGGGTGTTTTTGGGAGGCAATGACGAGGCACTTAGAGGGTGTTTTTGAGAGGAATACTCGATTATATATAATTTACTTAAGGTTGTCGAATGGGGGTTCAAAAAAAATATGGAGCAATTTTGGCTTCCTAAATATAGGGAGTCTAGTTGCAATCCCAAAAATAGAGAGTATATTGGGAGGCTCTTAGATGGTGTTTTATGGAGGAGTGCTCAATTATATATAATTTACTTAATATTATCGGGTGGGCATTCAAAAAAAATATGAAGCAGTTTTGGTTCCCTAAATATAGGGAGTCTGGTAGCAATCCCAAAAATAGAGAGGCATGTTACGAGGCTTTTAGTGGGTGTTTTTGGGAGTAATGCTCGATTGTATATAATTTACTTTAGGTTGTCAGGTGGGGATTCAAAAAAAATATGGAGCAGTTTTGGCTCCCCAAATATGGGGAGTCTAGTAGCAATCCCAAAAATAGAAAGCATATTGCGAGGCTATTAAAGGGTGTTTTTGGGAGAAATGCTCGATTGTATATAATTTACTTAAGGTTGTCGGGTAGGGGTTCAATAAAAATAGGGAGAGGTTTTGCATTGGCACTCTAGATATTTGGAGTCTAGTTGTAATCCCAAAAATAGGGATCATATTGCGAGTATCTTAGAGGGTGTTTTAATGAGTAGTGCTCGATTGTATATAATTTACTTAAGATTGTCGGGTGGGGGTTCAAAAAAAATATTGAGTTATTTTGGCTCCCTAAATATAGGGAGTCTAGTAGTAATCCCAAAAATAGAGAGGCATGTTGTGAGTTTATTAGATGGTGTTTTAGTGAGGAGTGCTTGATTTATATATAATTTACTTACGATTTTAGTGTGTTTTTGGGAGACAATGGCAAGGCTATTAGAGGGTGCTTTTAAGAGGAATACTTAATTGTGTATAATTTACTTAATATTGTCGGGTGGGGGTTTAAAAAAAATATAGAGTTATTTTGGCTCCCTAAATATAAAGAGTCTAGTAGCAATCTCCAAAAATAGAGAGCATATTGCAAGGCTCTTAGAGGGTGTTTTAAGGAGGAGTGCTCGATTGTATATAATTTACTTAAACTTGTCGGGGGGGGTTCAAAAAAATTATGGAGTGGTTTTGGCTCCTTAAATATAGGGAGTCTAGTAGCAATCCCAAAAATAGAGAGGTATATTGCGAGGCTATTAGAGGGTATTTTAGGAAGGAGTGCTTTATTTATAAATAATTTACTTATGATTTTAGCGTATTTATAGGAGGCAATGGTGAGGCTCTCAGAGGGTGTTTTTGGGAGGAATGCTCGATTGTATATAATTTACTTAAGGTTGACGGAAGGGGATTCAAAAAAATTATGGAGCGGTTTTGGCTCCATAAATATAGGGAGTCTAGTAGCAATCCCAAAAATACAGAGCATATTGCGTGGCCATTAGAGGCTATTTTATAGAGGACTGCTTGATTGTATATAATTTACTTAAGGTTGTCGAGTAGGCTTTCAAAAAAAATATGGATCGCTTTTGGCCACCTAAATATAGGGAGTCTAGTAGCAATCCTAAAAATAGAAAGGCACATTGCAAGGTTCTTAGAGAGTATTTTAGGGAGGAGTGCTTTATTTATATATAATTTACTTATGATTTTAGAATATTTTTAGAAGGAAATAGTGAAGCTCTTAGAGGGTGTTTTTGGGATAAATGCTTGATTATATTTAATTTACTTAACGTTGTTGGGTGGAGGTTCAAAAAAAATATGGAGTTGTTTTGGCCCCATAAATATAAGGAGTCTAGTAGTAATCCCAAAACAAGAGAGCATATTTCGAGGCTCTTAGAGGGTATTTTAGGGAGGAGTGCTCGATTGTATATAATTCAATTAAAGTTGTCGGGTGGGGGTTCAAAAAAAATATAGAGCTGTTTTGGCTCCCTAAATATATATAGGTTAGTAGCAATCCCAAAAACATAGAGCATATTACAAGGCTCTTATTGGATATTTTAGGGAGGAGTGCTCAATTATATATAATTTACTTAAGGTTATCGGGTGGAGGTTCAAAAATAATATAGGGCAATTTTGGATCCCTAAATATAGGGAGTCTAGTAGCAATCCTAAAAATAGAAAATATATTATGAGGCTATTAGAGGGTGTTTTTTGGAGGAATTCTCGATTGTATATAATTTACTTAAGGTTATCGGGTGGGGGTTCAAAAAAAATACGAAGCGGTTTTTGCTTTAATAATATTGGGAGTCTAGTAGCAATCACAAAAATAGAGAGGCATATTGCGAGGCTCTTAGAAGGTGTTTTAGGAAGGAGTACTTGATTTATATATAATTTACTTATGATTTTAGGGTATTTTTATGAGGCAATATCGAGGCTTTTAGAGGGTGTTTTTGGGAGGAATACTCGATTGTATATAATTTACTTAAGGTTATCGGGTAGGGGTTTAAAAAAATATAGAGTAGTTTTAGCTTCCTAAACATAGGGAGTCTAGTAGCAAACCCAAAAATAGAAATCATATTGCGAGGTTCTTAGAGTGTGCTTTAAAGAGGAGTGCTCGATTGTATATAATTTAGTTATGATTATTGGGTGGGAGCTTCGAGAAATTGGGAGTAATTTTGGCTCCCCAAATATAGGGAGTCTAGTAGTGATCCCAAAATTTAAGGAGGCAATGGTGAGGATCTTATTGGGTGATTTTTGGAGGAATACTCGTTTGTATGTAATTTACTTAAAGTTGACAGGTGGGGGGTTCAGAAAAATTATAGACCAGTTTTGGCTCTTTAAATATAGGAAGTCTAGTAGCAATCCAAAAATAGATAGAATATTACAAGGCTCTTAGAGAGTGTTTTAGGGAGAAGTACTCGGTTGTATATAATTTACTTAAGGTAGTCGGGTGGGCGTTCAAAAAAAATATAAGGCGGTTTTGGCTACCTAAATATAGGGAGTCTAGTATTAATCCCAAATATATAAAGGCATATTATGAGGCTCTTAGAGGGTATTTTTAGGAGGCGTGATTTATTTTTATATAATTTACTTATGATTTTAGGGTGTTTTTGGGAGGCAATGGCTAGGCTCTTAGAGGGTATTTTTGGGAGGAATACTCAATTGTATATAATTTACTTAAGGTTATCGGGTGGGGTTCAAAAAAAATATGGAGCGGTTGACTCCCTAAATATAGGGAGTCTTGTAGAAATCCCAAAAATAAAGAGCATATTGTGAGGCTCTTAGTGGGTATTATAGGGAGGAGTGATTGATTGTATATAATTTACTTAAGGTTGTCAGGTGGGGATTTAAAAAAAATATGGAGCGATTTTGGCTCACTAAATATAAGGAGTCTAGTAGCAATCCCAAAAATAGATAGGCATATTGGGAGGCTCTTAGAAGGTGTTTTTGGAAGGAGTGTTTGATTTATATATAATGTACTTATTATTTTAAGGTGTTTTTGGAAGGCAATACCGAGGCTCTAAGAGGGTATTTTTTGGAGAAATGCTCGATTGTATATAATTTACTTAAGGTTATCGGGTGGGGGTTCAAAAAACAATATGTAGCAGTTTTGGCTCCCTAAATATCAGGAGTCTAGTAGTAATCCCAAAAATAGAGAGCACATTGCGAGGCACTTAGAGGGTCTTTTAGGGAGGAGTACTTGACTGTATATAGTTTACTTAAGGTTGTCAGGTGGGGGTTCAAAAAAGATATAGAGCGGTTTTGGCTCCCTAAGTATAAGGAGTCTAGTAGCAATCCCAAAAATAGCGAGGCATATTGCGAGGCTCTTAGAGGGTGTCTTAGGGAGGAGTGTTAGATTTATATATAATTTACTTAAAGTTGTCGGGTGGGCTTTCAAAAAAAATATGGACAAGTTTTGGCTCACTAAATATAAGGAGTCTACTAGCAATCCCAAAAAATAGAAAGCATATTGCGAGGTTCTTAGAGGGTCTTTTAGGGAGGAGTACTCGATTGTATATAATTTACTTAAGATTGTCGGGTGATGGTTAAAAAAAATATAAAGTGGTTTTGGCTCCTTAAATATAGGGAGTCTAGTAGCAATCCCAAAAATAGAGGCATATTGCAAGGCTCTTAGAGGGTGTTTTAAGGAGGAGTACTTGATTTATATATAATTTACTTATAATTTTAGTGTGTTTTTGAGAGGCAATGGCTAGGCTTTTAAAGGGTGTTTTTCGGAGGAATACTCAATTGTATATAATTTACTTAAGATTGTTGGTGGGGTTTAAAAAAAATATGAGGCGGTTTTGGCTCCCTAAATATAGGGAGTCTCGTAGCAATCCCAAAAATAAAGAGCATATTGTAAGGCTCTTAGTGGGTATTTTAGGGTGGAGTGATTGGTTATATATAATTTACTTAAGGTAGTCAGGTGGGGATTTAAAAAAAATATGGAGCGGTTTTGGCTCACTAAATATAAAGAGTCTAGTAGCAATCCCAAAATAGATAGGTATATTGGGAGGCTCTTAGAGGGTATTTTAGGAAGGAGTGCTTGATTTATATATAATTTACTTATTATTTTAGGGTGTTTTTGTGAGGCAATGATGAGGCTCTTAGAGGGTATTTTTTGGAGGAATGCTCGATTGTATATAATTTACTTAAGGTTGTCGGGTGGGGGTTCAAAAAAAATATGGAGCAGTTTTGGCTCCCTAAATATAGGGAGTCTAGTAGTAATCCCAAAAATAGAGAGCACATTGTGAGGCTCTTAGATGGCATTTTAGGGAGGAGTGCTCGAATGTATATAATTGACTTAAGGTTGTCAAGTGGGAGTTCAAAAAAGATATGGAGTAGTTTTGGCTCCCTAAATATAAGGAGTCTAGTAGCAATCCCAAAAATAGCAAGGCATATTGCGAGGCTCTTAGAGGGTGTTTTAGGGAGGAGTGCTAGATTTATATATAATTTACTTATGATTTTAGGTTATTTTTGGGAGGCAATGGTGAGGCTCTTAGAGGGTGCTTTTGGGAGGAATGCTCAATTATGTATAATTTACTTATGGTTGTCGGGTGGGGGTTTAGAAAAAATATGGAGCGATTTTGGCTCCCTAATTATAGGGAGTCTAGTAGCAATCCCAAAAATAGATAGCATATTACGAGGCTCTTAGAGGGTGTTTTAGGGAGGAGTGCTCGATTGTATATAATTTACATAAGGGTGTCGGGAGGGGGTTAAAAAAAATATAGAGTGGTTTTGGCCCCCTAAATATAAAGAGTCTTGTAGCAATCCCAAAAATAGAGAGGCATATTGCGAGGCTCTTAGAAGGTATTTTAGAGAAGAGTGCTTGATTTATATATAATTTAATTATGATTTTTGGGTATTTTTAGAAGACAATGGCGAGGCACTTAGATAGTGTTTTTGGGAGGAATGCTCGATTGTATATAATTTACTTAAGTTTGTCGGGTGGGGGTTAAAAAAATAATATAGAGTGGTTTTGGCTCCCTAAATATAGGGAGTCTAGTAGAAATCCTTAAAATAGAGAGGCATATTATGAGGCTTTTTTAGGGTGCTTTAGGGAGGAGTGCTTGATATAGATATAATTTACATATGATTTTAGGGTATTTTTAGGAGGCAAGGGAGAGGCTCTTAGAGTGTGTTTTTGGGATGAATGCTCGACTGTATATAATTTACTTAAAGTTATCGGGTGGGGGTTCAAAAAAAATATGGAAGGTGTTTGAAGGAGTGATTTTGGCTCCCTAAATATAGGTAAGCACTTAGTAAGGATCTTGATGGATGTTTTGGGGATGAGTACATATTTTCTAAATTGTTTACTTGTACTTATCAGGTGGGGGTCCTGATAAATTAGGGAGCGATTTTTAGTCCCCAAATATAAGGATTTTTTTTAAAATCTCAAAATATGGAGGCATATAATAAGGCTTTTGAAGGGTGTTTAGTAGAGGAGTACTTGATTTATATATAATTTATTTTATGTTATCAGGTTGGGGTCCTAAAAATATACGGAGCGGTTTTGGTTCCCCAATTGTAGAAAGTCTAGTAGAGATCGTAAAAATAGGAAAGCACATTGCAAGTCCCTTGGAGGATGTTTTGGAGAGAATATTTGATTTGTATATAATTTACTTATGATTGACGGGTAGGGATCCTAAGAAAATAGGGAACCATTATGGCACTCCAAATATAGGGAATCTGGTAGCTATCCTAAAAATATAGATGTACATTACGGGACTCTTGGAGGGTGTTTTACGGATGACTGCTCGATTTGTAAATTATTTTACTTACGATTGTTGGGTACGGGTCTTGAAGTAATAGACATCGATTTTGGTTACCCAAATATAAGGAGTCTGGTAATGTTCCCAAAAGTATGGAGACACGTGGTGGGGATCTTGAAGGTTATTTTGGGAAGGAGACTCCAAATATAAGGAGTATAGTAGCGATATTAAAATTGGTTGGCACATATCGAGCCTCTTAGTAGGGTATTTTAAGGAGGAGTGCTTGATTTGTATATAATTTACTTTTGATTATCGGGTTAGGGGTCCTAAGAAAGTAGGAAAGTACATAACGAGACTCTTGGAGGGTGTTTATGAAAGGAGTGCTCGATTTGTTTATAATTTAGTTATGATTATCGGGTTGGAGCCTTGAGAAATTGGGATCGATTTTGGCTCCCCAAATATAGGCAGTCTAGTAACGATCTCAAAAATAAGGAGACAATGGCGAGGCTCTTAGAGGGTATTTTTGGGAGAAATACTCGATTGTATATAATTTACTTAAGGATATCGAGTGGGGTTCAAAAAAATATATAGAGCAGTTTTGGCTCCCTAAATATAGGGAGTCTAGTAGCAATCCCAAAAATAGAGAGCATATTGCGAGGATCTTAGAGGGTATTTTAGGGAGAAGTGGTCGATTGTATGTAATTTACTTAAGGTTATCGAGTAAGTATTCAAAAAAAATATGGAACGAGTTTGGCTCCCTAAATATAGGGAGTCTAGTAGCAATCAAAAAAATAGAGAGGCATATTGCGAGGCATATTGCGAGGCTTTTAAAGTGTATTTTAGGAAGAAGTGCTTGATTTATATATAATTTAATTATGATTTTAGGATATTTTTAGGAGGCAATGGTGAGGCTCTTAGAGGGTGTTTTTGGGAGGAATACTCGATTGTATATAATTTACTTAAGGTTGTCGGGTGGGGAATCAAAAAAAATATGAAGCAGTTTTGGCTTCCTAAATATAGGGAGTCTAATAGCAATCTCAAAAATAAAGAGCATATTGCGAGTCTTTTAGAAGGTGTTTTAGGGAGGAGTGCTCGATTGTATATATGTTGCTTATGGTTGTTAGGTGGGGGTTCAAAAAAAATATAGTGCAGTTTTGGCTCACTAAATATAGGGAGTCTAGTTGCAATCCCAAAAATAAAGAGGCATATTGCGAGGCTCTTAAAGGGTGTTTTTGGGAGGCTCTTAAAGGGTATTTTAGAAAGGAGTGTCTGATTTATATATAATTTACTTATGATTTTAAGTTATTTTTGGGAAGCAATGGTAAGGATTTTAGAGGTTATTTTTGGAAGAAATGCTCGATTGTATATAATTTACTTAAGATTGTCGGGTGGGGGTTCACGTACAACAAATATAGAAACAATTTTAGGGATCAATTTTGGCTCCCCAAATATAGGGAGGCACTTAGTGAGGATCCTAGTTGGTGTTTTGGGGAGGAGTGCATATTTTGTATATAATTTACTTATACTTATCGGGTGATAGTCCTTAAAAATTAGGGAGCAATTTTGGCTCCCTAAATATAAAGAGTTTGGTAGAAATCCCAAAATAGGGAGGCATATAGTCAGCCTTTTGAAGGGTGTTTAGGAAAGGAGTGCTCGATTTATATATAATTTATTTTACGTTGTCAGGTAGGGTCCTGAGAAAATAGGGAGTGGTTTTAGTACCCCAATTATAGAAAGTCTGGTAGCGATCTTAAATATAGTAAAGCACATTACAAGTCCCTAGGAGGATGTTTTAGGAAAAATATTTAATTTGTGTATAATTTACTTATGATTGACGGGTAGGGATCCTAAGAAAATAAAGAACCATTATGGCACTCTGAATATAAGGGGTCTGGTGGCTATCCTAAAAATATGAAGGCACATTACGAGGCTGTTGGAGGGTGTTTTAGGGATGACTACTTGATTTGTAAATTATTTTACTTACGGCTATTGGGTGGGGGTCCTGAAAAAATAGAGATTGATTTTGGCTATCCAAATATAAGGAGTCTGGCAACAATCCTAAAAGTATAGAGACACATGATAAGTATCTTGAAGGTTATTTTAGGAAGAAGTGCTTGATTTGTATATAATTTACTTATGGTTATCGTATGAGTGTCCTAAAAAAATAGGAAGCGATTTTAGTTCCCCAAATATAAGGAGTCTGGAAGTGATATTAAAATAGGTTGGTATATATCGAGCCTCATTAAAGGGTATTTTAAGAAGGAGTGCGTGCTTGATTTATATATAATTTAATTTTGATAATAGGGCGGAGGGTCCTAAGAAAGTCGAGAAACACATGACAAGACTCTTGGAGGGTGTTTATGGAATGAGTGCTCGATTTGTATATAATTTAGTTATGATTATCGGGTGAAAGCCTTGAGAAATTAGGAGCAATTTAGGCTCCCCAAATATAGAGAGTCTAGTAGCAATCCCAAAAATAAGGAGACAATGGCGAGGCTATTAGAGGGTATTTTTAGGAGAAATGCTTGATTGTATATAATTTACTTAAGGTTATTGGGTAGGGGTTTAAAAAAAATATAAAACAATTTTGGCTTCCTAAATATAGGGAGTCTAGTAGTAATCCCAAAAATAAAGATCATATTATGAGGCTCCTAGAGGGTGTTTTAGGGAGGAGTGGTCGATTATATATAATTTACTTAAGGTTATCGGGTGGAGGTTCAAAAAAATATGGAGCAGTTTTAGCTTCCAAAATATAGGGAGTCTAGTAGTAATCCCATTAATAGATAGGCATATTGTGAGGCTCTTAGAGGGTGATTTAGGGAGAAGTTCTTAATTTATATATAATTTACTTATGATTTTAGGGTATTTTTGGGAGGCAATGGCGAGGCTCTTAGAGGGTGTTTTTGAAAGAAATGCTCGATTATTTATAATTTACTTAAAGTTATTGGGTGGGAGTTCAAAAAAAATATGATAATGGTTTTAGGGAAAGATTTTGGCTCCTCAAATATAGGGAAGCACTTAGTAAGGATCCTAGGGGGTGTTTTGGGGAGGACTGCATAAGTTGTACATAATTTACTTATACTTATTGGGTGGGGGTCTTAAGAAATTAGGGAGCAATTTTGGGTCCCCAAATATAGGGAGTTTAGTAGAAATCCCAAAATAGGTAGACATATAATAAGGCTTTTGAAAAGTGTTTAGGAGAAGAGTGCTCGATTTATATATAATTTATATTAGGTTATCCGGTGGGGGTCCTGAGAAAATAGGGAGCAGTTTTGGCACCCCAATTGTAGAAAGTCTGGTAGCGATCTTAAAAATAGCAAAGCATATTGCAAGTCCAATAGAGGATATTTTGGGGAGGATGTTTGATTTGTGTATAATTTACTTAGTATTGACGGGTAGGGATCCTAAGAAAATAGGAAACTATTTTGGCACACCAAATATAGGGTGTCTGGTAGCTATCCTAAAAATATAGAGGCATATTATGAGGCTCTTAGAGGGTGTTTTAGGGATGACTGCTCGATTTGTAAATTATTTTAGGGTGTTTTAGGGATGACTGCTCGATTTGTAAAGAATCTGGTAGCTATATTAAAATAAGTTAGCACATATCGATCCTCTTTGCAGTGTATTTTGAGGAGAAGTGCTCGATTTGTATATAATTTATATTTGATTATCGGATAGGGGGTTCTAAGAAAGTAGGGAAGCACATGACGAGACTCTTGGAGGGTATTTATGGAATGAGTGCTCAAATTGTATAAAATTTAGTTATGATTATCGGGTGGGAGACTTGAAAAATTGGGAGCGATTTTGGCTCCCCAAATATAGGGAGTCTAGTAGCGATCCCAAAAATAAGGAAGTAATGGTGGGGCTCTTAGAGGTTGATTTTTAAGAGGAATGATCGATTGTATATAATTTACTTAAGATTGACGGGTGTGGGTTTAAAAAAAATATAAAGCAATTTTGACTCTCTAAATATAAGGAGTCTAGTAGCAATCCCAAAAAGTGATAGCATATTGTGAGGCTCTTAGAGGATATTTTAGGGAGGAGTACTCGATTGTATATAATTTACTTATAATTTTAGAATTTTTTTGGGAGGCAATGGCGTGGTTCTTAGAAGGTGTTTTTGGGAGGAATGCTCGATTGTACATAATTTACTTAAGGTTCTCGGGTGGGGGTTTAAATAAAATATAAAGCGGTTTTGGCTCCCTAAATATAGGTAGTCTTGTAGCAATCCCAAAAATAGAAAGGCATATTGCGAGGCTCTTAGAGGGTATTTTAGAAAGGAGTGCTTGATTTATATATAATTTACTTATAATTTTAGGATATTTTTGGGAGGCAATGGCGAGGCTCTTAGAGGGTGTTTTTGGGAGGAATGCTCGATTTTATATAATTTACTTAAGGTTGTCAGGTGGAGATTCAAAAAAAATATGGAGATATTTTGGCTCCCTAAATATAGGGAGTCTAGTACCAATCCCAAAAATTAAAAGCATATTACGAGGCTCTTAATGGGTGTTTTAGGGAGGAGTGCTCTATTATATATAATTTACTTAAGGTTATCGGGTGGGGATTCAAAAAAAATATAGAGTGGTTTTGGCTCCCTAAATATAGAGAGTCTAGTAGCAATCCCAAAAATAGAGAGGCATATTGCTAGACTCTTAGAGGGTGTTTTAGGGAGGAGTGCTTGATTTATATATAATTTACTTATGATTTTAGGATATTTTTGTGACGTAATGGCGAGGCTCTGAGAGGGTGTTTTTGAAAGAAATGCTCGATTATATATAATTTACTTAAGGTTATCGAGTGGGGGTTCAAAAAAAATATAGAGCGGTTTTGGCTCCCAAAATATAGAGAGTCTAGTAGCAATCCAAAAAATAAAAAACATATTATGAGGCTCTTAAAGGGTATTTTAGGGAGGAGTGTTTTATTATAGATAATTTATTTAAAGCTGTTGGGTGGGGGTTTCAAAAAAATATAGAGCGGTTTTGGCTCCTTAAATATAGGGAGTCTAGTAGCAATTCCAAAAATAGAGAGGCATATTATAAGGCTCTTAGAGGGTGTTTTAGGAAGGATTTCTTGATTTATATATAATTTACTTATGATTTTAGGGTGTTTTGGGGAGGCAATGGCGAGACTCTTAGAGGGTGTTTTTGGAAGGAATGTTTGATTGTATATAATTTACATAAGGTTATCGGGTGGGGGTTTAAAAAAAATATGGAGTGGTTTTGGCTACCTAAATACAGGGAGTCTAGTTGCAATCCCAAAAAAGATTTCACATTACGAGGCTCTTAGAGGGTGTTTTAGGAAAAAGTACTTGATTGTATAAAATTTACTTAAGGATGTCGGGTGGTGGTTTAAAAAAAATATAGAGCGGTTTTGGCTCCCTAAATATACGGAGACTAGTAGCAATCCCAAAAATAGAGAGGTATATTGCAAGGCTCTTAGAGGGTGTTTTAGGGAGGAGTGCTTAATTTATATATAATATACTTATGATTTTAGGGTTTTTTTAGGAGGCAATGACGAGGCTCTTAGAGGGTATTTTTGGAAGGAATGCTTAATTATATATAATTTACTTAAGATTATCGGGTAGGTTTCATTAAAAATATAGAAGCAGTTTTAGGGAGCAATTTTGGCTCCCCAAATATAGGGAAGCACTTAGTGAGGATCCTGGTAGGTGTTTTGGGGAGGAGTGCATAATTTCTATATAATTTACTAATAATTATCGGGAGGGTGTCCTGAGAAATTAGGGAGCAATTTTGGCTCCCTAAATATTAGGAGTTTGGTAGAAATCCCGAAATAGGGAGGCATATGATAAGGCATTTGAAGGGTGATTACGAAAGGAGTGCTCGATTTGTATATAATTTATTTTAGGTTGTCCGGTGGGGGGACTTGAGAAAATAGGGAGCAGTTTCGGTGCCCCAATTATAGAAAATCTGGTAGCGATCTTAAAAATAGGAAAGCACATTGCAAGTCCCTTTGAGGATATTTTTGGGAGGATGTTTGATTTGTGTTTAATTTAATTATGATTAACGGGTAGGGATCCTAAGAAAATAGGGAACTATTTTGGCACTCCAAATATAGGGAGTCAGGTAGCTATCCTAAAACTATAAAGGCACATCACGAGACTCTTGGAGGGAGTTTTAGGGATAACTACTCGATTTGTAAATTATTTTACGTACAATTATTGGGTGAGGGTCCTGAAAAAAAAGAGATTGATTTTGGCTACCAAAATTAAGGAGTCTTGTAACGATCCCAAAAGTAGGGAGACACGAGATAAGGATCTTCTTAAAGATTATTTTGGGAAGGAGTGCTTGATTTATATATAATTTACTTATGGTTGTCGTGTTAGTATCCTAAAAAAATAGGAAGTGATTTTTATTCCCCAAATATAAAGAGTCTGGTAGTGATATTAAAATAGGTTGGCATATTTTGAGCCTATTTTTAGTGTATTTTGAGGAGGAGTGCTTGATTTCTATGTAATTAAAATTTGATTATCGGATGGGGGTCTTAAGAAAGTAGGGAAGCATATGACGAGACTCTTGAAGGGTGTTTATAGAAAGAGTGCTCGATTTGTATATAATTTGGTTATGATTATTGGGTTGGAGCGTTAAGAAATTAGGAGTAATTTTGGCTCCCCAAATATAGGGAGTCCAGTAATATTCCCAAAAATAAGGAGGCAATAGCGAGGCTCTTAGGGAATATTTTTGGGAAGAATGATCGATTGTATATAATATAATTAAGATTGATGGGTGGGGGTTCAAAATAAATCTAGAGTGATTTTGGCTCCCTAAATATAGGGAGTCTAATAGCAATCCAAAAAATAGATAGCATATTACGAGGCTCTTAGAGGGTGTTTTAGGAAGGAGTGCTTAATTTATAAATAATTTAATTATAATTTTAGGGCGTTTTAGAGAGGCAATGGCGAGGCTCGAAGAGGGTGTTTTTAGGAGAAATTCTTGATTGTATATAATTTACTTAAGGTTGTCCGGTGGGGGTTTAAAAAATATATATAGATATTTTGGCTTCCTAAATATAAGGACTCTAGTAGCAATCCCAAAAATAGAGAGCATATTATTAGGCTCTTAGTGGGTGTTGTAGGGAGGAATGCTCGATTGTATATAATTTACTTAAGGTTATCAGGTGGGGGTTCAAAAAAATATGGAGTGGTTTTGGCTCCCTAAATATAGGGAGTCTAGTTGCAATCCCAAAAATAGAGAGGCATAGTGCGAGTTTCTTAGAGGGTGTTTTAGGGATGAGTACTTGATTTATATATAATTTAATTATAAGTTTAGGGTGTTTTTGGGAGACAAAGGCAAATCTTTTAGAGGGTGATTTTGGGAGGAATGCTCGTTTATAATTTACTTAAGGTTGTCGAGTGGGGGTTCAAAAAAAATATGGAATGGTTTTGCCTCCCTATATATAGAGAGTTGAGTAGCAATCCTAAATATAGAAATCATATTACGAGGCTCTTAGAGGGTGTTTTAGGGAGGAGTACTCGATCGTATATAATTTTTATAAGGTTGTCGGGTGGGTGTTAAAAAAAATATGGAGCAGGTTTGGCTCCTTAAATATAGGGAGTCTAGCAGTAATCCCAAAAATAGAAAGTATATTATGAGGCACTTAAAGAGTATTTTAGGGAGGTGTGCTTGATTTATATATAATTTACTTATGATTTTAATGTGTTTTTGGGAGGCAATGGCTAGGCTCTTAGAGGGTGTTTTTGGGAGGAATACTTGATTATATATAATTTACTTAAGGTTATAGGGTGGGGGTTCAAAAAAAATATGGAGCGGTTTTCGCTCCCTAAATGCAGGGAGTCTAGTAGATATCCCAAAAATAGATAGCATATTGCAAGGCCATTAGAGGGTATTTTAGGGAGGAGTGCTCGATTGTATATAATTTACTTAAGGTTATCGGGTGGGGTTTAAAAAAAATATGGAGAGGTTTTGACTCCCTTAATATAGGGAGTCTAGAAGCAATCCAAAAAATAGAGTCATATTGTGTGGCTCTTAGAGGGTGTTTTAGAGAGGATTGCTTTATTTATATATAATTTACCTATGATTTTAGGGTGTTTTTCGGAGATAATAGCGAGGCTCTTAGACGGTATTTTTCGGAGGAATACTCGATTGTATATAATTTACTTAAGGTTGTCAGGTGGGGTTAGAAGAAAATATGGAGTGGTTTTGGCTCCCTAAATATAGGGAGTCTAGTAGCAATCCCAAAATTAGAGAGTATATTGTAAGGCTCTTAGAGAGTGTTTTTAAGAGGAGTGCTTGAATGTATATAATTTACTTAAGGTTGTTGGGTGGGGTTCAATAAAATATGGAGCAGTTTTGGCTCCCTAAATATAGGGAGTCTAGTAGCAATCCCAAAAATAGAGAGACATATGGCAAGACTCTTTGAGGGTATTTTAGGGATGAGTGCTTGATTTATATATAATTTACTTATGATTTTAGGATGTTTTTGGGAGGCAAATGCAAGGCACTTAGAGAGTATTTTTAGGAGAAATGAATTATATATAATTTACTGATAGTTGTTGGGTGGGGGTTCAAAAATAATATAGAGCTATTTTAGCTCCCTAAATATTGGGAGTCTAGAATTATTCCCAAAATAGAGAGCATTTTGTGAGGCTCTTAGAGGGTGTTTTAGGGAGGAGTGCTCGATTGTATATAATTTACTTAAGATTGTTGGGTGGGGGTTCAAAAAAAATATGAAGCGGTTTTGGCTCCATAAATATATGTAGTCTAGTAGCAATCCCAAAAATAGATAGGCATATTGTGAGGCTCTTAGAGGGTGTTTTAGGGATAAGTTCATGATTTATATATAATTTACTTATGATTTTAAGGTATTTTTAGGAGGTAATGGCAAGGCTCTTAGAGGGAGGTTTTTGGAGAAATACTTGATTGTATATAATTTACTTAAGGTTGTCAGGTGGGGGTTCAAAAAAAATATAGAGTTATTTTGGTACCCTAAATATAGGGAGTTTAGTAACAATCCCAAAAATAGAGAGTATATTGCGAGGGTCTTAGAGGGTGTTTTGGGAAGCAATGCTCGAGTGTATATAATTTACTTAAGGATGTCTGGGGGGGGTTCAAAAAAAATATGGATCAGTTTTGGCTCCCTTAATATAGGGAGTCTAGTAGCAATCCAAAAAATAGAGAGGCATATTGCGATACTATTAGATGGTCTTTTAAGGAGGAGTGCTTGAATTATATATATAATTTATATAAGATTTTAGGGCGTTTTTGGGAGGCAATGGTGAGGCTCTTAGAGGGTGTTTTTGGAAGGAATGCTTGATTGTATATAATTTACTTAAGATTGTCAGGTGGGGTTTCAAAATAAATATGAAGTAGTTTTGGCTCCCTAAATATAGAGAGTCTAGTAGCTATCCAAAAAATAAAGAGCATATTGCGAGGCTTTTATAGGGTATTTTAGGATGGAGTGCTCGATTGGATATAATTTACTTAAGGTTGTCGGGTGGGGGTTCAAAAATAATATTGAGCAGTTTTGGCTCCCTAAATATAAGGAGTCTAGTAGCAATCCCAAAAATAGAGACGTATATTTCAAGGCTCTTAGAGGGTGTTTTTAGGAGGAATGCTCGATTGTATATAATTTACGTAAGGTTGTCGAGTGGGGTTTCAAAAAAAAAATGGAGCAGTTTTGGCTCCCTAAATATAGGGAGTCAAGTAGCAATCCCAAAAATAGATAGCATATTGTGAGGCTCTTAGAAGGTGTTTTAGGGAGGAGTTCTTGATTGTATATAATTTACTTAAGGTTGTCGGGTGGAGATTCAAAGAAAATATGGAGTGGTTTTGGCTCCCTAAATATAGGGAGTCTAGTAGCAATCCCAAAAATAGTGTGGCATATTGTGAGGCTCTTAGAGGGTGCTTTAGGAAGGAGTGCTTGATTTATATAGAATTTACTTATGATTTTAGGGTATTTTTAGAAGCAATAGCGAGGCTCGTAGAGGGTACTTTTGGGAGAAATTCTTAATTGTATATAATTTATGTAAGGTTATCGAGTGGGGGTTCAAAAAAAATATAGCGAGATTTTAGCTCGCTAAATATAGGGAGCCTAATAACATTCCAAAAAATAGAGAGCATATTGTGAGGCTCTTAGAGGGTGTTTTTGGGAGGAATGCTCGATTGTATATAATTTACTTATGGTTATCGGGTGGGGGTTCAAAAAAAATATGGAGCAGTTTTGGCTTCTTTAATATAGGGAGTCTAGTAGCAATCCCAATGGAGAGGTATATTACGATACTATTAGATAGTATTTTAGGGAGCAGTGCTTGAGTTATATATATAATTTATATATGATTTTAGGGTGTTTTTGGGAGGCAATGACGAGGCTCTTAGATGGTGTTTTTTGAAAGAATGCTTGATTGTATATAATTTACTTAAGATTGTCAGGTGGGGTTTTAAAATAAATATGAAGCTATTTTGGCTTAGTAAATATAAGGAGTCTAGTAGCTATCCCAAAAATAAAGAGCATATTGTGAGGCTTTTATAGGGTATTTTAGGGAGGAGTGCTCGATTGTATATAATTTACTTAAGATTGTCGGGTGGGGGTTCAAAAATAATATAGAGCAGTTTTGGCTCCCTATATATAAGGAGTCTAGTAGCAATCCCAAAAATAGAGACACATATGACGAGGCTCTTAGAGGGTGTTTTAGGAATGAGTGCTTGATTTATATATAATTTACTTATGATTTTATGGTGTTCTTGGGAGGCAATTGTGAGGCTCTTAGAGGGTATTTTTGGGAGGAATGCTCGATTGTATATAAGTTATGTAAGGTTGTCAAGTGGGGTTTCAAAAAAAATATAAAAGCGGTTTTAGGGAGTGAGTTTTGCTTCCCAAATATAGGTAATCACTTAGTGAGGATCCTTGTGGGTGTTTTATCGAGGAGTGCATATTTTGTATATAATTTGCTTGTACTTATCGGATGGGGGTCCTAAGAAATTAGGGAATGTATTTCGGTCTCCAAATATAAGGAGTTTGGTAGAAATCTCAAAATAGGGAGGCATATAATGAGACTTTAGATGGGTGTTTAGGGGAGGAGTTCTTAATTTATATATAATTTATTTTAGGTTATCAGGTTGGGTTCCTGAGAAAATAGGAAGCGATTTTGGCACCCCAATTGTAGAAAGTCTGGTATCGATCTTAAAAATAGGAAACGACATTGCCAGTCCCTTAGAGGGTGGTTTGGGGAGAATATTTTATTTGTGTATAATTTACTTATGATTGATAGGTAGGAATCCTAATAAAATAGGGAACCATTATGGCACTCCAAATATAGGGAGTCTAGTAGCTATTCTAAAAATATAAAGGCGCATTACGAGGCTTTTGGAGGGTGTATTAGGGATAACTGCCCAATTTGTAAATTATTTTACTTACGATTATTGGGTAGGGGTCCTAAAGTAATAGAGATCGATTTTGTCTATCCAAATATAAAAAGTCTGGTAACGATCCTAAAAGTATGGAGATACATGGTTACGATCTTAAAGGTTATTTTGGGAAGGAGTGCTCGATTTGTATATAATTTACTTATGGTTATTATATGAGTGTCCTAAAAAAATAGGAAGTGATTTTTATTCCCAAATATAAGGATTTTGGTAGTGATATTAAAATTGGTTAGCACATATCGAGCCTCTTTATAGGGTATTTTGAGGAGGAGTGCTTGATTTATATATAATTTACTTTTTATTATCAGTTGGGGGGTCCTAAGAAAGTAGGAAAGTATATGACGAGGCCCTTGGAGAATGTTTATAGAAGGAATTCTCGATTTGTATATAATTTAGTTATGAATATTGGGTTGGAGCCTTGACAAATTGGGATCAATTTTGACTCCCCAAATATCGGGAGTCTAGTGGTGATCCCAAAAATAAGGAGACAATGGCGAGGCTCTTAGAGAGTATTTTTGAGAGGAATGCTCGATTGTATATAATTTACTTAAGGTTATCGTATGGGGGTTTAAGAAAAATATGGAGCGGTTTTGGCTCCCTAAATATAGAGAGTTAAGTAGTAATCCCAAAAATAGAGAGGCATATTAGGAGACACTTAGAGGGTGTTTTAGGAAGGAGTGTTTGATTTATATATAATTTACCTATGATTTTAGGGTATTTTTGAAAAGTAATGATGAGGCTCATTATGGGTGTTTTTAGGAGAAATACTCGATTGTATATAATTTACTTAAGGTTTTTGGGTAAGGGTTTAAAAAAAATATGGAGCTTTATTGGTTCCCTAATTATAGGGAGTCTAGTAGCAATCCCAAAAATAGAGAGCATATTGCGAGGCTCTTAAAGGGTATTTTAGGGAGGAGTGTGATATTGTATATAATTTACTTAAAGTGTTCGGGTAGGGGTTCAAAAAAAATATAGAGCAGTTTTGGCTCCCTAAATATAGGGAGTCTAGTAGCAATCCGAAAAATAGAGAGGCATATTGCGAGGCTCTTATAGGGTATTTTAGGAAGGAGTGCTTGATTTATATATAATTTATTTTTAATTTTATAATGCTCGATTGTCTATAATTTACTAAGTTTTTTGGGTAGGGGTTCAAAAAAAATATGGAGAGATTTTTGCTCCCAAAATATAGGGAGTCTAGTAGCAATCCCAAAAATAGAGAGCAAATTAAGAGGCTCTTAGAGGATGTTTTAGGAAAGAGTGCTCGATTGTATATAATTTACTTAAGGTTATCGAGTGGGGGTTCAAAAAATTTATGGAGTAGTTTTGGCTCCCTAAATATAGGGAGTCCAGTAGTAATCGCAAAAATAGAGTCATGTTACGAGGCTCTTAGAGGGTGTTTTAGGGAGGAGTGCTTGATTTATATATAATTTACTTATGATTTTAGGGTATTTTAGGGAGGCATAAGTAAATTTTATATAAATGAAGCACTCACCCCGAAGCATCCTCCAAGAGACTAGCCATGTGCCTTTATATTTTTAGAATTGCTACCAAACTCCCTATATTTGGAGAGCCAAAATTGCTCCTTATTTTCTAAGGAGCTATAATCGGTAATCATAAGTAAATAATATACAAATCGAACATACCTTCATAAAACACCCTCCAGGAGCCTTTTCATATGCCTTCTTACTTTTGGGATTGCTACTAGATTCTCTATATTTAGGGAGCCAAAATTATTCTTTATTTTTATTGGACCCGCCACCAAATAACCATAAGAAAATTATATATAAATTGAGCACTGCTCCCTAAAACACCCTCCAATAGCCTTATCATTTACTCTATATTTTTTAGATCGCTACCAGAATCCTTATATTTGGGGAGCCAAAATTACTACCTATTTTTTTCGAACCTATACCTGACAACCATAAGTAAATTATATACAAATTGAGCACCCTCCCCAAAACACCCTCCAAAAGCCTCACTATTTGCCTCAATATATTTTGGAATAATATCAGACTCCATATATTTAGGGAGCCAAAATCGCTCCCTATTTTATTAGGACCCCTATCCGATAATTATAAATCAGTTATATACAAATTGATCACTCCTTTCCAAACCCTCCAAGTACCTCGCTATATGCCCCCCTAATTTTGGACTCACTACCAAACTACCTATATTTGGGCCAAACTTCCCTCCTATTTTCTCATGACCCTAACTCGACAATCATAAGTAAATTATAGAAAAACTGAGCATTACTTTCCAAAACATCTTTCCAAAGTTTACCAATATGCTTTTTTTTTTGAGATCCCTACCAGACTCTCTATATTTGGGAATCCAATATCACTCCCTATTTTCTCAAGACCCAAACCTAATAACCATAACTAAATTATATACAAATCAAGTACTACTCCCCAAAACATCATCCTAGAGTCTCACCATGTTTTTTTTAATTTTTTTGGATAGCTACCCAATTCCCTATATTTAGGGAGCCAAAATTGTTTTCTATTTTTTAAGAACCCTGATCCGACAATCATAACTAAATTACATACAAATTAAGCACTTTTCTCTAAATATAAGCTTTCTAATTTTAAAATCATTACCAAACTTACTGTATTTGGGGAACCAAAATCGCTCTTTATTTTTTAAAAACTCTCATTTGATAATCATAAGTAAATTTTATATAAATCGAGCACTCTCCCTCTAGCATCCTCCAAGAGACTCGTCATGTGCCTTCATATTTTTGGAATTCCTACCAAACTCCCTATATTTGGGGAACCAAAATCGCTCCTTATTTTCTTAGGACCACTACCCTGTAACCATAAGTAAATTATATACAAATCGAACTCACCTTTCGGAAACACCCTCAAGGAGCCTCCCTTTGTGCCTTCCTACTTTTGGGATTGCTACTAGATTCTCTTTATTTAGGGAGCCAAAATTGTTCTTTATTTTTATTGGACCCCCCACCAAATAACCATAAGAAAATTATATATAAACCGAGCACTGCTCCCTAAAACACCCTCCAATAGCCTCATCTTTCGCTTTATATTTTTTAGATCGCTACCATAAACCTTATATTTGGGGAGCCAAAATTATTCTCTATTTTTTTTGGACCCCTACCAGATAATAATAAGTAAATTATATATAAATCGAGTACCCTCCCTAAAACACCATCTAAGAGCCTCGCTATTTATCTCAATATATTTTGGAATAATACCATACTCCCTATATTTGGGGAGCCAAAATTGCTCCCTATTTTTTTAGAACCCCCACCCGATAATTATAAATCAATTATATATATATATTTAGCACTCCTTTCCAAACCCTCCAAGTGCCTTATTATGTGCCTCCCTATTTTTGGACTCACTACCAGACTACCTATATTTGGAGAGCCAAACTCGTTTCTAATTTTCTCAAAACCCTAACTCGATAATCATAAGTAAATTATATTAAAATTGAGCATTTCTTTCCAAAACACTCTTCCAAAGTTTACCAATATGCTTTTCTTTTTTGGAGATTACTACCCGACTCCCTATATATGGGAAGCCAAAATCACTCCCTATTTTCTCAAGACCCTAACCTAACAATCATAAGTAAATTATATACAAATCAAGGACTACTCCCAAAAATACTTCGAGAGTCTCATCATGTTTCTCTTTAATTTTTGGATTGCTACCTAATTCACTATATTTGGGGAGCCAAAATTATTTCCTATATTTTAAGGACCCCTCCCTGACAAACATAACTAAATTATATACAAATTAAGCACTTCTCCCTGAATATAAGCTTTTCTATTTTTAGAATCATTACCAAACTCACTATATTTGGGGAACCAAAATTACTCTCTATTGTCTTTGGACTCTCACTTGATAATCATAACTAAATTTAATATAAATCGAGCACTTTCCCCAAAGTACCCTTTAAGATACTCGCCATGTGCCTTCATATTTTTGGAATTGCTATCAAACTCTCTATATTTGGGGAGCCAAAATCTTTCCTTTTTTTTTTAGGACCTCTACCCGGTAATCATAAGTAAATTATATACAAATTGAACACACCTTCCTGAAACACACTCAAGGAGACCCCTTTTGTGCCTTCCTATTTTTGGGATTGCTACTAGATTCTCTATATTTAAGGAGCCAAAATTATTCTATATTTTTTTTGGACCATCCACCAAATAACCATTAGAAAATTATATATAAATCGATCACTGCTCCTTAAAATACCCTCAAATAGCCTCATTATTTTTTTTATATTTTTTGGATCACTACCAGAATCCTTATATTTGGGAAGCCAATATTACTCCCTATTTTTTTCGGACCCCTACCAGACAAACATAAGTAAATTATATATAAATCGAGCACCCTTCCTAAAATCCCCTCCAAGAGCCTCACTATTTGCCTCAATATATTTTGGAATAATACCAGACTCCCTATATTTGGGGAGTCAAAATCGCTTTCTATTTTTTCAAAACCCCTATCTGATAATTATAAATCAATTATATACAAATTGAGCAGAGCTTCCCAAACCCTCAAAGGGACTCATTATGTACCTCCCTACTTTTGGACTCACTACCAGACTACCTATATTTGAGGAGCCAAACTCGTTTTCTATTTTCTCAAGTCCCTAACTCGACAATCATAAGTAAATTATAAAAAAATTAAGCATTCTTTTCCAAAACATCTTTCCAAAGTTCAATAATATGCTTTCTTTTTTTTGAAATCACTACCACACTCCCTATATTTGGTAAGCCAAAATTACTTTCTATTTTTGCAAGACCCTAACATAACAACTATAATTTAATTATATACAAATCGAGCACTACTCCTCAAAACATCCTCCTAGAGTCTCATCATATTCCTCCCTATTTTTTAAATCGCTATCCAATTCCCTATATTTGGGAAGCCAAAATTATTTCCTATTTTATAAGGACCCCTACCCAATAATCATAACTAAATTATATACAAATTAAGTACTTCTCTCTGAACATAAGCATTCCTATTTTTGGAATCGTTACCAAACTCACTATATTTGAGAAACCAAAATCGCTCTTTATTTTCTTAGGACTCTAACTTGATAATCATAAGTAAATTTTATATAAATCGAGTGCTTTCCTCTAATCACCCTCCAAAAGGCTCGCCATGTGCCTTCATATTTTTGGAATTGCTACCCAACTCTCTATAGTTAGGGAGCCAAAATCGCTTCCTATTTTCTCAAGATCTCTACCCGGTAACCATAAGTAAATTATATATAAATCGAACACACCTTCCTAAAGCACACTCAAGGAGCCTCCCCATGTGTCTTCCTACTTTTGGAATTGCTACTAGATTCTCTATATTTATGGAGTCAAAATTATTTATTTTCATACGACCCCCTCACTAAATAATTATAATATATATATATATATATATATATATATATATATATATATATATATATATATATATATATATATATATATATATATATATATATATATATATATATATATATATATATATATATATATATATATATATATATATATATATATATATATATATATATATATATATAAATGAAGCACTGCTCCCTAAAATAACCTCTAAAAGTCTTATTATTTGCTCTATATTTTTTAGATCGCTACCAGAATCCTTATATATAGGGAGCCAAAATTATTCCATATTTTTTTTGGACCCCTACCAGACAACCATAAGTAAATTATATACAAATCGAGCACCCTCCCCAAAACACCCTTTAAGAGCCTCACTATTTGCCTTAATATATTTTGGAGTAATACCAGACTCCCTATATTTGGGAAGCCAAAATCGCTCACAATTTTTTTAGGACCCCCACCCGATAATTATAAATCAATTATATACAAAATGAGCACTCCTTCCTAAACCCTCCAAGTGCCTCGTAATATACCTCCCTATTTTTGGACTTACAACCAGACTACCTAGATTTGGGGCACCAAACTCACTTCTTATTTTCTCAATACCCTAACTCAATAATCATAAGTAAATTATATAAAAATCATCATTCCTTTCAAAAACACCCTTCCAAAGTTTACCAATATGCTTTTCTTTTTTTTAGATTACTACCAGACTCCCTATATTTGGGAAGCAAAGGGTACACCGTATTTTCTCAAAACCCTAACCTAATAACCATAAGTAAATTATATATAAATCGATCACTACTCCCAAAAATATCCTCCTAGAGTCTCGCCATATTTCTCTATAATTTTTTTGATCGCTACCCAATTTCCTAAATTTAGGGAGCCAAAATTATTTCTTATTATTTAAGAACCCCTACTCGGTAATTATAGCTAAATTGAATACAATCTGAGTACTTCTTTTTGAATATAAGCTTTCCTTTTATTGGAATCATTACCAAACTCACTATATTTAGGGAACCAAAACCGCTCCCTATTTTCTTAGGACTCACACTCGATAATCATAAGTAAATTTTATAAAAATCGAGCACTCTCCCTATTTTCTCTGAACCTCTACCTGATAACCATAAGTATATTATATATAAATCGAAAACACCTTCTTGAAATACCCTCAAGGAGCCTCCTCTTGTGCCTTCCTACTTTTGGGATTGCTACTAGATTCTTTATATTTATGGAGCCAAGATTATTCTTTATTTTCAAAGGACCCTCCCACCAAATAAAAATAAGAAAATTAAGTATAAACCAAGCACTGCTCCTTAAAACACCCTCCAATAGCCTTATCATTTGCTCTATATTTTTTGGATCGCTACCAGAATCCTTATATTTGGGGAGCCAAAATTACTCTCTATTTTTTTTCGGACCCCTACCAGATAACCATAAGTAAATTATATACAAATCAAGCACACTCCTCAAAACACCCTACAAGTGCCTCGCTATTTGCCTCAATATATTTTGGAATAGTACCAAATTCTCTATATTTGGGGAGCCAAAATTACTTCCTATTTTTTCAGGACCCCCACCCGATAATTATAAATCAATTATATACAAATTAAGCACTCCTTCTCAAACCCTCAAAGTTTCTCGTTATGTACCTCCTTATTTTTAGACTCACTACCAGACTACCTATATTTGGGGAGCTAAACTCGCTTCCTATTTTCCTAATACCCTAACTCTATAATCATACATAAACTATATAAAAATCGAGCATTCTTTTCAAAAACACCCTTCCAAAGTTTACCAATATACTTTTCTTTTTTTGAGATCACTACCAGATTTCTTATATTTAGGAAGTAAAAATCATACCTTATTTTCTCAAGATCCTAACCTAATAACCATAAGTAAATTATAAATAAATCGAGCACTACTCCCCAAAACATCCTCCAAAAGGCTTATAATATTCCTCTCTATTTTTTTGATTACTACCTAATTTCCTATATTTAGGGAGACATAATTATTTCCTATTTTTTAAGGACCCCTACTCGATAATCAAAACTAAATTAAATACAAATTACATACTTCTATCTGAATATAAGCTTTTCTATTTTTGTAATTGTTACCAAACTTACTATATTTAAGGAACCAAAACTGTTATCTATTTTCTTAAGACTCTCACTTAATAATCATAAATAAATTTTATATAAATTGAGCACTCTCCCCCAAGCACCTTCCAAGAGACTCGCCATGTACCTTTATATTTTTGGAACTGTTACAAAACTCCTTATATTTGGGGAGCCAAAATCGATCCCTATTTTCTTAGGACCTCTACCCGGTAACCATAAGTAAATTATATACAAATCGAGCAAACCTTCTTGAAATACCCTCAAGGAGCCTTCCCTTATGTCTTTCTACTTTTGGGATTGCTAGATTCTCTATATTTAGGGAGCCAAAATTATTTTTTATTTTCGTAGGACCCCCCACCAAATAACTATAAGAAAATTATATATAAATCGAGTATTGCTCCCTAAAACACCATCTAATAGCCTCATCATTTACTTTATATTTTTTGGATCGCTACCATAATCCTTATATTTGGGGAGCCAAAATTACTCCCTATTTGCTTCAGATCCCTACTAGACAACCATAAGTAAATTATATGCAAATTGGGCACCCTCCCTAAAATACCCTCCAAGAACCTTGCTATTTACCTCAATATATTTTGGAATAATAACAGACTTCCTACATTTTGGGAACCAAAATTGCTATTTTTTCAGGACCCTAACCAATAATTATAAATCAATTATATACAAATTGAGCACTCCTTCCCAAACCCTCCAAGTGCCTTGTTATGTGCCTCCCTATTTTTGAACTCATTACCAGACTACCTATATTTAGGGAGCCAAACTCGCTTCCTATTTTCTTAAAACCCTAACTCGACAATCATAAGTAAATTATATAAAAATTGAGCATTTGTTTCTAAAACACCCTTCCAAAGTTTACCAATATGCTTTCCTTTTTTGAAGATCACTATCAGACTCTGTATATTTAGAAAGCCAAAATCACTTCCTATTTTCTCAAGACTCTAACCTAACAACCATAAGTAAATTATATACAAATCAAGCACTACTTCTCCAAACATCCTCCTAGAGTCTTGTCATGTTCCTCTCTATTTTTTGGATCGCTATACAATTTTCTATATTTGGAGACCCAAAATTATTTCCTATTTCTTAAGGACCCCTACTCGACAATCATAACTAAATTATATACAAATTAAGCACTTCTTTCTAAACCCTATTTTTTGAGATCACTACCAGACTCCCTTTATTCGGGAAGCCAAAATCACTCCATATTTTTTCAAGACCCTAACCTAACAACAATAAGTAAATTATAATAAAGTCAAATATTATTCCCCAAAACATGCTCCTAGAGTCTCATCATGTTCCTTTCTATTTTTTGGATCGCTACCCAATTCCCTATATTTGGGGAGCATAAATTATTTCCTATTTTTTAAGGACCCTTACCCAACAATCATAACTAAATGATATACAAATTGAGTATTTTTCTCTGAACTTAAGCTTTCTTATTTTTGGAATCATTACCAAACTCGCTATATTTGGGGAACCAAAATAGCTCTTTATTATCTTAGGACTCTCGATAATCATATATAAATTTTATATAAATCGAGCACTCTCCCCCAAGCACCCTCCAAGAGACTCGCTATGTGCCATCATATTTTTATATTTGCTACCAAACTCCCTATATTTGGGGTGCCAAAATTCCCCTATATTTTTTCAGGACCTATACTCGGTAACCATAAGTAAATTATATACAAATCGAACACATCTTCCTGAAATACCCTCAAAAAACCTCCCCTTGTGCCTTCCTACTTTGGGGATTGCTACTAGATTCTTTATATTTAGGGAGGTAAAATTATTCTTTATTTTCATAGGTCCCCCCACCAAATAACCATATAAAATTATATATAAATAGAGCACTGCTCCCTAAAATACCCTCTAATAGCATCATCATTTGCTCTATATTTTTTGGATCGCTACCAAAATCCTTATATTTGGGGAGCCAAAATTACTCCTTATTTTTTTTGGGCCACTACCAGACAACCATAATTAAATTATATATAAATGAAGCACCCTCCCTAAAATATACTCTAAGAGCCTCGCTATTTGCCATAATATATTTTGGAATAATATTAAACTCCCTATATTTAGGCAGCCAAAATCATTTTTTTTTCAGGACCCCCACCTGATAATTATAAATCAATTATATACAAATTGAGCACTCCTTGCCAAACCCACCAAGTTCTTCGTTATGTGCCTCTCTATGTTTGGACTCACTATAAGACTACCGATATTTGAGGAGCCAAATTCACTTCCTATTTTCTCAAGATCCTAACTCGATAATCATAAGTAAATTATATAAAAATCGAGCATTCCTTTACAAAATACCCTTCCAAAGTTTACCAATATGCTTTCCTTTATTTGAGATCACTACCAAACTCTCTATATTTGGGAAACCAAAATCACTCCCTATTTTAACAAGACCCTAACCTTATAACCATAAGTAAATTATATACAAATCGAGCACTACTACTCAAAACATCTACATAGAGTCTCATCATGTTTCTCTCTCTTTCTTGGATCGCTACCTAATTTCCTATATTTGGGACCCAAAATTATTTCTTATTTTTTAAAGACCCTTACCCGATAATTATAATTATATTATTTACAAATTAAGCACTTTTCCCTGAACATAAAATTTATAATTTTTGGAATCATTATCAAACTCACTATATTTGGGAAACCAAAATCGCTCTCTATTTTCTTCGGACTCTTACTTGATAATCATAAGTAAATTTTATATAAATCGAGCACTCTCCCCTAAGCACCCTCCAAGAGACTCGCTATGTGCCTTTATATTTATGGAATTGCTACTAAACTCCTTATATTTGGGGTGCTAAAATTGCTCCTTATTTTCCCAGGACCTCTACTCGGTAACCATAAGTAAATTATATACAAATAGAATACACCTTCCTGAAATAGTTCAAGGAGCCTCCCTTTGTTCCTTCCTACTTTTGGCATTGCTACTAGATTCTCTATATTTAGGAAACCAAAATTATTCTCTTTTTCATAGGATGCCCTACAAAATAATCATAAAAAAATTATATACAAATCGAGTGCTTCTCCCTAAAACACTCTCCAATAGCCTCATCATTTGCTCTATATTTTTTTGATCACTACCAGAATATTTATATTTGGGGAGCCAAAATTACTCCTTATTTTTTTTAGATCCCTAACAGATTACCATAAGTAAATTATATACAAATTAAGCACCCTCCGCAAAACACCCTCTAAGAGCTTTGCTATTTACCTATATATATTTTGGAATAATACCAGACTCCCTAAATTTGGAGAACCAAAATCGTTCCCTCTTTTTTCAGGACCCCCACCTGATAATTATAAATCAATTATATACAAATTAAGCACTCCTTCCTAAATCCTCCAAGTGTCTCATTATGTGCCTCCCTATTTTTGGACTCACTACCAGACTACCTATATTTGGGAAGCCAAACTCACTTCCTATTTTCTTAAGACCCTAACTCAATAATCATAAATAAATTATATAAAAATCAAACATTCCTTTCTAAAACACTCCTCTAAAATTTACCAATATATTTTCCTTTTTTTAAGATCAGTATCATACTCTATATATTTAGGAAGCCAAAATCACTCCCTATTTCTCAAGACCCTAACCTAACAACCATAAGTAAGTTATATACAAATTGAGCTCTACTCCTTAAAATATCCTCCTAGAGTCTTGTCATTTTCCTCTCTATTTTTTGGATCACTACCTAATTTCTAACATTTAGGGACCAAAAATTATTTCCTATTTTTTAAAGACCCCTACCAGATAATTATAACTAAATTATATACAAATTGAGCACTTCTCCATAAACATAAGCTTTCCTATTTTTGGAATTATTACCAAGCTTACTATATTTGGGGAACAAAAATTGATATCCCACCTGATAATTATAAATTAATTATATACAAATTGAGCACTCCTTCCTAAATCCTCCAAGTGTCTCGTTATGTGCCTCCCTATTTTTGGACTTACTACCAGACTACCTATATTTAGGGAGCCAAACTCGCTTCCTATTTTCTCAAGACCCTAACTCAATAATCATAAGTAAATTATATAAAAATCAAGCATTCCTTTCTAAAACACTCCTTCAAAATTTACCAGTATGCTTTCCTTTTTGTAAGATCGGTACCAGACTCCGTATATTTAGGAAGCCAAAATCACTTCCTAGTTTCTCAAGACACTAAACTAACAACCATAAGTAAATTATATACAAACCGAGCTCTACTACTCAAAACATCCTCCTAGAGTCTCGTTATATTCCTCTTTATTTTTTGGATCACTACCTAATTTTCAATATTTGGGGATCCAAAATTATTTCCTATTTTTTAAGGATCCCTGCCAGATAATTATAACTAAATTATATATAAATTGAGCACTTGTCCCTAAACATAAGCTTTCCTATTTTTGGAATTGTTACCAAACTTGCTATATTTAGAGAACAAAAATCGATCTCTATTTTCTTAGGACTCTCACTTGATAGTGATAAGTAAATTTTATATAAATCGAGCACTCTCCCCCAAGAACCCTTCAAGAGACTTGCCATGTGGCTTAATATTTTTAGAATTGCTACCAAACTCCTTATATTTAGAGAGCCAAAATCACCCCTTATTTTTTCAGGACCTCTACCCGATTACTATAAATAAATTATATACAAATCGAACACACCTTCCTAAAATACCCACAAGGAGCCTCCCCTTGTGCCTTTCTACTTTAAGAATTACTACTAGATTCTCTATATTTAGGGAGCCAAAATTATTCTTTATTTTTGTAGGTTTGCCTAACAAATAACCATAAGAAATTTATATATAAATCGAGCACTGCAACCAAAAATAACCTTCAATAGCCTCATCATTTGCTCTATATTTTTTATATCATTACCAGAATCCTTATATTTTGAGAGCCAAAATTACTCCCTATTTGTTTCGGACCCATACCAAATAACCATAAGTAAATTATATATAAATCGAGCACCCTTCAAAAAATATCCTCCAAGATCATCGATATTTGTTTCAATATATTTTGGAATAATACTAGACTTCCTATATTTAGGGAGCCAAAATCGCTCCCTATTTTTTAAGGACCCCCACCCGATAATTATAAATCAATTATATATAAATTAGGCACTCCTTCCAAAGCCCTCTAAGTGCCTCATAATATAGCTCCCTATTTTTGGACTCACTACCAGACTACCTATATTTGGGAGTCAAACTCGCTTCCTATTTTCTAATGACCCTAACACAACAATCATAAGTAAATTATATAAAAATTGAGCATTCCTTTTCAAAATACCCTTCCAAAGTTTACCAATATGTTTTCTTTTTTTTTAAGATCACTACCAGACTCCCTATATTTGAGAAGCCAGAATCACTACCTATTTTCACAAGACACAAACCTAACAATCATAAATAAATTATATACAAATTGAGTACTACTCCCCAAAACATCCTCCTAGAGTCTCGTTATGTTCTTCTTTATTTTTTGGATCGCTACCTAATTCTCTATATTAGGGGATTATAAATTATTTCCTATTTTTTAAGGATCCCTACCCGATAGTTATAACTAAATTATATAGAAATTGAGCACTTCTCTCTGAACTTAAGCTTTCCTATTTTTGGAATCATTATCAAACTTACTATATTTGGGGAACCAAAATCACTCTCTATTTTCTTAGAATTCTCGATAATCATAAGTAAATTTTATATAAATTGAGCACCTCCCCCAAGTACCCTACAAGAGACTCGCCATATGACTTTATATGTTTGGAATTGCTACCAAACGTCTTATATTTAGGGAGCCAAAATCGCTATATTTTTTCTCAAGACCTTTACCCGATAACCATAAGTAAATTATATACAAATTAAAAACTCCTTCCTGAAACACCCTCAAGGAGCCTCCCCTTGTGCCTTCCTACTTTTAGGATTGCTACAAGATTCTCTATATTTAAGGAGCAAAAGTTATTCTTTATTTTTATAGGATCCTCCACCAAATAACCATAAAAAAATTATATATAAATTGAGCACTACTCTCTAAAATACCCTCCAATAGCCTGATTATTTTCTCTATATTTTTTAGATCACTACTAGAATCCTTATATATACGGAACCAAAATTACTCCCTATTTTTTTTAGACCCCTACCAGATAACCATAAGTAAATTATATACAAATTGAGCATCCTCTTTAAAATACCCTATAAGAGCCTCACTTTTACCTTTAATATATTTTGGAATAATACCAGACTCCCTATATTTAGATATCCAAAAATCACTCCCTATTTTTTCAGGACCCCCACACGATAATTATTAATCAATTATATACATAGTAAGCACTTTTCCCTGAATATAAGCTTTACAAATTTTGGAATCGTTATCAAACTCACTATATTTGGGGAACCAAAATCGCTCTCTATTTTCTTCGAACTCTCACTATATAATCATAAGTAAATTTTATATAAATCGAGCACTCTCCCCTAAGCACCCTCTAAGAGACTCGCCATATGCCTTTATATTTTTGGAATTGCTACCAAACTCCTTATATTTAGGAAGCCAAAATTGCTCCCTATTTTATCAGGACCTCTACTAGGTAACCAAAAGTAAATTATATACAAATCAAATACACCTTCCTGAAACAGCCTCAAGGATCCTTCCCTTGTGCCTTCCTACTTTTGGGATTGCTACTAAATTCTCTATATTTAGGAAGCCAAAATTATTCTTTATTTTAATAGGTTCACCCAATAAATAACCATAAGAAATTTATATATAAATCGAGCACTACAACCAAAAATACCCTCCAATAGCCTCATCATTGGCTTTATATTTTTTAGATCGTTACCAGAATCCTTATATTTTGGCAGCCAAAATTACTCCCTATTTTTTTTGAACCCCTACCAGACAACCATAAGTAAATTATATACAAATCGAGCACCCTCCTTAAAATACCCTCTAAGAGCCTCACTATTTGCCTCAATATATTTTCAAATAATACAAGACTCCCTATATTTAGGGATCCAAAATTTCTTCTTATTTTTTCAAGACCCACACCCAATAATTATAAATCAATTATATACATATTGAGCACTTTTCCCTGAACATAAGCTTTATAAATTTTGGAATCGTTATCAAACTCAATATATTTGGGGAACCAAAATTGCTCTCTATTTTCTTCAGACTCTCACTTTATAATAATAAATAAATTTTATATAAATCGAGCACTTTCCGCCAAGCACCCTCTAGGAGACTCGCCATGTGCCTTTATATTTTTGGAATTGCTACCAAACTCTTTATATTTGGGAAGCTAAAATTACTCACTATTTTCTCAGGACCTCTACCCGGTAACCATTAGTAAATTATATACAAATCGAATACACCTTCCTAAAACACCCTCAAGGAGCCAAAATTATATATAAATCGAGTACAACTCCCTAAAACACCTTCCAATAGCCTTATTATTTGCTCTATATTTTCTGGATCACTACCAGAATCTTAATATTTGGGGATCCAAAATTACACCCTATTTTTTTCGATCACTACCAGACAACCATAAGTAAATTATATACAAATCGAGCACCCTTTCCAAAAAACCCTCCAAGAGCCTTGCTATTTACCTTAATATATTTTGGAATAATACCAGACTCCTTATATTTGGGGAGCCAAAATCGTTCCCTATTTTTTCAGGACTTCCATTCGATAATTATAAATCAATTATATATAAATTAAGTACTTCTTCCCAAATCCTCTAAGTGCCTTGTTATGTGCCTCCCTATTTTTGGACTTACTACCAGACTACCTATATTTGGGAAGCCAAACTCGCTTCCTATTTTCTCAAGACTCTAACTCGATAATTATAAGTAAATTATATAAAAATCATGCATTTCTTTCTAAAACACTCTTCCAAAGTTTACCAATATGCTTTTTTTATTTAAGATCAGTACCAAACTTTGTATATTTGGGAAGTCAAAATCACTCCCTAATTTCTCAAGATCTTAACCTAACAACCATAATTAAATTATATACAAATCAAGCTCTACTCCTCAAAACATCCTCCTAGAGTAATGTCATGTTCCTTTCTATTTTTTGGATACTACCTAATTTCCAATATTTGGGGTCCCAAAATTATTTTCTATTTTTGAAGGACCCCTACCCGATAATCATAACTAAATTATATACAAATTGAGCACTTCTCCCTAAACATAAGCTTTCTTATTTTTGGAATCATTACCAAACTTACTATATTTAGGGAACAAAAATCGATCTCTATTTTCATAGGACTCTTACTTGATAGTTATAAGTAAATTTTATATAAATCGAGCACTTTCCCCCAAGTACCCTCCAAGAGATTTGCCATGTGCCTTCATATTTTTAGAATTACTACCAAACTCCTTATATTTGGAGAGCCAAAATTACCCCCTAATTTTTCAGAACCTCTACCTGATAACTATAAATAAATTAAATACAAATCAAACACACCATCCTAAAACACCCTCAAGGAGCCTCCCCTTGTGCCTTCCTACTTTTGGGATTACTACAAGATTCTTTATATTTAAGAAGCCAAAATTGTTCTTTATTTTTATAGGACTCTCTATCAAATAACCATAAGAAAATTATATACAAATCGAGCTCCCTTCCCAAAATACCCTCTAAGAGCCTTGATATTTACCTCAATATATTTTGGAATAATACTAGACTCTCTATATTTGGGGAGCCAAAATCACTTCCTATTTTTTAAGGACCCCTACCCAATAATTATAAATAAATTATATACAAATTGGGTACTCCTTCCCAAGCCCTCCAAGTGCCTCGTAATATGCCTTCCTATTTTTGGACTCACTACCAGACTACCTATATTTGGGGAGTCAAACTCGGCTTCTATTTTCTAAAGACCCTAACTCGATAATCATAAGTAAATTATATAAAAATTGAGTATTTTTTTCCAAAACACCTTTTCAAAGTTTACCAATATGCTTTCCTTTTTTTAAGATCACTACCAGACTCCCTATATTTGAGAAGCCAAAATTACTAACTATTTTTATAAGACACTAACCTAACCACTATAAGTAAATTGTATATAAATTGAGCACTACTCCCCAAAAATATCCTCCTAGAGTCTTGTTATATTCCTCTCTATTTTTTGGATCGCTACCCAATTCTCTATATTAGGGAATAATAAATTGTTTCCTATTTTTTAAGGATCTCTACCCGACAATCATAACTAGATAATATATAAATTAAGTGCTTCTCTCTAAACTTAAGCTTTCCTATTTTTGGAATCTTTATAAAACTCACTATATTTGGGGAAACAAAATCGCTCTCTATTTTCTTAGGACTCTCGATAATCTTAAGTAAATTTTATATAAATTGAGCACTCTCCCCCAAGCACCCTCCAAGAGACTCGCCATGTGCCTTCATATGTTTGGAATTACTACCAAACTCCCTATATTTAGGGAGCAAGAATTGTTATATATTTTCTCAAGACCTTTACCCGGTAACCATAAGTAAATTATATACAAATTGAAAACACCTTCTAGAAACACCCTCAAAGAGCCTCCCCTTATGCCTTCCTACTTTTAGGATTGCTACAAGATTCTCTATATTTAAGGAGCCAAAGTTATTTTTTATTTTTATAGGACCCTCCACCAAATAATAATAAGAAAATTATATATAAATCGAGTACTACTCCCTAAAATACCCTCTAATAGCCTCATCATTTCCTCTATATTTTTTGGATCGCTACCAGAATCCTTATATTTGCGGAGCCAAAATTACTTCCTATTTTTTTCGGACCCCTACCTAACAGCCATAAGTAAATTATATACAAATCGAGCACCTTCCTTAAAATACTCTCTAAGAGCCTCGCTATTTGACTCAATATATTTTGTAATAATACCAAACTCCCTATTTTTAGGGATCTAAAATCACTTCCTATTTTTTTAGGACCTCCTCCTGATAATTATAAGTCAATTATATACAAATTGAGTACTTCTCCCTGAACATAAGCTTTATAATTTTTTGAATCGTTATCAAACTCACTATATTTGGGGAACCAAAATCGCTCTCTTTTTTCTTCGAACTCTCACTTGATAATCATAAGTAAATTTTATATAAATCGAGCACTTTTCTCTAAGTACCCTCCAAGAGAATTGCCATGTGCCTTTATATTTTTGGAATTGCTACCAAACAACCATAAGTAAATTATATACAAATCATACACTACTCTTTAAAATATCCTCCTAATTTTTGGATCGTTACCCAATTTCCTATATTTGGGGACCCAAAATTATTTTCTATTTTTTAAGGATTTCTACCCAACAATCATAACTAAATTATATATAAATTGAGCACTTCTTCCTGAACATAAGCTTTACTATTTTTGGAATCATTACCAAACTGACTATATTTGGGAAACCAAAATTGCTCTCTATTTTCTTAGGACTCTTACTTGATAAACATAAGTAAATTTTATATAAATCAAGCACTCTACCCCAAGCACCCTCCAAGAGACTCACCATGTGCCTTCATATTTTTTGAATTGCTACCAAACTTTTTATATTTGGGGAGCCAAAATAGCTCCCTATTTTTTCAGGAACTTTACCCGATAACTATAAGTAAATTGTATACAAATCGAATATACTTTCCTGAAACACCCTCAAGGAACTTCCTCTTGTGCCTTCCTACTTTTGGGATTACTACTAGATTCTCTATATGTAGAGAGCCAAAATTATTCTTTATTTTTATAGGATCCCCCATAAAATAATCATAAAAAAATTATATATAAATCGAGCACTGCTTCCTAAAGTTTACCAATATTCTTTCCTTTTTTTGAGATTACTACTAGACTCCCTATATTTAGAAAGCCAAAATCACTCCCTATTTTCTCAAGACCCTAACCTAATAACAATAAATAAATTATATATATAAATTGAGCACTACTCTCTAAAATATTCTCCTAGAGTCTTGTCATGTTCCTCTCTATTTTTTGGATCGTTATCCAATCCTTATATTTGGGGAGCCAAAATTGTTTCCTATTTTTTAAGGAATCCTACCCGACAATCATAACTAAATTATATACAAATTGAGTACTTCTTTCTGAACTTAAGCTTTCTTATATTTGGAATTGTTACCAAACTCACTATATTTAGGGAACCAAAATCGCTCTTTATTTTCTTAAGACTCTCGATAATCATAAGTTAATTTTATATAAATCAAGCACTCTCCCCCAAGCACCCTCCAAGAGACTTGCCATATTCCTTTATATTTTTAGAATATCTACCAAACTCCCTATATTTGGGGAGCCAAAATTACTCCCTATTTTTTTAGGAACTTTACCCGGTAACCATAAGTAAATTATATACAAATCGAATATACTTTCCTGAAACACCCTTAAGGAGCCTCCTCTTGTGGCTTCCTACTTTTGGAATTGTTACTAGATTCTCTATATTTTGGGAGTCAAAATTGTTCTTTACTTTTATAGGATCCCTCACCAAATATCCATAAGAAAATTATATATAAATCAAGCACTGTTCCATAAATCACCCTCCAATAGCCTCATCATTTGCTCTATATTTTTTAGATCACTACCAGAATACTTATATTTGAGGAGCTAATATTACTCCCTATTTTTTTTGGACCCCTACCAGACAACTATAAGTAAATTATATACAAATCAACCACCCTTCCCAAAAGACTCTAGAAGAGCTTCGCTATTTGACTCAATATATTTTGGAATAATACCATATGCTTTATATTTGGGGAGCCAAAACTGCTCCCTATTTTTTTAGAACCCCTACCCGATAGTTATAAATTAATTATATACAAATTAAGTGCTCCTTTGCAAACCCTCCAAGTGCCTCATTATGTACCTCCCTATTTTTGGACTTACTACCAGACTATCTATATTTTTTAAGCCAAACTTGCTTTCTATTTTCTCAAGACCCTAACTCGATAGTTATAAGAAAATTATATAAAAATCGAGCATTATTTTCTAAAATACCTTTCCAAAGTTGACCAATATAGTTTCTTTTTTTTGAGATCAATTTTAGACTACTTATATTTGGGAAGCCAAAATCACTCCCTATTTTCTTAAGACCCTAACCTAATAACCATAAATAAATTATATAAAAATTAAGCACTACTTCCCAAAACATCATCCTAGAGTCTTGTCATGTTCTTCTCTATTTTTTGGATCGCTATCGAATTCCATATATTTGGAGAACCAAAATTATTTCTTATTTTTTTAGGACCCTTACCTGATAATCAAAACTAAATTATATACATAGTGAGTACTTCTCTCTGAAAATAAGCTTTCCTATTTTTAGAATCATTACCAAACTCACTATATTTGGGGAACCAAAATCGCTCTCTATTTTCTTAGAACTCTTACTTGATAATTATAAGTAAATTTTATATAAATCGAGCACTCTCCCCCATGCACCCTCTATGAGACTAGCCATGCACCTTCTTATTTTTGGAATTGCTACCAAACTCCCTATATTTGGAGAGCCAAAATTACTCTCTATTTTCTCAGGACCTCTACCTTATAACCATAAGTAGATTATATATAAATCGAACACACCTTTCTGAAACACCCTCAAGGTGCCTCCCCTTGTGCCTTCCTACTTTTGAAATTGCTACTAGATTCTCTATATTTAGGGATCCAAATTAGTTCTTTATTTCTATAGCTCTTTATAAATATAAAAAAATTATATGTAAATTGAGTACTGCTCCTTAAAATACCCTCCAATAGCCTCATCATTTGCTGTATATTTTTTGGATCGCTACTAGAATCCTTATATTTAAAGAGCCAAAATCACTTCCTATTTTTTCAAACCCATATAAACAACTATAAGTAAATTATATAAAAATCGAGTACCCTTCCTAAAAGACCATTCAAAAGCCTCGCTATTTACCTCAATATATTTTGGAGTAATACCAGACTCCCTATATTTGGGGAGCCAAAATTGCTCCTTATTTTTTCAGGACTCCTACCCTATAATTATAAATTAATTATTTAAAAATTAAGCACTCCTTCCCAAACCCTCCAAGTGCCTCGTTATGTGCCTCCCTATTTTTGGAGACATTACCAGACTACTTATATTTAGGGAGCCAAACTCGCTTCTTATTTTCTCAAGACCCTAACTCAATAATCATAAGTAAATTATATAAAAATCAAGTATTTCGTTCCAAAACATCTTTCCTAAGTTTGCCAATATCTTTTTCTTTTTTTGAGATCACTACTAGACTTTTTATATTTGGGAAGCCAAAATAACTCTCTATTTTCTCAAGACCCTAACCTAACATCCAGAAATAAATTATATACAAATTGAGCACTACTCCCCAAAACATCATCTTTGAGTCTCGTCATGTTTATCTCTATTTTTTGGGTTGCTACCTAATTCCCTATATTTGGGGAGCCAAAATTATTTTAAATTTTTTAAGAATCCCTACCCAACAAACATAACTAAATTATATATAAATTGAGTACTTCTCTTAGAATATAAGATTTCCTATTTTTAGAATCGTTACCAAACTCACTATATTTGGGGAACCAAAATTGCTCTTTATTTTCTTAGGACTCTCACTTGATAATTATAAGTAAATTTTATATAAATCGATCACTCTCCTCCAAGCACCCTTCAATAGACTCACCATGTGCCTTTATATTTTTGGAATTGCTACCAAACTCTATATATTTGGGAAGCCAAAATCTTTCCCTATTATTTCAGTACCTCTACGTGATATAAATTATATATAAGTCGAACACACCTTCCTGAAACACTCTCAAGGAGCCTCCCCTTGTGCCTTCCTGTTTTTCGGATTACTACTAGATTCTCTATATTTAGGGAGCCAAAATTGTTCTTTATTTTTATAGGACCCCTCATTAAATAACCATAAGAAAATTATATATAAATCAAACACTGCTCCCTCAAATATCCTCTACTAACCTTATCATTTGCTCTATATTTTTTGGATTTCTACCAGAATTCTTATACTCCCTATTTTTTTCGAATCCTATATGACAACTATAAATACATTATATACAAATCGAGCACCCTTCCCAAAATACCCTCTAAGAGCCTTGCTATTTACCTCAATATATTTTGGAATAATACCAGACTCCCTATATTTGTGGAGCCAAAATCGCTCCCTATTTTTTTAGGACCCCTACTCGATAATTATAAATCAATTATATAAAAATTAAGAACTCCTTTCTAAACCCTCCAAGTGCCTCCCTATTTTTTGACTCACTACTAGACTACCTATATTTGGGGAGCCAAACTTGATTTCTATTTTCTCAAGACCCTAACTCGATAATCATAAGTAAATTATATAAAAATCGAGTATTCCTTTCCAAAACACCCTTCCAAAGTTTATAAATATACTTTCCTTTTTTTGAGATCACTATCAGGCTCCCTATATTTGGGAAGCCAAAATCAATTCCTATTTTTTCAAGACCATAACCTAATAATCATAAAAAAAATTTCTATAAATCAAGCACTACTACCCAAAATATCCTCCTAGAGTCTCGTCATATTCCTCTCTATTTCTGGGGAGCCAAAATTATTTTTTTATTTTTTAAGAACCCTATCCAATAATTATAACTAAATTATATACAAATTGATCACTTCTCTCTAAATATAAGATTTCCTATTTTTAGAATCATCACCAAACTCATTATACTTAGGGAACCAAAATCGCTCTGTATTTTCTTAGAACTTTCGATAATCATAAGTAAATTTTTTATATATCGAGCACTATCCCCCAAGCACCCTCCATGAGACTCGCTATGTGTCTTTATATTTTTGGAATTACTATGAAACTCCCTATATTTGGGGAGCCTAAATAACTCCCTATTTTCTCAGGATCTTAACACGGGAACTATAAATAAATTATATATAAATCAAACAACCTTCCTAAAAAACCCTCAATGAGCCTCACTTTGTGCCTTTCAACTTTTGGGATTGCTACTAGATTCTTTATATTTAGAGAGCAAAAACTGTTCTTTTTTTTCATAGGACCCCCCACAAAATAACCATAAGAAAATTATATATAAATCGAGTACTGCTCTCTAAAACATCCTCCAATATCCTAATCATTTGCTCTATATTTTTTGGATTATTATCAGAATCCTTATATTATGGGAGCCAAAATTACTCCCTATTTATTTCGGACCCCTACCAAACAACTATAAGTAAATTATATACAAATCAAGCACCCTACCCAAAACAACCTCTAAGAGCCTCACGATTTGCCTCAATATATTTTGCAATAATATCAGACACCATATATTTGGGGAGCCAAAATCGCTCCTTATTTTTTTAGGACCCCCACCCAATAATTATAAATCAATTATATATAAATTGAGCACTACTTCCCAAACCCTCCAAGTGCCTTATTATGTGTCTGCCTATTTTTGGACTCACTACCAGACTATCTATATTTGGGGAACCAAACTCGCTTTCTATTTTCTCAAGACCCTAACTCGACAATCATAAGTAAATTATAAAAAAATCAAGCATTCCTTTCCAAAACATCCTTCCAAAGTTAACCAATATGCTTTCGTTTTTTTGAGATCACTACCAGACTCCCTATATTTGGGAAGCCAAAAATACTTCCTATTTTCTCAAGACCCAAACCTACCAACCATAAGTAAATTATATAAAAATTGAGCACTACTCTCCAAAATATCCTCCCAGAGTCTAGTCATGTTTCTCTTTATTTTTTGGGTTGCTACCTAATTTTCTATATTTGGGGAGCCAAAATTATTTTCTAATTTTTAAGGACCCCTACCCGATAATCATAAGCACTTCTCTCTGAACAAAAGCTTTTCTATTTTTGGAATCATTACCAAACTCACTATATTTGGGGAACCAAAATTGCTTTCTATATTCCTAGAACTCTTGATAATCATAAATAAATTTTACATAAATTGAGCACTCTCTCCCAAGCACCCTCTAAGAGACTCGCCATATGCCTTCATATTTTTGGAATTGCTACCAAACTTCCTAAATTTGGGGATCCAAAATCGCTCCCTATTTCTCAGGTACTCTACCTGGTAATCATAAGTAAATTATATACAAATCAAACACACCATCTTGAAACACCCTCAAGAAGCCTCCCCTTGTGCTTTCCTACTTTTAGGATTGCTACAAGATTCTCTATATTTAGGGAGCCAAAATTGTTCTTTATTTTTATTGGACCCCCCACCAAATAACTACAAGAAAATTATATGTAAATCAAGCACTGCTTCCTAAAACACCCTCTAATAGCCTCATAATTTGCTCTATATTTTTTGCATCGCTACCAGAATTCTTATATTTGCAGATCCAAAATTACTCCCTATTTTTTTCGAACCCATACCAGACAACCATAAGTAAATTATATACAAATCGAGCACCATCCCCAAAAAATCCACCAGAAGTCTCGCTATTTGCCTCAATATATTTTGGAATAATGCTAGACTCCTTATATTTGGGAAGCTAAAATCGCTTCCTATTTTTTTAGGACCCCCACCTGATAATTATAAATCAATTATATACAAATTGAGCACTCTTTCCCAAACCCTCCAAGTGCCTCGTTATATGCCTCCCTATTTTTGGACTCACTACCAAACTACCTATATTTGGGAAGCCAAACTCGCTTCCTATTTTCTCAAGACCCTAACTCGACAATCATAAGTAAATTATATAAAATCAATTATTTTTTTCCAAAACACCCTTCCAAAGTTTACCAATACGCTTTCTTTTTTTTGAGATCACTATCAGACTCCCTATATTTGGGAAACCAAAATCACTCCCTATTTTTTCAAGACCTTAACCTAATAACCATAAGTAAATTATGAATAAATCAAACACTACACCCCAAAATATCCTCCTAGAGTCTTGTCATATTCCTCTCTATTTTTTGGATCACTACCAAATTCTCTATATTTCGGGAGCCAAAATTATTTTCTATTTTTTAAGGACCCCTACCCGATAATCATAACAAAATTATTTTCTATTTTTTCGAGAGCCAAAACTGTTCTTTATTTTTTTAGGACTCTTACTTGATAATCATAAGTAAATTTTATATAAATCGAGCACTTTCCCCCAAGCACCCTCCAAGAGGCTTGCCATGTGCCTTCATATTTTTGGAATTGCTACCAAACTCCCTATATTTGCGGAGCCAAAATCACTCCCTATTTTATCAGGATGTCTACCCGGTAACCAATAGTAAATTATATATAAATCAAATACACCTTCCTGAAATACCCTCAAGGAGCCTCTCCTTGTGCCTTCCTACTTTTGGGATTGCTACTAGATTCTCTATATTTAGGGTGCTAAAATTACTCTTTATTTTTATAGGACCCCCACCAAATAGCCATAAGAAAATTATATATAAATCGAGCACTGCTCCCTAAAATACCCTCCAATAGTCTCATCATTTGTTCTATATTTTTTGGATCGCTACCAGAATCCTTATATTTGGGAAGACAAAATTACTCCCAATTTTTTTTGGACCCCTACCAGACAACCATAAGTAAATTATATAGAAATTAAGCACCTCCCCAAAATACCTTCTTAGATCCTCACTATTTGCCCCAATATAGTTTGGAATAATTTTAGGATACCTATATTTGGGGAGTCAAAATTTCTCCCTTTTTTTCAGGACCCTCGCCCGATAATTATAAATTAATTATATACAAATTGAGTACTACTTCCCAAACCCACCAAGTGTCTTATTATATGCCTCCCTATTTTTGGACTCACTACCAGACAACCTATATTTAGGGAGCTAAACTCACTTCCTATTTTGTCAAGACCCTAACTCGATAATCATAAGTAAATTATATAAAAATCTAGTATTTTTTTTCAAAATATCCTTTCAAAGTTTACCAATATGCTTATCTTTTTTTGCGATAACGATCAGACTACCAATATTTGGAAAGCCAAAATCATTCCCTATTTTTAAAAGACCCTAACCTAACAATCATAAGTAAATTATATACAAATCGAGCACTACTCCTCAAAATATCCTCCTAGAGTCTCGTCATGTTTCTCTCTATTTTTTTGGATCGTTACCCAATTCCCTATATTTTGGGAGTTAAAATTATTTCCTATATTTTAAGGACTCCTACCTGACAATCATAACTAAATTATATACAAATTAAGTACTTCTCTCTGAACATAAGCTTTTCTATTTTTGAATCGTTACCAAATTCACTATATTTGTAGAACCAAAATAGCTCTTTATTTTCATAGGACTCTTACTTGATAATTATAAGTAAATTTTATATAAATCGAGCACTCTCCCCCAAGCACCCTTCCAGAGACTTGCTATGTGCCTTCATAGTTTTTGAATTTCTACCAAACTCCCTATATTTGGGGATCCAAGATCGATCCATATTTTCTTAGGACCTATACCCGGTAACCATAAATAAATTATGTATAAATCAAACACACATTCCTAAAACACCCTCAAAGAGGCTCCCCTTGTGGCTTCCAAGTTTTGGGATTGGTATTAGATTCTCTATATTTAGTGAGCCAAAATTATTCTTTATTTTTATAGGACCCCCACCAAATAACCATAAGAAAATTATATATAAATCGAGTACTGCTACCTAAAACACCCTCCAATAACCTCATCATTTGTTTTTTATTTTTTGGATCACATCCAAAATCCTTATATTTAGGGAGCCAAAACTACTTCCTATTTTTTTTTGAACCACTACCAGATAACAATAAGTAAATTATATACAAATCAAGCACCCTCCTCAAAACACCATCAAAGAGCTACGCTATTTGCCATAATATATTTTTGAAGAATACCAGACTCCCTACATTTGGAGAGCCAAAATTGATCCATATTTTTTCAGGACCCCCACCCGATAATTTTAAATCAGTTATATACAAATTAAGCACTACTTCCCAAACCCTCCAAGTGCCTCGTTATGTGCCTCCCTATTTTTGGACTCACTACGAGACTACCTATATTTAGGGAGCCAAACTCGCTTTCTATTTTCTCAAGACCCTAACTCGACAATCAAAAGTAAATTATATAAAAATTGAGTATTCCTTTTCACTTTTAAAGTTTGCCAATATGCTTTTTGTTTTTTGAGATTACTATCAGACTTCCTATATTTGGGAAGCCAAAATCACTACCTAATTTTCAAAACCGAACCTAAAAACCATAAGTAAATTATATACAAATCGAGCACTACTTCCCAAAATATCCTCCTAGAGTCTCACCATGTTCCTCTATATTTTTTGGATCGCTATCCATTTCCCTATATTTGGGAAGCCAAAATTATATCCTATTTTTTAAGGACCCCTACCCGACAATCATAAACTAATTATATACAAATTGAGTATTTCTTGCTAAACATAAGCTTTTCTATTTTTGGAATCGTTATCAAACTCACTATATTTGGGAGACCAAAATTGCTTTTAATTTTTCTAGAACTCTCACTTGATAATCATAAGTAAATTTTATATAAATCGAGCACTCTCCCCCAAGCACTCTCTAAGAGACCCGCCATGTGCCTTCATATTTTTGTAATTGCTATCAAACACCCTATATTTGGGGAGCCAAAATCGCTCCCTATTTTCTCAGGACTTCTACCCGGTAACCATAAGTAAATTATATATAAATCGAACATACCTTTCTAAAATACCCTCAAAGTGCCTCCCCTTGTGCCTTCCTACTTTTGGTATTGCTACTAGATTCTCTATATTTAGGGAGCTAAAACTATTCTTCATTTTTATAGGACCCCCCACTAAATAACCATAAAAAAGTTATATAAAATCAAGAACAGCTCCCTAAAACTCCCTCCAATAGCCTCATCATTTGCTCTATATTTTTTGGATTGCTACATGAATTCTTATATTTGGGGTGCCAAAATTACTATCATTTTTTTACGGACCCCTACTAGATAACCATAAGTAAATTATATACAACTAGAGCACCCTTCCCAAAATACCCTATAAGAGCCTCGCTATTTGCCTTAATATATTTTGGAATAATACTAGACTCCTTATATTTGGGTAGCCAAAATCGTTCCCTATTTTATCAGGACCCCCACCCGATAATTATCAATTAATTATATTCAAATTAAGCACTTATTCCCAAACCCTCTATGTGCCTTGTTATGTGTCTCCCTATTTTTGCACTCACTACCAGACTGCCTATATTTGAGAAGCAAAACTCGCTTCCTATTTTCTCAAGACCCTAACTTGACAATCATAAGTAAATTATATAAAAATTGAGTATTCCTTTCCAAAATATCATTCCAAAGTTTACCAATATGTATTCTTTTTTTTTTTAGATCACTACCTGACTCCCTATATTTAGAAAGACAAAATCACTCCCTATTTTCTCAAGACCCAAACCTAACAACCATAAATAAATTATATACAAATTATGCACTACTTCCCAAAATATCCTCCTAGATTCTTGCTATGTTCCTCTCTATTTTTTGAATCACTACCCACTTCCCTATATTTAGGAAGCCAAAATTATTACCTATTTTTTAAGGACCCCAGCCAGATAATCATAACTAAATTATATACAAAATAAGCACTTCTCTCTAACATAAGCATTCCTATTTTAGGAATCATTACCAAACTCACTATATTTGGGGACCAAAATCGATCTCTATTTTCTTTGGGCTTTCAATTAATAATCGATCATAAGTAAATTTTATGTAAATTGAGCACTCTCTCCCGAGCACCCTCTAGGAGACTCGCCATGTGCCTTCATATTTTTGGAATTCCTACCAAACTCCTAATATTTGGGGAGCCAAAATCACTCTCTATTTTCTTAGGACCTCCACCTGATAACTATAAGTAAATTCAAATCGAACACATCTTCCTGAAACACCTTCATAGAGCCTCCCCTTGTGCCTTCCTACTTTTAGGATTGCTACTAGATTCTCTATATTTAGGGAGCCAAAATTATTCTTTATTTTCATAGGACCCCCCCACCAAATAACCATTATAAAATTATATATAAATCGACCACTGCTCCCAAAAATACCCTCCAATAGCCTCATTATTTTCTATATATTTTTTGGATCACTACCAGAATTCTTATATTTGAGGAGCCAATATTACTTCCTATTTTTTTCAGACCCCTACAAGACAACCATAAGTAAATTATATACAAATTGAGCATCCTCCCCAAAACACCCTCATAGAGCCTTGTTATTTATCTCAATATATTTTGGAATAATATCAGACTCCTTATATTTGGGTAGCCAAAATCGTTTCTTATTTTATCAGGACCCCCACCCGATAATTATAAATTAATTATATTCAAATTGAGCACTCCTTCCTAAACCCTCTATGTGCCTCGTTATATGCTTACCTATTTTTACACTCACTACCAGACTACCTATATTTGAGAAGCAAAACTCGCTTTCTATTTTCTCAAGACCTTAACTCGATAATCATAAGTAAATAATATAAAAATTAAACATTCCTTTCCAAAACACCCTTCCAAAGTTTACCAATATGAATTTTTTTTTTTAAAATCACTACCAGACTCCCTATAATTAGAAAACCAAAATCACTCCCTATTTTCTCAAGACCCTAACCTAACAACCATAAGTAAATTATATACAAATTATGCACTACATCCCAAAACATCCTCCTAGAATCTTATTATCTTATTATGTTCCTCTCTATTTTTTGTATCGCTACCCAATTTCCTATATTTGGGAAGCCAAAATTATTTCCTATTTTTTAAGGACCCCTACCAGATAATCATAACTAAATTATATAAAAATTAAGCACTTTTCTCTAACATAAGCATTCCTATTTTTGGAATCATTACCAAACTTATTATATTTAGGGAACCAAAATCAATCTCTATTTTCTTAGGACTCTCACTTGATAATCATAAGTAAATTTTATATAAATCGAGCACTCTCCCCCAAGCATCCTCCAAGAGAGTCACAATATACTATTATATTTTTGGAATTGCTACCAAACTCCCTATATTTAGAGAGATAAAATCACTCCCTATTTTCTCAGGACCTCTATCCAGTAACCATAAGTAAATTATATACAAATCGAACACACCTTTCTGAAATACCCTCAAGGAGGCTCCCTTTGTGCCTTCTTACTTTAGAATTGCTACTGGACTCTCTATATATAAAGAGCCAAAATTATTCTTTATTTTTATAGGACCCTCCACTAAATAACTATAAAAAAATTATATATAAATCGAGCACTGCTCCCAAAAATACCCTCCAATAGCGTTATCATTAGCTCTATATTTTTTAGATCACTTCTAGAATCCTTATATTTTGGGAACCAAAATTACACTTTTTTTTTTCCAGACCCCTACCAGACAACTATAAGTAAATTTTATACAAATCGAGCACCCTCCCAGAAACACTCTCAAAGAGCCTCGCTATTTGCCTCAATATATTTTTGAATAATATAAGACTCCCTATATTTAGGGAGCCAAAATCTCTCCTTATTTTTTCCCGACCCCCACCCAATAATTATAAATCAATTATATACAAATTGAGCACTCCTTTCTAAACCATCCAAGTGCCTCGTTATGTGCCTCCCTATTTTTGGACTCACTACTAAACTACCTATATTTTGGGAGCCAAACTCGCTTCCTATTTTTTCAAAACCTAACTCGATAATCATAAGTAAATCATATAAAATTCGACCATTCCTATCCAAAAGACCCTTCCAAAGTTTACCAATATGCTTTCTTTTTTTTAAGATAACTATCAGATTCCCTATATTTAGAAAGCCAAATTCACTCCCTATTTTCTCAAGACCCTAACCTAACAACCATAAGTAAATTATATACAAATCGAGTACTGTTCCCCAAAGTATCCTCATAGAGTCTCGTCATGTTGCTCTCTATTTTTTGGATAGCTACCCAATTCTCTATATTTGGGGAGCCAAAATTATTTCTTATTTTTAAAGGACCCCTATTCGATAATTATAATTAAATTATATAAAAATTAAGTACTTTTCTCTGAACATAAGCTTTTCTATTTTTGGAATCATTACCAAACTCACTATATTTGGGGAACCAAAATCACTCTCTATTTTCTTAGGACGCTCCCTTGATAATCATAAGTAAATTTTATATAAATCGAGCAATCTCCCCCAAGCACCCTCCAAGAGACTCGCTATATGCCATCATATTTTTGGAATTGCTATCCTAATCCCTATATTTAGGAAGCCAAAATCGCTCTCTATTTTCTCAAGAACTTTACCCGGTAATCATAAGTAAATTATATACAAATCAAAATCACCTTCCTGAAATACCCTCAAGCAGCGTCCCTTTGTGACTTCTTACTTTTGAGATTGCTACTAGATTCTCTATATTTAGGGAGCCAAAATTATTCTTTATTTTCATAGGACCACCCACCAAATAACAATAAGAAAATTATATATAAATCGAGTAGCTCCCTAAAATACCCCCTAATAGCCATATTATTTGCTTTATATTTTTTGGATCGCTATCAGAATCCTTATATTTGGGGAGCCAAATTTACTTCCTATTTTTTTCAGACCCCTACCAGACAACCATAAGTAAATTATATACAAATCGAACATACCTTCCTGAAACACCCTCATGGAGCCTCCCCTTATGCCTTCCAACTTTTGGGATTGCTACTAGATTCTCTATATTTAGTAAGCTAAAATTATTCTTTATTTTCATAGGACCCCCCACCAAATAACTATTAGAAAATTATATATAAATCGACCACTGCTCCCTAAAATACCCTTTAATTGCCTTATTATATTCTCTATATTTTTTGGATCGCTACCAGAATCCTTATATTTGGGGAGCCAATATTACTTCCTATTTTTTTCGAACCCCAACCAGACAACCATAAGTAAATTATATACACATCGAGCACCCTCCCCAAAACACCCTTCAAGAGCCTCGCTATTTGCCTTAATATATTTTGGAATAATACCAGACTCCTTATATTTGGGTAGCCAAAATTGTTCCCTATTTTATCAGGACCCCCACCCGATAATTATAAATCAATTATATTCAAATTGTATACTCCTTCCCAAATACTCTATGTGCCTCGTTATATGCCTCCCTATTTTTACACTCACTACCAGACTACCTATATTTGAGAAGTGAAACTCGCTTCCTATTTTCTCAAGACCCAAACTCGATAATCATAAGTAAATTATATAAAAATTGAGTATTCCTTTCCAAAACACCCTTCCAAAGTTTACCAATATGCATTCTTTTTTTTGAGATCACTACCAGACTCCGTATATTTAGAAAGCCAAAATCACTCCCTATTTTCTTAAGACTCTAACCTAACAACCGTAAGTAAATTATATATAAATTGTGCACTATTTCCCAAAACAACCTCCTAGAATCTCGATATGTTCCTCTCTATTTTTTGGATCGCTACCCAATTCCCTATATTTGGGAAGCCAAAATTATTTCTTATTTTTTAAAGACCCCCACCATACAATCATAACAAAATTATATACAAATTAAGCACTTCTCTCTAACATAAGCATTCCTATTTTTGGAATCATTACCAAACTCACTATATTTGGGGAACCAAAATTAATCTCTATTTTCTTAGGACTCTCACTTGATAATCATAAGTAAATTTTATATAAATCGAGCACTCTCCCCCAAGCATCCTCCAAGAGACTCGCCATGTGCATTTATATTTTTGGAATTACTACCAAACTCCTTATATTTATGGAGCCAAAATTGCTCCCTATTTTCTCAAGACCTTTATCTGGTAACCATAAGTAAACTATATATAAATCGAACACAACTTTCTGAAACATCCTCAAGGAGGCTCCCCTTGTGCCTTTTTACTTTTGGGATTACTACTGGACTATCTATATTTAAGAAGCCAAAATTATTCTTTATTTTTATAGGACCCTCCACCAAATAACAATAAAAAAATTATATATAAATCGAGTACTGCTCCCTAAAATACCCTCCAATAGCGTTATCATTAGCTCTATATTTTTTAGATCACTTCTAGAATCCTTATATTTGAGGATCCAAAATTACTCTTTATTTTTTCTAGACCCCTACCAAACAACTATACGTAAATTTTATACAAATCGAGCACCCTCTCACAAACACTCTCAAAGAGCCTCACTATTTGCCTCAATATATTTTTGAATAATACAAGACTCCCTATATTTGAAAAGCCAAAACCTCTCCCTATTTTATCACGACACCCACCCAATAATTATAAATCAATTATATACAAATTGAGTACTCCTTTCTAAACCCTCCAAGTGTCTTGTTATATGCCTCCTTATTTTTAGACTCAATACTAAATTACCTATATTTGGGGAGCCAAACTCACTTCCTAATTTCTCAAGACCCTAACTCGATAATCATAAGTAAATTATATAAAATTTGAGCATTCCTTTCCAAAACATTCTTCCAAAGTTTACCAATATGCTTTTCTTTTTTTAAGATAACTACCAGTCTCTCTATATTTAGAAAGCCAAAATCACACCCTATTTTCTCAAGAACCTAACCTAACAACCATAAGTAAATTATATACAAATCGAGCACTACTCCCCAAAATATCCTCCTAGAGGCTCGTCATGTTCCTCTCTATTTTTTGGATAGCTACTCAATTCTCTATATTTGGAGAGCCAAAATTATTTCCTATTTTTAAAAAAACTCATACCCGATAATCATAATTAAATTATATAAAAATTAAGCACTTCTCTCTGAATATAAACATTTCTATTTTTGGAATTATTACCAAACTTACTATATTTAGGGAACCAAAATCGCTTTCTATTTTCTTAGGACTCTCACTTGAAAATTATAAGTAAATTTTATATAAATCGAGCACTCTCCCCCAAGCACTCTCCAAGAGACTCGTTATGTGCCATCATATTTTTGGAATTTCTACCATAATCCCTATATTTAGGGAACTAAAATTGCTACTTATTTTCTCAGGAACTATACCCGGTAACCGTAAGTAAATTATATACAAATCGAACATACCTTCCTGAAATACCTTCAAGGAGCGTCCCCTTGTGCCTTCTTACTTTTGGGATTGCTACTAGATTCTCTATATTTAGAGAGCCAAAATTGTTCTTTATTTTCATAGGACGACCCACCAAATAACAATAAGAAAACTATATATAAATCAAGTACTGCTCCCTAAAATACCCCCCAATAGCCTCATTATTTGCTCTATATTTTTTGGATCGCTATCAGAATCCATATATTTGGGGAGCCAAATTTACCCCCTATTTTTTTCGGACCCCTACCAGACAACCATAAATAAATTATATACAAATCGAGCACCATCCCCAAAATACCCTCCAAAAGTCTCATTATTTGTCTCAATATATTTTTGAATAATACTAGAATCCCTTTATTTAGGGAGCCAAAACCAATTCCTATTTTTTTAGAACCCCCATCCGATAATTATAAATTAATAATATACAAATTGAGCACTCCTTCCCAAACCCTCCAAGTACCTCATTATGTGCCTCCCTATTTTTGGACTCACTACCAGACAACCGATATTTGGGGAGCCAAACTCTCTTCCTATTTTCTAAAAACCCTAATTCGATAATCATAAGTAAATTATATAAAAATCAAGTATTTATTTTCAAAATATATTTCCAAAGTATACCAATATGCTTTCTTTTTTTTAAGATCACTACCAGACACCCTATATTTGGGAAGCCAAAATAACTCCCTATTTTCTTAAATCCCTAACCTAACGATCATAAGTAAATTATATACAAATCAAGCACATCTCTCCAAAATATCCTCGTAGAGTCTCGTCATGTCCTCTCTATTTTTTGAATCGCTACCTAATTTTTGATATTTTGATGAGCCAAAATTGTTTCCTATTTTTTAAGGATCCCTATCCGACAATCATAACTAAATTATATATAAATTGAGCACTTCTCTCTGAACATAAGCTTTCCTATTTTTGGAATCATTACCAAACTCACTATATTTAGGGAACCAAAATCAGTCTATATTTTCTTAGGACTCTCACTTGATAATCGTAAATAAATTTTATATAAATTGAACACTCTCCTCTAAGCACCCTCCAAGAGACTCGCCATGTGCCTTCATATTTTTAGAATTGCTACCAAATTCTCTATATTTCGGGAGCCAAAATTGCTCCCTATTTTATCAGGACGTCTACCCAGTAACCATAAGTAAATTATATATAAATCGAATCGACCTTCCAGAAATACCCTCAAGGAATCTCCTTTTATACCTTCCTACTTTTGGGATTTCTAATAGATTCTCTATATTTAGTTTGCCAAAATTATTTTTTATTTTTATAGGACCTACCACCAAAAAATCATAAGAAAATTATATATAAATTGAGCACTCTTTTCTAAAACACCCTCCAATAGCCTCATTATTTGCTCTATATTTTTTTGTTTCGCTATCAGAATTCTTATATTTGGGGAGCCAAAATTACTCTCTATATTTTTCGGACCCCTACCAGGCAACCATAAGTAAATTATATACAAATCAAGCACCATCCCCAAAACAACCTCCAAGAGACTCGTTATTTGCCTCAATATATTTTGGAATAATACCAGACTTCCTATATTTAGGGAGCCAAAAACACTCCCTATTTTTTCAGAATTCCCACCCGATAATTATAAACCAATTATATACAAATTGAGTACTCCTTCTCAAACCCACATGTGCCTCGTTATGTGCCTCCCTATTTTTGGATTCACTACCATACTACCTATATTTGGGGATTCAAACTCGCTTCCTATTTTCTCAAGACCCTAACTCGACAATTATAAGTAAATTATATAAAAATCCAGTATTTCTTTCCAAAACACCCTTCCAAAGTTTACCAATATGGTTTTCTTTTTTTGAGATAATATCAGACTCCCTATATTTGGAAAGCCAAAATCATTCCCTATTTTCAAAAAACCCTACCCTAACAACCATAAGTAAATTATATACACATCGAGCACTACTCCCCAAAACATCCTCCTAAAGTATCGTTATATTCCTTTCAATTTTTTGGATCGCTACCCAATTCCCTATATTTTGGAAGATAAAATTGTTTCCTATATTTTAAGGACCCCAACCCAATAATCAAAACTAAATTATATACAAATTAAGTACTTCTCTCTGAACATAAGATTTTTTATTTTTAGAATCGTTACCAAACTCACTATATTTGGGGAACCAAAATTGCTCTCTATTTTCTTATGACTCTCGATAATTATAAGTAAATTTTATATAAATCGAGCACTCACCCCGAAGCACCCTCCAAGAGACTCACCATGTGCCTTCATATTTTGGGAATTGCTACCAAACTCCTTATATTTGGGGTGCCAAAATAGCTCCCTATTTTCTTAGGACCTTTACCCGGTAACCATAAGTAAATTATATACAAATCAAACACACCTTCTTGAAACAGCCACAAGGAGCCTCCCCTTGTGCCTTCCTAATTTTGGGATTACTACTAGATTCTCTATATTTAGGGAGCCAAAATTATTCTTTATTTTTATAGGACCCCCCACCAAATAACCATAAGAAAATTATACATAAATCGAGCATTGTTCCCTAAAACACCTTCTAATAGCCTTATAATTTGCTCTATATATTTGGATCGCTACCAGAATCCTTATATTTGGGGAGCCAAAATTATTTACTTTTTTTTAACCCCTACCTGATAATCATAACTAAATTATATACAAATTAAGCACTTATCTCTGAACATATGCTTTCCTATTTTTGGAATTATTACCAAACTCAGTATATTTGGGGAACCAAAATCGCTCTCTATATTTTTAGGACTCTCACTTGATAATCATAAGTAAATTTTATATAAATCGAGCACTCTCCCCCAAGCACCCTCTAGGAGACTCGCCATGTGCCTTCATATTTTTGGAATTGCTACAAAACTCTTTATATTTGGGGATCCAAAATCACTCCCTATTTTCTTAGGACCTCTACTCGATAACCGTAAGTGAATTATGTACAAATCGAATACACCTTCTTGAAACACCCTCAATGAGCCTTCCTTTGTGTCTTCCTACTTTTAGGATTACTACTAGATTTTCTATATTTAGAGAGCCAAAATTATTTTTATATTTATAAGACCCCCCACCAAAAAACCATAAGAAAATTATATATAAATCGAGCACTGCTCTCTAAAACACCCTCCAATAGCCTCATCATTTGCTCTATATTTTTTAGATCACTACCAGAATCCTTATATTTGGGGAGCCAAAATTACTCCCTATTTTTATCAGACTTCTACTAAACAAACATAAGTAAATTATATAGAAATCAAGCACCCTCCCCAAAACACCCTCTAAGAGCCTCGCTATTTGCCTCAATATATTTTGTAATAATACCAAAATCCCTATATTTGGGGAGCCAAAATCACTCCCTATTTTTTTAGGACCCCCACCCGATAATTATAAATTAATTATATACAAATTGAGTACTCCTTCCCAAACCCTCCAAGTGCCTCGTTATGTGCCTCCCTTTTTTTGGACTCACTACAAGACTACCGATATTTGGGGTGCCAAACTCGCTTCCTATTTTCTCAAGACCCTAACTCAACATTCATAAGTAAATTATATAAAAATCGAGCATTCCTTTCCAAAACATCCTTCTAAAGTTTACCAATATTATTTTTATTTTTTGAGAGCACTATCAAAGTCTCTATATTAGGAAAGCCGAAATCACTCCCTATTTTCTCAATACCCTAACCTAATAACCATAAATAAATTATATACAAATTGAGCACTACTCTTATGACCATTGGATCTCTCCCCTCTCGACGCTCCGGTATCGTTCCGTCGTTCTGGCTTTGTTGATTCCAAAACATGTGCGGCATTTCAATCCTTAAAATATCTCTCTTAGCACATGATACTAAAGTCGATCCACCGGGCCGTAGCAACGGTGACACCCAGGGTAAGACATATGGGACCAGCCCTGGTGGCGGTCGCACTGTCCCCAGGTCTGCACACACTTAGGGATGGGCTCTACCCAAACCGATCCACCGGGCAACCCTGCTATTGATACTCCTGAGGTTGTCCCCCTTTGCTTGGGTGGTGACCACTTTCGGTCGGACACCCCTTATGATGGCTTGGCGAAGAAGAACCCGCGAGACGTCCCCCATCAAGCCCCAGGGGCCCGGGGGGGATTCAGACCCGGAGGCATCGTCCGGATTTGAGCCCAAGATGGGTCTTGAGAGCAGTTCCCAAAATGGTTAGCCACTCTTCAACGTGGAGCTCCTCTCGGCTCTTCGTTAGATTCGCCAGTCGAAGCAAGCACGGCTATAGATAGGGCAGCTCGACAGCTCTCTCAGGGTTTCAATCGATGCCTCTCAGGGGTTGCCCAAGCAGAGGCACCCAGAAGGCCTGGCTTTGGAGGTCCCATCGGTCTCGGTCGTTGACTCAGAAGGGGCAGGCACAACTAGGGGTGATATGAGCACGACGACACTCACCGAGGCATATGTCCAATCGATGGGCAAGGTCTCAGGCGTGGGAATTTAGCTTGAGCCCGCTGGTAAATTCTTATAAGGCTGTCTCATAAATCTTCCTTTGTGTAATTACCCATTTCTCAATTCTTCGTTTCTTCATGCAGTCGAGGGTGAAAAGCCCAGGGACGAGATCAGTAGTGGGCTAGGCCCTACAATGGAGCAAGAGGAAAGCCAGAGGTTGGAGACGAAATCAGCAGCAAGCACATCGACTTTCTTTTTTCTTTCTACTTTTCCACAAACTCGTGGTCATCATTGTAATCAACTCAAGAAAAAATTATTTTTCGTCATCTCCCTTCGTCTGCGCTTGTATATCTTTCCTCCTCAATCTGTAAGGTTTTCTCTGCTAGATCCTTAAGGACCCCTAACCCCCAAGGGCATGCTTCGTCCTGTCAAGGGTGTGGCACGCCCTTCTCTTCTAGTGGGGGACTTTGAAAAGTCGGACCCCTAGCCCCAAAGGCATGCTTTGTCCTGCCAAGGGTATAGCGTTCCCTTCTCTTCTTATGGTGAACTTTGAAAAGTCAGACCCCTAGCCCCCATGGGTGTGCTTCATCCTGCCAAGGGCGTGGCACGCTCTTCTCTTCTCATGGGGGACTTTGAAAAGTCGGACCCCTAGTCCCATGGGCGTGCATCGTCCGGTCAAGGGCATGGTGCGCTCTTTTCTTATCGTAGGGGACTTTGAAAAGTCAGACCCCTAGCCCCAATGGTATGTATTATCCAGCTAAGGGCATGGCGTGCTCTTCTCTTCTCGTGGGGGACTTTGAAAAGTCGGACCCCTAGCCCCAAGGGCGTGCTTCGTCCTGCCAAGGACATGGCACGCCCTTCTCTTCTCGTGGGGGACTTAGAAAAATCGGATCCCACAGCTCCCATCCCAAATAACCTGTAGGAGATGCTAAGGCATCGGATCCCTCGACTTTCAACTCAAATAGTCTGTGAGGGATGCTAAGGCATTGGGCCCCTCGGTTTTCATCTCGAACGACCTGTGGGGGATGCTAAGGCATCAGACCCCTCGACTTTTATCTCAAAAGGCCTACGGGGGATGCTAAGGAATCAGACCCCTCAGCTTTCATTTTAAATGGTCTGTGGGGGATGCTAAGGCATCGGACACCTCGGATTTCATCTCGAATGGCTTATAGGGGATGCTAAGGCCTTAGACCTCTCGACTTTCATCTTAAACGGCCTGCGAGAGATGCTAAGACATCGGACCCCTCTGCTTTCTTCTCAAAAGTCTTGCAGGGGATGCTAAGGTATCGGACCCCTTAGTTTTTTTCTCAAAAGGCCTATGGGGGATGATAAGGCTTCGGGCCCCTCGGCTTTCATCTCAAATGGTCGAGTCAAGACTTGGGCTTATTCCCATTCATCAGGTCTTAGCGTCAATGAGGAACTATCATTCGGACTCACCACGCCTTGACCTTTTCATCGGCTGCCGAGTCTAGACTCGGGCTTATCATCATTCATCAGGTCTTACAACCGGTGAGGAACTATCATTCGAACTCACCACACCTTGACCGTTTTATAGATCTACCAAGTCAAGACTCGGGCTTATTATCATTCATCAGGTCTTAGCGCTGGTGAGGAACTATCGTTCAGACTCACCATGTATTGATCGTTTCATCGGCTGCCGAGTAAAGATTCAGGCTTATCATCATTCATCAGGTCTTAGTGCTGGTGAGGAACTATCGTTCGGACTCACCACGCCTTGACAGTTTCATCGGGCTGCCAAATCAAGACTCAGGCTTATTATCATTTATCAGGTTTTAGCGCTAGTGAGGAACTATCATTCATACTCACCATGCCTTGACCGTTTTATCGGGTTGCCAAGTCAAGACTCGAGCTTATCATCAGTCATCAAGTCTTAGTGTCGGTGAGGAACTATCATCCGGACTCACTATGCTTTGACCGTTTTATCGGGCTGCTGAGTCAAGACTTGGGCTTATCATCATTCATCAGGTCTTAGCGTCAATAAGGAACTATCATTCAGACTCACCATGCCTTGACCATTTCATCGGCTGTTGAGTTGAATCTCGGGCTTGCAATAAGCCTACCACCTAGGGGCAACTTGAACTAAAGCTTCGGACAAAGGATCCCGAGTACTGATGAGCAAGGTCGGGCTTCAATTCTTACACACACAGGATTTTCGAGCAACAACTCGACCGCCGGCTCTAAAAAGAGGCCCATCGGGTCCCTCTCTAGGTGGCGAGGCTGACCCCGTTACTTAAAGCGGTGGATTTACCATGTGGTAGGTGATCAATGACCCGACTTAGGCTTTGATAAAATCGAGGATATAGGCTTTTCCTTCCAAGATTATCAGAGAGCCAATCTGGGTATTCGACCTCCCAAATAAAACCTGACTAGAGAAGTCTGTCGACTTCCTTGTTCATGGCCTCTCTCTTGCTGATGGAGATGTGTCGCTTCTTCTGCTTACATAGGTCGCATCTGCCTAGACATTCAGTCGGTGGCACACAACCTCCGGGCTGACCCCTGTCATGTCGGTGTGACTCCAGACGAACACATCATGATTCTTCTGGAGAAACTACAAAAACGAAGTCTTCTCCTCAGGGGATAGGGCGCTCCCTATATATGTTTGCTGCGGGGGGCTCCCTATTCCTAGTTCAACCTCATCGAGAGGCTCAACCAAGGGTGACCCCGCCCATTTATCCATGCGCTCCTACGCAAGGGCGAGGTCATTTTGTAGCTGCTACCCCTTTCGGTAGCATGGTTCCGAAGAAGATCCCCCAGTACTGACGACCTCGATCTACGCATGGGCCATCGCGTAGTGGTCTTCTTTTTTACGGAGCACTTTTCCTCCAGTGTAGAACTTCAGACACTGGTGCTTAGTCGAGGAGATGGCTTCCATCTCGTGCATCCATGGTCAGCCGCCGACGACGTTGTAGGGCGACTCGGCCTCTATTATGATGAACCATACTTGTAGGGCTACAGGCTTGGCGAACAACATCAAGGTGATCTCCCCAGCCACCTTCGTGGTCTCTTCGACAAAACCATAGAGCGTCGTATTCGATGTTTCAGTTGCTCTCGAGTGAAGCCAAGCTAGTGAAAGGCTTTAAGATAGAGCACCTCCACGGAACTCCTCGTGTCCATGAGACATCGGTGGACATTCCAACTCCCAATCTTCCTTACTAAAGGTAAGGCTCTCAGTGTTGTCTAGCGTCCTGATCTCCTAGGGGATGTGGACGACACTATTCATGGTCTGAACTCTAAAAACCTCCTTGGGTCTCCTCTATATTGAATTTAGCGAGAGGGCATGTCCTGGATTTTGTTCGTGAATCATGTTCAGCTGGGGAGCCCTCTAGGGGTCTAGCCGTTTGGGCGGCGGGGGAGCCCCTAGAACAGCTTCTCCTTCCTGTGGCAGAGGGAGTGTCAGGTATTCTTCCGCAGCCAGACTGACGGGATCGGTATGTTCCACAAACTCTTTGAGGTGGCCTCTCTCAATGAGGTCCTCCAATTCGTGCATCAGGGCCCAATAATATCGTGTATCGTGGCCCCGACCTTGGTGGTATTTGCACCTTTTGTTCGAGTCCCACCCCCAGTTATTCCTTGGGGTACCGGTACTGGTCAATGAACATACTTCTTATTTCAGATTCATCGCAGGACTTCATTCGGAGGGAGAGTAAGAACGATAAATTTCCTGCTCCTCCCCTCTATCAGAACCGAGAGTTCCGGGTACTTGCGCTTGGCTCTTTTGCTTAACGACTCGAGGTGGTCAGTTGCCGTCTTGATCTCGTGCTACTGTGGCGTGATAGGCTTAGAAGCCTAGGCATCCTTCTCCGTGCAGATGTAGCTTTCCGCTCTGTTGTACAACTCTCTCATGTTCAGGGCGGGATTCTTGACCAAAGAATTTTGGAAGGCATATCCAGGTCTCAGCCCGCTCTGGAATGCCATGGCCACCAGAGCTCCTTGGCCCGTCAAGTTATTAATGGCTAGGACCTCTGTCTTGAAGCAGATGGTGAAGTCCTTCAAGGATTTACGAGGTGTCATCTGAAGGTTGAACAGGGAATAGATTCCCTTGGGCTGCCTCCGGTTGCACCCGTACTAGTCCAAGAACTGGCATGCCAGGTCGGTGAAATTGTCGACGCTGCCCACAGGCAACCGAGAATGTCATTCCAGTACAGGCCCTTTAAGGCTTTGCTGGAACATACTGCACAACTCGTCTAGCGAGTCATACTGGGTTCATCTGATTCTTGTACTCTAGGAGGTAAGTATATGGGTAGAACCGAGACGGTCGCCAGTTGTAGGGGAAGTGGGTAGCTAATACTTTCGTGGTGAGGGGGCTCTCCACTGGCCCTTTAATAGCGTTTTGTGCCATTCGGTCCACCTGGTGTCCAAGTCACTAGATGACTAGGTTTACCAAGTCCTCATAATGCAAGTGAGGTTGCTCTTTTTGAGGAGGCATTGGGGGGAACGAGCAAGGATCGTCGGGTGATGGCCCAGCCCTACCCCGTCCTCTTCCTGACGTCAGGGATATCAAGAGTCTTTGCTCGACGATGATGATCCTCTAGAAGGTACTGCATCGTTATGGTCCTCCGAGTCTAGCACAAACCGCCACTCTGCCGTGAGGGCGGTCTTGGGACCGAGATGATCCTAAACATTCGAACTTGAACCGCTAGGCTCTGCTATCTTTTTTTCAGGCTCAGGAGCTTGGCGAATAGCAGTATTTGTTCTCCCTGCCAGGCCCTTGCAATATATCTTCGATCCCATCGGGCATCTAAGCATCCCGAAGGGGCTCTTGGTGGCTCTTCTCTGGTACATGGTGACGCCGAGATAACCTTTCTTGTGATTGGCTTTTGGCCGGAGTCCTGGATCGGCTTCGGGCCTCATCATGACGCGCACTACAAAAAAGACATATATTACCGACGGAATAATTTTTTACTATTGGTAATAATATACTTATTACCAACGGTAACAATAATATCCGTCGATATAATAACTTTGAATTTTTAAATATTTTTTTCATTTTAATTACCGACAGTAAGAAAATGTATGTCAATATAATATATTTACTGATATATATATTAGATCCATCGGTAAAATATATATCTTAATGACGGTATTAAATGTACATGTTGGTATTATAAATTATTATATATAATAATATTTGAAATTATTTTCACCGACGGATATATAAAATCCATCGGTATTAAATATATATTTACCAACGGACGTTTAAGATCCGTCGAAAAAAACCCTGCGATGTAAGTAAATTATATACAAATCAAAGATACCTTCATAAAACACCCTCAAAGAGCCTCCCCTTGTGCTTTCCTACTTTTCGGATTGCTACTAGATTTTCTATATTAAGAGAGCCAAAATTATTCTTTATTTTCAAAGGACCCCCCACAAAATAACCATAAGAAAATAATATATAAATCGAGCACGGCTCCCTAAAACACCCTCCAATAGCCTTGTCATTTGCTCTATATTTTTTGGATCGCTACCAGAATACTTATATTTGGAAAACCAAAATTACTCTCTATTTTTTTTGAACCCCTACCAGATAACCATAAGTAAATTATATACAAATAGAGCACCCTCCCCAAAACACCCTCCAAGAGCCTCACTATTTGCCTCAATATATTTTAGAATAATACCAGAATCCTAATATTTAGGGAGCCAAATCGCTCCCTATTTTTTTAGGGCCCCCACCCGATAATTATAAATCAATTATATACAAATTGTGCACTCCTCCCCAAACCCTCCAAGTATCTCGTTAAGTGCCTCCCTATTTTTGGACTCACTACCAGACTACCGATATTTGGGGAGCCAAACTCGCTTCGTATTTTCTCAAGACCCTAACTTGACAATCATAAGTAAATTATATAAAAATCGAGCATTCCTTTCCAAAACACTCTTCTAAAGTTTACCAATATACTTTTCTTATTTTATGATCACTACCAGACTCCTTATATTTGGGAAACAAAAATCACTCCCTATTTTCTCAAGACTCTAACCTAACAACCATAAGTAAATTATATATAAATCGAGCACTATAGCCCAAAACATCCTCCTAGAGTCTCGTTATGTTCCTCTCTATTTTTTGGATAGCTACCCAATTTCCTATATTTGGGGAGCCAAAATTGTTTCCTATTTTTTAAGGACCCCTACTCATCAATCATAACTAAATTATATATAAATTGGGCACTTCCCTCTGAACATAAGCTATCCTATTTTAGGAATCGTTACCAAACTCACTATATTTGGGGAACCAAAATCACTTTCTATTTTCTTTGCACTCCCACTTGATAATCATAAGTAAATTTTATATAAATAGAGCACTCTCCCCCAAGCACTCTCCAAGAGACTAGCCATTTGCCTTTATATTTTTGGAATTACTAAAAAAACTCTCTATATTTAGGGAGCTAAAATCACTCCCTAATTTATCAGGACCTCTATCCGATAACCATATGTAAATTATATACAAATCGAACCCACTTTTCAGAAATACCCTCAACGAGCCTACTCTTGTGCCTTCCTACTTTTGGGATTGCTACTAGATTCTCGATAATTAGAGAGCCAAAATTGTTCTTTCTTTTTATAGGACCCCCCACCAAATAACCATAAGAAAATTATATATAAATCGAGCATTGCTCCCTAAAATACCCTTCAATAGCCTCATCATTTTGCTTTATATTTTTTGTATCGCTACCAGAATTCTTATATTTTGGGATCCAAAATTACTCCCTATTTTTTTCGGACCCCTACCAGACAACCATAAGTAAATTATATACAAATAGAGCACCCTCCCGAAAACACTATCCAAGAACCTCCCTATTTGCCTCTATATAATTTGGAATAATACCAGACTCCCTATATTTGGGGAGCCAAAATCGCTATCTATTTTTTAAGGACCCCTACTCGATAATTATAAATCAATTATATACAAATTAAGCACTCCTTCACAAACCCTCTAAGTACCTCATTATGTGCCTCCCTATTTTTGTACTTACTACCATACTACGTATATTTAGGGAGCCAAACTCGCTTTCTATTTTTTCAAGACCCTAACTCGATAATCATAAATAAATTATATAAAAATCGAGTATTTCTTTCCAAAATACCCTTCCAAAGTTTACCAATATGCTTCTTTTTTTTTGAGATCACTACCAGACTCCTATATTTGGGAAGTCAAAATCACTCCCTATTTTCTCAAGACCCTAACCTAACAACAATAAGTAAATTATATACTAATCGAGCACTACTCTCCAAAATATCCTCCTAGAGTCTTGTCATGTTTCTCTCTATTTTTTGAATCGCTACCCAATTCCCTATAATTGAGGAGCCAAAATTATTTCCTATTTTTTAAGGGCCCCTATCTAATAATCATATCTAAATTTTATACAAATTGAGCACTTTCCTCTGAGTATAAGCTTTCCTATTTTTGGAATCGTTACCAAACTTACTATATTTGGAGAATAAAAATCGCTCTTTATTTTCTTAGGACTCTAACTTGATAATCAGAAGTAAATTTCATATAAATCAAGCACTCTCCCCATTCACCCTCTAAGAGACTCACCATGTTCCTTTATATTTTTGGAATTGCTACAAAACTCCCTATATTCAGGGAGCCAAAATCGCTCCCTATTTTCTCAGAACCTCTACCCGGTAACCATTAGTAAATTATATATAAATCGAATATACCTTCGTAAAACACCCTCAAGGAGCCTCCCCTTGTGCCTTCATACTTTTAGGATTACTACTAGATTCTCTATATTTAGGAAGCCAAAAATGTTCTTTATTTTCATAGGACCCCTCACCAAATAACTATAAGAAATTATATATAAATCAAGCACTGCTCCCTAAAACACCCTCCAATAGCCTCATCATTTGCTCTATATTTTTTTGATCACTACCAGAATCCTTATATTTGGGGAGCCAAAATTACTCCCTATTTTTTTTCGGACCCTTACCAGACAACCATAAGTAAATTATATACAAATCAACCACCCTTCCTAAAATACCCTCCAAGTAAATCACTATTTATCTCAATAGATTTTAGAATAATACCAGACTCCCTATATTTAGAGAACCAAAATCGCTCCCTATTTTTTCAGGACCCCCACCCAATAATTATAAATCAATTTTATAAAAATTTAGCACTCTTTTCCAAACCCTCCAAGTATCACGATATGTGCCTTCATATTTTAGGCTCACTACCAAACTACCTATATTTAGGGAGCCAAACTCACTTCCTATTTTCTCAAGACCCTAACTGGATAATCATAAGTAAAATATGCAAAAATTGAGCATTCCTTTCCAAAATACCTTTCCAAAGTTTACCAATATATGTTCCTTTTTTGAGATCACTACCAGACTCCCTATATTTGGGAATCCAAAATCACTCGGTATTTTCTCAAGATCCTAACCTAACAACCATAAGTAAATTATAGACAAATCAAGTACTACTCCCCAAAACATCCTCCTAGAGTCTCACCATATTCCTTCGTATTTTTTGGATCACTAACCAATTCCCTATATTTAGGGAGTCAAAATTGTTTCATATTTTTTAAAGACCCTACCCGATAATCATAACTAAATTATAAACAAATTGAGGACTTCTCTCTAAATATATGCTTTCTAATTTTGGAATCATTACTAAACTCGCTATATTTAGGGAACCAAAATCGCTCTTTATTTTTTTTAGGGCTCTCATTTGATAATCATAAGTAAATTTTATATAAATCAAGCACTCACCCCAAAGCATCCTCCAAGAGACTCGCTATATGCCTTTATATTTTTGGAATTGCTACTAAACTCCCTATATTTAGGGAGCCAAAATCACTCCCTATTTTCTCTTGACCTATACCTGGTAACCATAAGTAAATTATATACAAATCAAACATACCTTCTTGAAACACCCTCAAGGAGCTTACTATTGTGTCTTTCTACTTTGGGAATTGCTACTAGATTCTTTATATTTAAGGAGCCAAATTTTTCCTTAGTTTCATAGGACCCCCCACCAAATAACCAAAAGAAAATTATATAAAAATCAAGTCCTTCACCCTAAAACACCCTCCAATAGCCTTATCATTTGCTCTATATGTTTTGGATCGCTACCAGAATCCTTATATTTGGGGAGCCATAATTACCCCTGTTTTTTTCGGACCCCTTCCAGACAACTATAAGTAAATTATATACAAATTGAGCACTCTCCCCAAAATACCATCAACAAGCTTCGCTATTTGCCTTAATATATTTTGGAATAATACCAGACTGCCTATATTTGTGGAGCCAAAATTGCTCCTTATTTTTTCAGGACCCCCACCCGATAATTATAAATCAATTATATAGAAGAGTTGGCAAAGCAACTGATGCTTTGGTGACGAGGTTGTAGGTTCAACTCTTCCTCCCCTCGATTTACCCAGGAGTGAAGTGGGAATTGCCGAGTGGGGCTTCACTCCCTGAGGGATTAGTCCGAGCCTGAAGTGGGCTATTGCCCGAAAGGTTTCGGGACACCCTCAAATCTCAAAAAAAAAAATATATATATATATATATATATATATAAAAATTAAGCACTCCTTCCCAAACCCTCCAAGTGCCTCTTTATGTACCTCCCTATTTTTGCACTCACTACCAAATTACCAATATTTGGGAAGCCAAACTCGCTTTCTATTTTCTCAAGACTCTAACTCGACAATCATAAGTAAATTATACAAAAATAAAGTACTCATTTCCAAAACACCCTTCCAAAGTTTACCAATATGCTTTTCTTTTTATGAGATCGCTACTAGACTCCCTATATTTGGAAAGCCAAAATCACTCCCAATTTTCTCAAGATACAAACCTAACAACCATAAGTAAATTATATACAAATCAAGGAGTACTCTCCAAAACATCCTCCTAGAGTCTCAACATGTTCCTCTCTATTTTTTGAATTGCTACTCAATTCACTATATTTGGGGAGCCAAAATTGTTTCCTATATTATAAGGACCATACCCGATAATCATAACTAAATTATATACAAATTAAGCACTTCTCTCTGAATATAAGCTTTCCTTTTTTTGGAATCATTACCAAACTTACTATATTTGGGGAACCAAAATCGCTCTTTATTTTCTTAGGACTCTTACTTGATAATTATAAGTAAATTTTATATAAATCGTGTACTCTCCCCCAGGCACCCTCTAAGAGACTCACCATGTGTCTTTATATTTTTATAATTGCTACCAAACTTCCTAAATTTGGGGAGCCAAAATCGTTCCCTATTTTCTCAGGACCTCTATCCGATAACCATAAGTAAATTATATACAAATCAAACTGACCTTCCTGAAACACCCTCAATAAGCCTCCCTTTGTGCCTTCCTACTTTTGGGATTGCTACTAGATTCTCTATATTTTGAGATCACTACTAGACTCCCTATTTTTGGAAAATAAAAATCACTTTCTATTTTCTCAAGACCCTAACCTAACAACCATAAGTAAATTATATATAAATCGAGCACTATAGCCCAAAACATCCTCCTAGAGTCTCGTTATATTTCTCTCTATTTTTTGGATCGTTGCCCAATTTTCTATATTTGGGGAGCCAAAATTGTTTCCTATTTTTTAAGGACCCCTACCCGACAATCATAACTAAATTATATATAAATTGAGCACTTCTCTCTGAACATAAGCTATCATATCTAAGGAATCGTTACTAAACTCACTATATTTGGGGAACCAAAATCACTTTCTATTTTTTTAGGACTCTCACTTGATAATTATAAGTAAATTTTATATAAATAGAGCACTCTCCCCCAAGCACCCTCCAAGAGACTAGCTATTTGCCTTTATATTTTTAGAATTACTAAAAAACTCCCTATATTTGGGGAGCCAAAATCGCTCCCTAATTTATCAAGACCTCTATCCGGTAACCATAAGTAAATTATATACAAATCGAACCCACCTTCTAGAAATACCCTCAACGAGCCTACTCTTGTGCCTTCCTACGTTTGGGATTGCTACTAGATTCTCTATAATTAGAGAGCCAAAATCGTTCTTTATTTTCATAGGACCCCCCACAAAATAATTATAAGAAAATTATATATAAATCGAGTACTGCTCCCTAAAACACCCTCCAATAGCCTCATCATTTGCTTTGTAGTTTTTGTATCGTTACCATGATTCTTATATTTTGGGATCCAAAATTACTCTCTATTTTTTTCGGACCCCTACCATACAACCATAAGTAAATTATATACAAATAGAGCACCCTCCTGAAAACACCCTTCAAGAGCCTCGCTATTTGCCTCTAAATATTTTGGAATAATACCAGACTCCCTTTATTTGGGGAGCAAAAATCGCTATCTATTTTTTAATGACCCCTACTCAATAATTATAAATCAATTATATACAAATTAAGCACTCCTTCCCAAACCCTCTAAGTGCCTCATTATATGCCTCCCTATTTTTGTACTCACTACCATACTACGTATATTTAGGGAGCCAAACACGCTTTCTATTTTTTCAAGACCCTAACTCGATAATCATAAATAAATTATATAAAAATCGAGTATTTCTTTCCAAAATACCCTTCCAAAGTTTACCAATATGCTTTTTTTTTTTTGAGATCACTACCAGACTCCTATATTTGGGAAGTCAAAATCACTCCCTATTTTCTCAAGATCCTAACCTAACAACCATAAGTAAATTATATACTAATCGAGCACTACTCCCCAAAATATCCTTCTGGAGTCTTGTTATATTCCTCTCTATTTTTTGAATCGCTACCCAATTCCCTATATTTGAGGATCCAAAATTATTTTCTATTTTTTAAAGACCCCTATCCAATAATCATATCTAAATTGTATACAAATTGAGCACTTCCCTCTGAACATAAGCTTTTCTATTTTTGGAATCATTACCAAACTTACTATATTTGGAGAACCAAAATCGCTCTCTATTTTTTTAGGACTCTAACTTGATAATCAGAAGTAAATTTTATATAAATCGAGCATTTTCCCCATGCACGCTCTAAGAGACTCTCCCCCAGGCACCCTCCAAGAGACTAGCCATTTGCCTTTATATTTTGGAATTGCTAAAAAACTCCCTATATTTAGGGAGCCAAAATCGCTCCCTATTTTATCAGGACCTCAATCCGGTAACCATAAGTAAATTATATACAAATCAAACCCACCTTCCAGAAACACCCTCAACGAGCCTACTCTTGTGCCTTCCTATATTTGGGATTGCTACTAGATTCTCTATAATTAGAGAGCCAAAATTGTTCTTTATTTTTATAGGACCCCCCACTAAATAACCATAATAAAATTATATACAAATCGAGCACCCTTCCCAAAACACTCTCAAAGAGTATGGCTATTTGCCTCAATATATTTTAGAATAATACTAGACTCCCTATATTTAGGGAGCCAAAATCACTCCCTATTTTTTCAGGACCCCTACCCGATAATTATAAATCAATTATATACAAATTGACCACTCCTTCCTAATCCCTCCAAGTGCCTTGTTATGTGCCATCCTATTTTTACACTCACTACCAGACTACCTATATTTGGGTAGCCAAACTTGCTTCCTATTTTCTCAAGACCCTAACTTGACAATCATAAGTAAATTATATAAAAATCGAGCATTTCCTTCTAAAACATCCTTCCAAAGTTTACCAATATACTTTCCCTTTTTTGAGATCATTACCAGACTCCCTATATTTGGAAAGCCAAAATCACTTCCTATTTTCTCAAGACCCTAACATAACAACCATAAGTAAATTATATACAAATTGAACACTATTTTCCAAAATATCCTCCGAGAGTCTTGTCATGTTCTTCTCTATTTTTTGAATCGCTATCCAATTCCCTATATTTGGGGAACCAAAATTATTTCCAATTTTTTAAGGACCCCTACCCAATAATCATAACTAATTTATATACAAATGGACCACTTCTCTCTAAACATAAGCTTTACTATTTTTGGAATCATTACCAAACTTACTATATTTGGGGAACCAAAATCACTCTTTATTTTCTTAAAACTCTAACTTGATAATCATAAGTAAATTTTATATAATTAGGAATCCTGTAACTTATTTGGGTGAGCTTCTGTTCTCACAATCTGGGTTAGAGGTAAATGAGACCCTATTAGGTTGAGTATCTGCTTACTCATTCTGAGTTAAGCTGAGGACTGTAACTGATTCTTTTGTCCAGTTATATAATATATTAGCTTTTTACCTCTCAAAAAAAAAAAAAGTGTTCGCTCTGTGCCTTCATAATTTTTGAATTGCTACCAAACTTCCAATATTTGGGGCACCAAAATCACTCCCAATTATCTCAGGACCTCTACCCGGTAACCATAAGTAAATTATATATAAATCAAAAATATCTTACTAAAACATCCTTAAGGAGTCTCACCTTGTGCCTTCCAACTTTTGGGATTACTACTAGATTCTCTATATTTAGGAAGCCAAAATTATTCTTTATTTTCATAGGATCCCCCACCAAATAACCATATAAAAATTATATATAAATCGAGTACTACTCCCTAAAATACCCTCCAATAGCCTCATCATTTGTTCTATATTTTTTGGATTACTACCAGAATCATTATATTTGGGGAGCAAAAATTACTTACCATTTTCTTCAGACTACTACCAGACAACCATAAGTAAATTATATACAAATTGAGCACCCTTCTCAAAACACCCTCCAAGATCCTCCCTATTTGCCTCAATATATTTTGGAATAATACCGGACTCCCTATATTTGGAGAGCCAAAATCGCTCCCTATTTTTTCAGGACCACCACCTGATAATTATAAATCAATTATATACAAATTGAGCACTCCTTTCTAAACCCTCCAAGTGTCTCGCTATGTGCATCTCTATTTTTGGACTCACTACCAAACTACCTATATTTGGAGAGCCAAACTTATTTCCTATTTTCTCAAAACCCTAACTCGATAATCATAAGTAAATTATACAAAAATCAAGCATTCGTTTCCAAAATATCTTTCCCAAGTTTACCAATATGCTTTTATTTTTTGATATCACTATCAGACTCCCTATATTTGGGAAGCCAAAATAACTCCATATTTTCTCAAGATCCTAACTTAACAACCATAAGTAAATTATCTACAAATCGAGTACTACTCCCCAAAATATCCTCCTAGAGTCTCACCTTGTTCCTCTCTATTTTTTGGATTACTACCTAATTCTATATACTTAGGGAGCCAAAATTATTTCCTATTTTTTAAGGGCACCCCTTCTCGATAATCATAACTAAATTATATACAAATTGAGCACTTCTCTCTAAATATAAGCTTTCTAATTTTGGTATCATTACCAAACTCACTATATTTGGGGAACCAAAATTGCTCTCTATTTTCCTAGGACTCTCATTTGATAATCAAAACTAAATTTCATATAAATCAAGCACTCTCCTCCAAGTATCCTCCAAGAGACTCGCCATGTACCTTCATATTTTTGGAATTGCTACCATAGTCTATATATTTAGAGAGCCAAAATCATTTCCTATTTTCTCGTGACCTCTACCTAGTAACCATAAGTAAACACCCTCAAGAAGCCTCCCTTTGTGCCTTCCTACTATGGTATTGCTATTTGATTCTCTATATTTTGGGAGCCAAAATTATTCTTTATTTTTATAGGACCCCCCTCCAAATAACCATAAGAAAATTATACATAAATTGAGCATTGCTCCCTAAAATACCCTCCAATAGCCTCATTATTTGCTCTATATTTTTTGGATCTTTACCAGAATCCTTATATTTGGGGAGCCATAATTACTCCCTATTTTTTTTGGACCTCTACTAGACAACCATAAGTAAATTATATATAAATCGAGCACCCTTCCCAAAATACCATCCAAGAGCCTCGCTATTTGCCTTAATATATTTTGAAATAATAGCAGACTCTCTATATTTGGGGAGCCAAAATTGCTTCCTATTTTTTCAAGACCCCTACCTGATAATTATAAATTAATTATATAGAAATTAAGTGCTTATTTCCAAACCCTCCAAGTGCCTCATTATGTCCCTCTGTATTTTTTGACTCACTACCAGACTACCTATATTTGGGGAGCCAAACTCGCTTACTATTTTTTCAAGACACTAACTCAATAATTATAAGTAAATTATATAAAAATCAAGCATTACTTTCCAAAACACCCTTCCAAAGTTTACCAATATGCTTTCCTTTTTATGAGATCACTATCGGACTCCCTATATTTGGGAAGTCAAAATCACTCCCTATTTTCTCAAGACCCTAACCTAACAACCATAAGTAAATTATATATAAGTCAAGGACTACTCTGCAAAATATCCTCGTAGAGTCTCGTAATGTTCCTCTCTATTTTTTAGATTACTACCTAATTTACAATATTTGGGGAGCCAAAATTATTTCCTATATTTTAAGGACCCCTACCCGACAATCATAACTAAATTATATACAAATTAAGTACTTCTCTCTAAACATAAGCTTTCCTATTTTTGAAATCATTACAAAACTCACTATATTTAGGGAACCAAAGTTGCTCTTTATTTTCTTAGGACTCTCACTTGATAATCATAAATAAATTTTATAAAAATCAAGCACTCTTCGCCAAGCACCCTCCAAAAGACTTTCCATGTGCCTTTATATTTTTGGAATTATTACCAAACTTCTTATATTTGGGAAGCCAAAATCGCACCCTATTTTCTCAGGACCTCGACCCGGTAACCATAAGTAAATTATATACAAATCGAACATAGCTTTCTGAAACACACTCAAGGAGGCTCCCCTCCCCTTGTGCCTTTCTACTTTTGGAACTGCTAGTAGATTCTCTATATTTAGGGAAACAAAATTGTTCATTATTTTCATAGGACCCCCCACCAAATAACCATAAGAAAACTATATATAAATTGGGTACTGCTCCCTAAAACATTATCCAATAGCCTCATCTTTTGCTCTATATTTTTTGGATAGCTACTAGAATCATTATATTTGGGGAGACAATATTACTCCCTATTTTTTTCGAATACCTACTAGACAACCATAAGTAAATCATATAAAAATCAAGCACCATCCATAAAACACCCTCCAAGAACCTCGCTATTTGCCTCAATATATTTTGGAATAATACCAGACTCCCTATATTTGGGGAGCCAAAATCACTCCCTATTTTTTCAGGACCCCTACCTGATAATTATAAATCAATTATATACAAATTGAGCACTCTTTTCCAAACCCTCAAAGTGCCTCGTTATATGCCTCCCTATTTTTGACTCACTACCAGACTACCTATATTTGGGGGGCTAAACTCGCTTTCTATTTTCTCAAGACCCTAACTCAATAATCATAAGTAAATTATATAAAAATCGAGTATTCCTTTCCAATACATCTTTCCAAAGTTACCAATATGTTTTTTATTTTTTAAGATCACTACCAGACTCCCTATATCTAGGAAGCCAAAACTACTTCCTATTTTCGCAAGACCCTAACCTAACAACCATAAGAGAATTATATATAAATCAAGCACTACTTTTCAAAACATTCTCCTAGAGTCTTGTCATATTCCACTTTTTTTTTGAATCGCTACCCAAATCCCTATATTTGTGGGGCCAAAATTATTTCCTATTTTTTAAGGATTCCTACTTGGTAAAAATAACTAAATTATATACAAATTGAGTACTTTTCTCTTAACATAAGTTTTCCTATTTTTGGAATCGTTACTAAAGTCACTATATTTGGAGAACCATAATTATTTACTATTTTCTTAGGACTCTCACTTGATAATCATAAGTAAATTTTATATAAATTGAGCACTCTTTCCTAAGCACTCTCTGAGTGACTCGCCATGTACCTTTATATTTTTGGAATTTCTACAAACTTTATATATTTGGAGAGCCAAAATCGCTCCTTATTTTCTTAGGACCTCTACCCGATAACCATAAGTAAATTATATACAAATGGAACATACCTTCCTGAAATACCCTCAAGGAGCCTCCCCTTGTGACTTCCTACCTTTGGGATTGCTATAAGGTTCTCTATATTTAGGAAGCAAAAATTGTTCTTTATTTTTATAGGACCCCCCCACCACATAACCATAAGAAAATTATATATAAATCAATCACTGCTCCCAAAAATAATTCCAATAGCCTCATAATTTGCTCTATATTTTTTAGATCTCTACCAGAATCCTTATATATAGGGAGCCAAAATTACTCCTTATTTTTTTTGGACACCTACTAGATAATCATTTATAAATTATATATAAATCAAGCATCCTCCCTAAAACACCCACCAAGAGTCTCACATTTGCCTCAATATATTTTGAAATAATACCAGACTCCTTATATTTGGGGGGCCAAAATCGCTCCCTATTTTTTTAGGACCCCCACCCGATACAAAATACCCGCCAAGTGGCTCACTATTTGCCTCAATATATTTTGGAATAATACCAGACTCCCTATATTTGGAGTACCAAAATCGCTCCATAATTTCTCAGGACCCTTACCCGATAATTATAAACCTATATACAAATTGAGCACTCCTTCCCAAACCCTCTAAGTGCCTTGTTATGTGCCTCCCTATTTTTGCACTCACTACTAGACTATCTAAATTTGGGGAGCCAAACTCACTTCCTATTTTCTCAAGACCCTAACTCGAGAATCAAAAGTAAATTATATTAAAATCGAGCATTTTTTTCCAAAATATCCTTCCAAATTTACCAATATGCTTTTCTTTTTTTGAGATCACTATCAAACTCCCTATATTTGGGAAGTAAAAATCACTCCCTATTTTCTCAAGACCTAGCCTAACGACTATAAGTAATTTATATACAAATTGAGCACTACTTCCCAAAACTTTCTCTTAGAGTCCTGTCATGTTCTTCTCTAATTTTTAAATCACTACCCAATTCCCTATATTTGTGTAGCCAAAATTATTTCTTATTTTTTAAGGACCCCTACCCAATAATTATAACTAAATTATATACAAATTGAGCACTTTTCTTTGAACATAGGCTTTTCTATTTTTGGAATCGTTACCAAACTTACCATATTTGGGGAACCAAAATCGCTCACTATTTTCTTAGGACTCTAACCTGAAAATCATAAGTAAATTTTATATAAATCGAGCACTCTCCCCCAAGCACCCTCCAAGAGACTAGCCATGTGCCTTTATATTTTTGGAATTACTACCAAACTCCCTATATTTGAAGAGCCAAAATTGCTCTTTATTTTCTCAGGAGCTCTAACCGATAACCATAAGTAAATAATATACAAATCAAACATACCTTCCTAAAACACCCTCAAGGAACCTTCCCTTGTGCCTTCTTAATTTTGTGATTGCTACTAAATTCTCTATATTTAGGGAGCCAAAATTATTCTTTATTTTTATTGGACCCCTCACCAAATAACCATAAGAAAATTATATATAAATTGAGCACTACTCCTTAAAACACCCTCCAATAGCCTCATCATTTACTCTATATTTTTTGGATCGCTACCAGAATCCTTATATTTGGGGAGCCAAAATTACTACCTATTTTTTTCAGACCTAAACTTGACAACCATAAGTAAATTATATACAAATCAAGTACCCTCCCCAAAACACCCTCTAAAAGCCTCGCTATTTGACTCAATATATTTTGGAATAATACCAGACTCTATATATTTTTGGAGCCAAAATTGCTCCCTATTTTTTCAGGACCCCTACTTGATAATTATAAATCAGTTATATACAAATTGAGCACTCCTTTCCAAACCCTCCAAGTACCTCGCTATATGTGTCCCTATTTTTGGACTCACTACCAGACTACCTATATTTGGGGAGCCATACTTACTTCCTATTTTCTCAAGATCCTAACTCGATAATCATAAGTAAATTATAGAAAAATTGAACATTACTTTCCAAAACACCTTTCCAAAGTTTACCAATATGCTTTTCTTTTTTTGAGATCTCTATCAGACTCCCTATATTTGGGAAGCTAAAATCACTCTCTATTTTCTCAAGACCCAAACCTAACAACCATAATCAAATTATATACAAATTGAGCACTACTCCCAAAAATATTCTCATAGAGACTCACCATATTTCTCTCAATTAATTTGGATTGCTACCTATTTCCCTATATTTATGGAGCCAAAATTATTTCTTATTTTTCAAGAACCCCTATCCGACAATCATAACTAAATTATATACAAATTGAGCACTTCTCCCTATATATAAGCTTTCTAATTTTGGAATCGTTACTAAACTCACTATATTTGGGGAACCAAAAAAACTTTATATTTTCTAAAAATTCTTATTTAATAATCATAAGTAAATTTTATATAAATCGAACACTCTTTGCTAAGCATCCTCTAAGAGACTCGTCATGTGTCTTTATATTTTTGGAATTACTATGAAACTTCTTATATTTAGGGAGCCAAAATCGCTCTATATTTTCTTAGGATCACTATCTGGTAACTATAAGTAAATTATATACAAATCGAACTTACCTTCCGGAAACACCCTCAAGGAGCCTCCCTTTATGCCTTCCTACTTTTGGGATTGCTACTAGATTCTCTATAGTTAGAGAGCCAAAATTGTTCTTGATTTTCATAGGACCCCCCACCAAATAACCATAAGAAAATTATATATAAACCGAGCACTACTCCTAAAACACCCTCCAATAGCCTTATCTTTTGCTCTATATTTTTTAGATCGCTACCATAATCCTTATAATTGGGGAGCTAAAATTATTCCCTATTTTTTTCGACCCCCTACAAGGCAACAATAAATAAATTATATACAAATGAGCACCCTCCCCAAAACACCATCTAAGAACCTCACTATTTGTCTCAATATATTTTGGAATAATACCATACTCTCTATATTTGGGGAGCCAAAATTGCTCCCTATTTTTTAGGAACCCCACCCGATAATTATAAATCAATTATATATATATTGAGTACTCCTTCCAAAACCCTCCAAGTGCCTTGTTATGTGTCTCCTTATTTTTAGACTCACTACCAAACTACCTATATTTGGAGAGCCAAACTCGCTTCCTATTTTCTTAAGACCCTAACTCGATAATCATAAGTAAATTATATTAAAATCGAGCATTTATTTCCAAAACACCCTTCCAAAGTTTACCAATATACTTTTCTTTTATGGAGATCACTACTAGACTCCCTATATATGGGAAGCCAAAATCACTCCCTATTTTCTCAAGACCCTAACTTAATAACCATAAGTAAATTATAAACAAATCAAGGACTACTCCTAAAAAATCGTTCGAGAGTGTCATCATGTTCCTCTCTAATTTTTGAATCGCTACCTAATTCACTATATTTGGGGAGCCAAAATTATTTCCTATATTTTAAGGACCTCGACCCGACAAGCATAACTAAAGTATATACAAATTAAGCACTTCTCCCTGAACATAAGCTTTCTTATTTTTAGAATCGTTACCAAACTCACTATATTTGGGGAACCAAAATTGCTCTCTATTGTCTTTAGACTCTATCCCAAGTACGCTCCAAGACACTCGCCATGTGCCTTCATATTTTTGAAATTGCTACCAAACTCTCTATATTTGGGGAGCCAAAATTGCTCTCTTTTTTCTCAGGACCTTTACCCGGTAATCATAAGTAAATTATATACAAATTGGACACACCTTCCTGAAACATACTCAAGGAAACTCCTTTTGTGCCTTCCTACTTTTGGGATTGCTATTAGATTCTCTATATTTAGGGAGCCAAAATTGTTCTATATTTTCTTTAGACCACCCACCAATTAACCATTAGAAAATTATATATAAATCGAGCACTACTCCTAAAAATACCCTCTAATAGCCTTATTATTTTCTTTATATTTTTTGGATCGCTACCAAAATCCTTATATTTGGGGAGCCAATATTACTCCCTATTTTTTTCGGACCCTTACCAGACAACCATAAGTAAATTATATACAAATCGAGTACCCTCCCCAAAACCTCCTCCAAGAGCCTCTCTATTTGTCTCAATATATTTTGGAATAATACCAGACTCCCTATATTTGGGGAGCCAAAATCACTTCCTATTTTTTCAGGACCCCTATCTGATAATTATAAATCAATTATATACAAATTGAGCACTCCTTCCCAAACCCTCAAAAGGTCTTATTATGTGCCTCCCTACGTTTGGACTCACTACCAAACTACCTATATTTGGGAAGCCAAACTCGCTTTTTATTTTCTCAAGACCCTAACTCGACAATCATAAGTAAATTATAAAAAAATTGAGCATTCCTTTCCAAAACATCCTTCCAAAGTTTACCAATATACTTTCTTTTTTTTGAAATCACTATCAGACTCCCTATATTTAGGAAGCCAAAATTACTCTCTATTTTTGCAAGACCCTAACCTAACAACCATAATTAAATTATATACAAATCGAGCACTACTTCTCAAAACATCCTCCTAGAGTCTCATCATGTTCCTCTCTATTTTTTAAATCACTACCTAATTCCCAATATTTGGGGAGCCAAAATTATTTCCTATTTTTTAAGGACCCCTACCTAATAATTATAACTAAATTATATACAAATTGAGTACTTCTCTCTAAATATGAGCATTCCTATTTTTGGAATCGTTACCAAACTCACTATATTTGAGAAACCAAAATCACACTATATTTTCTTAGGACTCTAACTTGATAATCATAAGTAAATTTTATATAAATCGAGTGCTTTCCATTAATCACCCTCTAAAAGCCTCACCATGTGCCTTCATATTTTAGAAATTGCTACCAAACTCCCGATATTTGGGGAGCCAAAATCGCTTCCTATTTTCTCAAGATCTCTACCCGGTAACCATAAGTAAATTATATACAAATCAAACATACCTTCCTGAAATACACTCAAGGAGCCTCCCCTTATGTCTTCCTACTCTTGGGATTGCTACTAGATTCTCTATATTTAGGGAGCCAAAATTATTTATTTTCATAGGACCCCCATACCAAATAATCATAAGCAAAATATATATAAATCAAGTACTACTCCCTAAAATACCCTCCAAAAGTCTTATTCTTTGCTCTATATTTTTTGGATCGCTACCAAAATCCTTATATTTGGGGAGCCAAAATTATTCTATATTTTTTTTGGACCCCTACCAGACAACCATAAGTAAATTATATACAAATCAAGCACGCTCCCAAAGACACTAGGGGTATGCAGGATCCAAACCAAACCGACCAAACCGACCGAACCAAGCCAAACCGACCGAATTTGATCAGTTTCGACACACTCAACGGATCGGATTGGATCAGGATTTCTCAAAACCGATATGATTGGATCAGTTATCGGATTTATCAATTAAAAACCGACCTAAACCGAACCAAACCGAACCGTACTCCGGTTTATAATTTACTAATTTAGTGGTAACTGTTATGAACTTTTGTTTAATTGTTAAAACCATACTTTGTAGTTTTTAATATTTGATGGATATGAATATTGTGGACATAATGGTATTGTTCTTGATAACTTGGTATTTTGGTAAGTAATGTAGTATCATTGTATAATTTTTGAAATAATCATTTTAAAGTTGAAACTATGTCCAAATAAAAAAAAAAATAGTAAGCATATGGACCAAAGCCCAAACCGACCATCCAATCCAATCTAAACTGACTTTAATTGGATTGGATTGGATTGGATTCCAGACTCAATCGGTTTGGATCATATTGCAAATTCTCAAAACCGACCTAGGTTGGATCGGTTTGGGTTTTGCCTAAATAGGTCGGTTTTGAACCGATGCACACCCCTAAAAGACACCCTCTAAGAGCCTCACTATTTGCCTTAATATATTTTGGAATAATACCAGACTCCCTATATTTGGGGAGCCAAAATCGCTCCCTAATTTTTTAGGACCCCCACCCGATAATTATAAATCAATTATATACAAATTGAGCACTCCTTCCTAAACCCTCTAAGTGCCTAATTTATATACCTCCCTATTTTTGGACTCACTACCAGACTACCTAGATTTGGGGCGCCAAACTCGCTTCCTATTTTCTCAAAACCCTAAATCAACAATCATAAGTAAATTATACAAAAATCATACATTCCTTTTAAAAACACCCTTCCAAAGTTTACCAATATGCATTTTTTTTTTAGATTACTATCAGACTCCCTATATTTGGGAAGCAAAAGTCACTCCGTATTTTCTCAAGACCCTAAACTAATAACCATAAGTAAATTATATATAAATCAATCACTACTCCCAAAAATATCCTCCTAGAGGCTCGTCATATTCCTCTATAATTTTTTTGATCACTACCCAATTTCCTATATTTGGGGAGCCAAAATTATTTCCTATTATTTAAGAACCCCTACTCGGTAATTATAACTAAATTGAATATAATTTGAGCACTTCTCTCTGAATATAAGCTTTTTTATTTTTGGAATCATTACCAAACTCACTATATTTAGGGAACCAAAACCGCTCCCTATTTTCTTAGGACTCACACTTGATAATCACAAGTAAATTTTATATAAATCGAGCACTTTCCCCCAAGCATCCTCCAAGAGACTCACCATGTGCCTTCATATTTTTGGAATTACTACCAAACTCCCTATATTTGGGGAGCCAAAATCGCTCCATATTTTCTCTAAACCTCTACCCGATAACCATAAGTATATTATATATAAATCGAAAACACCTTCTTGAAATACCCTCAAGGAGCTTGCCCTTGTACCTTCCTACTTTTGGGATTGTTACTAGATTCTCTATATTTAGAAAGCCAAAATTATTCGTTATTTTTATAGGACCCTCCAACCAAATAACAATAAGAAAATTAAATATAAACCAAGCACTGCTCCCTAAAACACCATCCAATAGCCATATATTTGTTCTAAATTTTTTGGATCGCTACCAGAATCCTTATATTTGGCGAGCCAAAATTACTTCCTTTTTTTTTTGACCCCTACCAGATAACTATAAGTAAATTATATACAAATCGAGCACACTCCTCAAAACACGCTACAAGTGCCTCGCTATTTGCCTCAACATATTTTGGAATAGTACCAGGCTCCATATATTTAGGGAGCCAAAATTGCTCCCTATTTTTTCAGGACCCCCACCCGATAATTATAAATCAATTATATACAAATTGAGTACTCCTTCCCACACCCTCCAAGTGCCTTGTTATGTACCTCCTTATTTTTGGACTCACTATCAGACTACCTATATTTGGGGAGCCAAACTCGCTTCCTATTTTCCTAATACCCTAACTCGTTAATCATATATAAATTATATAAAAATCGAGCATTCTTTTCTAAAACACCCTTCCAAAGTTTACCAATATGCTTTTCTTTTTTTGAGATCACTACCAGACTTCTTATATTTAGTAAGTAAAAATCACTCCGTATTTTCTCAAGATCCTAACCTAACAACCATAAGTACATTATATATAAATCAAGCACTACTTCCCAAAATATCCTCCAAGAGTCTTAAAATATTCCTCTTTATTTTTTTAATCACTACCTAATTTCCTATATTTGGGGAGCCAAAATTATTTTCTATTTTTTAAGGACCCCTACTCGATAATCAAAACTAAATTAAATACAAATTAAACACTTCTCTCTGAATATAAGCTTTTCTATTTTTGTAATCATTACCAAACTCACTATATTTAGGGAATCAAAACTGTTCTCTATTTTCTTAGGACTCTCACTTGATAATCATAAGTAAATTTTATATAATTCGAGCACTCTCCCCCAAGCACCTTTCAAGAGACTCGCTATGTGCTTTTATATTTTTAGAATTGTTATAAAACTCTTTATATTTGGGGAGCCAAAATCGATCCCTATTTTTTTAGGACCTCTACCCGGTAACCATAAGTAAATTATATACAAATCAAGCAAACCTTCCTGAAACACCCTTAAGGAGCCTCCCCTTGTGCCTTTCTACTTTTAGGATTGCTACTAGATTCTCTATATTTAGGGAGCCAAAATTGTTCTTTATTTTCATAGGACCCCCCACCAAATAACTATAAGAAAATTATATATAAATCAAGTACTACTCCCTAAAATACCCTCTAATAGCCTCATCATTTACTCTATATTTTTTGGATCACTACCATAATCATTATATTTGGGGAGCCAAAATTACTCCCTATTTTTTTCATATCCCTACCAGACAACCATAAGTAAATTATATGCAAATTGGGCACCCTCCCCAAAACACCCTCCAAGAACCTTGATATTTGCCTCAATATATTTTGAAATAATACTAGATTCCCTATATTTGGGGAACCAAAATCGCTTCCTATTTTTTCAGGACCCCTAACCAAAAATTATAAATCAATTATATACAAAATGAGCACTCCTTCCCAAACCCTGCAAGTGCCTTGTTATATGCCTCCCTATTTTTGGACTCACTACTAAACTACCTATATTTAGGGAGCCAAACTCGCTTTCTATTTTCTCAAGACCCTAACTCAACAATCATAAGTAAATTATATAAAAATTGAGCATTCCTTTCTAAAATACCCTTCTAAAGTTTATCAATATGCTTTACTTTTTTTGAGATCACTACCAGACTCTGTATATTTGGAAAGCCAAAATCACTCCCTATTTTCTCAAGACCCTAATCTAACAACCATAAGTAAATTATATACAAATCAAGCACTAATTCTCAAAACATCCTCCTAGAGTCTTGTCATGTTCCTCTCTATTTTTTGGATCGCTATCCAATTTTCTATATTTAGGGATCCAAAATTATTTCCCATTTTTTAAGGACCCCTACCCGACAATCATAACTAAAATATATACAAATTAAGCACTTCTTCCTAAACCCTATTTTTGATATCACTACCAGACTCCCTATATTTGGGAAGCCAAAATTACTCCCTATTTTTTAAAGACCCTAACCTAACAACCATAAGTAAATTATATAAAAATCGAGCACTATTCCCTAAAATATGCTCCTAGAGTCTCGTTATGTTCCTTTCAATTTTTTCGATCGCTACCCAATTCCCTATATTTGGGGAGCATAAATTAGGACCCCTACCCGACAATCATAACAAAATTATATACAAATTGAGCATTTATCTCTAAACTTAAGCTTTCTTATTTTTGGAATCATTACCAAATTGACTATATTTGCGGAACCAAAATCACTCTCTATTATCTTGGGACTCTCGATAATCATAAGTAAATTTTATATAAATCAAGCACTCTCCCCTAAGTGCCCTCCAAGAGACTCACTATGTGCCATCATATTTTTGAAATTGCTACCAAACTTCCTATATTTGGGGTGCCAAAATTCCTTTATATTTTCTCAGGACCTTTACTCGGTAACCATAAGTAAATTATATACAAATCGAACACATCTTCCTAAAACACCCTTAAAGAGACTCCCCTTATGTCAATTCTAACCGTTGATTTGAAGATCTCATTTGATGCACCTAGAGGTTTTAGAATCGGTTGATTTTTTGTGAGGATGATCAACATACCATAGACAACATGTCTACAAAAAATTATCCCATTCTAAAATCTCTAGGTGCATCAAAGGGTGCTAGGTTATTTGCTGGGTCAAATTTTGCTGGGTCATCCGATCCTGGCCCTATATATATATATATATATATATATATATATATATATATATATATATATATATATATATATATATATATATATATATATATATATATATATATATATATATATATATATATATATATATATATATATATATATATATATATATATATATATATATATATATATATATATATATATATATATATATATATATATATATATATATATATATAGAGAGAGAGAGAGAGAGAGAAAATGGGGTATGAGCTGACAGCTCATTGCAATTTGAGCTGCCAGCCATGTGTCAGCTTTTAAATGGTCAGATTCATTTAAAAAAAAAACTGACAGCTATTTTACACAAACCCCCCCTCCCCTCTCTCTCTCTCTCTCTCCCTCTCTCTCGTGGAAACCCGACCACCGACAGGGCTTTCCCCCTCCGGCGACGATCACACCTTAGCCCTCCGATGCCTTGCAGCCGGATCTGTCCTCCGATACCTTAGCCCGATCTATCCTCCGGCACCGATCGCCCTCCGACGACGATCGCCCTCCGACGCCTTGCAGCCGGATCGCACTCCTCCGGTCGATCTATCCTCCGGCACCGATCGTCCTCCGCCGCCGATCGCCCTCCGACGCCGATCGCCCTCCGACGCCTTGCAGCCCGATCGCCCTCCGACGCCTTGCAGCCGGATCGCACTCCTCTGGCGCCGATCGCCCTCCGATACCTTCACCTCCATCGTCGACAGCATCACCTCCGGAACCCAGCAGCCTCGCCTCCGGCGCCGATCGCAGCACCCTCCGGCGGGTCAGCACCGATCGAACCCTCTCCGGTGGTGGGGTGCCTGCCGAAAAGGCTGAGTGCGATCACCGGAGGGGGACGGGGAGCTGGAGGTTGGGGGGCTACCGGAGGGGAATGGGGGGCTGCCGGAGGGGACGGGGTTGCCGAAGGAGGATGAGGGGCCAGTGCGATTCATAGGAGGGGCTGGAGGTCGGGAAGAGGCGCGATGATAGTTTGGGAAGGGGGAGGGCGAGTGTGATTCACGGGGGGTTTTAGATCGGACGGATAATATTTTTAAATCGAACAGCTTAAAACCGGCAGCCTAATTTTGATATAGGCTGTCAGCCTATATATATATATATATATATATATATATATATATATATATATATATATATATATATATATATATATATATATATATATATATATATATATATATATATATATGGGGATGCTTAGGTGCGGTCCTATGGTCCGTGCAGTCCATGTCCGTAGCCGTCCGATGCACCGCACTGTGCATATATATATATATATATATATATATATATATATATATATATATATATATATATATATATATATATATATATATATATATATATATATATATATATATATATATATATATATATATATATATATATATATATATATATAGAGGAAACGGGATATAGGCTGACAGCCAATTTTGCAATTGGGCTGTCAGCTGATGTGGCACTTTTTCCTCCGTCGGATGTGATCCGGGATTATTTAATTCCATCATGCCACGAGGTAGAGCGAAATCCACGCGCAAGTTCCCCTTTCTATCGCAGAGATAGCAAAACCCAGCCAGCAGACATCGTCGTCTCCGACAAAATCTGCACGCCGGCAGCCACGCCTCCAACTCCCACCCTGATCTCTCGATGCCATGCGAGACAGCAAACGTCTCTCTCTCTCGCGTTTGATGCCCGATAACCGGAGCTGCGATCTGCCGACCACCGCTGCGATGGATGCCCGCGAGATCCCGACCACTGCTGCGATCTACCGACTACCAACTGCAGCGATATTCCCCCACTGGCTGCCAGTGATCTCCCAACCACCGAGGTTGAGACTCTTTGATCAGGTGATCTCTCTCTCTCTATCTCTCTCTCTCTCCCTCATTGGTAACATTGTTGGGGTTTTTTGATTTTTTTTTTTGCAAGCAATTTTCATCATCTGATTATGTTGGTGAATTAATAAAGCTCAAACATCTCTCTCTCTCGCATTCGAAGCCCGACAACCGGAGCTGTGATCTGCCGACCACCGCTACGATGGATGCCCACGAGGTCCCGACCACCGGCTGCAAGCGAGATCCCCTCACAGGCTGCCATCGATCTCCCGATCGAGTCCGAGACTCTTCAATCAGGTGATCTCTCTCTCTCTCTCTCTCTCTCTCTCTCTCTCTCTCTCTCTCTCTCTCTCTCATCAGGTGGAACCACCCCCACCCTAATAACATGGTTGGGGTTTTCTGATTGTTTTTTTTTTGCAAGAAATTTTCATCATCTGATTATGATTATGTTGGTGAATTAATGGAGCGCTCTCTTTCTCTAATGTTGTGAATCCTCCGAGAGTGCTGGACCTACCGGTGGATTTCGCTCTGCCCCGTGGGTTGATGAAATTAAGTAACCCCAGATCACATTCGGCGGCGGAAAAACCAACGGGGCAGAGCGAAATCCATGCGCAGCTTCCTCTCGCAATATCGATGTCGGCCAACTGTAGCTGCGATCCGCAAACCACCGTTGCGATGTAGCACCAGCTGCAAGCAAGATTCCCCCACCTGCTAGCGGCTAGCAGCGATCTCCCGACCACCAAGGCTGAGACTCTTTGATTAGGTGATCTCTCTCTCTCTCTCTCTCTCTCTCTCTCTCTCTCTCTCTCTCTCTCTCTCTCTCTCTCTCTCTCTTCATCATCTGATTTTTTTTTTGCATGCAATTTTCATCATCTGATTATGTTGGTGAATTAATGGAGCCATCCAAAGCTTCTTTGTTTTATTCTGTTGGTTAATTAATGGAGCCCTCCTGTATCATCTCTCTCTCACTCTTTGGGCGTGGCTGGAGCTGTCACCCTGCTTGGAGCTATTGCTGTTTCATTGATTATCTTCTATCTCTATCAATTTTGAGATGGATTCAAGCAATCTAGGGTCTGCACTCTAGAATGTGTAAGTGAATTAATAGAGCCCAGCCTCTAAAGTTTTTTCTAGAGTGCAGACCCTAGATGTTTGAATCCTAGCCTTGCTGTCTAGGGGATTTTTCTGATTGTGTTGGTGAATTAATAGGCCCTCTAAAGTTTTTTTTATTCATATGTTGGTGAATTAATGGACCCCTCTTCGATCAACTGTCTCTCTTTCTCTCTCTCTCTCTGAACAGGTGGCACCACCACACCATTGCAGATTACCAATGGATCAAACCATCAACTCCTATTTCTTAGATTCTTGACCAATTGATCTCATCTATTTCACAGTCCATTGATATCTGATACTATTGGCAAACCATGCCAAGATGAAAGACCATGCAAGCTCGGTTTGCGTGCACCCAAATTGCACGGATTATTGCCGATGATCTACAAAGAAATGAAACAATAATGTTCAGTATTTTTTAATGAATGCATTGATCGAACTTTTGTGGGTTTTTCAACGGTTATGGTAGATCTAATAGAGTAAACTCGCTGTCACAATTTGCCCACAATATATACCTAATGATTTAGACAAAGCAGATGCTTGTACTTCCATTTTTTTAAGAGATACTATTTGCACTTTCGATTAATGTCATTGTAATTAGAAAGTAATGTGATGACACATACAAAGAGTGGTACATACCCTTAGATACCTTGTGAGGGCTGCACACCACGCATGTGGTAATATCCACAAACATCGAGTTTTGTGGTGGACCGAGCCAACCGGCTTCATTTGATGCTTGGTTTTGGTATTATATACAAATCTGCATTACTTTTAGAGCAGTCATTAGAGTCTATCCTCTATATCATTAGTATTATTATTTTTTGAATGTTGATATCTATAAATGATTTTTTCGTTTGCTACTTGTATTTTTACGAAACACAGTATACAATTGGTTTCAGGGAGGACGATGGTCATTAATAATAAGTATTTATCTATCTATATATCTAACTATCAATCTATCTTCAGTGTTTGCTTTTCATTTATGGTATTGAAGTGGTGTTTTTATGGTTTATTCTTGCAGGCTATTGCATTGGAAGGCCATGGAGCTCTCCTTACAACTTTATGTGTTGATCAATTAGAATCAAGAAATGACAAAAGGCATCCTGCTCATATGTTGAAGGTAGCAAAGGGGTACTGCATCAATGCAGCTTGGGCAAGGACTTGTGTTTTTACTTCAGACTTAAATGCATGTATGCTTGGCTTCAGTTGGTTGTCTTAGTTAGGTTTGCAAATTACAAAGACTGTAAATTACTAAGAAAGTTATGCATTGGTGGCAACTGGACTCTTGGCTTCTTAAGTCTGTAAATTGTTAAGAAAGACTTGTGTTCTTGGCCTTATCGTAGGTCCACGTACTCGGATTACTAGTAAATGAGCTGAGCTTGAGATAGTATTTCAATGTTGAGTCGGGCCATGGAATGATTGGCTTTGTAGTAATAAACATATATTGGTGGTATCATCAGAGTTTGAGGCGTTAACCACTATTAGAAGTTGGATCGTTTCTTCTGGATCTTGAATTATTTTTCTTTTAAAATATCTATGAGCAGCTATTTATCACCCTTTATGTTAAATTTTGGCCTGATACATTGGCAAACGGTTAGCCTCTAGTCTTTTGTTTCATTTGGATTTAACTTTCGTCACTGCATCATGCTGGATATTGGCAGTAGATATCCGATTGCCTGATGAGCTTAATAGAAATAAGCAGTTGCTGAATCTTCCTCTTCATATAGAACCGAATTATCTATTCATACGTGGGATGAAACTGAAAGCCCGGCAGTATCACTTCATCCGCTTTGTCCATATCACCCACATTCATGAATCGTTGATCCAAAGCACAGGCCTTTATTTTTTGGTGCACCATAGGAACCATTACATTATGGCCTGCATGTTTTCTTGAATAATAGCAGAAAGTAAAAGGGGGAACATCAAAGCGCGGCTCTTTTTGCCCGCACCTCTCGACAACAAACCTGATTACTACTAAAAGTTGTTAATCTAAACAAGTCAAAGAAAAACCAATTCCCACATGACATATTTCATGCAGTTCAATGCCCCCATGTATTCCTCCCAATGGCTTCACCCTCCGAATACCCGGCTGGTCTTTCGGGGCTTGTAACTCTGTTGGAAGGAGCAGCTGAATCAGTGCTTTTATAAGCACAACCAAGGTGCTTAAAGCTATTACCGAGGAGCTCCGGTTAGCAAAATTATCAGAATAATGGATTTCCCAATCCCTCCTACCAAATCTATGGTGATGGGTGAAAGACCAGAAAAATAAAACACGAATCATCTTTCAGTACATGGAAACTAGAAAAAAAAAATACAAGATGAAAGACCAAAAAATAAAAACACATCTTTCAGTAAAGTGCTCCCCTAATTCGGTGCAATTTTTCAAAAATAAAATTACAACATGAAGACCATAAAAGAAAAATTGGGTCATCTTTCAGTGCATCACCAGTAGGTCCAGCACTCTATGCAATTGGAGGATTCACAACATTAGATAGATAGATAGATAGATAGAGAGAGAGAGAGAGAGATTAATTCACCAACATAATCAGATGATGAAAGCTGCTTGCAAAAAAAAAATCAGAAAACCCAAACAATATTATTAGGGTGGTGGTGGCGGTGGTGGTTCCACCTGATGAGAGAGAGAGAGAGAGAGAGATAGATTAATTCACCAACATAATCAGATGATGAAAACTGCTTGCAAAAAAAAAAATCAGAAAACCCAAACGATGTTATTAGGGTGGTGGTGGCGGTGGTGGTTCCACCTGATGAATGAGAGAGAGAGAGAGAGAGAGAGAGAGAGATCATCTGATCAAAGAGTCTCAGACTTGGTCGGGAGATCGCTGGCAGCCGGTGAGGGGATCTCGCTTGTAGCCGGTGGTCGAGATCTCACGGGTATCCATCGCAGTGGTGGTCGGCAGATCACAGCTCCGGTTGTCGGGCTTCGAATGCGAGAGAGAGACGTTTGAGCTCCTAATTCACCAACATAATCAGATGATGAAAATTGGTTGCAAAAAAAAAAATCAGAAAATCCCAACAATGTTACCCAATGAGAGAGAGAGAGAGATAGATCACCTGATCAAAGAGTCTCAGCCTCGGTGGTCGGGGGATCGCTGGCAGCCAGTGGGGGAATCTCGCTTGCAGTCGGTGGTCGGTAGATCGCAGCGGTGGTCGCGATCTCGCGGGCATCCATCGCAGCCGTGGTCGGCAGATCGCAGCTTCGGTTGTCCGACATCGAACGCGAGAGAGAGACATTTGCTGTTTCGCGTGGCGTCGGGAGATCCACGAGGGAGTCGGAGGCATGGCTGCCGGCTTGGCAACTTTCGTCGGAGACGACATCATCTGCTGGGTGGGTTTTGCTATCTCAGCGATAGAAAGGGGAAGCTGCACGTGGATTTCGCTCTACCCCGTGGCATGATGGAATTAAATAATCCCGGATCACATCCGACGGAGGAAAAAATGCCACATCAGCTGACAGCCCAATTGCAAAATTGGCTGTCAGCCTATATCCCGTTTCCTCTATAGATATATATATATATATATATATATATATAGGGGGATGCTTAGGTGCGGTCCTATGGTCCGTGCAGTCCATGTCCGTAGCCGTCCGATGCACCGCACTGTGCATCTGATGCACCCGCCGTGTGTATCGGACGACTGCGAACGCGGACCGCACCTAAGCATCCCCCTATATATATATATATATATATATATATATATATATATATATATATATATATATATATATATATATATATATATATAGGGGCATGCTATGCTGCGGCATACGGTGCGTGCGGCATCGCACCGCAGCCGTGTAATGCACTGCTGCGTGCATCGTATGCACGCAGCGCGTGCATCACACGGCTGCGGTGCGATGCCGTACGCACCGCATGCCGCATTCAAGCATTTATATATATATATATATATATATATATATATATATATATATATATATATATATATATATATATATATATATATATATATATATATATATATATATATATATATATATATATATATATATATATATATATATATATATATATATATATATATATATATATATATGGGTCAGGATCGGATGACCCAGCAAATTTTGACCCAGCAAATAGCCCAGTACCCTTTGATGCACCTAGAGGTTTTAGAATGGGCTGATTTTTTGTAAGCATGCTGTCTATGGTATATTGATCATCCTCACAAAAAATCAGTCATTCCTAAAACATCTAGGTGCATCAAATGCGCTCTTCAAATCAATGGTTAAAATTTATAATAAAAAACTATTGATTTGAAGAGCGCATTTGATGCACCTAGAGGTTTTAGAATTGGATGATTTTTTGTGAGGATGATCAGCATACCATAGACAGCATGCCTACAAAAAATCAACCCATTCTAAAACCTCTAGGTGCATCAAAAGGTGCTAGGTTATTGGTGGGTCAAAATTTGTTGGGTCAGTCGATCCCGACCCTATATATATATATATATATATATATATATATATATATATATATATATATATATATATATATAGGGGCATGTTATAATGCGGCATGCAGTAAGTACGGCACCACATAGTAGTCATCTGATGCACCGCTGCGTGCATCCCATGTACGCAACGCGTGCATCAGACGGCTGTGGTGCAGTGCCGCACGTACCGTATGCCGCATTATATATATATATATATATATATATATATATATATATATATATATATATATATATAGGGGCATGCTATAATGCGTCATGCAGTACGTGCGGCACTGTACCGCAGCCGTCTGATGCACGCAGCGGTCACTTGCATCAGACGGCTGCGGCACAGTGCCGCACGTACCGCATGCCGCATTATAGCATGTTTCTATATATATATATATATATATATATATATATATATATATATATATATATATATATATATATATATATATATATATATATATATATATATATATATATATATATATAGAGAGAGAGAGAGAGAGAGAGAGAAATACTAAAATACAGCATGCGGTAAGTGTAGCAACGCACCGTCTGATGCAACACTGCGTACATCGCATGCACGCAGCGCGTGCATCAGACTGCTGCAGTGCGGTGCCGCACTACCACATGCCGTATTGTAGCATGCCCATATATATATATATATATATATATATATATATATATATATATATATATATATATATATATATATATATATATATATATATATATATATAGGGGGCGGGGATGCTGAACCTGAGGTGTAGCAAGAACGCTGCACCTCAAGCATTGTTTTACCTACCTAGAAGTTTTGGAATTTGATAAAATTTGGTGAGGGTGTTGTCTAGGGTAAGGTGATCATCCTCACTAATTTTCATCAAATTCCAAAACTTCTAGGGGGGTCAAATGGTCGAAGCAAAATTAGCCATCCGCAGTCACCGTTAAAAGCTGTAGATTTTGGTTCAACCATTTGACCCCCCTAGAAGTTTTGGAATTTGATAAAAATTTGTGAGGATGATCATCTTACCCTAGACAACACCCTCACCAAATTTCATCAAATTCCAAAACTTCTAGGTAGGTAAACAAGCGAGAGGTGCAGCGTTCTTGCTGCACCTCGGGTGCAGGCTCCCCGCCCCCATATCTATATATATATATATATATATATATATATATATATATATATAGGGGCCCGATCCAGTGAGAAACCCCTTATTTGTGAAACCTTGTGCGAAACCCCCCTAGAGGTTTCAGAATTTGATGAAACTTGGTAGGCATGCTCCCTATGCCATGTTGATCATCCTCACAAAATTTCATCAAATTCTAAAACTTTTTGGGGCATCAAATTTGATAATCAAATTAATGGTTTTTATGAACGGTCGGTAAATCTTCAAACATTTGATGCCCTTAGAGGTTTTACAATTTGATGAAATTTTGTGAGGATGATAAACATGGCATAGGGAGCATGCCTACCAAGTTTCATCAAATTCTGAAACCTCTAGGGGGGTTTCGCATAAGGTTTCGCAAATATATATATATATATATATATATATATATATATATATATATATATATATATATATATATATATATATATATATATATATATATATATATATTTATACAAGAGAAACAATGTAACTCTTTCTCCAACTATTAATGAACAGGCTTTTACCGAAATGGCCACCAACTCTCAACTATTGTTGAGAATGGGCCAGGTTGCTTTTGACTTTACCAAAATGACCATTGAAACTCTTTGGGACCAAACTACCCTTTTACTACTAAAACCCTACCTTCCATTGAGTCTCCCTTCACTTCCCTCATTTGGACGGCAGCTTCCTCCACCTCTTTCGACGGCAACCATTCAACGGCAACTGTGGGACAACCGGCCACCCATTTCAACGGTAATCATCAAAGCCCGTGAGTCTTCCTTCACTTCACCCCTTTCGACGGCTCCTACACTTCACCCCCTTTCAACGACTCCTATACTTCACCATTTTCAATGACTCTTCACTTCACCCCTTTGGAGGATAACCTTTCGATGACGACTATCTCATTTCAACAAGGCTGTGAGTTATCCCCTTTAAACCTCCATACTTTGTGATTTTTTTCATATATGTTTGATTAACTTTTTCATTGTACCATTTGATTACTTTATGATTTCATTAACAACAACAACCAATCAAGAAAAAGGAACGAAATCAACAAAAAGTGGTTGAATATTAACAACACATTTTAGGATAAAAAATGGACAAAAAATGAACGAAATTGATAAAATTAGCTATTCATCATTATGGTTAGGACGAAAAAGGGATGAAATCGATAAAATTAGCTGAATTTATATTATATTGGTCGTGATGAGTCTAGTATGTATTGGTCGTGATGAGTCTAGTATGTATTGGATACGTATGATTAATTTTTGGTATCAAATTTGGTATTATTGAGTTTTGATATTGTGATTCTATGCTTAAAATAATAACATCACATTTTAGGATGAAAAAGTGATAAAATCGATAAAATTATTAGGTGAATATTAGCATCACATGATCTAAAAGTTTAAAAGTAAAAAATAAATAATAATTATTAGTCGTGATGAGTCTATTTTGTATTGGTTACATATGATTAATATTTGATATCAAATTTTATATTACTGAGTTTTGATATTGTGATTCTATGCTAATAGGGATTTGAAATATGGATTCAATATTACCGATACTTTATTGTTACGATGGAGAATTATTATATTTGAAAAAAAAGTACGAGTGCAGGGGTGGTAGAACTAAAAGTATCATTTTATCTATAAAATCGGATTTTAACTATCTTCTTCAGGAAATTTATAAGATTACAAATGATAGTCTCAAAGAATATGAAATCACAATGAAGGTTTTATATCCAAATACACTTGCATGTCCACCTACCGAAATTATGGATGATAATGATGTTGCAGTATTTATTGCCCATAACATCCGAGCCAATAATAGCAGTGTCCCATTGCTGATAAGCAGAGTGATAAAAAATCTGGGATCTATTGACAGGTCGATTGAAATCGAACCACTCGGTAGTAAGAGGAAGTTGAAAGAAACGACACAGGTGTCTCGTAAAACACCCTGTGTAGTTATCCCTCCCGTTGACTTAAAAAATATCTCGACATCATCGGAGCTTCATTGGTCGATATCGTCATCATTCGGTGTTGGAGATTTGTATACGGATAAAAATACTCATATTAATTATGGCGAGGATTTCAGTTTTGTACCATGCACACTAGATGTCAGTCAAGATGTCAGTCAACGTATTGAGTACAAGAGTGTGGAGAAACCTGAAGACAACCCTCTATTATTTGACATTGCTATGAATGACAGAAGGTATGAATAATTTTTCTAATTATCTTATGTTGTAATTTCGATGATTAATTAGTTCATGTACTTATATGTTTTTAAATAATATATGCCTAGTAAGGTGAATACAGATGACGATCATAATTGGTCAAGAAGAGGTACAAAATTATCTATAGATCTTAACCAGAAGCCTGCTGGTTGTGATGTATTGGATGAATTATTCATTGACACTCCTGCGGATATGGTAGTATCTCCAAAGCATACTCAACAGAATAGTCAGCCGAAGGATAAGGATATTATCTGTAAGGAAGAAGGAAGTATGACTGAAAAACAAAGAAGGAAGAAAGAAGTACCACTGAGACATAGTCAGAAAGAGTGTTTTGCCAATAGTAGTTGGATAAAAAACGATATACGTAAGTCTTTAATACCTGATTCGGTTATGGTTTATGAAGACAAATACATACTTAACGAATTCCCTATTGCTGTTGAAGTAAAAGATGATTATCAACAACTTTATCCTAATAAGATATTTATAGATAAAGACACATTGATCAAGATGGTATAGAAGAATACTTTATTTACAAACACTGAGTACAAGGTGATGAAGTCCAGCAGAACAAGATATTCATTAAAATGTAAAAGAGAAAATTGCAGTTGGAGATTACGTGCAAGTAGACAAAAAGGGTGTGATGTTTTCAAAATTACTTTCCTAGGCCTACACAACTGCTCATTGCCGCAGCGTGGAATTGATCATCGACAAGCTACAAGCAAATTGATATGTGATTTTGTGAAAGCTCGAATAGAAGCACATGTATTGTACTCTCCCAAAGCAATTATATGTGATGTGCAACAAGAATTTGGTGTGCAGATCACTTATCGAAAAGCATGGCGGCAAGGGAGATGACAATTACTCTTTAAGAGACTCATACGAGGACTCGTATGTAATTCTTCCAGCATATTGTCATGAAGTTGCACAAAATAATCCTGGAACCATCACTAATATTTTAAGGGAAGGAGACAGATTTAAGGCTATTTTTATAGCTCTTGGTCCATGTTTACGTAGTTTTCAAAGATAAAATCTAAGACCAGTAATAGCCGTTGACGGATCTCATTTAAAAGGCAAATACAAAAGTACTTTATTTATTGCAACCACTTTGGATGGAGATAATCATATATTTCCCGTGGCTATTAGGATTGGTGTATCGAAGAACAATAAAAGTTGGAATTGGTTCTTGACACAACTGCGGGACAGCTTGGGTTAAGTTAAGATTTGGTTATTATATCCGACCGACACAAGGCTTTATTGGCTCAAGTTCCTATTGTCTTTCCGGATACTATACATGGTTATTGTGCGTTCCATATTTCACAAAACATGTATACCAAATTCAAACAATAAAGATTATACTCTTACTTTTATATAGCTGTAAAGGCAACAAGAGAATCAAAGTTTTATCAAGTGATAGAAACTATAAAGCATATGAATGAAGATGCACATGACTGGTTACGAGAAATTGAGCCAGCAAAATGGACTACAGCGTATTTCACACGCAAAAGGTATAATATTATAACCATAAACAGTTCTGAAAGTTACAATAGTGTCCTAAAAGATATCAGAGAACTACCCATCACTATGATTTTGGAGCAATATCGGTTAAAGCTCCAGGCTTTATGGTTCAAACGAAGAAATACGGCAACAACTTTGATAACAAAACTAACAAAATGGGCAGAAAATCAACTAGCCGGAGATATGGATAGAGCTCGTGGCACAGCGTGTCATCCTATTAATCTCGATGAGTATATGGTCAGATCTATACAATATTGTGATCATGTAGTTTTAAGCAATCAAAAATACACATGCCGTAAATTTGATGTGATGGCCATGCCATGTTCACATGCATTAACCAGAATTGCATAATATAAGATGAATCCTTATCTATTTTGTGCACACTACTATACAGCGGATAACTATAGGGCAACCTATGCAGAATCTATCTATCCAGTTGCTGATAAAAGTGAGTGGAAGACCCCAGAAAGTATTAAATCAGCTAATTAACTAATCTCATCCATTGGAAAAAAAAACAGCAGGAAGGCCAAAGAAAAAAAGAATTCTCTCACCGGACTGTCAAATGTGCTAGATGTAAACGTTCTGGATATAATAAAAAATTATATAACTTTCTTATTATTGTAGAGTAAAGGTATCATGTTTTTTTACTTATTCCCTTTATGAGTTTACACATACTTCTTCCAGTCATTATAACATGTCTGATTGAATTCTTGAAATCACTATGATTTTGGAGCAATATCAATTAAAACTCCAGACTTTACTTGTTGTTATATGCATATTATGATATATATTCTTGTTTTTAATTTTTGCATTTTTATTGAACATCTTATAAACTTATTGAATGACATGATTATACAGGTATCGTACTTATGGCAAATAAATATTATGTGATATTTGTGGGTAGAAGGTCTGGGATTTACTACACTTGGGAGGAGTGTCAATGACAAGTTAATAGCTTTGGAGGATCTTTGTATCGTTCATTCCGTTTCTTGGAGGAGGCTGAAGGTCACTTATCCAAGTTCCAAAGCGAGCATCTCCCTCCTGATAAATATCATGATATCCCTTTGGATAGCAAGCGTCATACACCTTCGGATTGCGCCTCTTTTGTCCCTCCCGCTTCTAAGTTTACCACTCGGGAGTATGGGTTTTGTATGTTAGGAGCACTTTTGGCTATGATGGTATTTATATTTATATTCATTGTAATATGAATGAAGGTGATTGTAATGACATGTGAGGGGGAACTCTATTGTAATGATATTTCTGGAGTATTGCATGTCTCGAATGTTGTAATGTAATGACATATCGTAAGTTTGTAATGTAATAACATTTCTTAAGATTTTTTATTTAAGAAGTTATTCAGTTTCTGTTTGAATATAGTGCATATCTCGGATTTTGTAATGTAATGACATATCTTAAGTTTGTAAATGATATATCTTAAGTTTTGTAATGTAATGACGTATCTTAAGTTTTTGTTTGAATGCATGTCTCTGATCCATATGGCAAGTGATTCCAAATGGGTTATAAGCGAAGGGTATCAGTTGGGTACCACTTTGGCTAGCCCTAGAGATCAATGCTTCGGTATTTCTTCGCATCCTCTATTTGGAGTTCATGGTGCAGGAAAAAAGTGCAAACTAATCTTAGAAGAACATTGGATATCTTCTGCTCTCCTATTATATAGAGAAAATATCATAGAGAGAGGAAATGACGTAGAGAGAAGATAAATAATATAGAAAGAGAAAAATTATAGAAAGAGAAAAATATATTATAGAGAGAAAAAAAATACTCAGAGAGAGAAAAAATTATAAAGAGAATAAAATTACAGAGAGAAATAATACACAGAGAGAGAAAATTATAGAGAGAAAAAATTATAGAGAGAATAAAATTACAGAGAGAAATAATACTCAGAGAGAGAAAAAATTATAGAGAGAAAAAATTATAGAGAGAGAAAAAAATTATAGAGAGAAAATATTATAGAGAGAGCAAAAATTTATAGAAAGCAAAAATTTATAGAGAGAGAAAAAAAACTATAGAGAGAGAAAAATATTATAGAGAGAAAAAAATTATAGAGAGAAAAAAACAAAGATAGAGAGAAAAAATTATAGAGATAAAAAAAAATATTTATTATTGAGAGAAAAAAATACTCAGAGAGAGAAAAAATTATAGAGAGAATAAAATTACAGAGAAAGAAAAAATTATATAGAGAAAAATATTATAGAGAGAGAAAAATATTATAGAGAGAGAAAAATTATAGAGAGAAAAAAATAATAGAGAGAAAAAAATAATAGAGAGAAATTTTAGAGAGAAAAAAATAATAGAGATAAAAAATTATAGAGAGAGAAAAAAATTATAGAGACAAAACAATTATAGAAAGAGAAAAAAATTATAGAGAGAGAAAAAAATACTCAGAGAGAGAAAAAATTATAGAGAGAATAAAATTACAGAGAAAGAAAAAATACTTAGAGAGAAAAAATATTATAGAGAGAAAAAATTATAGAGAGAAAAAAATATTATAAAGAAAAACTTATAGAGAGAAAAATATTATAGAGAGAGAAAAATATTATAGAGAGAGAAAAATTATAGAGAGAAAAAAATAATAAAGAGAAAGAAATAATAGAGAGAAATTTTAGAAAGAATAAAATAATAGAGAGAAAAAATTATAGAGAGAGAAAAAAATTATAGAGAGAAAACAATTATAGAGAGAGAAAAAAATTATAGAGAGAAAACAATTATAGAGAGAGAAAAAAATTATAGAGAGAGAAAAAAATACTCAGAGTGAGAAAAAATTATAGAGATAATAAAATTACAGAAAGAGAAAAAATACTTAGAGAGAGAAAAAATTATATAGAGAAAAATATTAAAGAGAGAGAAAAATATTATAGAGAGAAAAATATTATAGAGAGAGAAAAATTATAGAGAGAAAAAAACAATAAAGAAAAACAATAATAGAGAGAAATTTTAGAAAGAAAAAAATAATAGAGAGAAAAAATTATAGAGAGAGAAAAAAATTATAGAGACAAAACAATTATAGAGAGAGAAAAAAATACTCAGAGAGAGAAAAAATTATAGAGAGAATAAAATTACAGAGAGAAAAAAAATTATAGAGAGAGATAAAAATTATAGAGAGAACAAAAATTATAGATAAAGAAAACATAGACGAAATTTGTGATTTCGTCTAATTTTCGTCCAACTTTCGTCTCACAGCTCAATGCCAGTCTCGGGCAAGACTGACTGTGATTTTTCTGCAACGAAACATAGACGAAATTTGTTATTTCGTCCAACTTTTGTCTCACAGCTGAAAGCAAGTCTCGGGCAGAACTGACTGTGATTTTTTGGCGACGAAAACTAGAAGAAATTTGTTATTTCGTCCGATTTTCATCTCACAACCCATAGCCAGTCTCGGCCAGAACTGATTGTGATTTTTCGGCGATGAAAACTAGAAAAAATTTATTATTTCGTCCGATTTTCGTCTCACAGACCAAAGCCAGTCTCGGGCAGAACTGATTGTGATTTTTCGGCAACGAAAACTAGACGAAATTTGTTATTTCGTCCGATTTTTATCTCACAGCCCAAAGCCAGTCTCGGGTAAAAATGACTGTGATTTTTCGACGACGAAAACTAGACAAAACTTATTATTTCGTCGGATTTCATCCGATTTTCGTCTCACAGCCCAAAGCTGGTCTCGTGAAGGACTGAATGTGTGATTTTTCTTCGACGAAACATAGACGAAATTTGTTATTTCATCCTGATTTCGTCTCACAGCCTAAAGCCAGTCTCAAGTAGGCCTGACTGTGATTCTCGGGCTGCCCTAGCAGAGACGAAACATAGACGAAATTTATTATTTCGTCTGAATTTTGTCTATATTTTCACAGGTTACATATTGGCAGTGTCTGGCAGGTTTCACTGTGATGCAAATTACTCTTTGATGCAAATTACATTCTATTCCAAATTACAAATAACTCTGATGCAAATTACAAATTACAAATTGCAAATACTCTTTGATGCAAATTACAAATTACAAACAACTGAATAGATTGCAAACAACTGAATAGATTGCAAATTGCAAACAATTGAATAGATTACAAACAACTGAACAGATTGCAAATTGCAAACAACTGAATAGATTGCAAACAAATGAATAGATTGTAAATACTCTTTGATACAAATTACAAATTACAAACAACTGAATAGATTGCAAACAACTGAACAGATTGCAAATTGCAAACAACTGAATAGATTGCAAACAACTGAATAGATTGCAAATACTCTTTGATGCAAATTATAAATTGCAAACAACTGAATAGATTGCAAACAACTGAATAGATTGCAAATACTCTTTGATGCAAATTACAAATTACATTTCCATTGCAAATACTCTTTGATACAAATTTCACATACTCTTTGATGCAAATATTATTTGATGCAAATACTCTATCATACAATTACAAATACTCTTTGATACAAATTGCAAATACTCTTTGATCCAAATTACACATATCTAGTCATTCCATTATAAATTACAACAAAGTATAACAAATTATACATATCTAGTCATTCTATTACAAATTCTAATAAATTACAAACAACTTTGATCCAACTTCCAAATCATCGAGTCATTTCAATCATCATAGCCAAATTGAGTCATTCAATCATAGCCATTCCATTATAAATTCCAATAAAGTACAATATATTACAAATTACAAATTCCAACAAATTACAAGTTCTTTGATGCAAGTTCCAAATCATCGAGTCATCCCAATCATCATAGCCAAATTGAGTCCTTCAGTTATAGCCCTTCAATCTACATATTGATGCAATATTTGATATGCAATTCGCCTTCGAAATGAGGTCATATCAACCTACAAATTTAAACAATTAGATTGCAAGTGTAATTATTGAATATTATACCAGACTGGATATTATATTACAAACAACTAAATATTATACCTGACTGAAATCGATCTTTTTATTGTTGCTATAATAATTGGCAAAAGACATCAAAAATACGCCACAATCATACCTATATAACATATAAAATTGTTAGTTATATAAAAGGACTAATATTTTTTCAGCATTTCGTAATAAAAACTTACCTATTGTATTGCCTAGGATGATCTTTATCATTCTTGCTTGTCCATTTTGCACCCTGCAATGTATTTTCATCTCCCAAAAAATATAAAAATATTGGTAGAATTTCTAAAAATGATTCTACTTTTTTACTATACTTAGAAACAAGGTCACTATAAAGAGAGTCTATCAAAACTAATTTCCTATCCTGCATATGGAGAATCCCAAGATACCAATATTGGTTATCTTCATTGATAGGGATTATTACGTATGAACATTTCCATATCGAAATGATATCCCCTTTATCATCTTTGATAGGACTCCAGAATTCTTTTAGCCACCTATATGATGCAATAAAGGCATGCATAAGGTGACTTTCATCTAGGTTTCTTCGATCGTGACTTTGTACAAAGTCCTTCCAATTCTTATAGCATGTTTGATATAATATCTGTAATTCAAAAATGAATAATAAATATTTATTGAATTGTGAGAAAAAATTTTATACAAATACTATTAAGAATAAGAGATATACCCAATAATATGTCCTAGTCATAGAAATAGTGACGGTTGTACTAGTCTTATTCCTTAACATGCGCTCTTCAAGTAAGTACATATATGCATCAATGTGCTGCAATAATATAGAGTTTTATACGATTGAATATGACATATCGAGAGATATCAAAAAAAATAATTGATATAAACTCACCTCGCTCATCACCCATGATGTTCGCTCATATAGTTTGTTAATTAAGTGAGGGGTTACAAGGACCCCATCAATTACAACATCAGGCCTATATTGACAACGATCCTATTAATTACTAAGAGCCAAAATATATTATCATTCAAAAATATATTATATAGTGACTATACTTACAAAATATTTATGTTGTCATCAAGAAAAGCTATCATTGTCTCTCGCTCTTCAGACGATAGTCTTTTTATCTATTTTTCCAGGCCAATGACCTCCTCTTCTTGTATTTCCTTACGGAGATTTTTCTTTTTGTAGGTGGTATATAGAGAGCATATTTTCGGACCCGGTTTCTTCGTCCGTTGTGATGTAAAAACTTTCAATGTATCCTTCTCCACCACCTCGTCTCCCTTTTCATCATTATTCTTTGTCTTCCCTTCTCCTTCCTCTGTTCTATCTCCGTCTACCTTGCCTTCCTTCTCTTCCTCCTCCTTCTTCTCGAGCCTATATCCTTATCAAATTCAGAGAATATGTTTTCATTCTCCTTCTCCTTCTGCACATACCGTTAAAGATAAACATATAATTAATTCATACGTATACAAAAAGTAAATAATTATAGAATATATAGGAATCGTTATTGGTTTACCTGACTCTCTAAACTGATGCAGTATTGTTCTCTAAGTAAAAAGAGCTCTCTCGCATGTCTCTCCTCAATTGAAGAGATCTTCCTTTTATATTTCTCCTCCATTGAGGAGATCATCTTTGCATATTTCTCCTCAAGCGAGGAGAATCTTTTCTCAAATTTCTCCTCAAGTAAGCATAATTTTTTTTGAAATTTCTCCTCAAGTGAGGATAATCTTTCCTCAAATTTACCTTCATCGGATCTGTCGTTATGATCCGGTGCAGTCAACAACAACTGATTGCCCTTATTTCCTTGGAAGGGAGAAGCCTCAGCATCAAATAGATCTTGCAACATATCAATTGCCTTCTCCTTTTCTCTGAGAGTCAGCTCTTTCAAAATCTGAGCCTATTAATACATTCAGACAAAAAAATTAATAATTATACGATGCATCTATTACTTTAATCTAAGCAATTAAAAACTTATATACTTACTTTATTGGAATTCACAATATCATTTATTCTTTGGTGTGATGATGCTCTTATGTTATACCAATTGAGTAGTCTCGGCCACCTTGGATTCTCAAGCATCATGGCACATACACTCCCCAGTTGGGGAATCCGTTCGAATGCCCATGCCTGTAGCAAATAATTAAAGAAAAAATTAATACAAATATTAAACAATAGATACTATGAATTGTTTACGTATAGAATAATACCTGTAAAATGTACATGCATCCAAAAATATTATACTTTGGTGGCCCCTTTGTAACATTTACTGCACCTTCAAGCCCAGAAATGATATGGCTATAACAGAGGTTACCCCAAGGGTAATTATTGAAACTGTCCAAATCATTCACCAATCTCAAATACCTATCCAATACGATCACATTCTTGTTGCTGCCAAGAATGACACTTTTCAAAATAAAAACCAAATAAAGTTTTATTGCATCATCTGGAACTGCAGTTGTTATGATTGCAGCCATTAAGAAGGCCTGAGTAGCCCCTCGTGGAAAGTATATCTACTTCGCAAGTTGTCTGACCCAATGTCTAGTATCGGAGGAGGAGGCCCAAGACAATATCGGAGTCCAGAAACTAAAGAAAACTCCAACGGCGAGAAGGAAATAATCTGGTCATCCAAATTAAACTTCAAACTACCTAAGTGTTTTTACCAAAAATAATGTATGACACTTGGAGAAATCATAGCTCGTGCACTGCCTCTCCAATCAAATAAGAAACCAAAACAAATCCTTTTCATCCTATCCATCATATATGTAGAATTATTTTTTGTATCTATTGACTTGAAGTGCTCCTCAATTTCATTTAAGTATTTAATGATGTTCCCTGCATAAGCTTTACCAAAATAGCTCAATCTAGCACTTAGCTCCGTGGCCACTTTCTTTTCTTCTATATTCTCTCCCTCTTCAATCGTTCTTTTCTTTTTCTTTACTTCAATCTTTACATTAGATTCAGTAGTTTGTGTAATCATACCGGACATGTCTCCCTCTATAGAAGCAGGGTCCCTACCACCACGTCCATGCGAACGCCCATGACCACGGTTTCTCTTAACCATCTGTAAACAAAATAACAAAGATACAATAAATTAAATGAGGTCTCAATAAAATATATATATGATGAAAATTTGGATGATATATGGACGAAACAATACATAAAATATGGACAAAACAATACATAAAATATGAACGAAACTACTATTTGGATGTAGGGGTGATACCCATTCTTTTGGAGATATAAACCCAATGCTTGGGGATATGATGGCTACTTACATTTTCCCTCCTCTGCATTTGAGGATCTCTCAGTTTCTAGCTTGAACAAAATATCCTTCCATTAGTCCATGGATACAGGTAAAGAGTTTGTGTAATTGTCAAAATTGGGGTTGTTGCATGGATCATGATCAATCACCTTGAAGCTTCTTTTGGAAATGAATCTTCTCTACTAGTCAAACTAACAATTTTTGTTGTCTTATGTTTTAATGCAGCAACTTCATTTTTTTTTCGAAAAGCATGAGTTAATTACAAAGGTTAAGAATGGTGGCAAGGATTTCAGAGAACCAATTCGGATTATGCCAGAAGGTCCACAATAAAGGCTATTTTATTACTGAGACAATTGAGGGAAAGATTTAGAGACGAGAAAAGGAATCTACATATGGTTTTTTATTGATTTAGAGAAGACTTATGATAGAGTACTATCAGATGTAATATGTTGTCAATGTTGGACTTTAAGAAGGAAATTGGTGCCTCAAGGTTATATCGAAGTGATTGAAGACATGCATGAGGGAGAAATTACTAATGCTTGAAGTAATTATGGCGAGACAAATGAATTTTCAGTAACTATGAGAATTCACAAGGGTCAGGATTAAGCTAACTATCCTAGCTTATGACCAAAGGATTAGTTCAATTCAATTCAATGCAATTCAATTTAATTCAAAGGATTGGGCTGATGACTTATGACCAATGCAAGAATATCCTAGCAAGCAAGGTGAATATCAATTCTTAAAGTGTGCTTATGTAAGTGATGAAATATGCGCATATAAGCATTTAGGGTCAGACAATTGCAGGTTTGATAAAAAGAAAATCAATTCTTAATTGCACACTTCTGAATTTAATTGACAACCACATTACGTTGTTAAACAGAAAGCCGGCTGATGGTGGAATAAAAAACACTATACCTTATTCGAAACCAGTATTAGAACCAAATTCACTACTATACCTTACCAAATTCACTACTATACCTTACCAAATTCGAAACCAGTATTAGAAACACTATACCAGTATTAGAAACACTATACCATGTCATGTGCAATTTGAATCTAATGTAAGGTATATTAGAAACACAATCAGTTCTGCCCGAGACTTGCATTGAGCTGTGAGACGAAAATCGGACGAAATAACAAATTTTGTCTAGTTTTCGTCGCCGAAAAATCACAGTCAGTTCTGGCCAAGACTGGCTATGGGATGTGAGACGAAAATCGGACGAAATAAAAATTTCTTCTAGTTTTCATCGCCGAAAAATCATAGTCAGTTCTTGCTTGTCCTTGCATTGAGCTGTGAGACGAATGTAAGGTATAGAAACCAGTATTAGATTTGGGTCTATAGAACATACCTTGGCAAGGCAAGCTAAATCCGACGAAGCCTGAATGATGGTAGAACTGGAGGCGGTTTCTGACAATATGAGGGGATGATTTTTAACGAAGCCTCAGCGACTGTTGAAATTGACGCCGGTTGAAATGGAGAACATCCGACGAAGCCTCGACGGTGGTTGATCGTGACGAAAACAAGGCGAAAAGCTCGATTTCTCTGAAACTGATAAGAAACCCAGCCTCGACGACGGTTAATCGTGACGAAAACAAGGCGAAAAGATGGATTTTGGACGCCGGTTTATGTGGAGGCGGTCCGACGAACCCTCGACGACGGTTGATCGTGACGAAAACAAGACGAAAAGCGGAATTTTGGAAGCCGGTTGAAATGGAGGCAGTCGGACGCAGCCTCGATGACGGTTGATCGTGACGAAAACAAGGCGAAAGGCTCGATTTCTCTCAAACTGGTAAGAAACCAAGTTACCCAACCACGATAGCTTTTTACAGTGGTAAGGGTCAATATGTCTTTTTACCTGTTTAGTGTCACCGTGCGACCTATTTCCCACGTGCTGGTGGCCATTTTCGTTCAGATTTCTTGACGGGGTCCATTCTCAACAATAGTTGAGAGTTGGTGGCCATTTCGATAAAAACCTCATTAATGAAAGACTGTACCTCCCTCTTTTTCATTCCTACTAGTCAATTTGGGTCTAGTAGTTTGGACACCAATCAAATCCTACACGTAGGAAAGTTCGATGGTAAATGAGGATGAGTCTATTGAAAAGAAAAAAAAAGCCTACATGCAATAGTACCATTCTGACCTCCAACATTGATCACGTACATCTGGACAAATTTTCGCATGGATAGCCATTCTGAATGTCCCAAAGCTGACAAACCACAGCTACAAGTCTCGTATACCATGTCCTTATTACTGATCGAACTACCAACCCATACCAACAGACCACCCACGGCCCAGCATATAGTTACATCACTTATGACCGAAAGTTGCAAACCCTAACCCTAACCCTAACAACATTCACCAAAGATGCACAGAGCCCCTTCAAACCACACCAATCAGCCGTTCACGATCACGCCTCCTGCAAGAAAAACGAAACCAAACCCAAGATCGAAATGAGAAGCGAACCAAATGATGGAGAACACCCCATGCCATCTTCGATGTTGAGCTTCTCATCCATGGCATACGTACCATTGGGGTGGAGGACCTGGCCTGTGATGTACGAGGAGTCCACGTTGGAGGCGAGGAAGACGTAGCAGGGCGCGATCTCGTGGGGCTGCGCCGCCCGCCCCATCGGCACCTCCTTCCCGAAGCTCTCCACCTTCTCCTCCGGCATCGACGCCGGTATCAGCGGCGTCCACACCGGCCCCGGTGCCACCCCGTTCACCCGTATCCCCTTCTCCACCAGCTGCAGCGCCAGGCCCCTCGTGAAAGCCACGATCGCCCCCTTGGTCGCCGTGTAGTCCAGCAGCCTCGCGTTCCCCTTGTACGCGTTCACCGACGCCGTGTTGACGATGCTGCTCCCCTCCTTCATGTGCATCACCGCATACCTTCAGGCGAACAGAGCACCATGTCACTCACACGTACGTGACAGAAAGAAGAGATGCTTCATCACCCATCACCTACTTGGTGAGGAGGAAGTAGGAGAAGATGTTGGTGCGGAAGACGCGGTCGAGCTGATCCTCGCCGATCTCGGTGATGCTCGGCGACATGTACTGCTCGGCGGCGTTGTTGACGAGGACGTCGACCGCCTTCCGGCAGCTCTCCTCGAAGCCGAGGTCGGTGGGGATGGCAATGGGCTCTCGAGCGTCGGTCCCCTCCCTCGCCTGCCGGAGCATCCTGAGGGTGTCAAGCGCGTCCTTGTCCTCCTGCGACTTCACGTACGTGAACGCCACCGTCGCGCCCTCCAGCGCAAAGTGGTAGCACACGGCCCGCCCGATGCCGGAGTCGCCGCCGCTCACCAGCGCCACCTTACCCTGCCACGTCAATTAACGTCGACGTTAAGAGAAACCAGTCGATGTGGGACGTGCATGCAAGTGATCGGAGAGGAGAAGGGGGAGGGGAGGACGTGGAGCTTGTTGGCGGGCTTGTAGTCGGGGTTGGCGGCCTGGGGGCGCGGGTCCATGACGTGCTCTTTGCCAGGCTGCCGCTTCTGGGTCTGCGGCGGGATCGAACTGCTGACCGCCGGAGGCCATCCTTTCCGGAGAGGAACGAGAGATAGGTGAGGAAGAGTAGAGAAGGCTGAGATAAGAGAGAGAGTGGGGAGGAGGAGGAGGAGGAGGCGATGGAAGGGGGTGGGGCGGAGACGCCGGAGAGGTGGGAGGTTATAAGAGGGGGGGGGGGGGGGGTGGACGATGGAAAAACAGGTGTCCTGTCGGAGAGAGTGGCACGAGGTTCGTTTACGTGGCAACAGAGTCGTGACATGCGTCACACGCTTCGCGAGAGTCTGGAGCGGGTCTAGCTGGACCGGATGGAACTTGGTCTCTATCGGATAAGGATAGCGATTAAACGGGTTTACCGGGTTGCCCAACCCGACCCTATTGAAACATATTTGGGATGAAACTTAATGGATTTGGATGCGTTTTGAATTTGTTTGAAAAAACCCGATCGGATTTGGGATGGGATCAGCTATTGCCTATCTGGTCCCAAACCTGACCCGTCTACATACTAGTACATGCCCGTGCCTGTCGGCACTGCAATGGGCCGCCTTCGGCGGCAACACATCTGTCGGCACTGTAACGGACCGTCTTCAGCGACCACATCTGTCGGCACTGCAGCGGGTCGCCTTCGGCGGCAACACACTTGAACGCATTTGGCAATAAAACACTTTCGACAACAACACAGGCATTCATAGGGACACCCATTTTCTCGCCTGTGCCAATTGTCACAAAACGGGCACCTTTGGCACGATCAACTCTCCCTCCTCTATAATCGATTAATCACAGCTGTCTCTATTCGAACAGATTCCTCGAGATCGACCCGATGGTTTGGGGCGGCCGAAACTTCAACAGGCGGGTTTATAGCCGTTGATGCGAACAACGGTCAGGTTTAGTGCAGTTTTAATGGGCCGGGATTTTAGGGGTTTAGTGCAGTTTAAATGGGTCAAAATTTGAAATTAAGGGGAGGGAGTTGGTTGATAGGGAAATAGAGGTCGTGCGTTGATATTTGAACAAATGGTTAGATCTACTCGGATTATTTTTGTGCAGTCAGCTTGTCCTAGTGAGCTTCCGTTTTGTCTAGTCAGCACAAAACCGACATGCCATGTTATATAGATATTACCTGCTAAAAAAATTATATTAACATATATGTTAACATTAGTTACACTCATGGTTCAAAATCTTTCGAAATTTTTTAAATTTTTTTTATTTTTGCGATCTTTGAAACGAAATGTGGATGACAGGAATATTCCAAAATTTATCAAAATTTTTAAAATTCTTCGAATTTTGAATCTCAACTCCTAAATCCTTAAAATCAAAATCCTAAATTTTAAATCCTCAAAGCAGATCATTTGACTTCTCCGGTGTGATTTTTTTCAAAAATTTGTTTTGGGATGTGTGATATACCATCCAACACTAACCTGAGAAGTTAAATTCAACGAAAAATATATTCAAATGTTTATTCGATCAAATTAAAGTGTATTTTTTAAAAGTTTCAAATATGGTAATCTTATATTCCTTCCAATTAATCCATTTTTAATTATTTAATTAATATAAGATTCTTTAAAAAAAAAGATCTTAATATTGATGAAATCACTTGAACTTTGGATATTTTACATGTTTTCGACAATTATGTAGCTGTACAATATACATATAAATACTACTACATGGACCTCCTAAACCTTTGATAGTGTATAAATATGATTTAAGCATTTCACAATATGTTTCTATACTTAATTTATGATTGTCAAGAGTTTCGTTAAAAGAATCAATCATCTTATTGATATTTTATCATTTCTATAAAACTGTAATATTTTTACACTGTCGAAATATTTTCACGCAATATTTCCATATTCCATAGTATGGAAATATTGGCCGAAATCAAAATTTTGAACCTTGGTTACACTTGCCTTAGGCTAAAAATTTCCTTCGGCGATCATGAATTGATATATAATTTTAAGAAAGAGCAGGTAATTAGTATATTTTTTAGTTAAAATGAATTTATTTTCTACTATATTTGGTATTTCCCTTAATAAATTTTACTGTTGAAAAACCTGGCAGTAGAATCTCACTGTTGAAAAACTTGATAGAATCTCACTATCGAAAAACCAATTCTTACTGTCAAAACTTGCCAATTGTCAAATTGGATAACTTAGCAAACTCTGGGCAAGAGATCCAGAATTGTTCAAATCGAAAGTTCCTCTTAGGTCTCCTGCCACTCGGCCTTGTATCAAACATAATTAGGAAATGGTCACTGGCAACACGAGGAAGATGCAAAACACCTACATGAGAGAAGTTGAGCCTCCAATCAATATTTGCAAAGGATCGGTCTAGCCGAACTCGAATATGAGAATGAGTTGATTGGTTATTTGCCCAAGTATAAGCCGAACCTTGGAAACCCAAATCCACCAGCCCAACGAAGTTCACAAAATCCCTAAGACGTTTACAGTGAGATTGATCGATAGAGGCCCCACCCACCTTGTCGCTGGGAGATAGTGTTGGAAATTAATCGTCCTAAACTAGCAAACTTAGGAATTAATCAAATTCTTAATATAATACGATTGGTTGTTTAGCAATTATAATATTTGCAAGCAAAGGCACATCACAAATTTCTTTTCGAAATTGTTTTGCCAAGGCAGAGCGGGTTCTATGGAACCGTCATTCACCTTGCCGAACTTTTCTAAAAGAGAGAAATAGACTATCTAAATTATCTCTAATTATTTAGTGTTTAGAATTAGATGCAAATCGTTTTTCAATAGATCTACTAATGGCAAAAAATTAGAGCTAGAAACTCTAGCCTGATTGTCGAAGCACGCTAGTCGCTGTCCTAAGAGACTTATTGCCCCCCTCGTGCGGGTCTCGTGGCAATGGTTCTCGGAGATACGACGACCCCGGTCAGGCGACCTCCTTCTCGTCGGCACGACTCCAAGAAGACTTTGCGAACCTTGATTCATGTACTTTCAGGAACCCAGCGACTCGATGAAGAACTTCTCGAAGCAGGGAGGCAGCACCATAGCAGAGCTTTGATTCGAGAGAGGGAGTCTTCTCGGAGCAAAAGGGCAGCACCACAGCACCACAACACGAGAGAATGGGAGAGGGAGAAGCAGAGATTAGAGAACAATTCCGATATTCGAACTGTACCTTCTCTATGGCTGCACTGGGCCTTATATAGGCCTCGGGCAGTTAATAGAGGGCTGAAAGAGGGGAGCGGTTCATGGGCTGCGATTAAGTCCATTAACCCCGCACGTTACAGCTCGCAGAGAGCCTGTCCATAACGGCTAGCATGCAGCGCTTCTCGCGTAACGGCTAGTGTCCCAAATAGAAAATAATAAATGGTGGAGGACTTAAAAATAAAAAACTAAAATAGGGCAGGTGCGGACCTGCCCATTTCGGAGGTGCTATCATGTCCGGGTCCGCGGGCGCACACACACGCGCCGCCCAGCGCAAGCCCAGCCTGGCTCGGCACGGCACGCACGCGCGCACGTGTGTGAGCTAGTGGAGCCCCTCCTCTAGTATGATAACTAGTGGGGGGAAGTGGGCAATCCCTTATAAAGCGGTAGATGATTTCTCCCCTTATCGATATGGGACTAAACATTTGGTTGCTGTGTGGTTTTCAAACACACATCCAACATATAGAACATCATTGAAGTCACCAACACACAGAGTAAAGGGGCAACCCAGTTCTGGAGATTATCCAAAATACGATTCAAAACTTTGATTCTACCAACTGTTTGAGGGCAACCATAAATACAACAGAGAATCCACGAGAAGGAATTCTCCAAACTTCAGCCACAATGCAGTTTTTGCAGCTATGCAACACATCCATAAGGATATTGCCTTCCAAAACAGAGCTAAACCACTACTAAAACCTGAAGCGTCCATTGCTTATTGCAATGGATCTTGGTCTATGAAAGAAAAACAATGTCGGACCTCGAGCTCGAGATGAGGTTTTTAAGGTTTGGCACTGCAAAGGGAGACCCCAAACCTCTGCAGCTCCACTACAACATCATTTAGACAGTAGCAACCGATTGGTGTCGGTTGCCACCTGTTTAGTTTGAGAGCGTCGATCGGTTGCCACCTGTTGAGTTTGAAAGTCCATGATCTCCATAGCATCTCCAGGAGGCATGGCACGGAGAGGGGCTGCTCGAATAGCATCAGAGATTATGGTTTCCAAGAGATTGCCTGGTCACCGGGGAGGTGGCCTTCTCCATACACTCCAGAATGTGGGAACGAACTAGGCAACCCTCCCTCTCATGTCCTAGCTTAGCACAAAAGATTGCAGAAATGCGGCAGTCACTCGTAATGAATAACGACTTTCAAAGAGACATTATCCTCTTCCAAATTCACCGTAACAAACTCCTTGATTTGTTCTTTCGTATGCACTCGAACCCGAAGACGTAAGAAGTGATCTCATTTCGCTGCAGGGGTCTGGTCAATGGGTTTAACCTCTCCTAGTAGTATTCCGATCTTTTTCGTCGTGCTAATACTAATATACTTTGGAGTGGTGTCATGCACCTAAACTAAGAAATCCAGATGATCAAAACGGTTGTGGGATATTTTAATACCAAGATTTTCGATAGTGAGATTTGGTTTTTCGATAGTGTTTCGATAGTGAGATTCTATCTGATTTTTTAACAATGAGATTCTTCTGCCGGATCAGTGAGATTCAAATTTCAAATTTTTTCGACAATGAGATTCGGTTTTTAGATAGTGAGATTCTACTGGATGTTTTGATAGTGGAATTCTATTGGATTTTTTGACAGTGAGATTCACATGCCAAGTTTGCGGGGGGTTTTCGACAAAGAATTTCATATACCAACTTTTTCAACAGTGAAATTTATATACTGAATTTTTTGACAGTGAGATTAAGTTTTTGAAAGTTAAATTCTACTTTCGATAGTGAGATTCTACTATAAAATTTCTCGATAGTAAGATTCTTTTAGATTTTTCAACAATAAGATTCATTATTGGGTGTGGAATCACAATCCAAAAGCCTGGTAGAATCTCACTATCGAAAAAACTGATAGTAGAATCTCACAATCGAAAATTAAATCTCACTATCGTAAAACCTATTTTATAGCAGGAGAATCTCACAGTCGAAAGACCCTATAGTAGAATCTCACTGTCGAAAAACCTGATAGAATTTCACTATCGAAAAATCTGATAGAAGAATCTCACTATCGAAAAACCAAACCTCAAAAGAATTAGAATCTCATTATCAAAAAACCATCATATGAATCTCATTGTCGAAAAATCCGATAGCAGAATCTCACTATCGAAAAACCCGACAATAGAATCTTACAAAACCAATTCTTACTGTCGAAACTTGGCAACTGTCAAAAAAGCCAATAGAATTAATACCACAGTCAAAAAATCAATTCTCACTAACGAAAAACTTGGCATATGAATCTCACTATCAAAAAACCCGATAGAATCTCATTATCGAAAAATCGAATTTTACTGTCGAAAAAACTGTCATATTATTCTTTCTATCGAAAAACCCGGTGGTAGAATCGCACTGTCAAAAAACCAGATAGAATCTCACTATCAAATACTATTGAAAAATCGAGTCTCACTATCCTATCATTAAAATCTTACTGTCAAAAAAACCAATATTATACGGTTTTTCAATATTGAGATTTTATTGGGTTCTTCAACAGTGAGATTCATATGCCAAGCTTTTGGCAATGAGAATTAGTTTTTCACAGTGAGATTCTTTATGAATCTCATTGTCGAAAAACTCAATAATGAATCTCACTTTTGAAAAATCCGGTAGCAGAATCTTACTGTAAAAAAAACCCTAAAGAATTAAAAAATCTGACAGCAGAATCTCACTATCGAAAAACTAAATCTCATTATCGAAAAACGATTCTATCAGGTTTTTCGATAATGAGATTCTATCAGGTTTTTTGACAATAAGATTATACTACCGGGATTTTCGATAGTGAGATTCATTATTGAGTTTTTTAACAATGATATTCATATAGAATCTCACTATCGAAAAACTAATTCTCACTATCGAAAAACCCAATAGAATATTACTATCGAAAAACCATATATTGTTGGCTTTTTTACAATAAGATTTTAATATCGGGTTTTTCAACAGTGAGCTCCTGTTTTTCGATAGTAAGTTTCCATCTGGTTTTTTGACAATGAAATTCAACTATCAAGTTTTTCGACAATAGGATTCATATGTTAGGTTTTTCGATAGTGAGATTCGGTTTTTTGATAGTGAGATTGTATCAGGTTTTTCGATAGTAAGTTTCATATGTTAATTTTTTTTCGATAGCGTAAATTGGTTTTTCACTAGTGAGATTCTATCGGGTTTTTCGACAGTGAGATTCATTATTGGGTTTTTTTGACAATGAGCTAATTTTGGAAGCTAAACAGAAAATAGTAAGATTCTTTTGTTAGATTTTTTGATAGTAAGACTATATTGGGTTTTTCGATGGTGAGAATCTATTATCGGGTAGACAGTTAAGTTTTTGACAATGTGATTCATATGCTGGGTTTTTGGACAATGAGACTTTAATGCCAGGATTTTTCGATAATGAGATTCGATTTTTAGATAGTATTTTGATAGTGAGATTCTATCTGATTGTTTTACAGTGGATTCTACTGTTGGATTTTTCGTCCGTGAGATTCAAATGCTATGTTTTTTTAACATAATGATTTGGTTTTTTGATAGTGAGATTCTATTGGATTTTTTTATAGTGAGATTCATATACCAAGTTTGACTAGATTTTTTAACAATGAGATTCATATGCCGACATTTTCAACAATGAGATTTATATATCGGGTTTTTCGATAGTAAGATTAAGTTTTCAAAACTAAGCATCTACTATCAGATTTTTTCAATAGTGAGATTCTACTGTAAGATTTCTTGAAAGTGATATTTTTAGGTTTTTGACAGCGAGATTCATTATTGGGTGTAGTATCATGGTTGAAAAATTCGATAGAATCTCGTATCAAAAAAACTGATTGTAGAATCTCACTAACAAAAAACTAAATCTCACTGTTGAAAAACCTATTTTACAGTAGGAGAATCTCACTGTCGAATGACCCAATAGTAGAATTTCACTATTTAAAAACCCGATATAATCTCACTATTAAAAAATCTGATAGAAGAAACACTATCGAAAAGTCGAATCTTAAAAGTATTAGAATCTCATTTTCGAAAAACCCAACAAATGAATCTCATTATCAAAAAGTCCAATAATGAATCTCATTATCGAAAAACCCGACAATATCTCCTTGTCGAAAAACCCGATAGAATCTCACTATCGAAAAAATAATTTTTACTGTCAAAACTTGGCAACTGTAGAAAAATCCAAGAGAATCTCACTATCGAAAAACCAATTCTTATTATTGAGAAACCTAGCATATGAATCTCACTATCGAAAAAACTGACAGAATCTCGCTATCAAAAAACCTAATTTCACTCTCGAAAAACCTACCATATGAATCTCACTGTCAAAAACCACTGCTGTAGAATCTCACTATCGAAAAACCAGATAGAATCTCACTATCGAAAAACCAAATATTATATAGTTTTTCAATAGTGAGATTCTATCGGATTTTTTGATAGTGAAATTCATATGCTAATGTTTTTGACAGTGAGAACTGGTTTTTCGTAATGAGATTCTATATGAATCTCATTGTCGAGATTTTTTTTAATGAGATTCTATATGAATCTCATTGTCGAAAAACCCGGTAGTATAATTTCACTGTCAAAAAATCCAATATAATCTCACTATCGATAAATCTGATAGTAGAATCTCACTATCAGAAAATCGAATCTCATTATCGAAATACCCGGCACTGAGATTCTATCAGGTTTTTCGATAGTGAATTCCATTGGGTTTTTCGACAGTGAGATTCTATTACCGGGAATTTTGACAGTGAGATTCATTATTTATTTTTTCGACAATAAGATTCATATAGAATCTTACTATTTAAAAACCAATTCTCATTGTCAAAAAATTGATAAAATATCACTATAGAAAAATCATATAATGTTGGGTTTTTCGACAGTGAGATTTGAATGCCGAGTTTATCAACAGTGAGGTTTTGTTTTTCAATAGTATTTCGATAGTGAGATTTTATCTGGTTTTTCAACATTGAGATTCTACTGTCGGGTTTTTCGATAGTGAGAGTTTAATGCTAGGTTTTTTGACAATGAGATTTGGTTTTTCGATAGTGATATTCTATCAGGTTTTTTAATAGTGAGTTTCATATGACAAGTTTTTCAATAGTAAGATTTAGTTTTTCGATAGTGAGATTGTTCTGGTTTTTTGACTGTGAGATTAATTATCTGGTTTTTCGATAATGAGTGAGTTTTGGGAGCTAAACAAAAAATAGTAATATTCTACTATTAGATATTTTGATAGTGTGACTATATCGGGTTTTTCGATAGTGAGATTTTACAACCGGGTGGACAATTGGGTTTTCGATAATGATATTCATATGCCAGGTTTTTCGACAGTGAAATTTTAATGCCAAGATTTTTGTTATTGATATTCAATTTTTTGAAAGTATTTTGATAGTGAGATTCTATCTTGTTTTTTGACATTGATATTCTACTGCTGAGTTTTTCGTTAATGAGACTCAAAGGCCAAGTTTTTTCGACAGTGAGATTTGGTTTTTAATAATGAGATTCTATTGGGTTTTTGACAGTGAGATTCATATGCCAAGTTTGATTGGGATTTTAGACAATGAGATTCATGTGCCGACTTCTTCAACAGTGAGATTCATATACCTAGTTTTTTGACAATGAGATTAAGTTTTTCAAAAGTGAGATTCTACTATCAGATTTTTTGATAGTAAGATTTTACTATTAGATTTCTCGATAGTGAGATTCTTTCAAGTTTTTCAACAGTGAGATTCATTATTGAGTGTACCCAATAGAATCTCGCAATCAAAAAACCTATTTTTCAGAAGGAGAATCTCATTGTTGAAAATCCCAGTTTTAGAATCTTACTATCGTAAAATCCGATAGAATATCACTATCAAAAAATCTGACAGTAGAAGCTCACTTTTTAAAAACTGAATCTCAACAACATTAGAATCCTCCTATCAAAAAACCCAATATATGAATCTCAATGTCAAAAAACCAAAAAATGAATCTCATTGTCAAAAAACCAGGCAGTGGAATCTCACAGTCGAAAAACTAAATAATGAATCTCACTATCAAAAAACCAATTCTTACTGTCAAAACTTCACAAATGTCGAAAAACCTGATTAAATCTTACTTTCGATAAACAAATTCTCACTATCGAAAAACTTGGTATATGAAAATCACTATCAAAATATTCGATAAAATCTCACTATCGTAAAACCCGGTAGTAGAATCTCTCTGTCAAAAAACCAGATAGAATCTTATTATCGAAATACTATCGAAAAACTAAATATCACTGGAAAAAAAAGAGAACATTATATATTTTTCGATAGTGTGATTTTATCGAGTTTCTCAATAGTAAAATTCATATGCCAAGTTTTTCGATAATGAGAATTGGTTTATCATAGTAAGATTCTATATGAATCTCATTGTCAAAAAACCCATTAATGAATTTCATTATCAAAAAATCCGGTAGTAGAATCTCACTATCGAAAAACTCGATAGAATCTCACTATCAAAAAATCTGATAGTAGAATCTCACTATTGTAAAACCAAATCTTATTATCGAAAAACCCAGCACTTAGCTTTTATTAGGTTTTTCGATTGTGAGATTCTTTCGGATTTTTCGATAGTGAGATTCATTATTGGAATTTTTGACAATAAGATTCATATATAATCGTACTATCAAAAAACTAATTCCCACTATCGAAAAACCCGATAGAATCTCACTATCGAAAAATTATATAATATTGAGATTTTTTATGTGAGATTCTTTTTTCGATGGTATTTTGATAGTGAGATTTTATCTGGTTTTTTTATAGTGAGATTTTACCAATGAGTTTTTCGAGAGTGAGATTCATATGCTAGGTTTTTCGATAGTGAGATTTAGTTTTTGATAGTGAGATTCTATCCGGTTTTTCAATAATGAGTTTTATATGCCAAGTTTTTCGATACTGAGATTCTATTGGGTTTTTCGATAGTGAAATTCATTATTGGGTTTTGTCGATAATGAGCAGGTTTTGATAGCTAAACAGAAAATAGTAAAATTCTATTGTCATATTTTTCAATAGTGAGATTATATCGGATTTTTCGATAATGAGATTCTCTTGCTGGGTGGACAATTTGGTTTTCGACAATGAGAGTCATATGCTGGATTTTTCAATAATGAGATTTTAATGCCAGGATTTTTGACAGTGAGATTTAATTTTTTGATAGTAATTCAATCGGGAGATTCTATCTGGTTTTTTGACTATGAGATTCTACTGTCGGATTTTTCATTAGTGAGATTCAAATGGCAAGTTTCTCCGACCGTAAGATTTGGTTTTTCGATTGTGAGATTCTATAGATTTTTTCGGCAGTGAGATTCATATGTGAAGTTTGACTGATTTTTTTGACAAAAGATTCATATGCCGGGTTTTTTAACAATGAGATTCATATATCGAATTTTTCAACAATGAGATTAAGTTTTTCAAAAGTGAGATTCTACTATTAGATTTTTCGATAGTGAGATTCTACTATCAGATTTCTTGATAGTGAGTTTCTTTTTGGTTTTTCGACAATGAGATTCATTATTGGGTGTAGAATTACTATCGAAAAAGAGGAGGAAGGGGAGCAGGAGGGTGGACGCGGTAGCGACTATGACGGTGGCCAAAGCGGGAAGGAGGCGGAGGTGTGGTGCATGGGATCGGCGGCTTCCGCAGTGGAGGTTGCAGTGTGCATATCATTATCAATATGCCTGGGGACACATCCTACATTTCTTTATGGATAAATTATACATAGACCCCCTATAGTTTGACCGATTATCACTTTCACCCCTTCATGTTTAAAACCCTACAAATCCCCCTTTATAATTTAAAAAACCATATACATAGAGCCCTCTGGAGGCCCTCTGAAAGGGTGCAAATGATATGTTTTTCAAACTGTAAGGGGGTATTTATAGGGTTTTAAACATGATGGGGTGTAAGTGATAATTGGTCAAACTACAGGTGGTATATGTGTAATTTATCCTTTCTTTATTTGTTACTTTAGGGGTGCTAAGTAATTTATGGCATGCAATTAATAGCAATACCCCACATATAAACTATTTGGTTTTTTTTTAACTAACATATAAACCCTTATGCACACCCTTCCCTATGTGTAAATCTTGGGACTGGCCAGCAAACCAAAGAACCACCTACTTTTGCACATTAAAAAAATAAAAAAGAAAAATGGGTGTTAGGTCCTAGACAACATATCGGTTAATTTGAAGAACATGACACTCATATAAATCTCTTCAAGGGAAGGTCCCATAATCATTTTATAAACCCGAAAATGCTCTCCTCTTTCTCCCCCTTTCCACTGTTCTCCTTTGGCGATCTCGGCCTCTGCCTCCTCCCCTCACCTGATGCCTCTTCCTTGGGTTTGGGTGGGTTTGGGATTGGTTGATAAAAAACATGATCGGATTTAGGACGGGATCAGGTGTAGCCTACCCCGCCCCGAACCCGGCCCTATTACATAAACCTTATCAATTAACACATAAGCTAACATTAGTTGCACTTGCCATATTCCAAAAACTCCCTACATTGAATATATTTTTTAAGAAAAATTATAAAATTTACTTATTTGTTAGTTAAAATGAATTTATTTCCTACTATGTTTAGTGTATCTCTTTTAACTCGTTTCGATTCGTCCAATCCAAATATAGTTGGGACGGGATAGTCTAAGATTTTGGCATGCATAAATAGGTCTGGTTTGGGATTTTCTCTCCAAATCTGAGATGGGTCTGAGACAAGATATTCCTTAATGAGACATGCTCGGGATAGGATCACCCATCTCAAACCTGACCCGTTGCCATCCCTAGACTAACTCATACAAGGTGACCAACAAGGACGAAACAGCAAATTACAATCTTTGTCGCGAAATTTCTAAGAAAGGCTCAGGAAAGTCCCAAGGTAGGAATGAGGGAGGAATCCGAATCTTTGGCTTCATTGGACAGCCAATCCTCAGCACCATTAGCTTCACGATATACATGAGAAATGCCCGACAAACTAGTGAAGTATTAAAGCAGATGGTGGCAATGAGAAATAAAAAGGATCATCATCATTATCACCTTCAAGCTAATTTCTCGCTTGAAAACCTCAGTCCTACAATTGGCTGGTCACCATCCCATCGAAGTTAAGCTTGAGCTCACCCACATCCGAAGGGAACCATCGGACACCGACCAAGGAGCGTAACGAGGGGGACATGGCTAGAGCAGAGAGCTGACTTGCAAATGCTTATAGGAGAGAGAACACTACTTCCTTGAAATGTTGTGTGTAGTATCAGCCAAGGGCTGGGCTATGAACAGCCCACAAAATGCATTGGTAACCCTAACTTAAAATTGAAAAATACAGGATGTGTCCTCTATATAAAGGCTACCCCCTCTGTTGCTTGTTATCCTGTGCAAGCCATCACCCACCTCCGCCGCCGACAACCCACCATCGTCGCCTCCTTTGTCCTCCTCCATTTCTTCTTCCTCCTCCCCTTCTTCCTCCTCCTCTTTCCCTCCTTTTTTCTCCCCTTCTTCCTCCTCCTCCTCCTTCTCCCCCTCCTCTGAAATCGCGACACCCACTCAAACAAAGCCAAATGCATCTTATGTGCATTTGGCCAAGAAGTGCAAATGCATCTACTATGCATTCAACTAAGAAGTCTGAATACATTTAATGCAAATGCATTCGGACTTCCTAGCCGAATGCATAGTAGATGCATTCGACCTTGGTTCCATCGAGTGTCGCGATTTGGGGAGAAAGAATGAAAGAGAAGGAAGAAGAAGAGGAAGAAAGAGGAAAAAGGAAAAGAGGAAGGAGGAGGCGGCGGTGGTGGTTGCCAAGGGCTAAGATGGGGGGTGGTGCATTGCCAGCATCGGAGGCAAGCATGACAAAGGCAAGGGATGGTGTGTGGCAGCAAAAGAGAGGGTGGCCTTTATACGGGGGCTGTCTTTTGCAAAAGAGACGACAACCGTTAGACGGGCTGAGTAAGAATTTTAGTGGGCTGTATATAGCCCAGCCCATATGCAAACCCTTCCAAAAGTCCCTTGTTTTGTTTTGTGCCATCAGAAACAATGTGCAAATCCAAAAGTAGATCGAACCCTGAATTATGCTTTCCGTCTGCATTTAGCCCCCTGTCATTTTTTATAATTAAAATTTTAAAAAATTATTTTGATAATATTGGAAATTAATAAGAGTTTTTCGGTATAAACAGTCAACGAAGGGGCTAGGGGGCAAAATGCAGACGGAGCACAGTACAGGATTTAAATTGTTCAAGAAAAAAAATTGAGGGACCAATATCAAATGAGGTGCATAGTTCAAGGGAAGTTTTTATAATCTGACCAAAATTTTATTCATACCCTATATATTGATGAGACCCTATCATATATAAAGAAATTTATAAAACATGCTTTAAGTTGTTCAAATTTTCACAAAATTGTCAAAGAAAATTCGAATGGAGGGAAAAAAAAAGGGCAAATTATAAAAACCTCCCCTAAACTATACACTGCATTTCATATTGGTCCCTCAACTTTTTTTTGAACAATTTGATCCCTAAACTATGCTCCATCTGCATTTAACCCCCTCTGTCAACTTTTTATCCCAAAAATACCCTTATCAATTTCCAAAAATACTCAAAATTGTTTTAGAATAATTAACTTATGCTTACTAAGACAAGGGTATTTTCATAATAAAAGTTGACAAGAGAGGGCTAAATGCAAACGGAGCATAGTTCAAGGATCAAATTGTTCAAAAAAATAGTTGGGCAACTAATATGAAATGAGGTTGTATAATTCAGGGGAGGTTTTTTTAATTTGTCCAATAAAAAACGTTGATTTACAAAGTGAACTTTGAAAGTCCAAAATGCTAGCAAGAAAGTTCATTTATTTGTCTAGTATGAACAAAGATTGAACTAATCATAACTTACCTGTGAATTACAACTCAAAAAATAGTTCAATCGAAAATCTTCAAAATTAGACTGCCTGGTTTGCGTTCCAATAACAAAACCCGACACACATCAAAATTCGGATAGAGGTGCACTCATTTCATAACATTCGAGGAATCTGCAGCAACTGTGACTCTACTTCACATCCACCCGATCCGCTCAACTCTTAAACCTAACACTACGACTGATGCTGGTGTTGATCCCAGTCCGTTCACCACCATACGGACCCGAAGGCTTCCTAATGTCCCGTACCTGCCCCTTCCTTCGGATCACTGCCTTTTGGTGCTTAAGCTGAAAGTCAATGTTATATCAGGGTTAGCGTTGCGGTGGAGGTCTTGGGTGTTTGGTGCGCGGTGGTGTGTGGCTTTTTATTTAGGTCGTGGGTGGTGCTGCTAGTATGCCACGCGCGCGCGGGGGGCGGAAGGGGGGGGGGAATCAATATCACAAACCTAGCAGTGCTTACCTTATATTTCTTTCTTGGAATCTTGGTAAGTTTCTTCCGAGGACGAGTCAGCCCTCTATTCTTCTCCATCTGGTGCATAGACAAGAAAATAAGTACAAGTTGATTATATCAGAGAAGCTCTAGAGTTTTTACAAGACCTGGAGCAAAAAAACTGACCTGGGAACTAATCAGCCTTTTTCCATCGGCTTCAACTTGCAATGACAGTGGAACAACAGGAGTTCTGCAGAAATCAACAGACCAAATATAATATTTAATTTTTTTCTAGGAAATCTAGATGTTGACGTATATGATCAATTCCCTGACTCTTTTTTTTCTCAAACTCACGATTACCTTGAATACAAGTCTGCTTTGGCCTTGAGCTTTTCAGCCCTTTGCTTCTTTGCTTCTTTATAGAATTCATCTTCTGAACTTGGTGCCTCATCCTCCTCATGGACATCGATCTCCATGGACTTGGTTTCAAGTCCATCTTGAGCTCCCATGTCATCATCAACCACCGACTCGGCTCCAGCTCTTGCAAGAACACGGAGCTCGTGTTTTCTCCGTCTCTCTCCAATATCATCCCTCTTGGGCAAATCATCATCACCAGATACAAACTGAAAGGACAATGGTTCAAAGAACATGTTAATAATCATGATGTTTATGGAGTGAAGGCACTAGAACATTTACAAACACCAATAATTGTACCTGTAAATATAAAATAGTTCAGACACATAATCGTGGTATAAAACTGACAATTTCCCTAGCAGAAAATTTCATTACAGCAGATGCATTCAAAATTACAAGCTCGAGTACAACTTCCAAAGTGTCGATTACATTACCAAACATCATAAACATGTTAATGACGGGCGAAACATCAAGGCTCCGTTGCAGTAAGTCGCTTTGAGGTAAGTATTCAGAATACCGCGTATGACTTACCCCATTTGTTTTGCAGTATCCGAAGCAATAAGTCGATTTGGTGTCTCTGGGATACGTCATAACTGAGGCAACTCAATACCGCAAAATGAGCAGTAAGGTGAATATCTCGTATCCAGAATGCCTCGTAAGTCGTAACCATGATACCTCACAGGATACTTCGAACCAAACGGAGCCCAAGCATCTCAGAAGAGAAATTGTGTCCATATCCAACATTCAAGTAATTGAAAATGAGCTTCAAATTTCACCAGTTAACCAGATAACTCAAAATCCAACTTTGGCAAAGGTGTGGCTTAAGAACATCTGGTCTAACGGGCCCTGCTCCAACTCTTCGTCCTTCACAAGCTGACTTGCCAGAGGATTTTAGAATAGAAGATCAATCTAAGAAATGATCGTTTACTTAGATCTGATTGAATCATACTCATACACAAGAATTATAACAATAGTTTGGGCAGTAATGTCTGTAATGAGGGTTCAAGCACACAAGATGAATACGGTACAGAATCTAGAGATGACGGAGTTCAGGTGAACATGTCATAAAGCTAAAAGGAATATTGCGAGACAAGTACATTAGAAGAAACACTGGGGTTGCACTTGCACCAATTAAGGGAAAAGCGAACTAGTTAAGATGGAACGGGCATGCTCAGAGGAGAACTGAGAAGATCCCGGTAAGGTGAGGGGCTAGGATTTTAGGAGGAAGGCGCTATAAAGAATCCAGGAATACCTAAAATAACATGGATGAAAGCAGCAAGGAAAAAAACAGAAAAGGTCATATCATAGATAGCTCTTGATAGAAATGACTGGTGAACAAGGATGCATAAGGTCAACTTCAGATAGTTGGGAGGCTTAATGCATACTTGCATAATAACATTATACGAATTTCGGTCAGGCCTGTACAAGGTTGACATCTGAAATTTCATAGTTAACCAAATAAAGTGGCTCTAACATCTCTCTGGGATTAAAAAAGGATTGTTCATTCCTTTCTTGGAGGTACAATGTTCCATCTCAGTAAATCATTAGCTTACAATATCTAAACAGACGCTCTCAGAATGTCAACTAAACGAGGTATAAATTTTGCTTTGGATTCAAGAATGGCATACCTTAGGCTTGTTTGCTTTAGCTGCAACAAGTTGAGAGAGCTTGTTTGGATGCAATGAAGTCGGCTGCAGTTCCTCATCAAAATCATGTAATGTTTCCAGACGTCTGTTCAAATATCGAAAACAAACATTAGATATAAAAAGAACTGTTCAGGAAGCAAAAGCAAAAACATCTTGAGACAGAAAAATCATAACCAAAAATAGGTACCGGTTAATAAGCGTCGAAGCATGATTTTGAGCTATTACAGTTTTAGGATTAGTCAAATTATAGATGCCCTTCTGCTTCAACTTTGCTTCAAGATTTGCTCTTACTTTCAGCATTTCCATGCTCTGTAAGCCCACTTGAGCATCCTGTCTTGTTCAGTAGATGTCAGTTCATTACTTAATATACACCACCAAAGGCCTAAGAATTCTGACCACAATATGGAATATTTCTAGACCAACCTGGTGTTTCTTATTGGCTTCTTTAATGTCAACTTTACTGTCATAATTCTTCGACGCATCATCTACTAAATGGGCTGCTTCGTTTACCTGACGCATTATTGAATACAATTGAGGATTAGCGTAGAATTGCTGCAGATATGTATAAGTTAGACAACTATCAATGTGATTTCTAGGGTTTAGCGGATACCTTTGTCGTGTCTGGTTTAAGTTCCAACGGAACACTTTTTCTGACCAGTTCATTTCGGGAGTAGCATATAGGATTATGATCAACAAGGTTTTCAATCTGGGATGGAAGATTGGCATCAATCTGTTTCATCTGTCAGGGAAGAATTACACTGAAGTTCATATTTAAAAGAATGGCAACGCGTACAACTCTTACTGGTTCGAAAAATACAAAAGTTAACATATTATCCTCTCCAAAAGTTGTCAAAAAGCACGAGGAAATACAAAAAAAGAAAGAACATGGTCAGACAACATCAATCGAGAAAAATTTACAAATAAAATAACTGAACCTTTTCAAACAACTTCTTGATCTCTACAAGATGAGCTATTACTGGATGATCGCGAACAGGATGCCCTTCTGACTTGAGAAGTAGATAAAAGCCAATTGCTTGGCAATAGGTCAACAGCAAAATGTGTTTCACCTCCAAATAATGCATTCCACCTTTACCTGTATCTTTTCTTTCTCTCGCCTTCAAAACACAGATCTCAATTAAAGCCAAGGAATCAGAGGTCCATACTAATTTTTTAAGTAGCAAATTCTAAAGAATCAATCAAATAAAACCTTAAAACAGGTTATAGCTTGATTCTAGCATCTTGAAAGAGATCCAAAAGGAACAAAAACAAACAAAGAAAGCACAATTTCATATACAAGATCAAATAGCCGACAGGTCTGCAATCAATTTTAGCTGTCAATTCTGTATTACAAACAATTGTAAAAGAGCAGGACAGGAAAACACCATGGAATGTGCATGAATAGGGAACGCAAATATGAAGGTTAACTGATAGTGAAAAATGATACAGAAACATGAAGTAATATTTATGCTATGACTACGTAGGTCGAGCAAACAATATCAGAATTTAGCAGTGAACTTAGCATAGATAGGAATATCGTAGCAATAAAAACAATAATTTAGGCCGAAAGAAGTGAACAGATGCAACCAAGTTTACCAGTACAAAAAAGTCTGACAAAAAAGTGAACAATATAAGTTTGCAAGATGCTCTCAACTTGTCGAAGGTGTGCAAGATGTTCTTCTATGGCCAAGTTATATATGAGAATGTCATCAAAGTAATCAACAAGAAAGCGACCAATATAAGTTTGCAGTAACTGCATCGAGGCACATGAACATACTTGCAGCATCGGAAAGGCCAAAGGGCCTAACAAGCCATGCATAGAGACCATCCTTCGTATTGAACGTCATCTTCCATTCGTCTCCACGCCCTATGCATGCTTTGGTGGTAGGCACTCTTGAGGTCAATCGTGGAAACCATCATGCCCAGCATGTCATCAAATAATGGTGTATTGGGAAGCGGCACTTGACCGTGATCTTGTTGATAGTGTAGCTATCCACGCACATACGCCAACTACCATCCTTCTTCGTGTGAGCAAGGTGAGCACGACACACAGGCTTTGGCTATCATGAGTGAACCCTTTGATAGCAAGTAATCAACTTGTCGCTTGAACTCCACATGCTCACTTCGATTCATACGGTACACGGGATGATTGGGAACGGAGACCCAAGAACGAGGTCTATGGCATGTTACATATCGCACATTGATGTTACCTCATTAGGTAGCTCCTCAGAGGCCGCACTGGAGAAATCGGATAGCAAGTTTTGGATCAACGAAGGTAAATTTAAAGCATGGGTTACAGTCGGACTCTTCACTTCTCTTGCCACACCTGCATTTATAACTTCGAGTCTCCGGCCTTTCAACTTGCCGCTTGAAATGGCTTCTTGATTAGAAGATAGAGGTGCTTTATCTTAGTTCCCACGACATCCTTGAGCTTCAGATCCTAGTGCTTCTGCATCTCTGCCGTAGGAATGGTGTAGCAAGACAATTTTCTTGCTATCGAGTTGGAGGAAATAGGTGTTGGCTTTCCCACCATGGTATACACCCCGGTCCACAATACTTTGGCTAAGCCCACAAGCTTCATCTTGGCAAATTGTACTCCCTGACCATCGCTTGTATCATACCAATCGAAGTACTCCTCAATGGAGGAAAGCCACTCGAAAAAGATTATGGGATTTTTGTCTTCAAAGACCCAATCCTCCATCTGAGCTTTCTTCGTAATGTCCCCGATAGTGTCACATCGCATGGTTGACTAAGATCCATTTCTATCTTTTCTCGAGCACATCCAAACACGGGGTGCATGTCCAAGCACACTTTGGGTCTCCGGGGTGGAATTGGTGGTTCATACATCGGCAACTCCTGCGGATCGGAACCTCCAAGGCTCCAACAACATCGTTGTTGCTTACGTCACATCCGCTTCTCCCAAAATGGTGTAGTTGATGGTTGGAGAAATTTGTGCCTCCACTTCGCCTAATCGTGCATTTGATCCCCTCTAATTATTCCAAGATCCGAAATAACATTTCATCACGTTGGGTATCCACCAATTTCCCTCAAAACATTATTCCCGAACGAGTTGACATGGTGTGATCTCAATCAATGGTGGCAACATGCAGTGGGTTGAAGGGGTAGGGAAATAGATAGAGTGCAAAGAACATGAACGGGAGTCGACGATCACAAATAAAGTTGCAACGAGGTGCCGCAGTGGTCAACAGGATCGACTTGGAGGAAAAGAGGGACCCATAGCATGCCTTTGTGAGGGCTCACAATGAGTGAGATACAGGGAGGAGCTCTACCGATTCTGCAATTGAGAGGAAGTGGAAGGACCCAAAACACTAGAGGGAAGTTGGGGGGGAAGGGGGGGAGGCGAAGCGAGAGAGGTGGGAGGACAGTAATCACTCGCACATTTTCAATTAGAACAATAGATGGGAGCTATAGGCAACAAAAAGTATCATTATCACTTATGGATTATGGAAGATAATACCTCACAGGATTTACAAAGCCACTTTTAAAGAAGATGATATCTACAGGATTTACAAAGACACTTTTGGAGAAGAAGTGTCGAGGATGAAGCGATGAAATAGAGACAATGTGACCATAGGAATGCAACTTCTACTCCACGTAAAAGATCCGACGAGGGAGATAGTGGGATCACCTCTTTTTCTTCCTGTTCTTTTTTAATTCTCTTACTTTTTCACTATGGTGGTCGGCCCCTCCTTGTCCTTTTTGGGTTTGGAGTGTCCGGCCACAAGCCCATAGTGGCTGACCCACTCTCTCCTTGCTTATTGGGTTTGGTTCCCTTTAGTGTAGGAACAAATCTCTACATTCAAGGTAAACCAACCCTACATTTTAGGGTCCTACCATCTTAGGATTCCCACCCCAATTAGGAAACAATGGTCGGCTACCTAGGGAGTCCTTTTGGACTCTCTAGGACGGCCACATAGACCTCTCCTTGTGGGAATATGAAAAGTTGAGAATTTTTACGAATTTTTGAGATCCACTTGTCAACTACTCTGAATCTTGGTCAAACTAGGATTCCATAGTCAATAGGGAAATCTCAACTTTTTAGGAAGTCATCCAAAACTGAAATAGAAATCTAGTTATGATGGATTAGACCATCGCCAACACTCCCACTGAAGTTAGGAATAGTACTTTGTCGTCCTACCGGCTAAAGACTAGAAGTTGGGATCCGTTAGAACTCCAAACCTTAGCTCCAATTAGACTAGGATTCTTGTCATCACATGACAACATCTATACCTAAATAATCATGGCTATAACCACTATCAAGCCATGATTGCACTTTGTGATAATTAAAATTACGCAAATACCATTTCCTACTTATTTGCACGTAGGCCCCTCATTATCTGGCATTCACAAGTACTGCGCGGGAGAAGCAACTGTCCTATCCATAGCACACATTGTACTACATGTCTGTAAGTACAACTCCTCGTTTCTTTATGATCACGGATGAAAACATTTATCATGAAATAATAATATTTTATTTGAAAACAATTTGATAAATCATTTATCAAAACAAAAGCCTGAGCGCTTAGTTCCAGTGATCATCTTACATGAGAGTCTACTTAAGGAAATACATTCTCTCCTCGGAGAATTTAGAATTCCTCAACAATGAATTTGTTCCCATGAACCGAGTGTAAGTCACCCAAGATTACCAGCTATTGGCCAACAAAGCGATCTCACTGAATTATAACTCAAAGTGACAAAGTCTAAGCCATGCGTTCATAATCAATTCAGGATTGAGTCTATGGAAATAGCAAATAAGAATCACATCATCATATGCTAGTCATTTAGATGATGTGTTCTCATAGTGATCAGTGTTCAGTATGTTCCAAACACGCCAACAGAATTGACTCAGAGTCACCAATCTGAATATTAAGATAAACCACTTGCTAAGCGAGAGTCAACGGTGTTACATTCTTTCAGATAGGATGTCCAATCCTATCATCGAATGCGAACCTCATCAAGAATAATATATCGATAAGCTTAGACCTTCTGTAAGTGAATTTCATCCACATACCTAAGCCAATTTAGTTATACTTGATGGACTATTATATATCACATACAATATAGAAACAAATGGAAGAGTATTAGATACGAGGAAGGTATGATAATTCATTACTATTGTCGAATTACATATAATACACATGCAGAACACTACCAATCCCAACAGTGGCTTGTAGTTGCAAATGATGGTAAATCAGTACCATTCCTAGTGATGGGCGGAGCCGTGGTGTCACGGTGACCACCAGAAGCAAAACATGGAGGAGGGGCTTGGTACTACGATTTGATGGACAGTAGTGTGGTGGGCATGAGGACGCCTTGGGAGCGATCACAAGGAGGTGAAACTAAGATCTAAGCATCGGAGATTTAATTGGGCAGGCCGGGTTCTGTTTTAATTGGCGTGGGTTGGGTTCATTGTTCAAGTTAAATGGATGAAATTCATTTAAATAACGACGGGTATGATGGTTGCAATTGCATAACACTTGAGGTTGGGTTTAGGGGTCCTGCTGGAAGGGAGATTGTGGAGAAGGCGAGGAATGACAACAACGCACAGATGTTTGGGTCTCGACCGGTGCGACGGCCTGCGACGAGCAGCGTCTCTCTTTATCCTCCTGCTTATTCCACCACCCCCCACACCCCAACACAGACACATATGCACACAAACCCCTTTCTTTTGCTTTGAAAATGATGGGGAGGGGGGTTTCTATAGGTTGGGTGAAGTTTGTGATTGGTTTGCAAAGGTTGATAGGGGGGATTTCTTGTATATGTTGGATCAGTCGAAGATGATGTTGGTGAGTGGTAATTAGAGTTATTTTTAAGGAAGGTGATGGATGAATTGTTGTTAAAGGAGACCAATTTGAGTAATGGAGATTATTGTTGGATTGATTGACGATATGACAGTTGGTTTGAAGACAGGAGTGAATGGTGGTGATGGGATTTGGTGAAAGTGGAGCTAGAGGATGGGTTCAACAATGGTTGCAGAGGGAGATCACAACGTCGCTTATGGTTGGTCAGGACCATTGTTCGTAGCTCGTGAACCGCTTGAAAGCACGTAGTCCGCCAAGAACCTCGCTATAATACCAAAAAAAATGTCAAACCTTGATACCGCACCGAGGGAAGGGAATGAGCGAGAGGGAGAAAGAGAGATAGTCCCTAGCCTTATACTTGGACTGCACTAGGAATCAATCCTAGCACTAGGCATAACACCATTGGTATGAGAGGCAGCTCTAATTTCATTCGTTCATTCCAAGTTCCCTAAAAGCCATTTTCATAGGTTTGGATAGTCCTCATACTTGGGGTACAAACTACAACCCAAAAGGACTCAAAAGGCTAAAGACTATTGGGCTTGACGGAGCCCGACACCAAGAGACTACTCATAAACACCCATAACTCCTATGAGTCCCTCCCAAATCCATCGTGGCTCGGCGAGGTCCTAGATTAGCCCAACTTCATCTGAAAAAAAAAATATTCCCAATACCAAAACTTGGGGAAGGTTCTAAAACCTTCCCTCATCATATGTATGTCTTGAGGCATCATTGTCATTACTCTCCATCAGTAGGCTAAGTAGATAGTTTCACACTTTCATTTGAATACCTCGTGACCAGATGAGTACAAGAGTGACCAAGACATTGACATGTCCAATAATCAAAAGAGGTGCATCACCTAAGAATTGCACATGATGCACATAAAAAGAAGTGTAGAATAATAAAATGGAGGGCATAGAGCATGATTTTAGGAATTCAAAATAACAGTGACTGCTATAGAGGACCAGGTCTAGGTTAACAGGAGGTCGATGGGTGGTCAAGGGCATGAATTATCCTATCCAAGTCGATGAAAACCTACGAAAAAGAGAAGCAAGAGCAGCCGATTGGCAAAAAACACGTCATGCCCACTTCACTTGAGTTATGGACGATGCTGGCCCTCTATCCAAACATCCAAGGTCAACATATCAAGGGCCGTCGACTTTTGCTTACTATGATCCCTACTCATATAATAAAGTAAACATTTAATTGATCACTTATGTGATACGTAACTTGCACATGACTTAAGTGGGTGTGGACATACCCGGCACCATAGGCTAGCACAACACTTAAATCTCAAAATCGGTCACATTGTCTTTTAGGTAAGTATTACCTCACTACCATCATCAAAATACCTCCAAAACAATAATTTGAACAGAAGTAACTTATAATCATTTCATAACAGTCAAAATATTTTATCAAATCTTTTGATCGCCTTACAAACATCAACATAATACTAAACTCTCGAGCCGACCTCACTGAATTTCATTCACCTAAATAATCATCATATGCTAATTTTGTCAAAAAATAGAATAAGGATCAGACTCAAGACGAATCGAAAGATTTGAAGAATAAGGATCACAATCACATTATCTTTTAGGTAAGTATTACCTCACTACCATCATCAAAATACCTCCCAAACAACAATTTGAAGAGAGGAAACTTATAATCATTTAATAACAGTTAAAATATTTTATCAAATCATTTGATCACCTTATAAACATCAACAATATAATACTAACTCTCGAGCCTACCTCACTGAATTTTCATTCACCTAAATAATAATAATATGCTAATTTTGTCAAAAATAGAACAAGGATCAGACTCTAGAAGAATAGAAAATTTAAAGATCCATCAAATCAATCGAGCCAGGTGGAAGGACTGAACCCACAACCTAATTTTCGAAACATGAATTGTTATGGCACAGACCCAACATTGAATTGCATAAAGTATCCAGGTATATCCTGCATCTGGATAGTGGCAACAACAACAAAAAAAATTATAATAATTCTTGATTAGGAAATTATAAATCAAAATATATCTTCTCTACCTCACTGAAGAATGACCCTAGATATACCAATATTTGTGACTCAACTACCCATTGACAGATTGCATGCATCTTTGCAGATTCCACACTAATGTGCGAAAAAGCAAGGTTTCCATGAATGGATGCCCAAGCTTAACATAATTCTCAATAGCTAGATAGATACCCTTGATAAGAATAACTCCCCCACTTCACCCCCCCAAAACAAACAACAAGCCTCCGCCGCCACCACCACCGCAAGCAACACACAAAAAAGACACTTAACAGAGAACATTTCATTACGATTAATAACTTTCTTTATCAGCAAATACACCTGATCCGGACAGCTTGATGCTCGAGTTTGCACCAAAATACAGTACAAAATGAGATAAGATAGCACAAAGAGAGATAAGGCTATGATGGAACCTATTCACTACAAGGATAAAAAAATGGTGTTGCAAGGAAGAACTTCATGAAAAGACTTGCAGTTACAAAAATGAACTTACCTTAAGTGGCTTTACTTTTTGAAGTTGGTCGAGCACCTCATTCAATTCTGAAAGCAAACCAACTAGTTCGGGAGCAGAACTGCAAGAAATCATGAATCTAACTATTCAAATGAAGAATTTGATAATTTCTACATGCCAATATAACAAGAACATATAAAGAAATTTCTAATTAGTGTCCAATTTAAACATTTAAGTTTCTAGAGTTGATGCAAACAATCAAAAAGAGGAAGTTTGTAGTGCTGATGCCATTGGCAGTTGAGAGCCTTAAATTATGTTCCATTTTCCTCAAGGCTATGTTTGGTTGCCGAGAAAGTTTTGCAGGAAAGGAATTCTTTGGAAAGGAAATAAAAGAAAAGAATAGGAAGGGAAAAGTGCATTTTTTCCTATTGTTTGGTTACCTGGAAAAGAAAATAGGAATATGACTTTTCTTTTCATTTCTTGTGTTTCTCCTTGTTTTTGGCAGGAAAATTCGCGGCATTTTCACATAAAACCGGTTTCTCAGGAAAGCTTTTTTTTCCGGGGACCACACTTTCTTGTCAACCAAACACCTATTTTTACATAAATATTTGTACTTTCTTTTCTTTTTCTTTCCTATATTTTACTGGCAACCAAACACAAACTAAAGGTATTCTCATCAAGAAAAATCAGTTTTCTAAGGTTGACCACATCAGGCATTTTCGAATTTTTGTGCATTACAAATTGTACATATTTTGGAGCTTGAAACATAATCTGCCTAGTAAACTAAAGAGGAAGAATGTGACGCATGAAACTATATTTTGTCGAGTAGTGTAAATTTGGCAAAGGAACAAAACTCTGATTACCGGTATAAATATGAAGCTGACAATGAGAAGCATCATTTTTTTACGTTGGGGAAAATATCTACTCAAGACTACTAGCCCAGATGAAAAACTATGACATTCCAATTCACCATGTTTATGGGCGTCAAGAATTTAAGTGAAAGCAATAATATGTCGATATGCATTGCTACAAAAGGAGTGCACTCATTACATTGTACAGTAATTCATCCTTATCATATAGAACTAGTTTATCATAAGATAGTTATTAAACATTTCAACATGATAAACAGACATGCCATGATTGATCAAAATACAAAGCCACTAATCCTGCTAGTCTTTCTCCTGAAACCAGAAAGTTGGTAGTCAAAATGCTCTCAAAAGCCTAGAAAACAGTCTTGAAAATCAGGTTGAAACTAGGGGAAGAAGCCTAAACAGTGTGAGGAGGTTTCGGGCACTAAAATAGTCTTTCCAAAGAATGATCTACTTCTGGGAGACATGAAACATAACCATCAGCTCTAACATTCCAGGTACATTGGGGACGCCTCAAAGGCTAAAGAAAGTAAATTACCTATCATTGATTCATTACATATGCATTTAGCATTTAGCATATCATCACAGAAATAAATGAGTGGTTTATACGAATTTTCTGCAAATTGCTAATCATGCTAGTATATTGATTTCTACAATTTGTACAAGTTTGAAACACAAAGAATGTCCAAAGTTATGTAGGGATACTGGTTGTAGTGAAATAAAAATATAATTCAATTGTAGAAAGTTAAATAATTCCGGAATCAAACATATCTTCCGGGTTACATTTTCAGAGAAATAACAAGAAATACCAACTCAAAAAATATCAGTGCTTTCATTGAAAGAACAAGTGTGTTATGTGAATTTTTTTCTCTACTATAAGATAAAGTCGGTTCCATTATAACATTAGGTGTATACATTTTATTTTTCACGTTGTTCTTATTCACAAAATATCGCAACAACCACCACCAAGTAAAACAAATAGGATATGATGTTGCAAGAATATAAAGGCACAACTTTGGAAGAACGAGAGAACAAGCTCCCTACAAGCTTTGCTTTCAAAATTTTAAGATCAATTAGAAGTCCTCTAATATTCAATATCCTGAGTTACTAGTGACTGTTTATTATTGACCACTATGAAGGCTCAAGTGCAGAAACCACAAAGCCTTTTTGATTTGCAAAATTAATTCTTGTGGCTGTCAAGAAATTGATTTTAGTGAAAATTAATTATTTTGGCTGTCATGAGTTTGAATTTAGAGGAACCCTCAATATATACCATGTGTTTCCCTTTTCAAAAAGTTTGCTATGGTTCCACCTAGTACCTGTAGAACCGATGGCAAAGCAGGCCAACATTTTTCAGAGGTATAATCGATGGAAGTGTTCCAAGAAGATTTACAAATGATCAGTTACTGATCATGGGTTATACTTATAGTATCATGTAGCATGCTCGATCAGATGAAGGGCTAAATGTATGCATTGCTATAGATTGTGCCAAGTACACGACAGCATCGAATGATACATAATGCTTGGGGAATATTATGTTAGAAATCATGATACGCTTTGTTATATGTATAAATGTTTTCTTGTATATTTTGGTTATGATTTGAGTGTCATACTCACCCATGGTTCACCCCTTTGTACATGACTGTATATTTGTCCATAAGGCCACAGTACAAGAAAGCTTTGCTCCTAATTTTTCATGGTATCAGAGCTTAAGCTCTACTCAAGGACGAGCTTCTCGAGAGCGTCATGATCTGTCAGCTTCATCCAACTTTCGCATTTACCAACCCTACAACCATTGGCCTCCTCTCCAGCGCCAATATGTCCACCTCTACCACCATCAGCCTTTCTCCATCCACCAGCCTCCCCACCACACACCATCGACCTCTTTCCACCTTGACCTCACTCCTACCACAACTTCGGCCTCTCTCCACCAGTCAATCTCCCTGCCACCAGCCTCCTCACACACCCGCCAGGTGTTTCGGTCGGAACTGGGCCCGAAACCCTCCAGTTTCGGGTTTCGGAACTCAACTTAAAAACTCAAAGTCCGGTAAAATATTTTCCTCCAAACTTAGTCAAAATTCAGAATCACGATTTTTTAACTTTTTGACAAAAATCGTGGTAAAGCAAAAGTCACGCTTTTTAAAAAAACAAGACCACTATGAAGTGGGTACTAATGTAATTATTTTTATATTTTGTAATTATTTAAAATTTAAAAAACGGAACCAAAACTCTGGTCCAAAACTTCGAAACTGATCCTCAGTGGACGGACCGAAACCAAAACTACAAATCTTGGTTTGCACCTGTCGTGTGTATGCACATCTCGTGGGCCCCGTTACCCCCATGTGTGCTCGCTCCAGTTGATGGTCATGGATCCAATCAGTGGTTTGGATGTGCAGCTTGATGGGATCAATTACATTATTTGGTGCATCTTTGTAAAGACCCCGGCTCATGTGTCGTGATCTATGGAACCACATCAATAGGACCGATCTTGCACCTGCCCAACTCAGTGACGTTTGTATCTTCACCATCCTCGTTGGGTCCATTACCCTAACTCTCCGTCCTCGGTTTGCTAGCTTCCCTACTATGAATGTTGTCTAGGAGGACCTTCAATGGAATATATGCACAAATTGGCCATGCACGTTAGTACCAGCTGATGAATCAATTCTGATAAGAATCATAAGATAACCTATTGCTTCAATAGACATTATTCACTTCCCTATCAAGGCTTTGTACAAGCAAGACCAAAAAATCAAGAACAATCAAGGAAAAAAATCCATTTGGGCAAACATCGATTCGAAATATGGCCTTTAGAATCATTCGGTAAGGATTTTCTAGAAAAATGGCAATGTATAGCAATAAATAGCAAAAAACCATTTAAAATGGTAAAAAATCGTTCTGTATTTAGAATGTTATGTAGATAGTATAGAAATATTTGCTTCTTAGAGCTCCACTAATAAATAACATAGAAATGTTATTTAAGTGTATCTATGCTTGAGTTATGATTGTACATAGTTTATTTGCAAATTCGTCATTAAATCAATATTTCCTACATTTTGATGTTTGGACGGATGTGCATCAGTACATCATACATAGAAATACATCATATGTGACGATCTACACCCCTGGATAATGTAAACATGATCCAAATGTTCCAAAGTGTGTACCTATGATTGATTCATGATTGTTCGACGTGAAATTCCATCTAATCAATAGTCCCATCATTTCTATGTTTAGGGCCTTTAAGCTGTTGTGCATCCGCACAGTGTACATAAAAATACATGCTATGTAAAGTTCTATATCCCTAGATTGTGTAGAAATATGATGCAAGTGTTGTGTATGTATGCTTCATTTATGAGTGCCCAGGGTTGAAAAACTCAATCAAAAAATTATGTTTCCAACTTTTATATAGAGCTGCTCTATTTCCACACTGTCTAATTATTTACATGAGATATTTCCATATCTGGCAGTGTCAATTTATTGGTCAATTTTGATTTTTTTGAACCTTGAATACAAGCACATGAAGGAAGGTTAGACGTTATGAAGATGATGGCCAAACGATTTATCAATTATGATAAGATGACCTACTGCTTCAAGGAGCCATTGTTAACTCACTATTCAGGCTTATATAAGATCCTTCATATGTAAGTTGTTTTACAAGTCAACAAAACATGGCCCTAACAAGATATCTCAAGCCTGATGGATCAAAATGAACCCTTATTCTCTCCTGCAGGACCAATCAAGAGGAAGAGTTCAGATTACAAGACAATTGGAAGTGAACCAATGTACTCCTCCAACACTTAGAACTCGGAAGTCTTCGAGACAATGATGCATTAATAATAATTAAACGAAGCTATCTTTAGACTATATAATGTACAGGTAAAGCATACCTATATACTACATCCATTTGCTCCTCTTTTGACAACGCGTTAAGATCTTTCTCAATCTCTTCATAACTCTCAAAGGGATTGCCTTCAACTACACCATCAACATCAGATTTTGTCATAGTTTTCTTTCCAGTCAAAATACCCTGTGTAAGCAAAAGTCATTTGCATGGGATAAGCTCAAAAGGTAAGAAATCCTAAAGTACACTTAAACCAACTTTAAAACTGGTATTTGTGTTATGTTGTTGTATGATAGTGAGCGTGGTATGTGATTACACATACTTCTTTTAAGTGAAGAGGTTATGTTACACTATAATAAATCAACACAGTCATGAGCGGTGAGGTTTTGTTGTTGGAAACCCCTGATCAGGATTACCTATTATATATTCGCATCAGGGATGGGCACTTACATTTCCCTTGAATACAATCTTGAGTTAATGCCAGACAAAGTGCACTCAACTTCAAATCATAAAAAAAACAATGAAATAGATAATAGAGTAAACGAATGAGATAAAATAATCACCTGAAAGGTTTTCTCCAGTCCTTCCGAATCACTCTCATCTTGGTCAGCTTCTTCAAGGCCGAAGTCTTCCATTGAAAAAGATTTTGCCTTCTCCCTCTGAATCTTCAGTACCTCAGCCTCCTCCTCCATGAGGACTTCATCGTCACTTGATTGAATCTTGAAAAGTCAATCATTACAGAAGTCAATGAAGCTGAATGAGATTTCCTTACAAATTAAAAACTTGCAAGAATTGAAAAATAAAGTTGTGAATAAAAGTGAAGAAAATTTTTACCTCATAATCAACATTATCAGCATCATAATATGGGCGCTTTCCTCTGCCCCATGAAACTTTTCTTTCCTCTTCATGTTCAGCATCATCACTCATTTCATCATCACCTCCTACATTCTTCTGCCTTAAATACTTTGCCTGCCTTGCCACTGAATACTTAATCAGATAATATGTAACGTTCGATGAAAACTTAGAAACCAAACTAAGCTTTCATTTAAAGAGCATAGATGCCAGTGCTTAAGAATTAAAAGTCAGTAAAGAGCAGAAAGAGAAAGCATATCAACTAAGAAGAAAATTTAGTACATGATATCTCGACGGCAAATGATAAATACACTCAGTAGACAGACAAACAACAATCTCAGGATTCACGGCAGCAATGAAGAGACAAAAAAATACAAAGAAGATAGGCATGATAACCATATGCAAAATAAAGCCCCAACAATAAATGGATCCTACTAGCACCTCCAATAAATGGATCCTACTAGCACCACCAATAAATGGCTCCTACTAGCACCATCAATACGAGACAGTTTGCTTTTGAACTATCACCTTGAATTTAAAAATCGCTTCCAACAACTGACCAAATTGAAAATGTATATAAGATGATAAACGATACACCAAGAATCAAGGTTACACTCAGTCATCTTGTTTCTGCAATAGTGGCACGCGAGCTAAGAGTTTTGAGATAGACATAAATTAATGGTTAGAGAAGAAGAGAATGACAGACCCATCCCAGCTGGTCTATGTTTCCCAAATAAATTCGACTTCAGCATAGGCAGTCGAAGAGACTAATTATCTAGCAAGGTCTGCTAGGAAGTTAGAAGTCGAGCCAATCTACTATACATATATAATCATCATAGTGCCTCAAAAATACTAACATATCGAGAAGAAATTACTTTTAATTCTTCTTAATGGAGTAGAAAAACCTTACTGAAGTAGATTTACCTTCATTAACTCCACCATTCTGTCTTTCCAAACAAGAAAATTATCAACGAGAGAACACAAATCTGAAGTTGACCATTCCTAAAAATAAAGAGGTGAAGAACATGGCCTAACTTCACAAGAAGGCTCGATATTCATCCGCTATTTCCCAATTCTGTGCAGCTCTAGATTATCAAAATAATCATATCTATCACAAAAAGAAAGAACTTGACAAGAAGACTCCACAATAGTCTGTTGCTGCTATTTCAGTGCACTTTTTGTTTAATTAAATATTCACAATAAAATATTTCAGTAGTAATACAGAAGTAACTCAGACATGTCATGATGATGCTGCCATGGGCTGCAATAGGCTTCGATAGGGTGAGGCTTTGATACAATCAGAATTGAAGAACGGCTTTGAGATGCAAAAGGTGGACGACTGAGCTCCAAAAAAAAGGATTGAAGGGTTTTTGCTAGTTTATAGATTTGAGGGTTTATATTGTTTAAGTTTTAAGGGCTTATTTGCAAGTTTTAAGCCGCTAGGTGTAGGGCCTAGATTAAAAGATAGTAACTTCGAATGATCAGGATTTAATAAGGCGTGGTGCTTAAGTTTAACTAGCTTGTATGTGGGAACTTATGGATTTGGGAGAAGAAAAAAAAGATAAGATAGTGATGATGGATCAGCCAACCTTGGATCCCTGTGGGAAAAGGCAAGGGTGATCCACGTCAACATGAAATCATGTGGTCTCAGACGCCACCCTCTGCTCCCCGTTTCTCTCCTTCTGAAGTCTTTTCCTCTATCTTATCCATGCTTGTCCAACGTACTGTAGTCATTTGATTTTTTTCTTAAGTTCCTCCAGTAGGGCTGCAACTTGGGCGAGTTGAACCCGACTTCGGGCTGGAAAATTTCAACTCGAACAAAGTTTGGGTTGGACTCGGGCCGAGGAGTTGGGCAACCCAACCCAACCCAACCCAACCCCAATTTAGGTTGAGTGTAACTTGTCACCTTAATTCGTCACCCTTATCGGGTTACTCTGTTGCATGATCCTCTTCATACCCAAAATGTTTCAAGTGCAACCAACCAAACCATATATCTGTTGAGTGTCACCGTAGGCAATTCACTACACAAAAAAAAAAAAAAACATTGAAGATAATGAGCATGAGGAGGATAGCGAGACAAAGAAACTAGGTGAGAGTGACGAATCAACACTTAAGAGTGTAGAAATCACTTGGGATGCAAATGACCACCCTCTCTTAGTCCTATATTGCCATGAACTTCCCGTGGAACCACTTCCTGAAAAACATTGCTTCTCTACTGCCCTACATGAATGTTTTCATCGAACTCAAACAGTGGAAGAGGTTCCAAACAGGTATAGGATGAAAGGCCAAAGATAGCGCATGTTTAGGACCCAATGTGATATCAATAAAAGATAAGCATGTATTATGGTAGATGGAGGTAGCAAGTGTAACTATATTGATGCAGACCATAGGCCTTTCCGTTAAAGTTATTGCATAGTGTCCGACCATATCACATTACATGGGTCGACAAGGGCGAATGAATCTTAGTCACACACGACTGACTTGTACCCTTCTCAGTGGGAACGACATATCAAGATAAGACATGGTGTGGTGTTATCCCTTTAGACATTTGTGACCTACTCGGCCGGCCCTGGCAGTTTGATGTGGTCTATGTGGATGCCCAACATAGTGGCAGGGCCAATACCTATTCCTTCATGCCAAGTGGTCGGCAAATCACCATATGGCCTCAACTCACAAAGGAAGAACAACACATGTCCCAAAACTTTCTGCAAAAACAACAAAGTTAGGTGTTCTGGTAGCGTCAAATTATGAAAACAAACTGAAAAACAGTCAGGGCTGACTTGAAAAATTTCCTATATGATTCATTGGAAAATATTAAAGGGGTAAATTTTATTGTATATGCATTCCATCGAGACATGTGCATGATGGAATACATATACAACGGGACATGTGCTGTCTCTTTCCCGATTATTCCATCATGCATTCTATCGGGACATGTGCATTCCATCATGCAAATGGTCCAACACGTTTTTTGAGCAGTACATGACAAGATTAAAACACAATTAATCGACATTAAAACGCGTGAATCAGGATTAAAACATGAAAATCATGAATTTTTCATAAAATCATGAATTTTTAAAAAAAAAATCAGGAAAGATACGCACAGCGAACGATTAAAACACGAGTTACTCAATGAACGTTCGCTACACGTCTCTTTCCCGATTTTTAAAAAAAAAGTAACGATTTTATGAAAAATTAACGATTTTCATAATTTAATCCCAATTTACGCGTTTTAATCTCGATTAATTATATTTTAATCCCGTCATGTACTGCTCAAATAACATGTTAGAACATCTTTATATAATTATGTTATAAAATTCTACCATTTGTTTCCCGACTCTTTCCCGACCATTTCTTGATTTTTCAAACTTCTCCCCTAGCCGATTTTTTCCCAACTTTCGACTTGGTAACTATGCTTACCGGAAACCTCCCTCTCCTATCATTCTCTCACAGCAACATCATATGGGTGATCAAACCATTATTTCTATTATTTTCATTTTTTTTACTTGTGGGTAAAATAACCAAAACCATATACATATACATATATATATATATATATATATATATATATATATATATATATATATATAGAGAGAGAGAGAGAGAGAGAGGTGGGGGGGGGGGGCATCCATTCTTGTCGATTATACTTAATGCATTTTTATGATTTTTATCTAGACCATTGTGGGCTCACATTAGTTACTTCATTAATAGCACGTGCCTAGAACTCAGCATGTTTTGTTCAACTAGCTCATGGCTTGCATAAGCACAGTACTCGGTATTTTACATCTTGCTAAAAAAGAACAGCTCCTATCCAATGCTTAAGTGTAAAAGTTTGGCGAAAATTGACTTCAATAAACAAACTCCTGATCTAAAAATCTCTAAACACCCAATAGAGGATCATAAATTCCAAAATAGTAACATGTTTGTGAGTCACCAAATCAGGCTCTAAGAGAAAAATGAGATGATGATTTGGGGTAAAAAGGGACAAATGTCAGCATCAATAATAGGGCTTATCTATCCCACTAAGATGGGGCTAGATATAAAGCATGACTCCAACATAGATATCCATAAAAAGATTGAGCATAATTTTATGACTAGTTGTCAACTCAAGATCAACCCTCTACGAAATTGGGCCTAAATCTTGGCCTGGGCTTTGGGCATACCCTGCCATAAAACCTAGAATGTCAATTGGCAGGTATGGAAAGCTATCTTGTTGGTCAAAAAAATCAAAGTACATGCAACTAGAGAGCAACCCTCCAAAGTTCCCCTAGAGTAAGGATGAGTCAAGACGAAGGTTAAGGAATAACATAGTATTTTAAAACCTAAAACAGCAACGTGCAACTCGTGAAGGCAAAGGCTAACATCATTGTGGAAAAACATCAAAATATTGAAAAATGAGTCAGGTAAAACAGAAGAAATACAAAGCCTCACTGTACATGTACGCTATTCAATTATTCCAGGCAGAAGACATTTGAAGCAATACACCATCCAACCCCCTAGATCCGGTCCCAAATAATAAAGCACAACAGCAGCTTTAAAAAAGATGATTAAGTTCATCAAGCAATAGTGATAATGCCCACGAAAGGTGAAGACCCATTCTTATCTTTGATCTTATTGGTTCATCAATCACCACCACCATTCAAAAAACGAATAGATAAAAAAAGTTAAGAAATTTTCTCTATGAATTATGTTCCTTTTTTAAAATTTTGCATGTTTTGCCTACACCATCAAAAAAGAGTCCATGCAACTGATGCGAATCAATGTAATAATTATTGGACTTCAGCATAAATTACTACAACTGAAGTTACACAACCCTCAGTTACAGGCTGTGAAGCACCAATACGTCGTAGGGGGTGTCGTACGAGTACCAGGTACACACAGGGTATGGGTACACGTATAGGTACGTCATTTCCCGTACCCAGTACGACCGAGGCCGCACTCGATCCACCTTCGCTCTGATCACCCCCAGATCCAATCCAGAGGAAAGAAAAGAGGAGGAGAAGAGGAGAGGGAGAGGGAAAAATAAAGGTATCTAAATGCCTCTATTGCCGTCACCTCGCCCGCTCATCGTCGCCCCGCCCGATCCCCGTCGTCATCGCCTCGCCCGATCGTCATTGCCCCTCCTCCCTCCCCCCCTCCCCCCTCACAAACCCTAACCTGTGACTTGCAAAGTTACAAGTCATGGGTAAATTACACTTTGCCCTTGAAGTTTAGATCAAAAACACTTAACCCCCCTATAGTTTATTTTGTTCCAAATCGCACCCTAAAGTTTGAAATGTTAGCACAATACCCCCTTTTGTCAACTACTTAATTTCCTCATTTGGTAATTTTTATCTGATCAAAACTAAATTGAAGGGGGTAAAATGTAGTTTTTAAATTATAGGGGGCTTAAGTGTTTTTGAGCTAAACTTCAGGGGGGGCAAAGTGTAATTTTCCCGTACCCTAGCCCTCCTGAAGTTTAGCTCAAAAACACATAACCCCCCTATAGTTACAAAAGTACATTTTACCCCCCTACAATTTAGGTTTGATCAGATTAAAATTACCAAATGAGGAAATTAAGTAGTTAACAAAAGGTGGTATTGTGCTAACATTTCAAACTTTAGGGAGCGATTTGGAACAAATTAAACTAAAATTATAAAAAAAAAATTATTTTTTTATATAGGTGCTCTGTCGTACCCGTACCCTACTTTTAAGATTTTGCCGTATCGGCATACCCGTAACCATATCCGTACGGACCGTACCCGTATACGTGCTTCATAGGTTACAAGCAACAACTAACAAGCAGCCTCTTAGAGTATTAGAGGGGGTCCTTGTGTTAAATAGAAATTAGGATTCAATTTATTGTAAACGCACGCACACTTAGGGCACATTCGATGTAAATTTAGGAATGTCGGCAATCATCTTGAAGCTGACTTCTCACACATGTTGGCTTTTTGTCAGTTTTACCATTGCAATCCTCAAATAGATAGGTCAATGTCAGATGAGAACCTAAGGTCTCAAAATATATTCATGAATCTAGTTAAGTACTTTTACTGCAAGAATTGTTTGCCAATTAATAAAGTTGTTTTATGATAGTGGTTCCATAAGAACAGCAGCCACACAAACAGTTATTCATGAGAAATAAGAACAAAACGTCTGAAATCCTACTGGTTCTGAAAAATGAGAAACTATAATGAGGATTCACCAAACCATTTTTCTAACTTTTTCTCATGTAAAAAAAAAAAAAACCTTTTTTTCCAAACTGTTGCATTGTCAAATCCAACAACATTGCCCCCTCCAATCTCCACATAAATAGGTTGAGTTATAGTCTGTCCAAAATCATATCCACATTAGGGACCTTGAAGGGCAATTTCTCTGGTTTATTGAGGTTCATTGAAGCAACATTGTAATCCAGGCTACATTGATTGTATTTGATCTCCATCACCGCCAAAGAAACAACATGTGATACATTTTTTTTTTTTTGAAGAGTAAACATGTGATACATTAATGTTAGCATAAGAAGACACTTAACACAAATGAAGAGATATCATAAATCATTACGCGTAGGTTGTATAAGGATCAAACACATTGCATGAAAAGAGGAACCATAGCGTCAGTAAAGACTACATAAGAAGGCCTCTCCTACCGAATCACCGATGTACAGAAAATGATTATGTATGGAACTTGCTTATATGATATAAATGTATCCCTATGAATTAATTATATACAAGAATTATAGAATAAAATCAAGCAAACAAGTAGAATTATGAGGAACAAAGAAGTAGAACACAACTAAGTTCTTTAAAAGACATTTTTCTTACTCTTCACAATTTCCTTGCCATTCTTAATGTCGCCGTCCTCGTCATCGTAGCTTCCGCTATTGTCACTGTCATCGTCATCAACACCCTATACAAAGCTAACTTATAAGAGGACAGAAATCGTGATCTTTTGTTGAGTATAACTAACTTCGATCATATATGACTATAATAAATCTATTATTCAGAGAGAAGAATTGGATATATGCAAGTTTCTGCAAGAGATCTCATCTAAGCTATTAGTTCTAATTTTCACTTCCATCCTTTGAAGAAAAGGTCGAAGCACATAACCTGAAATTATTATGATACTAAAAAAGGTAAAGAAACAAGCAAATCCAATATAAAAAAAAGCTAAAAAACATGAATTTCCTGAACAGGAAATACTATAAACATCCACCAATTACAGAATAAGGATGAGTACTAAAATAGTATGAATCTATGAAGAAAATAACGCAAAATGGATTATGGGTAGGTTCAGAATCATTTGATTGGTAAGCGAATTTGAATACTCTAGGTTGCCTAAAATAGCATGATCAATGTAAAAGGCTTTGGGCATATTCGGGGCTTGTACCTTGCAGCTCAGAGAAGCATCAGGTGCACTTTCAAAAATCAAAAGCCAAGTGTTTGTTTGTTGCCTAGAATGGGACACAAGTAAAGGTTGGATAGTTCTGCTTCCAAGTTATGGTTTTTGATGCGATGGTATGAAGCATGGATACTTCTTAGACCCCCTGCAAGTCGCGTATCGTATCCATATAAGATATGATACAAGTCATCTACTTGGCGATACATATCATAAACGTTTTAGAAGTATCCTAATTAAAAAAAAAAAGTATATATTTGGATCCATGGGAACATATATGGTATGAATGAATAAAATAGGATACAGTGAAATACGACCAGATTGCAGGTTACAAGTCAAGAGCGGGTTCATATCGAGCACGGTACTGTTTCGGATTACGGGTCGAGCACAATTGCGGGTCGAGAGGAAGACAATTACTTAAATACTCGAAACCAGAAATTCGACCCATATATACTCGAAACCCTACCCTGATCCCTCACGCTCCTCTCTGGATTCGATCTCTCGCCCTTTGCCTCTCTCCCTCACCGAGTTCTTCCCCAAAACTTCTATGGCTCGTCGTTGTTGATCCCAACCTCCACCGCACACATATACTCCCTCTCTTAACTTTCGATCTCTCACTCTCAATGTTTAAAAAGGCGTTTGAGGCTTACGCCTCGAGGCCCGCCTCGAGACGAGGCGATCCTGTGCTGCCTCGAGGCGCACGCCTCAATAGCCACATATAAAAACCTACGCCTCTGCAACAAGAGGCGTATGCCTTTGTTCGAGGTACGCCTCAAGGTGTACGCCTCTTGCTACAGGCATGAAACTATGGCAGGGAGAGGTTAAAATCAAGGTTTGGTGTGTGTGCGAGAGAGAGAGAGAATCAAGGTTTGGTGTGTGTGCGAGAGAGAGAGAGATGGGGGGGGCTAAGGGTTTGATATGTAAATTGCCCCCATGGGCCCTTTTTTCATCCATTGAAACCTTCTAAACCCTTTTAGATCTCCTCTTTAGTTTTGAAACCCTTTTGTCCCCAAAACCCAAAATCATGATCTAGTGCTCATTTCTTCTCCAATTTTGATTCCAAAACTTGCATTCTTCACCTAGAGCTCATTTCTTCTCCAATTTTGATTCCAAAACTTGCATTCTTCATCATGGTGAACTGTCTACCAACTATAAGTAGGAGATTAAGATTTGTTTTAAGTTTAGAGGTATGGATCATGATCTTACTTCTACTAGATTTTTTATGATTTTTTTGTATTTTACCATTTTCATGTGTTTGTATCATTGTTTGTTTTTTTATTTGACTTTCTATTTTTTTGTTAGATAGCTCGATGAAGTCCTCAAGCATGTCATATAAGGCATTTTCTAACACATTGTGATTTATTATGCATATCTAGTTTAATTATTATTACACATTCAATAATAATATTTATTCTGTTTTTTTTAAAAAAAATTCCATAACGCCTCGAAAAAATTCAAGACTTACGCTTTGGTACGCCTCGGGACTTACGCCTCGCCTCTACAGAGGAAAAACACCTCGTTACGCCTTTTTAAACATTGCTCACTCTGGCTCTTATCCCCTCACCTAGGTCTTCTGCAATCTAGGCCATCTTAGAGCTTAAGGGCTCACCACCATAGATTGAAAGGTCGGCCGATACAGGTACATATTAGTTTCAGTCCTTCCTATGACAAATACCCCCTCCGGTGCAGGTACCTATACCGCAGCAGTCGATATCATGTTGAACCGGTCCTTATCGGTTGAATTATGCAGGTATCGACCGATACGTACAGGTATTGATCGATGCAGGGTCCCCGACTGACAGCAACATGTGGAGGCAGTGTTGTCAAGGCATCGCCTAGGCCTTTTTGGGCCTGGTCGCCTAGGCCACAACCTAGGAGGGCGACCTATATAAAAAGGCTTTTTTATTTTATATGTTTTCTTTTTTTTTTCCTTTCCCTATGTACATAGGATACATGTACTTAATAAATACCATTTTTTTTGTATTTCTTCTTACCTATCTATCTGAGTGGAATCCACATGATTTGGTGGCTTTTGGATTTTTTCCACATTATTCCTCACTATCTAACTGCACATTCCGAGGAGTCCATATAAAGTTGCTAGCATGTGGATAGGGCATAATTTGAGGGTATAGCATATGGAGGTGCATCATTTGATACCTATATATATCACAACATCTATCGCATTACCATTAGGGCTGCAACTTGGGCGGGTTGAACCCGACCCAATGCAAGCCCAACCCGAGTTTTGGACAAGTTTGGGCTGATGTGTTTGGGCATTGGGTCGGGTTAGGGCTGAAAAAATGCAACCCGAGTTGAATTCAGGTCGAGCCTGGGTTGAGGGGCCGGGCAACCCGGCCCAACCCGAACCCGAGTACTCATATGCATAAATATGTTAAATATGTGGGTTTGTACTCTGTACTTCAATACCCACAATACCCATGTGGAGGCTGTGGAGCCATCCTTTCACAGTTTCAACGAGTTGGGGCTTGGGATCATTTAAGAAAAAAAAAAACGAGATCGAATCTCCTCCAGTCAATCGGCCCCAATCAGTGGGCTCGTCGCGCATCACAGCCTTATGTAATCAAATGGAGTACGATTCAACCCGGTCGCATGCAGTCCGGCTAGAGAACGATTCAACCTGACTTCATTTTACTTATACAATATCATTTTGCCTTCTAGTGCAGGAAGAATCAATCTTTTTTTGGAGTTTTTTGGCTTCATTTTGCATACTATTACTAGAAGCTTACTTGTTTACTTATGTAACATTGTGGCTTCTATATATATTGCATATATTGCACCTCACATTTGTGAAGGTAACCTTTCCTAACAGAGTCCTACTAGTGAAGGTAACATTGTGGCTTCTATATATATATTGCATACTATTACTAGCAGTGTAAGCAAAGTATAAGTTATTTTCAGTTTTTGATATTCAAATGTTAAAATTTTATACAATAATTGGAAATAAGTATTCCCGAATCCGCACAACACAACTCGTCCTACCAACTTGGGCCAATCCGAGCTTGCAAATTTTTGCTTGTGTTGGGCTTGGGCTGGGCAACTTCGGTTGGAGGTTGGGTTGGGTTAGGTTTTGGGTTGAGGATTACAGTACTTGGGTTGGACTTGGGTTGACCCCCAACCCGCCCGAGTTGCAGCCCTAATTACCATACGTTCAACAGAGAGGAGAGGAGAAAGTGAAAAGAAACGAGGAAGAGAGAAAGAGAAAGGGACAAAAAGATTATAAGTCCTAATATTGTTTTTTCTTCCTTTTTTTTTGAATTTTTTTACAAAATAAAAGGCCGATATTGATCGATACCGATTCATATTGATTGTACGTATCGGTTCGGAGTCGGCCAGTACCGGTATGGCGGTATTGATACCCATATTTTAGACCTTGCTCGTCACTGTCCGACCCGTCCCTGCCACAAGTGTTTCCTCTTTCATGCCCTCTATTGACTCTCGATCTCTCGTTCTCTCCCTCCCTCATTGAGTTCTCGGATACGGAGAATAGTCTAGAGAATAGAGATCTTGCTCAATGGCCCTAGACATTAGCGCAACTCAAGCTAGGAGATTCCATTTTCAGTCTTTTATAGGCAATTTTCTCTTAATCTTAGATTCTTAGGAATGTGAGGGGGTGAAATCGGCCTTAGCACGATGTGTCATCTTTTCCATGTCACGCGATAAACTTTTACGTATTTATCTTACAAAATTCCACATCACATTTGTTGTTGTTTTTTCCCACTCATAGAACACAATATGCCATAAAAATAAAAAGGGTCCACTCAGTTCCGAAATCCGATCCAGCAGTAGGAGTAAGATGATTCGCGATAATAAGCACCACCAGCGACAAAAGAGAATTGTACTTACAGACACAAGGACAACCTAATATGGGAGATATATTTGCTCACCTGAAAATCGAAGACCGGTTGCTCCATATCATCGTCCGAATCGCCTGCTCCGTCATTAGAAAGAAACAATCAAATAAACAACATGAAGGTCAAGTGGATTCCAACGCGTAACCAATCACTCTCATTGTGAGCAAACTCACCTGCGTCAGCGTTGACATCAAGAGGAATCACGCCCCGCTGCTTATGAACTGCATGTTGAATCCAGGGCGAGTATTAATGGCAGAAAACTCAGGGGGTACTAAAACCGAGATCTGTGAAGTATGCAGGAACCAGATAAGCGGGGGAGATGGGAGATTTTGGGTCTTACACGCATCGATCTCGTCGTCCATGTCTTCCTCCTGAAAAGGGTCATCTCGGGAGTGGGGTTTTGGGGGGGGTCTCGGAGCCCTCCTCTGCCGTTTGGATCCTTTTCCCATCGCTCTCGATGCCTGGGGAGGGGAGGGAGTGAGGATTGATGGGGTTCTCCAAAAACCCTAGTAAAAGGAAATTGAAAAGTAGCAGAGGCAGTGGAGGGGGAGGGGCTACGGCAATGCGTCGCGGCGGCGGCGGCGGCGGCGGCGGCGACGATGGATGGACGAACGGATGGAGAACCAGATTACCGGAAATCGGAGCCGCGGTGCTGCCGGCGTGGGTGTGGGCGGCGAACAAAACCCTAAGGCCGCGTTTGGTAGACGAAAGTTTAACGGGATCGGATTCCCGCACGAGTTGGCGGACACAGAGGCGGAGGGACTTGGGGGGCCGGGGGTAGGGCTGGCAATTTCGGACCCGACACGGCAGACCCGACACGAAGTTAGCGGGTCTGCGTCTGGGTCAGGGCTAAACGGGTTCGGGTCGTAAACGGGTCGACACGATAGACCCGTTTAATAAACGAGTCGGGTCCGGGTTTACGGTCTGGACACGGTAGACCCGGGAAGACCCGTTTAGTATTCAACGGGTCGTGTCGGGTCCGGTCGGGTCGGATCTACCCACAATCTGATACTATAATATATAATACCAACGGGTCTTTCGGGTCAGGTCGGGTCGAGTCGGATTGGGTTGGATCGGGTCAACTGAATAGACCCGGGTGGTAAACGGGTCTACCCGTTTATTAGCGGGTCGGTTATGGGTTTAGGATCTATACACGATTAGTTAAACGGGTCGGGTCCGGGTCTAGGGGTTTTGGACACGACACGACACCAAACACGACACGAACCCGACACGACCCGACCCATTGCCACCCCTAGGCGGGGGTGCAAGCAGTAGGACTGTCAATTGGGCTAGGTTAGCACGATACCCTCATACTCAGCCCGAAAAAATTGGAGCCGAGCTTTATGTGAGCTCGGTTCGGTATGTGGTACTAATTCATAGCTGAGAAGTTCCAGCTACCCTCTCGGTTCGATTCGGTCCGGTTCGGTATGCCATGGAGCACAACTGATGTGAAAAACCCAATCGTAGATACCCACCTCCTCACAAAACCGGCTTGTAAGGAGAGGTCCAAGACGGGTATATAAGCAGCTCATCATCCGTTTTCATTACCGATGTGGGGCTAATTACCTGTGTGAGGCAAGACCATCTCAACCCCCCCCCCCCCCCCCTCTCACGTGGGGCACGCATGGCAAGGGAACTATCAGTAGGAGCTCCCGGAGCGGGTCTGGCTCTGATACCATGTTAAAATTTGAAAAAGAAGAAGAAGAAGAGAAAAGGTTTTTATCGTGGTTCGGCAAATAAGTCTACGTCCACACTGTGAAGTTTGTTTTCTTCATTAGTCTTTCGGGGTACAAATGCACCGTGGGTTGGCAAAAAGCCCCCAAAAAGTGGAACTAATTTCGTTCCAAAAAAATAACAAATAATGGTAAAAATACAACCATAACAACAAATCCCTTAAAACAGCAAATCATTTGAAATAGCAAATCTCTTAAAATGATCTGCGGCTGTTCCAAAACAGCTGGCTCACGTGCGGGACTTTTCAAAATAGCTGGCGCGGATCTGTCCCGAAAATAACCGTACTTGCGTCTGCATTGGAGGCCAAGCTACTACCAAGACTAATAGCTGCAGAAGAATCGAGCCGGCCTTTCCTTCGGTTGTTCGGGTTCTCAGCTTTGGATCCAACAACTGGAGAAGCGGCGGTGGCGGCGATGATCCAGGCGAGTCATCCTCGGTTGGTCAAATCCGGGACCCGGGAGGCAGCCTATTGACGGAGGGGAGGTGCCACACCGACCACCGGAAGGGCCAACCTGGCCCTAGGAAATCGCTGCACAATGAGTTGGAGCGCCACAACGAGCAGAGAGTGGGTATCGAACCAAGGATATTGGTTCCACTACAAGCTGCCCAAAGCTGTGGTGGTTGGTCACCCAAGCATCAATTTGCTTGGCCTGTGCCCATGGGGCTTCAAGCACACAGAAGGCAGAGCAGGGACCAACCAAGCTGACGTCAACATGGCAAGAAAGGGACCAACCAAGACATTTGGAAGAGCAGTTGTAGGGTAGATCTTATTGTTTACATGGTTTAAAGGTCATGGAACCAGTGCGCTTGATAAGGAGGGTAGAGCTCCGTTAATAAGGATAACCGTACTCATCTCTGTGGCACAGTTTTTTTTTTTTTTTGTAAATCTATATAACAAAGGACGACAGTTTTGTGCTGATTAGATAAAATGGAACCAAATGCTGACTAGATAAAAAAAAAACGCCAACTAGACTAGACTCTTTCTCATCCCACAATCTAGATCAGGTAGGTCAACTGGATGTAAGGGACGGTTGAGATGAGGTTTAGAGAGAGAGAGAGAGAGAGAGAGCGGGCTACATATGAGAGAGGAGCTGCATATGTAAATTGAATTAAGAGAGAGAAATCCGAGAGAGAATTAAGGGGGGGGCCAGCTGGGTGGAAGGGACGACTAAGATGATCTTTAGAGAGATAGGGGGGCTGCATATGGAAAGATCTCATGTCCATCTCTTCCGTCCGTCTCTCTCTCTCTCTCTCCGTCCGTCTCTCTCCGATCTCTCGCTCTCTTTCCGTCTCTCTCTCTCTCTCTCTCTCTCTCTCTCTCTCTCTCTCTCTCTCTCTCTCTCTTCTCAGTCTCTCTCTCTCTCTCTCTCTCTCTCTCTCTCTCTCTCTCTCTCTCTCTCTCTCCCCCATCCCCGATTCCGGATCCCATCCTCCCCAACCGCAACGCCTTCTTCTTCCGCAGCGTACTCCGGCCAGACATTCACTGATCAAAACCTTCTTCTTCCGCAACATACTCCGGCCACAATCAGATCGTGTGAAGGTGATCTAAGCACTCCTTTCAGTTTTATGTTGTATATATCCGAATTAAAATCTCTCTCTCTCTCTCTCTCTCTCTCTCTCTCTCTCTCTCTCTCTCTTGCTCCAGATCGAGGAGGTGGAAGGAGGCAACGATCTGCATCTCTCTCTCTCTCTCTCTCTCTCTCTCTCTCTCTCTCTCTCTCTCTCTCTCTCTCTCTCTAGAAGTTCTACTCATGTATCTCTTCAAAAAAAAAAATTATCTTAGGATTATTTTTTAATCCCATCCCCTCTAAGACATCCTTAATCCCAATATTTTTCAGTTTCTTTGTTTACAGATCACAGAAGGTTTCTTTATATCCCTAATGACATGGAGATCTAGGGTTTCATTTTCATGATCCCTCATCAGTGGAGGGGGCAAAATGTTAGGAGAATTCGAGTCTGATGGTTACTTGGCCCTCCTGAGATCCAATCTCCCTGAAAGCCTACTTATTTTAATTCATCTTATATCAATTTTTTTTTTCTTTCAATAGGGTTCTGATTTTAGATTTCTTTTATATAAGTTTTTTTTTTCTGTTATAACCTTTTTCATTGAGCGTGTATATGGAATCTTTGAGCTGTGAATTGCTAAGATTTGTCTGTATATCCATATTACACCATGATGCTTACAAGTTGGTTGGTGAAAATTTTATAGATTTTTGTTTTTGGTGCATGAGATGGATTTGTTTACTGTGAGAGGGGATGTTGCAATTCTTAATTTTTTTTAGGAGCTGTGAGATTTTTTTTTAATTTTTTTTCATTGGTTCTGCTGACCCAGGTTGCCGATCTCAGCCCCTCCGGCTGCCTATATAGGAACCCCCTTCTCTCTCTCTCTCTCTCTCTCTCTCTCTAATAGTTCAGAAATTTTTTTCATGTGTTACTGATTAATTCAATTTCTTTTTTTCTGTGTTGCAGAGTACATCGTCAGAATCTTGATTTATGGCAAGAAGGAAGGAGGAGGAGGGTCACACTGGGTGCCGCATAAGCTTCGGTGGAAAGCGTCGCCCGGTCCCACATTAGATGAAAGCATCGTCCGGTCCTACCATTAGATGATGGATCAAAGGAGTCAGGGTGCAGAGAGGATACTTCATCACATCTCCGGAGTAGGCGTTGCTCATTGGGTGCCTCCTCGGCCTTGACACCCGACTCTGTGTTGTGGCCTTCTATCCCGGGTTGAGAATTCATTTTTATGGCCCTTTATCCATTCCATTTCTTAATAATTCTAGAAAAGAAAGCCTACTTATTTAATTCATTCGATATAAAAAAAAAATCTTTCAATAAGATTCTGATTTTAGAGTTCTTTTATATAAGTATTTTTTGTTATAACATTTTTCAGTGGGTGTGAAAAATGGGTCTTAAACAGGTCAAACCGGTCGGAGACAAAATTTGGACCCGACCTTTTTACTTAACGGGTTAGTTGTGTCGACCCATTTATGACCCGAAACCGTTAAACCCAGAATCAGACTCGCTAATTTCGTGTCGAGTCAAAATTGCCATCCTCATCTCTCTCCCCCACGATCACCTCCGGGGGGGTGTTCGTCGTAGGGGGGGAGGGGGGGTGTTAGTCGCGCCGAAGGCGCCCGCTTCGTGCCAATCGGCACGGGCATGCACTATTTTCATTGACGGGGGAGGTCACCAATGGACCTCCTATGAGGCGCCACATACCAGCGCAAGCATATACACAAGACCGCCAACCGGTGGTTCGGGAAGCACCGAGCCCCTAAAAATAGGTAATAGTGTTGTAGCTCGTGTGTCCTGAGCGTGGATTTTCTGTATTAACATTAATAAATATGACTTTGGTTATTGCTTTAATTAGAATACTACTTTGGTATATGTTAATACATATATAATAAAGGACCCTAGGGAACACAGTAGGCCACTGAGGCACATGGTGGATCCATGCTTGGGAGACCCAGTAGACCAGTTGTGTGTAGACCTAGAACTAGTTCACAGCTTCGGTGATGCCGGTCGCTTCACCGAGAACAAGTTGTTGGCAGGTAGAGGATATGGTGAAGTCTCCACCACGGGAACGTGAGATTCCCATTCACCTGACCAAGCACGATGATCGTGTTGAACAGGAACCAAAACGGTGCACAGTTCAGTGACTCAGACACTGGTGCATAAACCGTCTTACTACTATAGATAATGTGTCCTTAACCCTGAGGGACCATGTACACTGGGCCAACCAGTTGTGTGGTGCTTTGATGTGTCAACGTGTGCGGACCTTCTATAGTCCAATACCACGGTACGTTGGATTACCCGGCTGGCGCTTGAGTGACATGTAATCCCTACAGGTTATCCGATGTCCAGTGTTGGATGGATGCATTTTGATGAGTCAATCTGTCCACACAGTTAACCCAGGCCTGGTGGTTGTCAGTATGACTGACGATGTTCCGGATGCTAGGCATAGCATCGGAAGGTGTGTGGTGTTATAAATGACAAGTCATCAATTCTTAGTCAGATGATCGATCGGGATCTGACGGTGCTCCCCACCGCCCGAGTCGTATCATGGCACCAGAAATAGGAGGGACTAAGGATTATCAGAGTATAGTGGAGAACAGGGTTATGAGGAAGTAACATAAGTTTAGGATCACTAGAGTTCAACTCGCGTCGTACTCTAGGTGGCTATGCGGGTTAATCGGATTAGGGCTGATTAACGGAACTTTCGGTGTGTCACCGGAACAGTTAATTAGGGATCCGGTTGCAGCTAGAGATCCCAAACCCTGAAGGTTTCACCCTATCGTTGTGTATAGGAATTGTTCCCCGACCTGGTTGGATACGTTGGATACGAAGTAGCGCGATGGAGCGCAAGCCCGGAGCCTAAGAACCTAATTCACATGTATTAGGGGCCGTAGGGGTATTTTGGTAAATACTGAAATATGGCTCAGAACACATTGAATATGGATCTTAGAATGAGTGGAATAATTCCAGAAGCTCATAGGCGCTGACGGAACTCGATTCCGAGTAGCGCACCTCACTCAATCTCTCTTTCAGTTTTTCACTTTTCGTGAAGGACGTTTTCGTCCAGGCTTCACGATAGACACTTGGAATCCCTAAAACTGACCCCCCCCCTCATCCTAATCTAATTAGGTCCGGCCCTAGCTTGAGCATGGCACTAGGAGACCGACCCTATATGTATAGAGAAGGGGGAGGGGCCGGCCTTTAGTGCCTCCCCTCTCCTAATACCCGAACCTCTCCTTTTCTCTCTCTTTGTGGTTTCGGCCAAGGAAGAAAGAGGAAGAAGAAGGAAGAAGAAGGAGGAAGGAAGGAGAAGGAAGAAGAGAGAAAGAGAAGGAGGAGATCTCGCGGCTAGCCATCGTCTTCGTAATGAATTCCTCCGTCGGCTCGTAATCCTTGCACTCAGAGACGGAAATTCGAGGATTCCTCAATTTGCAAAGGACAAGGTGCTATCCGACAGCTTCCCTTGCGATTCACGTGCGGTTCTTCATCGTTCTGTTTTCTCCGGATCATAGATCAATAAGGTATAATGATTCTAAACACCTAACTAGATGCATGCATGTCTTCCGTAGATCGTAGTATGCCTCTAGGGTGTCCGCACATATGCTAAGATCATAGATTTGCATGTAGATTGTTTTGTAGAATTAATTGTAATAAAACATACACCGTATGATCTTTGGATCTATCTTTTGCTTCCGCTACGACTCTGATAAGCGTATCCAATTCCAATAATTGGTATCAGAGCCAGGTTTGGTGTATGTTTCATGTATGAATTCGTGAAAACATCATGTGAATATATGATGGCATATGTTTTCATCGGGGTTCGGCGTAGATCATGCATATGGATTGTGTTATGTATCATCTTTTTGCAGGTGTCACGCTGAATAGTAATCTGTGATTGCATGCCTCCGGGGGTCAGACCCCGGATTTATTTTTTGCATTGATTATTATTGTGCTTATGGATTTTAGGCTCTAGATGGGCGAGGGTGGAGGTTGACCACCCTCGGTTCCCTGGCCATGTTTTCTAGGATTGTTTCTTTTTTCTTTCTAGCGAAATTGTACATGAACGAGCACTTGCTCAGAGCGTGTTAGTTTTTCGGTCACAGGAAGAAGGAGATGATGCTATATCCACGGTTCGGGCAAGCGGTACCATGGCGTGCAAAGACCTGGCGAAAGGGTGCACGTTGGCGATGATGGGGATCGTCGTCAGAGATCGTGCAGAATGGAAGAGCAGGATATCTTGGCTGTGTTATTCAGGTTCTAGGGTCGGACCCTGGACTTGATTCAGTTTGGATGCTATTTCTGTTGATTCTCTTTTCTTAGTGTTTAGAGAACCCCGATGATAATGTGATTATCTATCTTGCTTGTGAGTTTGTCTCTAGATCAGGCTTAGGGTTAGTACTAAGCTTATGGATTCATCGGTGTCTCTATATGGTTCTAACACGTGCGAATCTGGTGGCTAGCTAAAAAGAAAGGTGGTAACCGCCCTCGTGGTAGTTCAGGTAGCTAAGTACTGTGCACCGAGATAGACGCAGTGTTAGATTTGTTTAGAGATAACTAATGTCTCCATAAGAAGTATGATAACCCTAGTGGGATGCCCTTTCCCCACATGGTCCTAACAACCAAGTTAGGTTAGGATTTCACTGTGTGATACCCGTTTATAGATGACGTTTGATGGTAGTATAAACTCATCATGATTTGGTTATGCCACCATTAGGTTGAGGTTCGGCAGAGGTTATCGGATGTCCCTATTTGGCCAGCATCGAAACCTATAATGAGATAAGGTCTACTATGACATCAGGCATCAAATTGTGAACGAGACGTCATCGTAGTGGGAGTCCTTTCCACGTTGACCTTAGGCCAGGCTCTAGATCTTAGGATTATGGGCAAACTAGTGAAGTATCGGGATCCTTGAAATCTATGTAATGTGATCCTTGCAAGAAAGGCGAAAGCTTAGTATTCAAGGTAGGGACTATGATATTTTTCCGAGGATACTAATGCTTTGCGAGAAGGTTTGTAATCCTAGTGGAAGCACGGTAGACCAGGGTCTAAGTCTAGGAGGTCATGACCTTTCTAGATATGCATAAAACCTCATAAAGAAGGGATGTGTAAGAGGTTCCCTCCAAAGGGGAGCCCCTGGCCTCCACAATCAACCGGCTAAGGGTCTGGGTGGGAGGTACGTAGTTCGATATTCCCACCGGGTGAGAGCTGTGTTTCCTTCCATGCTGGTTCGCCTAGTGGTTTACTACGGGACATGGAGGATGCCGGTGGCAGTGGGTGACGGTTTTTTCCTGCACCGCGGGAGCCTATAAATCCCCCTGCCGACACCACCTAGATTTGTGGGAAGCATCCGAAAGCTTGTGTGATGCCGCCGTTGCTGCGCACGTGGGTCACATAAAGGTAGCCAAAAGGAGACTGGGAGGTCTTTCAGTTTACCATGGGTAATTCTGATGAGGACTGGGTCGTAAAAACCCCGTTGGCAGAAGCGGTTGCATGCTCTCACTGAGATGTTGTCTCCAATTCAAGGTCGATAGTCTCAGTGCTCGAGCCCAGGGAATTTAGATTCCTGGGTGTCTCCATTTGAGGTAGTGAAGACATAGCGGTTGGAGTAAACATTATCTATTTCTAAATTCCATGAAATAGATTGTAGTAAACCCTAATTTTACTTTGAACCATTATTTACAGAAATCATGACCAAGCTCGACCCCCTTGCCTCCATACTTAATGATAACAAACTTACGGGACCAAACTACGAGGACTGGAAGCATAACCTGATGCTCATCCTAAGGGTTGACAAACACACAATTGCCCTAAGTACCCCTCAACCGGCCATGCCGGGACCAAGTGCAACTGAGGCCCAGTTGAAGGAATGAAAAGACTGGCTAGATGCTGATGAGATATACAAGTGCTACATAGTGGCATCCTTGCAGACCGTTCTTCAGAAGCAAGTCGAAGACATGGCCTTCGCTTCAGACATGATGCTCTATTTTAAAGGAAATGTTCGAGGGTCAAAGTCGGGTAACTCTTACCTGACCATCAAGAAATTAGTGTCCACGAAGATGGCAGAGGGGACTTTAGTTCGAAATCATATGCTGAAATTGTTTGGCTATGTGAATGAGCTTGGTTCCTTTGATGTCATCTTGGATGCAGAGATCCAGACTGATATTTTCCTCGTGTCTTTGTCAGGAGCGTTTGAGGGCTTCGTTATCAACTTTAACCTTAACCGGTTGGAGATGTCTAACGCAGAGCTTCTAGCGGCACTCCAGGCGGCAGAGGACGGGATGAAGGCAGGAGCCCAATCCCTGAACGTAGAGCGGAATTATATCTTCTTTGAAAGCCAAAGACAAGTTTCAGAAAAGAAAGTCTAAGAAGCCCATGAAGATGGGCCAGGTGCAGTCGCAGGTTCCTAAGCAGAATAGTCCGGCGAAGCCCAAAGGAAAATATTTTCGATGCGACAAGAAGAGGCACTGGAAGGGCAAATGCCGCGCGGCTCCCAAGAAGGCTGAGACAGGTATATCTCAAATCCACATAGTGGAATCCATTGTAGCATCCAGTTGTTCTCCAGTTTCATGGATTGTGGATTCTGGTTCCACTAACCATGCTTGCAATAATTTGCAAGGGTTCAATGAGACAAAAAAACTGGGTGATGGGGAGATAATCTTAAGCATGGGAACTGAGGCCGTGACAGAGGCTGAAGCAGTTGGAGATATCGTTTTTGCAGTTTCTTGATGGAAGAAGTTTATTACTTAGAGACATACTTTATGTACCGTCCTTGAGACGAAACTTAATTTTTGTTTCCTTATTGAACAATGAAGGTTTTTCAGTTTTATTTGATGCTTCTGGTGTGTCAATTAAATTGAATGGTTCCTTTGTTTATAAGGGGAAGATACATAATGGTCTCTATGTAATTAACTCCAATCATAAGCAGGATAACATAACTGAAGCTTGTGTGATTAATTCATCTAAAAGGAAAAATCCCTCAGATAATCCAACACTCCTTTGGCATCTAAGGCTTGAACACATAGCCTCAGACAAGATTCACAGATTGGTTAAGATAGGACTTTTAAGTCCAGATATTTCAGAAAGCCTACCAACATGTGAGTCTTGCCTGGAAGACAAGATGACTAAAAGATCTTTCCGAGCCAAAGGTAGCAGATCTCAGGAGGTATTAGAGTTGGTACACACTGATGTATGTGGGCCCATAAGTGTCCGTGCCATAGGAGGCTTCGAGTATTTCATTACCTTCATGGATGATCACTCGAGGTTTGGATACATATACCTAATGCGGCGGAAGTCTGAATCCTTTGATAAGTTCAAGGAGTTCAGAGCTGAAGTAGAAAAGCAGACGGGTAAAAGTATCAAGTCTCTTCAATCGGATTGAAGAGGCGAATACCTATCGGATGAATTTATTGGGTACCTGCATGAGCATGAGATCGTATCCCAATTGACTGCACCAGGGACACCGCAACAAAACAGTATATCTGAGAGGAGAAACTGAACTTTATTAGACATGGTTCGGACTATGATGAGTTATGTAACATTGCCACCTAGTTTTTGGGGATATGCCCTAGAGACGACAGCATATACTTTGAACTTTGTTCCATCAAAGTCAGTACCTCTAACTCCTTTGGAGCTGTGGTTGAAGCGAAAGCCAAACCTACAACACTTTAGGATTTAGGGTTGTCCAGCACATGTGCGGAAGAACAAGCGAGATAAGATGGAGTCAAAGACTAAGGTATGTCTGTTCGTTGGATATCCAAAAGGGACAAAGAGTAGTTTTTTTTATGATCCTGAGGATAGAAAGGTTATCGTCTCGACGAACGCCGTATTCCTGGAGCAGGATTATTTAATAGACCATAAGCCCACCAGTAAAGTAGTTCTTGAAGAATTACTTGGTACTGATGGGAGTACGCAGACAGAAAACGTAGTGGAAGCCGATACCACTAAGATAAACGATACTGTAGAATCGACTCCTATGGAACCACCGCAGGCTCATCGCAGTAGGAGGACCACAAGTGCTCCTGATAGATACATTGGAGAAGTCTTTATGGTGGATCCAGAGTTTCAGGAGGATGATCCTCTGAACTATGATGAAGCGATTATATCCTTTGACCATGCAGCATGGCAGAAAGCCATGGAGGCAGAATTGACATCGATGTCCCAAAACTCGGTCTGGACACTTGTAACACCACCTCACAATATTAAACATGTTGGGTGTAAGTGGGTGTACAAAAGAAAAAGAGGTCCGGATGGTACCGTTGAGACTTACAAAGCTAGACTAGTCGCTAAGGGTTATACCCAGCGAGAAGGGATCGACTATGATGAAACCTTTTCGCCAGTGGCTATGCTTAAGTCTATCCAGATTCTCTTGTCCATTGCAGCCCATTATGATCGGGAGATCTGACAAATGGACGTCAAGACCGCATTCCTCAATGGGGATTTGGAAGAAGACATCTATATGTCTCAGCCTCCAGGCTTTGTCGCAAAAGGACAGGAAAGTCTGGTGTGTAAGTTGCAAATGTCCATTTATGGACTGAAGCAAGCATCCCGAAGTTGGAACATGCGTATTGATCAGGTTATCCAGTCTTATGGATTTGAGCAGAACGTGGATGAACCATGTGTTTATAAAATGAGCGATAAGACTGCAGTAGTTTTTCTAGTGGTTTACATAGACGATATCCTGCTCATTGAAAATAATGTTGGAACGTTGTCTATAGTGAAGGTATGGTTATCCTCTTAATTTGACATGAAAGACTTGGGTGAAGCGAGTTATGATCTGGGGATCAAGGTAACTCGAGATCGCCAGAACAAGACTCTCTCCCTGTCACAGTCAGCCTACATAGATACTATCTTGGTCAGATTCAGTATGCACAACTCCAAGAAGGGATTGGTTCCATTCAGACATGGAATGAAATTGTCCAAGGATCAGGGTCCTAAGACTCCTAAGGAGAGGGCAGAGATGCAGAAGATACCTTATGCTTCGGCTGTAGGGAGTCTGATGTATGCTATGCAGTGCACAAGACCAATGCAGTAGGCATGATGGGCAGGTATCAGTCAAATCCGGGTCCAGAGCATTGGACTGCTGTGAAAAGTATACTCAAGTATCTCCGTAGGATGAGAGATTATGAGTTAGTTTACTCTTCACAGGAACTGATGCCGATTGGGTATACAGATTCTGATTTTGCATCAGATCCGGAATCCAGGAGATCGACGTTAGGGTTTGTATTTTCATTGGGAGGAGGAGTTGTCAGTTAGAGGAGCGTGAAGTAGGGATGCATTATGGATTCGACGATAGAGGCTGAGTACGTTGCGGCGTGCAAAGCAGCCAAGGAGGCGGTGTGGCTCAAGAAGTTCCTCACGGCCTTAGGATGCGTACCGGGAGCTCAAGATCCTATTGTCCTTTACTGTGACAATAGTGGAGCGGTAGTACAATCCAAGGAGCCAAGATATCACCAAAAAAGGAAGCATATCGAGCAGAAATACTACATTATCCGAGACTTGTAGAAGCGAGGGAAGGTTGCAGTGGCTCAGGTGGCGTCTGCAGATAACATGGCGGACCCTTTCACAAAGGCATCACCGACCAAGGCTTTTGAGAAGCACATGGATGCCATGGGAGTTAAGACTGTTATTCCCCGCTAGGCCAAGTGGGAGATTGTTGTAGCTCGTGTGTCATGAGCGTGGATTTTCTGTATTAACATTAATAAAGATGACTTTGGTTATTGTTTTAATTAGAATACTACTTTGGTATATGTTAATACACATATAATAAAGGAGCCTAGGAAACACAGTAGGCCACTGAGGCAATAGTGGATCCATGCTTGGGAGACCCAGTGGACCAATTGTGTGTAGACCTAGAACTAGTTCACAGCTTAGGTGATGCCGGTCGCTTCACCGAGAACAAGTTGTTGGCAGGTAGAGGATATGGTGAAGTCTCCACCACGGGAACATAGGATTCTCATTCACCTGACCAAGCACGATGATCGTGTTGAACAGGAACCAAGACGGTGCACAGTTCAGTGATTCAGACACTGGTGCATAAACCATCTTACTACTATAGATAATTTGTCCTTAAACCTGAGGGACCATGTACACTGGGCCAACCAGTTGTGTGGTGCTTTGATGTGCCAACGTGTGCGGACCTTCCATAGTCCAATACCACGGTACGTTGGGTTACCCGGCTGGCGCTTGAGTGACATATAATCCCTACAGGTTATCTGACGTCCAGTGTTGGATGGGTGCGTTTTGATGAGTCAATCTGTCCACACAGTTAACCCAGACCTGGTGGTTGTCAGTATGACAGACTATGTTCCGGATACTAGGCATAGCACCAGAAGGTGTGTGGTGTTTGTGGACGCGAAAAAAAGCGCGGGTCGTCTTTATTGCGAATCACACGAGATTACAATTGTGGCCGGGACCCGGGTTGCTCGGGTGTAGCGAGTCTGGGTTGCGGCGAGTTTTGATCAGGGGATTGTGGGAAAGATCTTCTGGGGGATCCCTTTGATCCGCGTCTCCACGTGGTGTTCGTGCGAGAGCTCTGAAGGGGCTGCCCAAGACAGGGGTTTTACAGGGAGAGGGTTTTGGAGAGGCTAAGGAATGTCCACCGTTGCTTTGTCCCTTCCGTGCTTCGCGCTTTCTCGGCTAGGGGGTTTTCAGCTTCGTTCCTCGGTCTTCGTGTCTTCCTCGTTCCTTGCTTGACCTCGGTATCCTTGATCGTCGGTTCGCGGCGTCGATCGAGATTTTGGCGTCGGCTTTGGCTTTGGCTTTTTGGCTTTGGCTTGGCTCCGGCGTGGCTCTGGCTTTTGCTTTGCTTCGGCGCTTGCACTTGGACGTAGCTGGGAGAGACTTGCGATGCTTTCGTTCTTCCGGACTTCGCGTCGTATCGGCTAGAACGTGCGGTGCTTTTGCTCGTGGCCGGCGTAGTCGCTTGGCTTTGGCACTTGCGTTGCTTTGGCGCGGGCTTTACTGGGGCTTTACTTTGGCTTCTTGCGTTGGCTTTAGCTTCAGCGTCAACTCGATCTTCTTCTTCGAACGACGTGGGCTACTTCTTCAGTGCTTCGACGATTTGCGTGTCGACTGGACTTCTCTTCTTCTCCGGGCTTCTTTGGCGTGATCGGAGTCGAAGAATGCTTTCGAAGTTAGTGGGGGTAGCACCGATCTCCGTGCGACGGTTGTGGCGTCGGCTTTTGTTGATGAAGGCGACGAGGGTAGCGACGCTTCAGACGATCTGCTCCAGGCTTTCTTCTTCGTGGATGGGGCAGGCGTTTATCGAAGACGCTGGGGTGATGACGCTTCGCTTCTCTCCTCCGGGCTTTGGGGCTTGATCGGGATCGAGGATTTGTTGGAGACGACGGGGTAGTGCCGCTCCTCTTCTTCTCCGGGCTTTTGGGCTTGATCGGAGTCGAAGCTTGTTGGAGACGACGGGGTAGTGCCGCTCCTCTTCTTCTCCGGGCTTTTGGGCTTGATCGGAGTCGAAGCTTGTTGGAGACGACGGGGTAGTGCCGCTCCTCTTCTTCTCCGGGCTTTTGGGCTTGATCGGAGTCGAAGCTTGTTGGAGACGACGGGGTAGTGCCGCTCCTCTTCTTCTCCGGGCTTTTGGGCTTGATCGGAGTCGAAGCTTGTTGGAGACGACGGGGTAGTGCCGCTCCTCTTCTTCTCCGGGCTTTTGGGCTTGATTGGAGTCGAAGCTTGTTGGAGACGACGGGGTAGTGCCGCTCCTCTTCTTCTCCGGCCTTTGCTTCTGGCGTCTTCGGAGTCGAAGGGTTCTTCTTCTCTGAGCTTTCTTCTTCGTGCACGGAGTCGAAGGGATGATCTTCGTGTGCAAGGGTCTTCACGTTGATGAGGACTTTCAGTAAGCCGATCCCTCGGGACAGGCTTGACTGTGCCTCGTGAAGCCTTGGGTCGGTGAAGAAGAGTCTCCTCGTTTGCAGAGCTCCCGCGCTTTGTCTTCAATCTTCGACCATTTTTTCCTTCCCCCACCCCCTCTATTTATAGGCAAAGAGGTGGGGAGAGAGATATGGGAACTTTTTAATTTTAAATCCCTTTTGTATCTCTCTCATAATTACCCGGATTTTATTCATCCATTGATGAAGGGAATAACATTTAGTTGTTTTCCTTTTCTGGCGGGTGCAATTATGGCTGGATTTTGCGCACGAAATCGATGGCGATCGGGCGCTTCGTCTTGTGCGTCGGATCGAGGGATCGGCGCAGATCCGCGTGTGTGCAGACGTCATACGCTACCTCCCCCCGCGCATGGCGGTATTTTTTCCTTTTCTTTCTTTTCTTTCCTTTTCTTTTCTTTCCTTTTTCTTTTCTTTCCTTTCTTTTCTTTCCTTTTTCTTTTCTTTCTTTTCTTTTCTTTCCTTGCAAGGCCGGCCGGCCTCTCCATGGGGTTCGGTCCCCACTAGGGCCGGCCCTATAGGGTTCGGACCCTAGTAGGGGCCGGCCCCTCTTGAGGCGGGGTCCGAGTCCGTGTCGGCGCGCGCGAGTCGGGTCCGCGTGTCGGGTTTGCATCCACGTCTGTGCGCGCGAGTTGGGTCCGCGTGTCGGGTCTGCATCCGCGTCGGCTCACGTAAGTCGGGTTCGGGTCCGACGAAATTCGTGTGTCTACAAATGCCCCCTCAAGGACGAGTGCGTCGGTGAGAGCGTGTCGGGTTTGGACACGTAGGAATCGTAGAGCGCTTGTCCTTGATTCCTTTTGTGGGCGGGGTTGGAGGTCTATTTAAGGACCCCTACCCCCTTCATCCGTCATTGTGTTTCTTTGCGAAGGTTCTGCCGGCTTCTGGAGACCGCTGTCGGAAGAGAGCTGCCTGGGGTTGCACGAGACTTGTTCCGTCTTCCCGGTGTCGCCTCTTTCGTCGGCCTTGTGCTTCTGCGCGACGGTTCTGCCGGCTTCTGAAGACCGTCGTCGGAATTGTGCTGCCTGGGGTTGCACGAGACTTGCTCCGTCTTCCCGGTGTCGCCTCTTTCGTCGGCGGCGATGGTGCGCGATTTTGCAGTCGTTGCGAAGGCGGGCTCGAAGCGACGATGCGACGAGGCTCGCGACGGGGAGGATGGAGGAGCGCGGCTGAGGTGCGGGTCGCCTTCGCCGCCTCTCTCTTCCTCCTTCTTCTTCTTCTTCTTCTTCTTCTTCTTTTCTTTCCTTTTTCTTTTTCTTTTTCTTTTTTTTTTTTTTCTTTTTTTTCCTTTTCTTTTCTTTTTTTTTTTCTTTTTTTTTTTTTTTTTTCTTCTTCTTCTTCGGTTCCGGGCTGCACGGGCAGCAGCGGCAGCAGTGCCGGCGCGGGGCGCGGCGGCTGCGCGCGGGTGGCGCGAAGCCGGAGGCGGCGCGGGCGCAGGCGGCCGGCGGTGCAGCGGTGCGGGGTGCGCACGGGGCTGCGCGCGGCGGTCGGGGTCGCGGGCGGCGCGCGGAGGCCGGGGCCCGAACGGGTCGGGGTCGCGGGCGGCGCGCGGAGGCCGGGGCTCGAACGGGTCGGGGTCGTGGGCGGCGCGCGGAATCCGGGGCCCGAGCTGGTCGGGGTCGTGGGCCGGCGAAGAAGAAGGAGAAGAAGGGGGGTCGTGGGCCCCCCCCCCCTTTCTTTCTTTGGCTGTCGGTCATTGATTGGGGGAGAGGGGCCCGTGGGCCCCACTCGTTAACTCTCTTCTCTTTTTTTTTTTTTTTTTTTTTTTTTTTTTTGACTTCGAAGGCGCCGATGATAACAGTGTCGGCTCGCGGCGCACGGGTTGCGACACGGGTGCGGGCTGGCTGGAGGGTGACTTCGAATCGGGCAATCCTCTTGACAGGGGTCCGGGCCCCCTTAGCCCCTTTTTTTTTTTTTTTTTTTCACTTGTCTTGACTTGCCTCCCTTCATGGTCTTCCAGGGCTCGCGTCTTCGAGAGTTTGGCTTCCTTGGGCTGGATAGATGAGGATTTCTTCGACGGGAGGAGATGCCTTTGCTTTCCTTACACTCGTGTGCGCCGTTACCGCAACTCAAGGCGGGAAGACCTTCTGTCGTTGCTCCGTGTCTTTGTGCACGAGCGCATCACGGAAGATGGAGTCGCGGATGCGACTTGCGGGATGCTGAAATTAAGCGAGAAGATTCATACTGACGAAGGGATCTCCATGAAGCTTCTGCGGCCGAGTTTGAGTCTTCCGTTCCATCATTGCGATGAAGAGTTCATGCCTACGCCAGTTGTTACCTCGAAGATATGCGCCAGGCTGACCCGATGGGGCACCGACTCTTGGCCTCGGGGAGACGTCCAGTACCTTTGCGGCTTTCGCGAATGGATGGACGAGCTCTATGAGGTCTTTGGCGCAGAACCTGAGATGAACTTATTGGCCAAATTTCTGGCGCCGGCCCGTCGAGAGTACAGTCGTCCGGAGGGGATGTACCGCGCACTTTGTGAGCTTTGGTGTCCGGAAACTAACACCTTCCTTACTGGGGCGGGGGAGATAGGCATCTCGCTTCGCGACGTCCATATCATTTCCGGGTGCCCCGAGGTACGAAATTACTACCAAGAGGAGGTGCCAGCCTTGAAGGATCTGCTGGACAGCAGCTACGCTCCGAGTTCTTGCCTTCTTCTGTTCAAGGCACATGCTATCATTGCGGCGCGGGATCAATCAGATCGAGTGCGTCCTTCTTCTTGGGTCGACTTTTGGTTCAGAGGCGAGTATAGGTCTCCAGCGCCTTCGGCTCACCCGATGTGGAAGATCGCTCAGATGCAGAGACCTCCGCTTTGCTCCTTTGTGAGGCCTATCGACTCCTTGGCTCGAGAGAAGCACTCAATGGAGGGGAAGCAGTGCCCCTGGGAACTCCTTGGCCTGAAACGTGACAGCGAGGAGTGACGATCGGTTTACCGAGCTGCCGGGCTGGTCATCTTCCTCTGCCGGTTCGTGCTTCCGTGTTCTGGGGAGGTTATTCGTCCGGGGACCTTCCTTACTGCTTCCAGGATGGAGAGGGGCGAGCTCTTCAATCTAGCCCCGGCTATACTATGCGCCTTGTATCGGGCTCTCAGCGGGACTTACTGGGACTTGTCTGGCTCTGATAAGGCCAAAGAGGAGCTCGGCCGGTCGACTGCATTCGGACCCTTGCATTATTTGTACGGGTGGATAGCTCTGCATTTCCCGAAGGGGATCTTTGCCAGACGAGGGCATCCAGCTGAGCTGCCTTTCTTGCCCGGGATAGGAGGGATCTTGAACGCCTTTATCAGTTGGGAGCGTCCGAGAGAGTGTGCTCGCACCCTTTTGAGGAGGATGGGGAGCGTCGATTTCGAATTCCTGTCGGAGCATTCGGTGCTGCCCTTGGAGAGATCGACTGTGTACGATAACGAGGAGCTCCCAGACAGTCTCTACTGGAATATGGTCAGCTGCCGTCCTGGCTACTTGGTCTGGCGCAAGGGGGATGTGGTGGAGGTGGAGCAGTACTCCCCCCATCGCTTTGCTCGCCAACAGGGGTTTCGGTAGGAAGTCCCTGGCATGCCTCAGCAGCTGCAGGGGCGTATCAGTCCGTAGGAGGGTTACCGTCTGTGGGCTTCTCTCTACGCTCGCTTGACTGGCGGCAGTTTCTTTCCTGGGGCTAAATCCGGATTTCGGGATGCCGCCACTCCGGAATACCGCAAGTGGGTTGAAGGGCGAGTTTCCCCTTTACTTGCGAGTTTTCCAGTCGATGTCTTGGTGAGTAGCGGGTTCCGGAATTTCTGCTTCAATCATTCCGCAGGAGTGGAGGACCGCCGCCTCCGACTGGGGCTTCAAAGAGCGCAGAGGAGCTGTAGTCGTCTTTCCAGCGCTCGTCGTGTCCCTTCTTTCGTTCCGGTGCTGGATGTCGAGCTTACTAGTGCCCCTGGGGCATCTTGTTTCCCGAAGGCCGAAGTTGAGGGTGCCCCTCCCAAGAGAAGAAAAGCTTGTATTCCTCGCGGGATGGTCCCAAGGGGCCCTTGTCTGGTGGAGGGTGCCGAGGAGCCTGGACTTCTGAAAGATGAGGTGATTCCTCCGTCTAGGACCTCTTCGTCCGACCACACAGGTATGGAGCTCTTTTCATTTTATTTGCCCTTTACATTCAGGAAGTTTTATCACGCTGAGCACCGTTTCTTTCTTTTGACCAGATTCTGTTATAGTGGTAGAGCGCGGAGCGAGCTCTCCAAAAGCATCCCCCGGGCACTCGTCGACTGGCGCTGCGCAAGAAGTGCCTGGGGCATGCGGGCTAGATATCCCTCTGGATGATCTGGGTCTCCTCGGACTTTGCGGGGAGAACTTCCCTAGGGGCGACATTAACTTGGATGACATCAATGTCGACGCCTTGTCTTTTGGCGAGGAGGCTGAAGTCTCGAGCGTCGACAAGCGGCATTCCCCGATGACTGTGCCCTCGTGCCCTTTGGTAGAGACGGTCGTTGCAGCGGTAGCGGCGGTTTCTTCGGTTGCGCCGCCCTCGTTGGTGCAGGCGGCTCCTGTTGCAGCTGCAGTGGGAGGGAAGGTCTTACCTACCTACTCCGAGGCACCTCGCCCGGATTTGAGGCCAAGGAGCAGAGTCTCAGAGTTCCTTCTTGCGAGCTGCCGGCAGTATATCAAGTCGACGTTGGAGCCTTTCCAAGCTGCAGGCCTTGGCGCCCTCCAGGACTGGTGGTCGACGGACGGTGCGGAGTTTTGCGCGAGCCTGGCGGAGTTTAAAGTTGACAGCTCTCTTTTCGCCGTTCAGATGAACCTGCTTGTGACTGATAGCGAGGCTTATCGATCCCGGCGGGCTTTGCTGGAGGGGAGCTCCCTTTCTGAGCTGGAGGCTGCTGAGGCGAGTCTAAGTCAGTCCGAGCATCAACTTACGGAGGCTACGTCCAGTCTGTCGAAGGCTCAGAGGAAGATGGAGTCTGCGCGCGCCTCACTTCGGAAGGCGGAGTCTCGTTTGGAGCGGGCCGAGGCCGCGGAGAGCGCTTTGAAGGCGAGTCACCTGAAGCAGCAGTCGGACTTGGCAACCCGTCGCGAGCTTCTGGCTGCTCGTCCCGTGGAGCTTCAGAGAGTGGAGGCGATTAGGGAGGAGCTGCTGCGCCGTCTTCAAGCTCTGGACACTTTCTTTTAATTGTGGCCTTCTTTCACAGGACTTATGCAATGTACTACCTTCGGTTCATTAATAATATCGCCTCGTTTTGCCACACCCTTTTCATGGAACTTTGTTGTCTTTTTCTTTTGGTTGGACTGAACCCGAAGTAACTTCTCAGGCTGCCTACGTACCCCCCTAAGGGGGATCAAGTCGCACGTAGTTCATTTTTTTTTTTTTTTTTTTTTTTGAAACAAGGGGTGTGGCCTCGCTTTAGGCATAGTACCTTTTGAGGTACTTGCCGTTGATAGGGCCGAGTGTCAGCCCTTCTGGCGTGGTGAGGAGGTAGGCGCCGTTGGAGTAGACTTCCTTGACGGAATGCGGGCCATCCCATTTGGCATTAAATTTTTTCCCTCCTCGATGTGAGAGAATGATGGGGCGTTTGACTGCCAGCACCAGTTCCCCTATCTGGAATGATCGAGGACGAATCTTCTTGTTGAAGGCGCGAGAGAGCCTGGCCTGATAACACTCCAGACGCTGTTGAGCTTCGAGGCGTCTTTCATCCAGTGCTTCCAATTCTGCTAGGCGGAGCTGGGCGTTGTCATCGCTGGTGAGGCCTTCCTGGACTGCTATCCTGAGTGACGGGATCTGGAGCTCGAGCGGAAGAACGGCTTCCACGCCATAGACGAGGGAATACGGCGTTGCTTGTGTCGGCGTGCGGAAGGATGTTCGGTAAGCCCATAGTGCTTCGCCCATGCGTTCGTGCCAATCTTTCTTTGTCTTCGAGACGGTTTTCTCCAGCAGCTTGCACAGAGTTTTGTTGAAGGCTTCTGCTAGACCGTTGGCCGGAGCGTTGTACATTGTCGAACAATTCTGTTTAATATTGTACAATGCGCAGAACTGGCTGACGGCAGCATTCTTGAACTGCTTCCCGTTATCTGTTACGATGTAGCGGGGGACTCCATAGCGGAAGATGATGTCGTTCTGGATAAAGCTGATGACGGAGTACTTCGTAACTTCCCTCAACAGTATCGCTTCAGCCCACTTGGAGAAGTAGTCCGTTGCCGCCAAGATGTAGAGATGTTGCTTGGATGACTTGGGCAGAGGACCGACGATGTCGAGACCCCATCCGTCGAAGGGCCAAGATGCGATTGTTGGGTGTAAAGGCTCCGGAGGTTGACGGATGTAGTCCCCGTGCATCTGGCAAGCTTGACATCTTCTCGCGTACTCCAAGCTGTCTTTGATCATGGTAGGCCAGTAGTATCCCATCCTTCTGACGCGGAAGTGAAGCTTCGGACCGGACTGGTGCGCTCCGCAGATTCCACCGTGTACTTCTTCGAGCGCGGCCTCTGCTTCCTCTTTCGTGAGGCACCTCAGGAGTGTGCCGTCATAGCTCCGTCGGTACAGCTCGCGGTTGAAGTGGTAGAACCTCAGCGATCTTCGACGGATGTCACTTTTGCGCTTCGGATCTTCGGGGAGTTTACCATGAACGAGATACTCCACAAACGGTTGCCTCCAGTCTTGTTCTTTAATCTCGAGGACATGCACCGCGTTGGTTTGAACCGGTATTTCGGGCGGACCCTCTTCTTCGGTGATCACGAATCTCCTGCAGACGGGGACGACGAGCGGACGTTCATCTGGAAACGGGAGTGTAGCCGCCAGATTTGCAAGTGCGTCAGCCTGCTGGTTGAGGTTTCGGGAAACGTGCTGAATGGAAGCAGCCTTGAGTCTGCCGAGGAGCTCTACGGCTCGCGCGTGTAATGGCACCAGGTCTTCTTTGTTGACTTCGTATGCCCCCAGGACTTGCTGGATCACGAGTTGAGAGTCGCCAAAGATCTCTAGTCCCTGAAGCTTCATTTCGTCGGCCAGTTCGAGACCAATGAGTAGGGCTTGATATTCTGCCACGTTGTTGGAACATGCTTCCGAGAGCAGGAATGAGAAGGGGAGTATTTCGTTGTCCGGAGTGACAAAGATGACTCCGGCTCCCGCTGTGTCTTGCCTAGCTGCGCCATCGAAGAACATTTTCCAGGATGGGGCGACGTCGACGGAGAACACTTCTTCATCTGGGAGATCTTCTGATAACTCCCATTCTGCCGGGAGAGGGTACTCTGCAAGGAAGTCCGCGAGGGCCTGCCCTTTAACCGCTTTCTGTGGCACGAAGGTGATGTCGAATTCAAGTAGCAGCAGGGCCCACTTGGCCAGACGTCCGGAAAGCACTGGTCTCGACATGATGTACTTGAGTGGGTCAGCCTTCGAGACGAGTCTGATGGTGTGAGCGAGCATGTAGTGTCGCAGCTTTTTTGTGGCGAAGATGAGCGCTAAGCAGACCTTCTCGATTGGGGAGTAATTCAACTCGGCACCGACGAGAGTGCGACTTAAGTAGTAGCAAGCTGTCTCCACGCCGAGTTCATTGTTCTGGGCCAGGAGTGCCCCCAAGGATTGCTCCTGGGCGGCGATGTAGAGGATGAGCGGCCTCCCTTGAACCGGTGCTGATAGGACTGGCGGCTTGAGTAGATATGCTTTGATGTTTTGGAGCGCTTCTTGGCATGCTTCATCCCATTTGAACGGCGCTCCTTTCTTCATGAGGCGACTAAAAGGGTGGCACTTTCCGGCCAGGTTGGCGATGAATCTTTGGATATACGCCAAATGCCCCTGGAGGCCTCTGAGGTCTCGCACTGTCTTTGGTGCGGGCATATTGACGATAGCATCAATTTTGGATTGATCTATCTCAATGCCACGATGTCGGACGACGAAGCCGAGGAACTTGCCTGAGGAGACTCCGAACGCGCACTTGAGTAGATTCATGCGGAGTTGGTATCTTCGAAGCCGTTTGAAGATTAGCTCGAGATCCTGTAGATGTGCCGACTTCTTCTTGGATTTCACCACGAGGTCGTCGACGTAACACTCCACGTTTTGATGAAGAATGTCGTCGAAGATTTTCTGCATAGCTCGCTGGTAGGTGGCTCCCGCGTTCTTCAAGCCGAAGGGCATCACTTTATAGCAGTAGATTCCTTTCGGTGTGCGGAATGCCGTGAGCTCCTCGTCCTTGGGTGCCATCCGAATCTGGTTGTAGCCCGATGATCCGTCCATGAAAGTGAGTACTTTGTGACCTGTCGTCGCATCGACCATTAGCTCCGTGATTGGCAAGGGGAAGTCGTCCTTTGGACATGCGTTGTTCAAGTCTCTGAAGTCCACGCACACTCGGATTTGACCGTTCTTCTTTTTGACGGGGACGACACTAGAGATCCATGTCGGGTACTTGACTTCTCGAATGAAGCCGGCTTCGATCAACTTGTTAACTTCGCCTTCTATTTGGGGTACCAGTTCTGGCCGGTAGCGCCTTTGTCCTTGCTTGATGGCGCTGGCTCCGTGTTTGACGCTGAGCTGGTGCACTGCGATTTTTGGATCGAGGCCCGGCATCTCCTTGTAGGACCATGCGAAGACGTCTCTGTATTCTTTAAGCAGTTTGATATATGCAGCTTCTTCCTCAGGAGTCAAGAGCGTGCTGACGAATGTAGGCCGAGGCTCCGTCTCCGTGCCCAAGTTGATTTCCTTCAAGTCATCAACGGTGGACTGCCCCCCTTCTTCGAGGACTGGCGGGGCGTCGGGCAACTCGTCGTCCGAAGTAGAAGTGTCACCGTTGTCGGGATCCATAATGGAGATGTGATGAACTGCCTCCATGGGTGGGTGGGTGGGTGTCGAAACGAAGTCCTCGATTGGCATCCCCGGACGATCGAACGCCGACTTTTTCTTTGATTGTTTGACTGGCCCGAGCCTCTCGAACACGGATGTGCGTTTTCGATTCGACCAGTCTTTACCACCTCTGGTTTGCTTTCGGAACAAGGCTTGGCATCGAGCCCGTCGTCGTCCTCTCCTGTTGTCTGGATGGCTGAGGTAGGTGGAGTGTGCATCGGAGATTGTCGATCCTTCAGCTGCTTCATCTACCATCCTCGCCTCGATGTAGTTCGAGGTAAAGGTCTTCTTTGCTGTGGTTCTGATGACCAATGGAGCTTGACTGGAGCCGATGCCTCGGCGGTTCGGGGGAATTTGTTCTTCGTTTTGAAATAGCCGAGCTTGAGTTCTCGTCATCCCATGTGGAGTTGCTGCTGGCGGAAGTGTGCCCATGGCGCTTTCCTCGTTGTAGCCAGCTCTAAACAGCAACTTGGCAGCATTTTGCCCCCAACTCCCTTCCGGTTTGAATCCGAGTTGCTCGAGGTCTGCTGATTCGACAGGTCTGCTTGGGTTCGGAGCTTGCGTCAGGTTAGGTAATGGCACCGTCATTTCTTGTAGAGTGATGACGTTGGCCTGAGATAACGACGGGGCCATCTTCCTCGTCGGAGTAGAAGGCGATCGCTCGGATTTACGGAGCCACTGAGGCGCGAGACGCAGGACAGGCACCGTTTGGATCGGCAACGGGGTATGTTGCGTTGCTCTTGGCTCGAAGCTGATGTGCATCCTTTGCCCAGGTTTCGGCGTTCCTTGGACCTTGAGTCTTGCCTCATCAGAGGGTGGTGCCGAATTTACGGGAAGAGGAGTCTTGTCCTGCTTCACTTCTTCAATCTTTTGGGCTCGAGGAGCTTTAGCTGGCAGAACTTCCGCGACCAGGCCCTTTGCTTGGTAGAACTTAGCGTCGGCCAGGTGTGCCTCGGCCTCGTTGAATGGCTTGTCGTCCGCAACTATGCACCTCTCCACGCCTTCTTCGTAGTATTTGAGGCACTGGTGCCAGGTGGAGACCACGATGCCGTTCTCATGCAGCCATGGTCTTCCCAACAGGAGGCGATATGACGTCTGGCAATCGATGATGTGGAAGAGGACCGTTGTATCCAGCGGGCCGATGGAAAGCTTCAAACGAATGATTCCGACGGTGGACTGTCCGCCCTGGTTGAAGCCTTGAATGACCAATTGACTTGGTGAGAGCTGGTCGTCGGTGATGCCGAGTTGCCGCATCGTCTGGATAGGCATGATATTGACGGCGGAGCCACAGTCCAACAAGATTCGGTTCACTGGCTTCTCCTTGATGTATCCCGAGACGTAAAGAGGCCGGTTATGCAATCGCGTTCCGAGTTGTAGGTCCTCGTCCGAAAAGGTTATCGTTGCATCACACGAGGCCACAGCTTTGCGCCTTTGATCGTCCTTCCTCTTCCTTTTGTAGCCATCCGGATCGGCCAAGGCCGCCGCCATTGCCAGACGAGCCTTCTTCGGGAGATGCAAAGCCTCTACGAGAGGCATGTGCAAGATTGCTTCGTCGCGAGAGGCGGTGCCCCCTTCGTCGGAATCGTCTCCTTCATCTGTGGAGTTGCCTTCTGCAGAAGTTTCGCTTTTGTTCTTTCCTTCTGACGTCTCATGGACTTCGACCATGCAACAAGACACCTTGATGTGTTGGTCCGCTGGGAGGAAGTGATCTGGGAAGAACTCTTGCAAAGTTGTCGGCTCTGGAAGACTCTGCTGAAGGATATCGTCTTGGCTTGCTGGCGGCACTTTGAACGCCTTCCTCCCTGGAGTCTTACTTTTCTTCTTGTAGGTCTTCCGCTTGGTGAATCCCCTCCTCACACGGTCTTGCTTGAGCTTCTTTTCTTGCCATGGCTTTCGTCGCCGCGGTAGCATGACCCATGCTTCTTCGTCGGTGGATTCCTCTTCGCTAGGATGATGGTTGACAGCAGCAACTGGTTCCCTCGAAGGCACTTGTTCTTCCTGAGGCTCTATTGGCTCGTCTTCCGATCCCCAGCCGATGGGCTTGATTTCGTCGATTGGAACGGACGGAGGCCTTGAGTAGAGGACGTAGTAGTCGAACTTCCCCGAAGGCTGGCCCAGCAGACCGACTTCCGGATCTCCTTGCTTGTATCTCCTTTGGAGCGCTCGTGGGATGCAGCATTGCTTGGAAGAGGTGCTGGCGTGAGCGATGATTGCCCCCAGGGCAGCGGTGTTTCCTCCTCGATGAGTGCGGGAGTATGTCGACGTCGCTTCGAGACTTTCGGACGGGAAGTTAACTTAGCGATTGGAGCTTGACGGTTGATGCACAATTTGGGCATGCTTCGTCGAGCGGCAACGAGTACCGGCGAGAAGGAGCCGAAGGTGATGGACGTCATGTTGGCCGTAGCAACTTCCCCGGAGTCGATCTCTATCTTTCCTTGCTTTGCGAGCGCCATGATTCTTTCTTTGAAGACGAAGCATCTTTCGATAGGATGACTCACCACCCTGTGGTATTTGCAGAAGAGAGGGTCGTCGACGCGATGCATCTGCTCGGGCCTCTTCGAAGGAGGGAGCTCTATCATCTTCTCTTGCAGCAGTTGGTCGAACATAGAGGAGACTTCCGAGTCTGGGAAAGGGTACTCCTTGGCTTCGAGTTCCTCGAGAGTCATCCTTTGTCTTGGCGGCGGAGGCGGTGGTATGGCAACTCCCTTCTTCTGATCCGGCTTGCCACCGATCTTGAGTGGTTTGGCAGTTGAAGCGACGTCAGCGACGTTGACTTGTTTCGGTTTCGTTGCCAGTGGCTTGTCCTTCTTCTCTATCTTCAAGAAGTCCTTGTTCTTCGAGTCCCTGCGGTTTGCTAGGCTGAGTTCCATGTCATGAGCCCGAGTTGCGAGTTCTTCGAAAGACCGAGGCTTGATACCTTTGAGGATGTAGAGCAGACCCCAGTGCATGCCTTGGGTGCACATCTCGATGGCCGAGTCTTCAGACAAGCGGTCTCGTGAATTCAGCGCGAGGTTCCTCCACCTGTCGATGTAGTCGATCACTGGCTCATCTTTCCTTTGCTTGACGGCGGTGAGTTCGGTCATACTGACTGTACGTCTGGTGCTGTAGAAGCGATTGAGGAACTCCCTTTCCATCTGGTCCCAGCTGTCGATGGTCCCTGCAGGAAGATCAACGTACCAGTCGAACGCGTTGCCTTTGAGGGTGCGAACGAATTGCTTCACCATCTCGTCGCCATATGTGCCGGTATTATTGCAGGTCTCGATGAAGTGGGCGACGTGCTGTCTCGGATTTCCCTTTCCATCGAAGTGCTGAAACTTTGGCGGCTGGAATCCGACTGGGAAGCGTAGCTGCTGGATCCTCGTAGTGTAGGGCTTCGAGTATGCCGCCGTGATCGGAGGAAGGCTACTGCCGTGGGATCGCATCATGTCGGCTATCAATGCTTGGACTTGCTGAGCACTCATCGCAGCCGCTGCCGGAGGTTGTGTGGCCACCGAGGCTGGCATTGGGGAGACGACTCCACTGGGATGGGAGCCGAAGAGAGCGCTGGAGTAACTGCTTGAATCGTCGGAACAACCTCTGTAGGAGCGGGAGTTGAAGACGGAACTGGAGCGGCTACTGGAGAAGCGACGGGTTGGCCGACTGGTGCAGCGTCCTTTGCGCTTAGCTTTTGGAGCCGAGTGTTGATATGACGATCCTTCTCCTCCATTAGCCGAGTAATCTGCGCCATGTGCTCGTTCATCTGCATGACTTGGAGCTGAAGAGCGGACGGAGGATGGTGACGGAGAACGTCTCGGTGTTGCATGTTCGCATCCTCGCCATCATCATCGGAGACGTAGTTACGCCGACTTGCTTCTGGCTGATGATTGATGTTTGCCCCCTGCAGAGGAGGTGCAACGTCTGCTGGAGAACCCGAACGGGTTTGGGGTTGGGGCTGGTCCTCCCCAAACTTCTGGACATGGGCTCCAGGATCGAGGCTCGTTTCTTCATGCACCAGGGCCTCGTCGGCGCTTTGGCGAGCATCTTCGGTAGTAGCTTCTGGCACGAAGACGTTCGCAAGAGTCCGAGTACGCTGAGTGTAGACGCGCACCATTGGAGGAGCATCACCCTCCGGATTTACTGGATCACCGTGTCGGAGTAGAGGAGACTCGGCGATTGGTGAGAGGCTTGGAGCAAACGCATCGTTGTTTGTTCCGGCCATTGCAAACTTCAAGCAGCTTCTTCAACCGTACGGATGAAAGGAGAAGATGTCCCACCGGGCGTGCCAGAAATCTGTGGACGCGAAAAAAAGCGTGGGTCGTCTTTATTGCGAATCACACGAGATTACAATTGTGGCCGGGACCCGGGTTGCTCGGGTGTAGCGAGTCCGGGTTGCGGCGAGTTTTGATCAGGGGATTATGGGAAAGATCTTCTGGGGGATCCCTTTGATCCGCGTCTCCACGTGGTGTTCGTGCGAGAGCTCTGAAGGGGCTGCCCAAGACAGGGGTTTTACAGGGAGAGGGTTTTGGAGAGGCTAAGGAATGTCCACCGTTGCTTTGTCCCTTCCGTGCTTCGCGCTTTCTCGGCTAGGGGGTTTTCGGCTTCGTTCCTCGGTCTTCGTGTCTTCCTCGTTCCTTGCTTGACCTCGGTATCCTTGATCGTCGGTTTGCGGCGTCGATCGAGATTTTGGCGTCGGCTTTGGCTTTGGCTTTTTGGCTTTGGCTTGGCTCCGGCGTGGCTCTGGCTTTTGCTTTGCTTCGGCGCTTGCACTTGGACGTAGCTGGGAGAGACTTGCGATGCTTTCGTTCTTCCGGACTTCGTGTCGTATCGGCTAGAACGTGCGGTGCTTTTGCTCGTGGCCGGCGTAGTCGCTTGGCTTTGGCACTTGCGTTGCTTTGGCGCGGGCTTTACTGGGGCTTTACTTTGGCTTCTTGCGTTGGCTTTAGCTTCAGCGTCAACTCGATCTTCTTCTTCGAACGACGTGGGCTACTTCTTCAGTGCTTCGACGATTTGCGTGTCGACTGGACTTCTCTTCTTCTCCGGGCTTCTTTGGCGTGATCGGAGTCGAAGAATGCTTTCGAAGTTAGTGGGGGTAGCACCGATCTCCGTGCGACGGTTGTGGCATCGGCTTTTGTTGATGAAGGCGACAAGGGTAGCGACGCTTCAGACGATCTGCTCCAGGCTTTCTTCTTCGTGGATGGGGCAGGTGTTTATCGAAGACGCTGGGGTGATGACGCTTCGCTTCTCTCCTCCGGGCTTTGGGGCTTGATCGGGATCGAGGATTTGTTGGAGACGACGGGGTAGTGCCGCTCCTCTTCTTCTCCGGGCTTTTGGGCTTGATCGGAGTCGAAGCTTGTTGGAGACGACGGGGTAGTGCCGCTCCTCTTCTTCTCCGGGCTTTTGGGCTTGATCGGAGTCGAAGCTTGTTGGAGACGACGGGGTAGTGCCGCTCCTCTTCTTCTCCGGGCTTTTGGGCTTGATCGGAGTCGAAGCTTGTTGGAGACGACGGGGTAGTGTCGCTCCTCTTCTTCTCCGGGCTTTTGGGCTTGATCGGAGTCGAAGCTTGTTGGAGACGACGGGGTAGTGCCGCTCCTCTTCTTCTCCGGGCTTTTGGGCTTGATCGGAGTCGAAGCTTGTTGGAGACGACGGGGTAGTGCCGCTCCTCTTCTTCTCCGGCCTTTGCTTCTGGCGTCTTCGGAGTCGAAGGGTTCTTCTTCTCCGAGCTTTCTTCTTCGTGCACGGAGTCGAAGGGATGATCTTCGTGTGCAAGGGTCTTCACGTTGATGAGGACTTTCAGTAAGCCGATCCCTCGGGACAGGCTTGACTGTGCCTCGTGAAGCCTTGGGTCGGTGAAGAAGCGTCTCCTCGTTTGCAGAGCTCCCGCGCTTTGTCTTCAATCTTCGACCATTTTTTCCTTCCCCCACCCCCTCTATTTATAGGCAAAGAGGTGGGGAGAGAGATATGGGAACTTTTTAATTTTAAATCCCTTTTGTATCTCTCTCATAATTACCCGGATTTTATTCATCAATTGATGAAGGGAATAACATTTAGTTGTTTTCCTTTTCTGGCGGGTGCAATTATGGCTGGATTTTGCGCACGAAATCGATGGCGATCGGGCGCTTCGTCTTGTGCGTCGGATCGAGGGATCGGCACAGATCCGCGTGTGTGCAGACGTCATACGCTACCTCCCCCCGCGCATGGCGGTATTTTTTCCTTTTCTTTCTTTTCTTTCCTTTTCTTTTCTTTCCTTTTTCTTTTCTTTCCTTTCTTTTCTTTCCTTTTTCTTTTCTTTCTTTTCTTTTCTTTCCTTGCAAGGCCGACCGGCCTCTCCATGGGGTTCGGTCCCCACTAGGGCCGGCCCTATAGGGTTCGGACCCTAGTAGGGGCCGGCCCCTCTTGAGGCGGGGTCCGAGTCCGTGTCGGCGCGCGCGAGTCGGGTCCGCGTGTCGGGTTTGCATCCACGTCTGTGCGCGCGAGTTGGGTCCGCGTGTCGGGTCTGCATCCGCATCGGCTCACGTAAGTCGGGTTCGGGTCCGACGAAATTCGTGTGTCTACAGTGTTATAGATGACAAGTCATCAAATCTTAGTCCGATGATCGATCGGGATCTGACAGTGCTCCCCACCGCCCGAGTCGTATCATGGCACCAGTAATAGGAGGGACTAAGGATTATCAGAGTATAGTAGAGAACAGGGTTACGAGGGAGTAACATAAGTTTAGGATCACTAGAGTTCAACTCGCGTCGCACTCTGGGTGGCTATGTGGGTTAATCGGATTAGGGCTAATTAACGGAACTTTCGGTGTGTCACCGGAACAGTTAATCAGGGATCCGGTTGCAGCTAGAGATCCCAAACCCTGAAGGTTCCACCCTATCATTGCGTATAGGAATTGTTCCCCGACCTGGTTGGATACGTTGGATGCGAAGTAGCGCGATGGAGCGCAAGCCCGGAGCCTAAGAACCTAATTCACATGTGTTAGAGGCCATAAGGGTATTTTGGTAAATACTAAAATATTGCTCAGAACACATTGAATATGGATCTTAGAATGAGCGGAATAATTCCAGGAGCTCATAAGCGTTGACGGAACTCGATTACGAGTAGCGTACCTCACTCAATCTCTCTTTCAGTTTTTCATTTTTCGTGATGGGCGTTTTCGTCCAGGCTTCACGATAGACACTTGGAATCCCTAAAAACCGACCCCCCCCTCATCCTAATCTAATTAGGGCCTGCCCTAGCTTGCGCATGGCACTAGGAGACCGGCCCTATATGTACAGAGGAGGGGGAGGGGCTGGCCTTTAGTGCCTCCCCTCTCCTAATACCCGAACCTCTCATTCTCTCTCTCTCTCTCTCTCTCTTTGTGGTTTCGGCCAAGGAAGAAAGAGGAAGAAGAAGGAAGAAGAAGGAGGAAGGAAGGAGATGGAAGAAGAGAGAAAGAGAAGGAGGAGATATCACGGCTAGCCATCGTCTTCGCAACGAATTCCTCCGTCGGCTCGTAATCCTTGCACTCAGAGACGGGATTTCGAGGATTCCTCAATTCGCAAAGGACAAGGTGGTATCCGACACTTCCCTTGCGATTCACGTGTGGTTCTTCATCGTTCTATTTTCTCCGGATCATAGATCCACAAGGTATGATGATTCTAAACACCTAACTAGATGCTTGTATATCTTTCGTAGATCGTAGTATGTCTTTAGGGTGTCCGCACATATGCTAAGATCATAGATTTGTATGTAGATTGTTTTATAGAATTAATTGTAATGAAACATACACCGTATGATCTTCGGATCTATCTTTTGCTTCCGCTGCGACTCTGAGAAGTGGATCCAATTCCAACAAATAGATGGAGTGACAACAGAGGGAAGTATTGGGCTCATTATTGCGGCCAAAGTGGTAATCGATGGAGTGATAACAGTGGAAAGTAGTGGGCAAACTATCGCCGTGAGAGCACAAGGTATGCTTATCAGCCGCTGGCAATGAGGTGATGGAGTAGGGATGGCAACGGTGTGGTTTCGGTGCGATTTTGGACAAAACCGAAACCGTACCGCAACACCAAACCGCCAGATCGAAACCACACCGTGACAGTATACCGTATGTAAAACCGAAACCGCACCATACGGTACGATGCACCGTAGTTTAACATTATAATGGTCTAAACGGTGTGGTTTTTTGTGGTTTTAGGCAAAACCGAAACCGCACCACAATATTGAAACAGCAAACCGAAACCGCATCGCACCTCAACGGTTTTATATTTTGGCAAACCAAAACCGCACCATGCAGTGCGGCTTTCCGCGGTTCTCGGTTTTAAACCGCACCGTTGCCATCCCTATGATGGAGCTCTGTCATCAACAGCTACAAAAGGACTGTAGAGACTTTTGAATACAAAAGCTATGTAGATTAAATTCTTTATAACATCTGTTTTTTCTTGTTTTGATGGAACCTAACAAGCTATTTTGTGAGGCTCGGTTTATTTAGCTCAGCTTGGCTAGGTTCGGCTTAGTTCGGCTCGGTAAGGTTCGATTCGGCTCGGCTCGGCTCGGTTCAGTTGAGTTTGGTTTGGTTTGCTTCGGTTCGGCTCAGCTCGGCTTGGTTTGGTTCAGCTCGGTTTGGCTCGACTCGGCTCGACTCGGTTCGGCTTGGTTCGGTTCAGTTTGGTTCAGCTCGGTTCGGCTTGGCTCGGTTCGGTTTGGGATAAACTCTACATATGATTTGAATGATGATGCGATGGTCATAACTGAGTTCAAACAGAACCGTATAATTGTATGATTATAACTATAAAAAATGTCAATTATTAGAAATCGTTAATAGTTTATAAACTCTTACGTGTTGTTTTATGTTGGACTTGGCATATGCAGAGTGAAGGGGCCCATAAGGAGGAAGATGATGATGTCTATATCACGGTATCATCCCAAGAACCAACCGACATAACTTCAATGGAGCAACAACGACAACCTAAAGAAAATGTATGATTTAAATAAGATTTTAAAATATATTATTTATAATATAGATTTTAGCATAAGCTTTCAATAAGTTCTTATGCAAGCTCTTGGAAAAGGTAATTTCTAAGTCTGAAAAAGACTGGCACGAGCGTATGTACGAGGCTCTATGGGGTGATTGAACATCGTTCCGCACTCCGACTCAAGCAACACCATACTCACTTGTGTATGGAGTAGAGGCAATTCTATCTCTGGAACTTCAAATTCTGTCTCTGAGAATTGCTATCTAAGAAGGTCTTACCACTGATGAAAATGCTCAACTTCGACTTTTGGAATTGGAAGCTCTAGACGATAAAAGACTTGGGGTCCAGCAACGACTTGAAAGCTATCAAGCTCGTATCTCTCGAGCGTTTAATAAAAAAGTTAAGCCTCGCTCTTTCCAAGAAGGGGATTTGGTCCTAGCAGTGCGACGTCCCATTATCTTATCCTACAGAGCATGAAAGAAATTCGATGCTAAGTGGGATGACCCTCATGTCGTCAAAGAAGTCTATACTCATGTCATCAAAAAAATTTATACTAATGGGGCATATTTACTTGTGACACCAGAAGGACAACTTGGACCAATCAACGTCAAGTTCCTCAAGCAATACTATGCATGAAGAAAACCACCCTATATTGCAAAATGATAGTCCTGATAGATATGGGTGCCAACCTAGTTTGGATGCATACCGGTCAGGGTGATGCAAAAAAAAAAATCAATCCTAAGAACTACGTGTGACTTGATCCCTTAAAAAATGGTACGTAGGCTGCCCAAGAAAACCCCTTGGGTTCAGTCCAAACAAAAAATAAACAAACCCATATTCAACAAAGCAATCAAGAAGGAAATACTAGACAATTCTTATATTAAGAAAGAATAAATAAATTGCATAAGTCTTAGATAAAGTCTAAAAGGAAAAGTAGAAAGTTTAATAATAAATAAGTTGAGCTTAAATCTCGAAGACGCTGCATAAGTTCCTCTCGTGCGCCATCAATAGCTAAGACAGATGATGCCCTAGCTTCCTCTTTACCCTTGAGTTCGGTTAGTTTCTTCTCCTTTTCAATTTTTTGAGCCTTCAAGGAGTTGAGGTAATCATGCTGTAAAGCCATGGCACCCAAAGCTGCAGCCAAACGAGTTTTACAAGAAACAACTGTCGCTTTTGCCTCCTTCAATGCTAAACGAGCAGATGTTTCCTCTGACTTTGCTGCCAACAATGCAGAGTCACCCTCGTTCAAGAACTTGGAAAACGACTTCAAAGTATAAAATCAAACAAAGATGTTCTACGATGTATAATGCTACTGCCAACAGTTTCGCAGAAGCTTTCAATAAGTCCTTATGCAAGCCCCAAGTGAATACACCTAACAGACCTCGCAGAGAGTTTGGTGCGCTCATGGGGAGGAAGAAGAACGAATCACGTGCAGCCAAACGTGCGAAGAAGAGAGTAGTCAGGTGGGCTGGAGTGGAGGCGCTCATATGGAGTGGCACCGGACAGAGCAGATGACGGAGTGATATTGATGAGGTGGATAGCCGTCATGACAGCTTCAGCCCAGTAGGAGTGAGAAACAGACACAGAGAGAAGCAAGGCTCGTGCAGTCTTAAGGACATGACGATGCTTGCGTTCGGCAACACCGTTCTGCTCATGGGTGTGGGGACAGGACTGCTGGTGAAGAGTGCCGTGAGACTGAAAAATCTCACGCATCTTAGAGGAGAAATACTCCTTGGCACAATCAGACCGAAAGGTCTTGATACGCCGACCAAACTGAGTGTGTATCATAGTGGTGAATCTCCTAAAGATGTGAGGTACTTCAGATCGATGATGCATAAGATAAACCCAGGTGCACCTAGAATAGTCATCGATAAAGCACACATAATACATGTAACCTGAAATAGATGCAACAGGAGCAGGACCCCAAATGTCCGAATGGACTAAATCAAATAAAGCATCAGACTGGGAAGCACTAGCAGAGAATGGAAGAGCTAGATGCTTTGCCAGTCGACAACCCGTACAAACAGAGAGGGGGGAGAAAGACGCTCGACCCAAAGTGCCCGAACGGAATACGCTTTTGAGTCGATCACTCGATATATGACCTAACCTTCTGTGCCACAGGTCGGCATCAAAGGTGACAGACATGACAGACACAACAGGAACGGAAGACACATGTAGATAGTCCAGTTGGTAAAGTCCTCCTGCTCTACGGCCCAGCCCAATCCTCTGACCCGTCCGCGAATCCTACACAACACAAACAGAAGGGGTGAAGGTGACAGTCAGGCCAGAGTCGCAAAGAGAACTGATAGAGATTAGATTAATGTTAAGACGGGGGCATGATGGACATGGGGTAGGGTCAGGCGACCAGAAGAGTCAGAGGTGATAGTGATGGATCCACATTGCGGAATAGGGACGAGAGTCCCATCCGCAGTGCGAACCTCCTGGTGGGTGGTAGTGGGAGAACAGTCCGTGAGGACAGTGGAGTCAAAGGTGAGGTGACAGGAGGTACCCGAATTGAAGATCCATGGAGCAGTAGTACCAGAGGTGATAGACAAGCCGTGAGCAGTCGCGGAGCCGGTGGAGGCTAGGTGGCGAAGAAGGAGCTCCTCGAGGCACTGAAGGCGGTCCGGCTCAGGCTGAGAAGGTGATGTGGTAGCAGTGGGGTGCGTCGAAGCCTCTACAGTAGCCGCTGTACCACCAAAGTGGCGGAAGGAGGACGAACCACGTCCACGGCTCCGTCCACCTCGACCGCCACGTCGATCGTCACGGGAAGGCGACGTCCAGCGTGTGGCTCTCTCATCCGGACCCCAACGGGGGTTGCGTGGAGGACGTGTAGGGCATTCACGCTTCATGTGTCCAGGCTCCTTGCAGTAGTGACAGAAGACAGCCTCATCGGAGAACCCGGCCGCCAGGACAGTGTCGGAGCTAGGAGCAAGTGGAGGAGGACGAGCGCCCTGAGTCTGAAGGCGGGTCTCCTCATCGACCAAGGCGAGTGGAGCATTCTCTAGCCGAGGGAGTGGCTCACGGTGTAGGAGCTGAGCAGCGATGAGAGCAAAGTCCGGCCGAAGCGCTGCCAAGAACTGGTGCATGTGGCCCTCATCGAGGTAGCGCTGGAAATCCCGGGAGCGGGGGCAAGCACACCGCTCCGGGATCAGTGAGTCCAGCTCATGCCAGTATTTTTTATCTTCAATATTTTTTCTCACCGCATATTTATTTATTTAATACTCTCTATCTACATTCTTCTTTTTGGAATTTTCTCTCTCTATAATATTTTTATATCTATCATATATTTTTTCTCTAAAGTATTCTCTCTATAATAATTTTCTCTCTCTACAATATGATATGTATATATTCTTCCGGTTTTAATTTTTTCTCTTTACAATAGTTTCTCTCTACAACATATATGTTATTCACAATAATTTCTTTAAATTATTGTTTTGCCTTCTTGCCTCAAGAACCCAAAAGAAGAACCCAAAAGCAGAAAATTTCTGCTTTTGGGTTTTGATGATTTTCTGGTTTTGGTTTTGAAAATCCAATTTTCTAATCGAATCCCAAACGCACTAAAATCTTATACCAAAACCAGTTTGGCAAGCGAAACTAGTTTTGACGCAAAACTAGGCCTACAAAACCAATGCCAAACACACCCTTCATTTTATGAATGCTGCTCTTGTGCTACTACATGATTTCAACAAGGTCGGTGTTGATGTGATGCCTCTCATGTTGGAGTAGATGCAATCTTTAGCCATGAAGGACAACAATGTTGTCTTCTTCAACAAGAATCTTGATGGTGGCCCAATCTTGATACTCTAAATAAAATGTTATCCAAAGTTCAAGCTCCCCAATATTGGAGGCACTACCTTATCCAAAGGAAATTGTTTGCTAGAATCCAACCATAAGACTATGAATATCTGAATTCTTAGAGAAATCTGACCATGTGGTATGCTAAATGGTCTTTGTTTTAGATATATTATTGAGAATTTCTTTAAAAAGAAAAAACCTTACGACGGCTTGTTCAGACTGTACAACTGCTATAAGGGCAAAATGGCTATTTTGAAAAAAAAGGGAGGGACTTCATGCTAAATGCGGGCCGTTGTGTGCGGGCCGAGTTCGCATGTGTGGGTCGGGTTTGACCCGTGGGCTGTTGTGTGCAGGCCAATTTCGTATGTGCGGGTCAGGTTCGACCCGTAGGCTAATTTCGGTGCCCACAAGGTCTTATCGTTTTGGGTCGTGTCAACTGAGTATGACCTGTGAGGAAAACGGGTCCAGCGGGTTTTATCGGGTCTATCCGTTTATAAATGGATTGAGTACAAGTTTAGGATCTAGACATGATAAGTTAGACGGGGCGTGTATGGACTTATGGGTTTTGGACCCAACCCGAAATCCGACAAGACCCATTGCCAGCCCTACGCTATAATGTTTTCGATATATTATTGAGAATTTCTTTAAAAAGAAAAAACCGTACAACGGCTTGTTCAGACTGTACAACTGCTATAAGGGCAAAATGGCCATTTTGAAAAAAATTGGAGGGACTTCATGCTAAATGAAAGAGATACAAGGCGTTTATCGTAATAACAGATGCCACCACACCGTTACTATGTCCGTGTGTATATCCCGTTGTTTGTTCAAGTACAGCCCCGTTTAGCGCGCCTTTTCTACGCGGAAACGACCTCCCGGAGGGCTCCAACGGCTAATTTCCCATCCTATATATAATCCAAAGAGGCCGCCGCCACCGCCGCCGCCACAACAAATCAAACCCTATCTGTCTCTCTCTCGCTCTCGTCTTCCTCTCTCCCTCTCTGCAACATCTCGGTTCCCAGATTCGAAAGCTTCCTTCGATCAATCGGGATAAATCTCTCCCCCTGCGTGCGATCTGCTCTGTTTCCAACGCTGCTCCGTTCTCCATACGGAATTTCGATTTTTCTTTTTTGGTTTTCTAATTTCTTTTTCTTCTTGGTTTTCCATGGATGCAGGAGGCCTTCTCACCCGCATCCTCGCTTTCAACAACAGGCCTCGTCTGCTGGTCGGAGGGTTCTTCGACGTCGACGGCGTCTGCTCCTCCCCTCCGACCAAGACGACGACAGAGCGGCAGAGGCATATTCCTCAGGTGGGTATCTCTCTCTCTCTCTCTCTCTCTCTCTCTCTCTCCTCGGCCTCCCTACATATCTGTTCTTCTAGGCTTCTAGCCTCTTGCGTTTCTGTTGTTCTTACTCTCTTGGGTTTTTTGTCCAACTCTTGCAGACCGTAGACAGAGTATTGGATGCACCGGAGCTTATGGACGACTACTCTTTGAATCTTCTGGACTGGGGAAGGAGCAACCTCATCTCGATCGCCCTTGGGTGTAGGGTTTGCTTGTGGGATGCAGACAAGGGATCTGCTGCAGAGCTTATGAATGTGGATGAAGATAAAGGTCCTGTTACTATGGAAGTACCCTTCAATGGTCAAAATCAGAGATCTTCTAGATCATGGTTCTTGGGTTCTGTTCTTGGCTCAGGTATGAATGAGCAGTTTCAACTTTGTAGGAGATTAGAATTTTTATTCTCGTAAATTATAATATTACTCATATCTGGTTCTACTGGATTTTGCAGAGCCCAGATGGGTCCAGAGTGGCATCAGCTGCAGGTGCGGGGGATGAAACAGTGAGGGTTTGGAATGTCTTCGGAACTCCTGAAGCGCCAAAGCCTGCAGCTAGGGGAAGAATTCGAGGATCATTCGCCGATATTATTCAAATCAGGTGAGGAGTGAGGTATAGGGGAATCGTGTCAGGTATTTGCAAGTTCCGTCAGATTCTTGGTTAAATTGGCCGAAAACAGCAATTTATCTTTATCTTGGTTATATTCTTCATGCATATCACATTTAGAGGGAGTTGCGTAGCAACTCTTTTCTTGTAGATTAAAAATAGTTAGTGGTTACTTTGACTAATTCATTTCTATTTTGGGTAACTGTTTTCCTAAAGATTTAGTTTTTATCAATGACGTAAAAAAGCTTAATTTAAAGTGCTATAATGATGTGAATGGTAATTTTGTATAGATTTATACAATAAATTTTTATTGGTGGCAATTGATTCATTCTAATTATATGTTACCATTTATCGTGTTTAAAACGTTATCTCAACTTTTTGATATAGACTGTTAGTAAGCCTATATTTTGATAGAAAGTCATTATGTTTTTTTACGTTACAGAAATAGCATCTAAATAATTATATTTAAAATCTTGATCCGTGGATGACTTTTTGGGAGTAGGTTACGAGCTCCATCGTGAATAACTTACCATTTGGATTGAGGAGTGTTGTGGCGGGAATAACTTTTGGTTCTCGATCTAATCTTTATGGTGCATGGGTAGATGGAAAAAGTGAGAAAATAGATCATTTATTTGGCTTCCTCAAATTGTGTTGTGGCAGGATTTTTTTTTTCTTTTTTTTGTCCTTTACTTGAAATTGTATTCCTTACCGATCACATCTGAGTCCTTGCTATGAATATTCCTCAATATATGAATCTTACTGTCAGATCCCTGGGCTAAATTTTATTCGTAATTATCTCTGCATTACTCCTCTCTAATAGTTTAAATTCATTATTGTAAATCTAGTCTTACTTAGTTAAATCTTGGTCGTGACGTTCTAGGAAACTTTTTTGCTCTCCCAGAAATTTTACTAGAGGCTTTCAGCTCTTGCTCTAGATATTCATCTATGTTAAAATCGATCTTTTAAATCATTTAATTCATTTAATTGTCAATTTATTCTTCATACTCTTTAGGCATGAGGATTTCTCCTACATTGGATCAACTAAATCGAGCCTTGTATTCGGTCCCATCACGTCTTGATTTATGTGAAGGCTGTGCTATTGGGTTCTTCACGAGATTGAGTTGACTACGAAATGGAGATCCCCTCTCCCATCATTTGTTCACGCTGGTGGTGGATCTTTTTTCCTCCATCTGTCAGAGGCTCAAGAGGAAGGCTGTTAAGATGTATACATGTATTTACATACACTTAGTGTATAGAGGACTCATATGTATTGCCTATATATTGGCCTTTGGCCTAATGAGAGATTGATTCCTATTCTCTCCCCAAACTGATGCAGGCACCAATAAGGCACACTACAATCCTGAACCCTTTTAGGGTTTTCCTTGGTCAATTACTAAGGTGTATTTATCAATATAGCACGATAGGCCTAAAAAGGACAGCAAACACAGTTATCTCACGTAGTAATAGGAAGTCTATGCAATCAACATGAAACGGGTTTCAGACTTAACTATAAAGATGCACTATCACCACAAAACAGATTTCAGCATATATAAAATTCAATCACAGCAGAAGATATTAAAATTGCGAGCAGGTATGCATCAGATTTTATAAAAGAAAAAGGCTATGGATGCTTGCCGAGGTACCGACAGACTAAATATATCAAATCAGATGATTAGGCACGTTATTAGGCTTCAACTATCAAAGAAAAGACCGGTTATGGCTGCGATGCGGAGCGGAGGCAATGGAAATCGAAAGAAAACTAAGCGGATGCGATGGGAGAATAAAGGAAAAGGATAGATACTGCCTGGGGTTTCCCGCCGTGGGTCGATTGCAAGGATGCGCCGACGATCCTGCACACGGAGCAAGGCTGGACGTCGGGAGAAGCCGGAACCTTCGGAAAACGAAGCCCAAAGCCTTCACGAGGCGAAGTCGTGGAATCGGCGAGGATCGGGGACACGAGTCTCGCCCGGAAGCACTCACGAAGAGGCACGAATTTCAGCAACTATCAAAATCTCAAATCTCCTTCAATCTTCCCCTTTTTGTAGAACTAGGGTTTCTTTTTGGATGGCCAAGATCAAAGGGAAATCAAGGGGGAATGGTGGGGATGCAATGGGCCAAAAAAGGAAAGGAAATGAGAGAGAAATAAGGGGAAAAGAGAGAGAGAAGTTAGGGGACGGAAGAGGGGGCGGATTGGCTCGGTTTCCGCACGGGCAAGGGACGGAAAAGCCCTAATTGAAGCCCATATAGCCCTAATTGAAGCCCAATTGATGCCACATCATCAAATTTAAGTTATTTCGCCATCTAACCGTCGGTTTCGAGATCTAATCTCGTCCGTCGGTGCCCCGCAAACACACACACCCATAATTTTATTAATATCATGCTGAAACTCACCCGAGAAGACCCGGATTCAATCCGAAAAGCCCTCGGATGAGATCATGGACATTCCCCATGAATTGGGCAAAAACATAAATAAAACTGCATGCTGAAATAAGGCCAAAAACAGGGAAAAACGGCCAAAAACTGAAATAACGTCTAACAAGTCCCAAACGGATACGAACTGAAGGTGCTGATCAGGTCTTCATCAATCGCTTCCGCTGCGAAAAACTCGTCCTCGAGTTTACGCCGAAGACATCGCCGGTAGCAGGAGGGAGACCACCACCGTGGGAACGTCGCTGTGTCTGGATCTGATGATGAATTCCCAACAAGTGATGTCTCGGGCAGTCAACAACCTCTGGGCCTCTCGCGAAGGGAGTGCTGGCGTCGAGCGAGGGCCAGAAGGTACTGAAGTACAAAAACAGAAGCGCACGAGCTGTAGGTGGTCGGTCAGTCCCGACAAAGTCAAAGCGCGCAAGTGGCTTAGCTGTCTGAAGCTCCCCAACTGGCTCTGACTGTAGCTGTGATGGAAGCTCCGCGGAAGTCGGAGGCTCCACGGGTGTCTCTGCTGTAGGAAGAACTGTCGAAGGAGGTGCCTCATCTGTAAGCTCTGTGAAAGGTAGGAGAAGCCTCTCCGTAGTCACTACCGGAGGAAGTGGCTCCTCTGTAGGCACTGCTGAAGGTGGAAAGAGCTCCTCTGAAGTCACTGAAGGAGGAGGTGGCACCGCTGTAGGCACTGGAGAAGGCGGAAGGAACTCCTCTGTAGTCGCTGACGGAAGAGGTGGCTCCTCCGTAGGCATTGGTCGAGGAAGCTCCACAGGAGGCGGATGCTTCTCAAGTGGGGCCACTGGTGGAACCGGGTACTCCACAGGAGGTGGAGGCTCTGCTGGAGGTGGTGGCCTGCTGTATCGGGCAAGCCTCTGGTTCTGCTTCTCCCTCCATGCCAACTCATCCTCAATATCATCAAGTAAGAGCTGGGTTTCGATATATCTGATTTTCAAGGTTGGCACTGAAGGACTCCGTAAAACCCATTGAACAAAAGGTTTAGAAGATAGATCCAGGTCATGGGCTTGATCTCGAATCGAAGAGGAGTATCTACGTTCCATCGAAGATCTCGGGAAAAGGGTAGGACATGGCTCAAGAGATTTATATAGCCTGACAAATTGTTTATAGGTGTGGGTATCTAGTGGGTCAAGCGAATAAGGATGGGATCGGACGCGACGATAGGACATGGCGTCAGATACACGATGCAATCCTAACGCTAGACGTAAACCTAACACTAAATGCAAATCAAGCACGCAAGTCGATGACCTATGCAAAATCAGCAAAGAAAAGATTAGGGTTTGCTGAAATTCAGCACTCAAAAGAAACCCGAACAGGTTCTTTCGAGCTCTGATACCAACTTGATGCAGGCACCAATAAGGCACACTACAATCCTGAACCCTTTTAGGGTTTTCCTTGGTCAATTACTAAGGTGTATTTATCAATATAGCACGATAGGCCTAAAAAGGACAGCAAACACAGTTATCTCACGTAGTAATAGGAAGTCTATGCAATCAACATGAAACGGGTTTCAGACTTAACTATAAAGATGCACTATCACCACAAAACAGATTTCAGCATATATAAAATTCAATCACAGCAGAAGATATTAAAATTGCGAGCAGGTATGCATCAGATTTTATAAAAGAAAAAGGCTATGGATGCTTGCCGAGGTACCGACAGACTAAATATATCAAATCAGATGATTAGGCACGTTATTAGGCTTCAACTATCAAAGAAAAGACCGGTTATGGCTGCGATGCGGAGCGGAGGCAATTGAAATCGAAAGAAAACTAAGCGGATGCGATGGGAGAATAAAGGAAAAGGATAGATACTGCCTGGGGTTTCCCGCCGGGGGTCGATTGCAAGGATGCGCCGACGATCCTGCACACGGAGCAAGGCCGGACGTCGGGAGAAGCCGGAACCTTCGGAAAACGAAGCCCAAAGCCTTCACGAGGCGAAGTCGTGGAATCGGCGAGGATCGGGGACACGAGTCTCGCCCGGAAGCACTCACGAAGAGGCACGAATTTCAGCAACTATCAAAATCTCAAATCTCCTTCAATCTTCCCCTTTTTGTAGAACTAGGGTTTCTTTTTGGATGGCCAAGATCAAAGGGAAATCAAGGGGGAATGGTGGGGATGCAATGGGCCAAAAAAGGAAAGGAAATGAGAGAGAAATAAGGGGAAAAGAGAGAGAGAAGTTAGGGGACGGAAGAGGGGGCGGATTGGCTCGGTTTCCGCACGGGCAAGGGACGGAAAAGCCCTAATTGAAGCCCATATAGCCCTAATTGAAGCCCAATTGATGCCACATCATCAAATTTAAGTTATTTCGCCATCTAACCGTCGGTTTCGAGATCTAATCTCGTCCGTCGGTGCCCCGCAAACACACACACCCATAATTTTATTAATATCATGCTGAAACTCACCCGAGAAGACCCGGATTCAATCCGAAAAGCCCTCGGATGAGATCATGGACATTCCCCATGAATTGGGCAAAAACATAAATAAAACTGCATGCTGAAATAAGGCCAAAAACAGGGAAAAACGGCCAAAAACTGAAATAACGTCTAACAAGTCCCAAACGGATACGAACTGAAGGTGCTGATCAGGTCTTCATCACAAACCCTAGCCATCTCTCTCTCCCTCTTTCTCTTCTAGGGTTTGTCACATGGTATCAAAGCTAAACCCTACGTGAGACCTCACCGGAAGCCCCCTCTCCCCATGGGGAGGTGTGGCCAGCCAAAAGGGAAAGGAAAAAAAAAGAAAAAAAGAAAAAAAAAGAAGAAAAAAAAGAAAAAAAAGAAAAAAAAAGAAAAAAAATAAAAGGAAAGAAAAGGAAACAATCGCCATGCGTGGGGGGAGGTAACTCGAACGTCTACGCAACTGTGGATCCACAGCGATCCCTCGATCCGACGGACAAGATGAGAAGTCGTGTCTCCATCGATTAAATGTGCAAAGACGGCTCATATCTTGAAAGATTAAGCTTAATCTAGCCCATAACCGTCGCTACGAAAAATGAAGGGGATAAATGTTGTTTTCCCCCAAAAAAGGAAGATAAATCCCAATGGTTATGGGGAGAGATATTCAAGGGATTCAAAAATCGCAGTCATATCTCTCCAATCCTCCCCCCTTTGCCTATAAATAGAGAGGCAGGGGGATTGTTTCAAAGGTTGAAATCTAGAGACATGAAGGCTCGGCAAAGAAGGAGGCTCCAATGCTCGATGATCGAAGGCTTCACAAGCCACGGGCAAGTGAATCCCAAGGGAATGGCTTAGTCCATGAAAGCCCTCATTAATGTGAAGACCTTGCACAAGAGATCAAAGCTTCGACTCCTTGCACGAAAAAAAAGAAATAGAACAATCGCCACAGACCTATGGACAATCTTCCCCAAAGTACTGTTGGCTGACAATCCTAGCAAAACAAAAGGACATGTTTTTGATCTAGAAGGCCATTTCTCTAGAGGCATCAGATTAATTGGTCTATCAATATCCCCTGACTTATCAAGTTTAGCTTTAGCTTTCCTCACAATATCAGCTTTCTTAGAATTAATAGCTCGGGGGTACCTACGAAACCAAAAATCGATCTAGTCAAAATGTCTGTTAACGGATAGTCCCACATCGGTAAGGGAGGCACCCTTCACCCGCTTAATATACCCGTTGTGGACCTCCGCTTACAACCCGGGTTTTGAGGTGTGAGGATATCTAACATGGTATCAGAGCTAGTCCATCTCCTGCTCCTGCTCCGGCTCCGGGTACTCCCCACCGATCGTGCCTTGCCACGCGTGCTCCGCGTGAGAGGATCCTTGCCACGTGTGCTCCGCGTGAGGGGTGGTGTTAATGGATAGTCCCACATCGATAAGGGAGGCACCCATCACCCGCTTAATATACCCGTTGTGGACCTCCCCTTACAACCTGGGTTTTGAGGTATGTGGGTATCTAACAATGTCGAACCCAGTCACTACGGCAGGATGCAGCAATAATTGCAAAAGCTTTGAAGAGATAAGAAAGTGCTGAAGGAGAGTAGTCATAGTCAAAAAGTTCAAAAAGATTAGGGACCCTCTCTTTGTAATATTGTCCACTCATGTGGAAACCTTATATCTAGCAGAAGAAAAATGAGAGAAGTAAGTCACATGTATGAATGTTACTCAAATTCAATTTCAAGTATGAATATATCAATCCAAATACCCGATAAATTTCCGACAAGGAAATCCCTATTTCTCCAATAGAAGTGAGGAATGTATTCGTCTCTGGACACCAAAGCTCACACAAAGCTCTATACATCCCACTAGGCCTACAATATTCATAACAAACTAGTTCTAGCATAATAAATAAGTTTCTAGTAGTCTCTCGGCCACGCAAAGCTTCGAAGATTTCACGCATCCACTCACCGAAACCACTGAGATACTGGACATCGCCACGGCCTCGTATTCCCCCCCCCCCCCCCCCCCCCCCACCGAGTGAATTTTGAAGCAATTTTTGAACCAATTTGAGGAATGAGTACCATTTCAGTCGCTGTATGATGATACAAAAAAGTAAGGATTGTCACATTCTCAATTGCATGACTATCGCCGTTGCAACTCTCGTGCTCAATAATTCTTAAAGTAGTCAAAGAGGTTGGACCGTTCTTTTTCAAAGTTGTCCCATGCTGCTTGATTTTTGCATGAGGAAATACGAGATAAGTGATCCCTCGTTCTTCTTTTTCTTCTAACCAACCATCTTCTAGCATAGCAATGTATTTCTCTGAAGTACTCATACCTACACAAAATATTGGATTAAAATCATACAAATTGAAGTCGGAATACATTATGCAAAAGTTGGCCAAAAAAAAACTCAATCTCAGAGATTTCAGACTTAACAAAGTCTTAGAAGCTCGGAGAAGGAATCTAAAATATCATCAAAAAGATCTGGTAGAAGACCAAAGATCATCTAAAAAGCATGAAAGAAGATCAGAGATCATCGGGAAGCAAGAAAAGATGATCAAAGATCATCAAAAAGCGTGAAAGAAGTTCAAAGATCATCAAAAAACATAAAAAATCGTTCAAGAGGTATGCAAGAAGATCAAAGAACTTTATAAAGGTAGAAAAGAGATAAAAGAAAAAGATCATTGCAAAAGAAGAAAAGAAGATCAAAGAGCAAGAAAAACAAAGAAAAAGATCAAGAGTATAATTACCTTGAATAGATCTGATCTCTTTCTTGCCGAAAGAATTAAGTTTGCAAGATGATTCTTGCAAAACGGTGAAGTAGGGTTTTAAAAACAACCTAATTCCAAAGAAACCTGCAAAAAGAAGTTAGAAAAGGAGAGAAAACCCTGTTTTATATTAAAAAGGATGAGTTGTACCGTCATATGTACCTCCATCCTTTAAAAAAAAAAAATTCTGACCTGGTCGGCCCTGGCAAAAAAAAAAAAAGATGATCAAAGATCATCAAGAAGTGTGAAAGATCCAAGATCATTAAAAAGCATCAAAGATCGTTCAAGAGGTATGCAAGAAGATCAAAGAACTTCAAAAAGGAAGAAAAGAGATCAAAGATCATTGTAAAAGTAGAAAAGAAGATCAAAGAGCAAGCAAAACTAAGGAAAAAATCAAGAGCATAATTACCTTGAATAGATCTGATCTCCTTCTTGCCGAAAGAATCAAGTTTGCAAGATGATTTTTACAAAACCCTGAAGTAGGGTTTCAGAAACAACCTAGTTCCAAAGAAACCCGCAAAATCATTTCAAAAGAAGAAAAGAAGATCAAAGAGCAAGCAAAACAAAGGAAAAGATCAAGAGCATAATTACCTTGAATAGATCTGATCTCCTTCTTGCCGAAAGAATCAAGTTTGCAAGATGATTCTTACAAAACCTTGAAGTAGGGTTTTAGAAACAACCTAGTTCTAAAGAAACCCGCAAAAATAAATTAGAAAAGGAGAGGAAACCCCGTTTTATATTAAAAGGACGAGCTGTACCGTCATATGTACCGCCATCCTTAAAATTAAATAAAAACAAAAAACTCCGACCTGGCCGGCCCTGGCAAAACTCCCAGAAGAAGTGGCAAACTCCTAGAAGAAGTTAAGCACAAAACTGAGATAAGAAGACGAGCCCCCAAGTTCTTGCATTTCAATGGCAAATTATATCGTCAGAGCTATGATGGTATGCTTATGAAGTGCTTGACCGAAGAAGACATCAAGTTTGCTCTCCAAGAGTCACACTCGGGTATATGTGGTACTCATCAGTCAAGACCAAACTTCATTTTTCGTATCAAAAGAATGGGATACTATTGGCCTACCATGGTTAAATATTGTCTAAATTTCTCCAAAAAGTGTCATATATGCCAAATTAATGGTGATTATATTCATCAACCGCCAGAACCTCTTCATCCTACAGTCACTTCGTGGCCATTTGATTCTTGGGGACTTGACATAGTCGGTCCATTGCCCAAATCTTCTAAGCAGCACCTTTATATTCTGGTGGCGATAGACTACTTCTCCAAATAGGCGGAGGTAGTCCCTCTCAGAGAAGTGAACCGAAACTCAGTCATGAATTTTATTCAAAATGATATCATCTTCCGATATGGAGTTTCTTGTTGCATCGTTACTAATAATGGCAAGCAATTCAAAAACGCTGCTATAGAAAATTTTTGTGCCAAGTATAAAATCAAACAGAGATGTTCTACGATGTATAATGCTCCTGCCAACAGTTTAGCAGAAGCTTTTAATAAGACCTTATGCAAACTCTTGGAAAAGGTAGTTTCTAAGTCAAAAAAAAACTAGCACGAGCATATGCACGAGGCTCTATGAGCTTATCGAACATCGTTCCGCACTTCGACACATGTAACACTATACTCACTTATGTATAAAGTATAGGCTATTCTACCTCTGGAACTTCAAATTCCGTCTCTGAGAATTGCTATCCAAGAAGGTCTTACCACTGGTGAAAATGCTCAACTCCGACTTATGGAATTGGAAGCTTTAGACGAGAAAAGACTTGAGGCCCAGCAACGACTTGAATGCTGTCAAGCTCGTATCTCTTGAGCGTTCAATAAAAAAGTTAAGCCTTGCTCTTTCCAAGAAGGGGACTTGGTCCTAGCAGTGCGACGTCCCATCATCTTATCCCACACAGCAGGAAAGAAATTCAATGCTAAGTGGGATGGCCCTCATGTTGTCAAAGAAGTCTATACTAATGGGGCATATTTACTTGTGACACAAGCAGGACAACTTGGCCCAATCAACGGCAAGTTCCTCAAGCAATACTACGCATTTTAAAGAAAACCACCCTAGATTGCAAATGATAGTCCTGATAGATATGGGTGCCAACCTAGTTGGGATGTATACCGGTCAGGGTGATGCAAAAAAAAAAAAATCAATCCTAAGGAACTACTTGTGATTTGATCCCTTAAAAAAGAGTATGTAGGCAACCTAAGGAAACCTCTTGGGTTCAGTCCAAATAAAAAATAAACAAACCCATATTCAACAAAGCAATCAAGAAGGAAATACCAGGCAAATTCTTATATTAAGAAAGAATACATGAATTGCATAAGTCTTAGATAAATTCCAAAAGGAAAAGTACAAAGTTTAATAATCAATAAGTTGAGCTTAAATCTCGAAGACACTGCATAAGTTCCTTCTTGTGCACTATCAATAGCTAAGACAGAAGATGCCCCAGCTTCCTCTTTACCCTTGAGTTCGGTCAGTTCCTTCTCCTTTTCAATTTTTTGAGCCTTTAAGGAGTCGAGGTAATCATGCTGTAAAGCCACGACACCAGAATCTGCAGCCAAACGAGTTTTACAAGAAACAACTGCCGCTTTAGCCTTCTCTAATGCTAACCGACCAGAAGTTTCCTCTGACTTTGCTGCCAACAATGCAGAGTCACCCTCGTTCAAGAACTTGGAAAATGACTTCAAAGTATAAAATCAAACAAAGATGTTCTACGATGTATAATGCTCCCGCCAACAGTTTAGCAGATGCTTTCAATAAGTCCTTATGCAAGCTCTTGGAAAAGGTAGTTTCTAAGCCAAAAAAAGACTGGCACGAGCGTATGCACGAGGATCTATGGGCTTATTGAACATCGTTCAGCACTCCGACTCAAGCAACACCATACTCACTTGTGTATGGAGTAGTGGCTAGTCTACTTCTGTAACTTCAAATTACGTCTCTAAGAATTGCTATCCAAAAAGGTCTTACCACTGATGAAAATGCTTAACTCCGACTTATGGAATTGGAAGCTCTAGACGAGAAAAGACTTGAGGTCCAGCAACGACTTGAATGCTATCAAGCTCGTATCTCTCGAGCGTTTAATAAAAAAGTTAAGCCTCGCTCTTTCCAAGAAGGGCACTTGGTCCTAGCAGTGTGACATCCCATCATCTTATCCCACAGAGCATGAATGAAATTCGATGCTAAGTGGGATGGCTCTCATGTCGTCAAAGAAGTCTCTACTCATGTCGTCAAAGAAGTCTATACTAATGGGGCATATCTACTTGTGACACTGGAAGGACAACTTGGCCCAATCAATAGCAAGTTCCTCAAGCAATACTATGCATGAAGAAAACAACCCTATATTGCAAATGATAGTCCTGATAGATATGGGTGCCAACCTAGTTGGGATGCATACCGGTCAGGGTGATGCCAAAAAAAAAAATCAATCCTAAGGAACTACGTGTGACTTGATCCCTTAAAAAAGGGTACGTAGGCAGCCTAAGGAAACCCCTTGGGTTCAATCCTAACAAAAAATAAACAAACCCATATTCAACAAAACAATCAAGAAGGAAATACCAGGCAAATTCTTACATTAAGAAAGAATAAATGAATTGCATAAGTCTTAGATAAAGTCCAAAAGGAAAAGTACAAAGTTTAATAATCAATAAGTTGAGCTTAAATCTCAAAGACGCTGCATAAGTTCCTCTCGTTCGCCATCAATAGCTAAAACAGAAGATGCCCTAGCTTCCACTTTACTCTTGAGTTTGGTCAATTTCTTCTCCTTTTCAATTTTTTGAGCTTTCAAGGAGTTGAGGTAATCATGCTGTAAAGCCACAATACCAGAAGCTGCAGCCAAACGAGTTTTACAAGAAACAACTGCCGCTTTAGCCTCCTCCAATGCTAAACGAGCAGAAGTTTCCTCTGACTTTGTTGCCAACAATGCAGAGTCACCCTCGTTCAAGAACTTGGAAAACGACTTCAAAGTATAAAATCAAACAAAGATGTTCTATGATGTATAATGCTCTCGCCAACAGTTTAGCAGAAGCTTTCAATAAGTCCTTATGCAAGCTCTTGGAAAAGGTAGTTTCTAAGTCTAAAAAAGACTGGCACGAGCGTATGCACGAGGCTCTATGGGCTTATCGAACATCGTTCCGCACTCTGACTCAAGCAACACCATACTCACTTGTGTATGGAGTAAAGGCTATTCTACCTCTGGAACTTCAAATTTCGTCTCTAAGAATTGCTATCTAAGAAGGTCTTATCACTGATAAAAATGCTCAACTCCGACTTATGGAATTGGAATCTCTAGACGAGAAAAGACTTGAGGTCCAGCAACGACTTGAATGCTATCAAGCTTGTATCTCTCGAGCATTCAAAAAAAAAGTTAAGCCTTACTCTTTCCAAGAAGGGGACTTGGTCCTAGCAGTGCGACATCCCATCATCTTATCCCACAGAGCATGAAAGACATTCGATGCTAAGTAGGATGACCCTCATGTCATCAAAGAAGTCTATACTCATGTCGTCAAATAAGTCGATACTAATGGGGCATATCTACTTGTGACACCAGAAGGACAACTTGGCCCAATCAACGGTAAGTTCCTCAAGCAATACTATGCCTGAAGAAAACCACCCTATATTGCAAATGATAGTCCTGATAGATATGGGTGCCAACCTAGTTGGGATGCATACCGGTCAGGGTGATGCAAAAAAAAAATTCAAACCTAAGGAAGTACGTGTGACTTGATCCCTATGTAGGCAGCCTAAGGAAACCCCTTGGGTTCAGTCCAAACAAAAAATAAACAAACCCATATTTAACAAAGCAATCAAGAAGGAAATACCAGGCAAATTCTTATATTATGAAAGAATAAATGAATTGCATAAGTCTTAGATAAAGTTTTTTTTTTGAGAAAACCCTCTCAGTGGATGAGGGGGGGTTCGGCCTAGACCCCTACCAGTCCATTAAAAGAAGAAAGGAAGAACCTTACAGCCAAAAGAAAAAAAAATCAAAAAAGGTTACAAATAATGTTGTCCAGTTGTTCGAGTTTCTTCCCTTGAAGGACCACTTTCCACTGCAGCAACCTCCTCTTGATAGCAAGCCGGACTTGGCCTAGGGACATCTTAGTCTTACGAAAAATCCTATTATTACGTTCTATCCAGATGCTCCAACAAACAGCCATGACTAGGAAGTCCCAGCTATGCCGGAGGCGACTTTTAATTCTCTTCTTCCTCCAAACCGTCCACATCGAAAAAACAGAGCCTGGAGTACCTTTGATCTTCAGACCTCTCTTCAAGTGATCCCAGATACCCTTAGAAAACGGGCAATGAATAAAGAGGTGGTTAGTATCTTCTTTAGCCTGACCACAAAGCAAACACGTCGTGTCTGAAATGTTAGTGTTCCCCCTGTTTTGAAGGTTGGCTCTCGTAAGAAGCTTTTTCTTGGTCATTAACCACATGAATATGCAAATCTTCAGAGGCATTCTAGACTTCCAGAGATGATTGGCAATCGGACAGATAACCCCCCCCTTGTTGATGAAGCTGTAGAAGGATTTTGAAGAGAAACTGCCTGAGGATGACAAACGCCAGGTCACCTCATCTTCCTCTTCATTAACAGAAAGCAATTGCAAGAGATTCTCCAATTCCCTCACTTGGTATAAGAGGAAGTCTGGAACAGTCCGGCGGAATTTGATGTTCCAGATTGTCCTATTGTCCCGAAGGACATACTGCGATCTGACAGAGCAAGACTTCGACCATGCGAGGTCATAAAGATCCGGGTACCAGTTCTTCAGACAGCCTTCGACTAACCACCTGTCCTCCCAAAAGAGTGTAGATTTCCCGTTGTGGATAACCAAGCTGGTACCACATTTATAAATGTGACCGATTCTCTGAATGCCCTTCCAGAACGGAGATATCTTGCCGGAAGCTCTACTTCTCATCTGTAAAGGCTTGAAGCGCTTGAATTAACGACCCCTGATCACCGAGCTCCAGATGTCTCCTTGATCTCGCTGGAGTCTCCACCACCACTTACCCAAGAGGGCTTTGTTGTGATCAGCAAGGTTGAAGACACCCAAGCCCCCTTCTTCTCTAGATTTGCATACCGCGCCCCAATTAACAAGATGGTAAGCCTTGGAGTTGGGGTCAGCTCCCTTCCAAAGGAAGCGGCTCCGGATAGCGTCAATTTTCTTGATCACCCACTTAGGCATTAAGAAGAAGGAAGAATGATACGAAGGGATAAGGGTCAGAACCGCGTTGACCAGAGTCAATCTGCCTCCTAAAGATAGATGCTTCCCCTGCCAACCCATCAGCCTAGAATCCACACGCTCAATGACTTTGAACCAGTCACTTCTGTGAAGTTTCGCCGAAGACAAAGGAAGGCCGAGATACTTGGTTGGAAGAGAGTCTTGTTTACAATTAAGAATAGCCGAGAGTGAAGTTGCCGAATCAGAATTTTCCCCCAGATAGAAGAGGGAGGTCTTAGAAAAATTAATCTTCAGACCTGACACGATTTCCAGCGAATAGAGGAGGATTTTCAGCAAACTAACCTGTTCCTTCTTCGCTTTGCAGAAGATGATTGTGTCGTCTGCGAAATGCAGGTTAGCCGTCCTCCAGGAATCTTCACCTATCCCTTCGATGAATCCTCTTGTTTTCACTCTTCTGAGCATAGAGTCAAAAACATCCATGGCAAGGATGAACAGAAAGGGTGAGAGTGGGCAGTCTTAGATAAAGTTCAAAAGGAAAAGTACAAAGTTTAATATTCAATAAGTTGAACTTAAATCTCGAAGACGCTGCATAAGTTCCTCTCGTGCGCCATCAATAGCTAAGACAGAAGATGCCACAGCTTCCTCTTTACCCTTGAGTTCGGTCAGTTCCTTCTCCTTTTCAATTTTTTGAGCCTTCAAGGAGTTGAGGTAATTATGCTGTAAAGCTACGACACCAGAAGCTGCAGCTAAACGAGTTTTACATGAAACAACTGCCGCTTTAGCCTCCTCCAATGCTAAACGAGCAGAAGTTTCCTCTTACTTTGCTGCCATCAATGCAGAGTCACCCTCATTCAAGAACTTGGAAAACGACTTCAAAGTATAAAATCAAACAAAGATGTTCTACGATATATTATGCTCCTGCCAATAGTTTAGCAGAAGCTTTCAATAAGTCCTTATACAAGCTCTTGGAAAAGGTAGTTTCTAAGTCTAAAAAAGACTAGCACGAGCGTATGCACGAAGCTCTATGGGCTTATCAAACATCGTTCCGCACTCCGACTCAAACAACACTATACTCACTTGTGTATGGAGTATAGGCTATAATACCTCTGGAACTTCAAATTCCGTCTCTGAGAATTGCTATCCAAGAAGGTCTTACCACTGATGAAATGCTTAACTCCGACTATGGAATTGGAAGCTCTAGACGAGAAGAGACTTGAGGTCCAGCAAAGACTTGAATACTATCAAGCTCGTATCTCTCGAGCGTTTAATAAAAAAGTTAAGCCTCGCCTTTTCAAAGAAGGGGACTTGGTCCTAACAGTGCGACGTCCCATCATCTGATCACTATAGACACATGAATTTTGTCTAAACCCGGACCCGACATACGTGCGCCAACGCGGATGCAAACCCGACGCGCGCTCCGACTCGGACCCGACTTGCACGCACCAGTGCGGACCCGGACCCGATTCGCACCCAACAAGGGAGGAGCGGACCCCACACTCAAGGGGGGCCAGCCCCTACTAGGGACCCGAACCCCATGGGGCCGGCTCTTACTAGGACCTGAACCTCATGGGGCCGACCGGCCTTGTAAGGAAAAAGAAAAGAAAGGAAAGAAAAGAAAAAAGGAAAGAAAAGAAAAGGAAAGAAAAGAAAGAAAAGGAAAGAACTACCGCCATGCGCGGGGGGAGATTGCGTATGACGTCTGATCACGCGCGGATCTGCGCCGATCCCTCGATCCGACGGACAAGAAGAAGAGCCGGGTCGCCATCGATTTCGTGTGCAAAATCCAGCCATAATTGCCCCGCCAGGAAAGGAAAACAAATAAATGTTATTCCCCTCATCAATGGATGAATAAATCCCGGGTAATTATGAGGGAGATATTAAAGGGATTTAAAATTAAAACTTCCCATATCTCTCCCCCCTCCCCTTTTGCCTATAAATAGAGGGGGTGGGGGAAGGCTCATGGGGTCGAAGATTGAAGACAAAGCGAGGAAGCTCTGCAGAAAAGGAGACGCTTCTTCATCGACCCAAGGCTTCACGAGGCACGGGCAAGCCTGTCCCTTCGGGATCGGCTTAGTCCATTGAAAGCCCTCATCAACGTGAAGACCCTTGCACAAGAAGATCAAGACTTCGACTCCATGCACGAAGAAGAAAGCTCGAAGAAGAAGACCCTTCGACTCCGAAGACGCCAGAAGCAAAGGCCGGAGAAGAAGCTCGGAGCGGCACTACCACGTCGGCTCCAACAAACCCTCAACTCCGATCAAGCTCCAAAGCCCGGAAAAGAGGAACGAAGCGTCATCAACCCGTCGCCTTCGACAAACGTCTGCTCCATCCACGAAGAAGAAAGCCTGGAGAAGACTACCTGAAGCGTCGCTACCCCCGCCGTCTTCATCGACAAAAGCCGACGCTACAACCGTCGCACGGAGACCGTCGCTACCCCCGCCATCTTCATCAACAAAAGCCGACGCTATAATCGTCGCACGGAGACCGTCGCTACCCCCCGCCGTCTTCATCAACAAAAGCCGACGCCACAACTGTCGCATGGAGATCGGTGCTACCCCCACTATCTTCGAAAGCATTCTTCGACTCCGATCACGCCAAAGAAGCCCGGAGAAGAAGAGAAGTCCAACCGACACCCAAACCGTCGAAGTACCGAAGAAGTAGACCACGTCGTTCGAGAAGGAGACTGAGTTGACGTTGAAGCCAAAGCCCACGCAAGAAGCCAAAGCAAAATCCCCGGTAAAGCCCGCGCCAAAGCAACGCAAGTGCCAAAGCCAAGCGACTACGCCGGCCACGAGCAAAAGCACTGCACGTTCTAGCCGATATGACACGAAGTCCGGAAGAACGAAAGCATCGCAAGTCTCTCCCGTCTACGTCCAAGCGCAAGTGCCAAAGCAAAGCAAAAGCCAGAGCCACGCCAAAGCCGAAAGCCAAAGCCAAAGCCAAAGCCGATGCCAAAAGCACGATCGACGCCGCGAACCGACGATCAAGAACGCCGAGGTCAAGCAAGGAGCGAGGAAGACACGAAGACCGAGGAACGAAGCTGAAGACCCCCTAGCCGAGGAAGCGCGAAGCACGGAAGGGACCGAGGAAACAGCGGATACTCCTTAGTCTCTCCAAAACCCTCACCTTGTAAAGACCTCTGTCCTGGGCAACTCCTTCAGAGCTCTCGAACGAACACCACGTGGAGACGCGGATCAAAGGGACCCTCCAGAGGATCTCTCCCACAATCCCCTGATCAACACTCTCCGCAACCCGGACTCGTCACACCCGAGCCACCCGAGTCCCGGCCACTCTTGTAATCTTGTTTTGTGCAATAAAGATGACCCGTATCTTTTCCGCGCATACAGATTTCTGGCACGCCCGGTGGGACCTCCTCTCCTTTCATCCGTACGGCTGAAGAAGTCGCTCCAAGTTCGCAATGGCCGGGACAAGCAATGATGCGTTTGCTCCAAGCTTATCATCGATCGCCGAGTCTCCTCTACTCCAACATGGTGATCCAATAAACCCGGAGGGTGATGATCCCCCGATGGTACGCATCTACACTCGGCGTACTCGAACTATTGCGGATGTCTTCATGCCAGAAACTACTGCCAAAGATGCTCGCCAAAATGCCGACGAGGTCTTGGTACATGAGGAAACAAGCCTCGATCCTGGAGTCCATGTCCAGAAGTTTGGGGAGGACCAGCCCCAACCCCGAGCCCGTTCGGACTCTCCAGCGGAAGTTGCACCTCCTCTGCAGGGGGCAAACATCAATCATCAACCAGAAGCAAGTCGGCGCAACTACGTCTCCGACGACGACGGCGAGGATGCTAGCATGCAACATCGAGACGTCCTCCGTCACCATCCTCCGTCCACTCTTCAGCTTCAAGTCATGCAGATGAGCGAGCACATGGCGCAGATTACTTGGCTGATGGAGGAGAAGGATCGTTTTTTTTTTTGAGAAAACCCTCTCAGTGGATGAGGGGGGGTTCGGCCTAGACCCCTACCAGTCCATTAAAAGAAGAAAGGAAGAACCTTACAGCCAAAAGAGAAAAATCAAAAATCAAAAGAGGTTACAAATAATGTTGTCCAGCTGTTCGAGTTTCTTCCCTTGAAGGACCACTTTCCACTGCAGCAACCTCCTCTTGATAGCAAGCCGGACTTGGCCTAGGGACATCTTAGTCTTACGAAAAATCATGTTATTATGTTCTATCCAGATGCTCCAGCAAACAGCCATGACCAGGAAGTCCCAGCTATGCCGTAGGCGACTTTTAATTCCCTTCTTCCTCCAAACCGTCCACATCGAAAAGACAGAACCTGGAGTACCTTTGATCTTCAGACCTCTCTTCAAGTGATCCCAGATACCCTTAGAAAACGGGCAATGAATAAAGAGGTGGTTAGTATCTTCTTTAGCCTGACCACAAAGCACACACGTTGTGTCTGAAATGTTAGTGTTCCCTCTGTTTTGAAGATTGGCTCTCGTAAGAAGCTTTTTCTTGGTCATTAACCACATGAATATGCGAATCTTCAGAGGCACTCTAGACTTCCAGAGATGATTGGCAATCGGACAGATAACCCCCCCCTTGTTGATGAAGCTGTAGAAGGATTTTGAAGAGAATCTGCCTGAGGATGACAAACGCCAGGTCACCTCGTCTTCCTCTTCATTAACAGAAAGCAATTGCAAGAGATTCTCCAATTCCCTCACTTGGTATAAGAGGAAGTCTGGAACATTCCGGCGGAATCTGATGTTCCAGATCGTCCTATTGTCCCGAAGGACACACTGCGATCTGACAGAGCAAGACTTCGACCATGCGAGGTCATAAAGATCCGGGTACCAGTTCTTCAGACAGCCTTCGACTAACCACCTGTCCTCCCAAAAGAGTGTAGATTTCCCGTTGTGGATAACCAAGCTGGTACCACATTTATAAATGTGACCGATTCTCTGAATGCCCTTCTAGAACGGAGATATCTTGCCGGAAGCTCTACTTCTCATCTGTAAAGGCTTGAAGCGCTTGAAATAACGACCCCTGATCACTGAGCTCCAGATGTCTCCTTGATCTCGCTGGAGTCTCCACCACCACTTACCCAAGAGGGCTTTGTTGTGATCGGCAAGGTTGATGACACCCAAGCCCCCTTCTTCTCTAGATTTGCAGACCGCGCCCCAATTAACAAGATGGCACGCCTTGGAGTTGGGGTCAGCTCCCTTCCAAAGGAAGCGGCTCCGGATAGCGTCATTTTTCTTGATCACCCACTTAGGCATTAAGAAGAAGGAAGAATGATACAAAGGGATAAGGGTCAGAACCGCATTGACCAGAGTCAATCTGCCTCCTAAAGATAGATGCTTCTCCTGCCAACCCATCAGCCTAGAATCCACACGCTCAATGACTTTGAACCAGTCACTTCTGTGAAGTTTCGCAGAAGACAAAGGAAGACCGAGATACTTGGTTGGAAGAGAGTCTTGTTTACAATTAAGAATAGCCGAGAGAGAAGTTGCCGAATCAGAATTTTCCCCCAGATAGAAGAGGGAGGTCTTAGAAAAATTAATCTTCAGACCTGACACGACTTCCAGGGAATAGAGGAGGATTTTCAGCAAACTAACCTGATCCTTCTTCGCTTTGCAGAAGATGATTGTGTCGTCTGCGAAATGCAGGTTAGCCGTCCTCCAGGAATCTTCACCTATCCCTTCGATGAAACCTCTTGCTTTCACTCTTCTGAGCATAGAGTCAAAAACATCCATGGCAAGGATGAACAGAAAGGGTGAGAGTGGGCAGCCTTGTTTCACCCCTCGACCAGCTTTAAATTGCTTCCCAGCAGTTCCATTCACCAGGCAGGAAAGGGTAGAAGAGGAAAGGCAGTTCCAGATCCAATTCAGCCATCTGTCCGAGAAACCTTTCGTTTTCAGAGTGTTGAGAATAAAGCTCCATTTGAGTCTATCAAAGGCTTTTTCGAAATCTATCTTCAAGATGATGTCTTCTTCTTTCTGCTCTTTCAAGTGGTAGATTAGCTCCTGAGCTGTTGCAACGCTGTCCAAAATGAACCGGCCTTTGATGAAGGCTGATTGGCTTCTGTAGACTAGCTTGTCTAGATTATCGGATAGACGGTTGGCAAGAATCTTAGCCACTATCTTATACACGCAGTTCGCCAAACTGATAGGACGGAAGTCGCCAATAGTCTCTGCTCCTGATTTCTTAGGGATCAAAGTCACCCAAGCGTAGTTCAAGCTGTGAAGGGAAATATTATGAGTGAAGAAGTCAAACAGTAGTCTGCAAAGATCCATCTTAATGGTCACCCAGAAGCGCTGATAGAAAAGCATGGGGAGTCCATCTGGACCCGGAGCTCCCTCAGCCTTCATCCCAAAGACCGCCTTCTCGAAATCCTCCTCAGTAAAAGGTCTGTCAAGATCGTCAGAAGCCTCCAGCTTCAGGGTCTCCAGATTACTCCAGTCCAGAGTGGCTGCATCTACTCCATCTCTCTTGAAGTAATTCTGGAAGTGCTCTGAGATCCGACGACTAATCTCGCTCTGGGAGGTCCAACATCTGTCTCCCTCTCTGATTGTATGGATAGTGTTCCGTCGCCGCCCGGAATTCGCTACTTTATGGAAGAAGGAAGTGTTGCTGTCACCAAGCTTGATCCATCTGTCTCGCGATCTTTGCTGCCACATAATTTCCTCTTGCACAAGAGTTTTCCGTAAATCTTCCGACCAGTTTGACTTCAGAATCTTCTCGGCATCAGAGATGGAATTCTGTTCTTCTTTCACTTCCAATTCGCCTATCCTCCTAAACAGCTCCTTTTTTCTGGAAAGCACGTTACCGAATTTCCTGCGCTCCTAGTCTATGATCTTCAGTTTCACATGACGGGTTTTCAGGTTCCAGTTTCTGACTGAGTTGGAAGTATCCTCAACTTCCGACCACCAGGAATTGACTGATGGCGCAAAGTCTGGATCCTCGAGCCACATGGCTTCGAACCGGAAGATCTTCTTCTTCTTGGTCTCCTGAAGTTTGGTGTCCAAAAGAATAGGGGAATGATCGGATAAAAAAGCCGTGAGGCCACATTGAGTAACTCCAGGATAGAGAGTCTCGAATTCATCAGAAACAAAGAAACGATCCAGTCTGGCGAAGGTCGGATTCTCCCGTTTGTTACTCCAAGTGTACTTCCGATTATTCATCGGGAGGTCTAACAGAGAGAGATCGTCAATGAGGCTAGCAAAGTCTTCCATATCTGGACGTCTGCCCATAGCTCCGCTCCTCTCAAAGGAAAAACGCGTGAGGTTAAAATCTCCTCCTAAGATCCACGGACCGGGAAAACGAACACGGATACCACGGATTTCAAGCCAAAAAGCCTGCCGAAGCTGGTAATCAGTAGGGCCATAGACATTAGACACAACCAAGGAGGACCCTGACTGTTGATGCTTCAGAGCAACCGAGATGCTAAAGACTCCAATGAACGAATCCAGCAAGGTGAAGTCTGGTTCTTTCCAACCAGTGATGATCCCTCCCGCAGATCCTACAGAGTCTAACCAAACCCAATTGTTAATTCTGTTCCCACCCATAGATTTGAGAAAGGAGGGCGTAGGATTAGCACATTTCGATTCTTGCAGGCAAATAATATCTATGTTTTGAGAAGTAATCTGGAGATGAACAGCTTTGCGCTTCTCAATATCGCCTAGGCCCCGAACGTTCCAAGAAAGAGTCTTCATCAATCAGGGAAAAAAAAACTCAGAAAAAACAGAACGGAAGAGCAACAACAATCAAACAGAGGAGGAGATCCTCTCCTTTTCCATTCCCCGCAAAATATTTACAAACACCTTCGGATCAAAACCTTCTTTGGAGACTGCTACACCACATTCACCAGCCAATGCTACAACTGTATCAGAATCCAAAAAGGAAAGAAGGGAATGAAGCTCGTCATCTGTGCTCCTCTCCACCATCTTCTTTAAGTGAGAACCCAAAAAAGGATTATGCTTCCCTCGCTGGTAAGTCAGCTCGAAAGACTTCACCATCTGCCTCTGGCTTCTCCTGACCGAGGTCTTATGGGTGCCACTCGTCGCTCTATCTTCTGCGGCGGCTGCTGGGGGCTCCGGAGGGACTACTGGTATCTAGCAGTCATCAAGATTGTCAGGTAAAGAGTCTGGAATACAAAGAAGAGGGGAAGGGGTCTCTCTAGGAGAAGTGAGGTCATTGTGATCCGAAGTGGCCTCCCAATTAAAAGGCAAGTCATCTGCCTGAGCTCTGGTGTTAGTAGCTTGGAACTCTGCAGCAACAGGGGTTAGATTAACCACAAAGGGTAGTCCGGGAGAATCCGGATCCCGCCGATCGGTCTTACCGTCATTCCAAATAGCAGAGATTCCGTTACAGTCAACATTGTCACCAAATAGTGATGGGGCTTGAGGAAAAGGGTTATCAACCAAATCAGGAAAACCCCTAACAGGGAGAAGACAGCTTGGGGAAAGCTCACCTTGAGACCTCGCTCTGGGTTCTGTTGAAGCTCTGTTCTCTTCAGCTTCCCTGAAGAAGCGGTCACCAGACGTCTCCGCTTCTGGTTGCTGCCGGATCCGGAGCTCATAGTAACGATTGCCTAAGCGGCAGGTGACCGACCCAGGAATGGCCTCTGCCATAGAGGTGCTAATGGTGACTCTAGCTTCCCTAACGTCATCTGCAGAATCCCAGTCGTTTTCGAAGCTAAGGATATCACCGAATTGATTAAGGACGCAGCTAAGGGACTCCAGGTTCCAAGCATGGCAGGGTAGGCCACCAATAAACAGTTTAACGTTCCTGAAGACCCTGGATCCTATGGCTCTGTTGTCTACAGACCAAGGGAAGAACTGAACCGAGAGGTCCCCAAAATCAAAGAGAGATTGATGCAGGGCATTCGAGAGAGCAGTTTTTGACGGAAATTCGACCAGAAACTCGTTGGAGTCTAGGATTCTCGTCCTCCATTGCCAGTTTGCTCCCCAGGCTTGGGAGAAACGACTGGAGAGGCCGGACGGGGATCCCTCTCCTCGGACAACTCTGCAGATAGCACACCAACGAAGGTTAAACAGAGAATCCAGAACCGTTTGATCGAAATCCATCACCTCGCAGTTTGAAGGGTAGATGGCAGGAGGGGGGGGGGGTGGGTAGGAAGAAGAGCCTCTCACAAACTTCCGATTGGAGGGACAGTTTGCCATCTTGTGGCCTACCCCCTTGCACAGCAAACACGCAATCCCGTTCCTACAGTCGACTTGAACATGCCCTTTCTCCCGGCATCTAAAACAGAAACCACTCTTCGGCTTCTGCGCGGCAACCCCAGCATTCGAAGCAGATTGATTCCTCGTTACCGACGCAGATTTGGTTGAAAAGTCGCGAATCCTCCGGGCCCAGGGATCAAGAGACGGAGTGACGGGGTGGTAGAAATCCGAGGGTTTCTTACCGGATCTGATGACTTCAGCAAACGTAGGGCGAATCCTCCTCCCTGGTCCCTCATCCTGAGACGCCATACCCCACTGAGGTCCGGATCTGTGGGGCCCAAGGCCAAGAGGAGGATCTCTAGATGTGAAAGGAGGGAAAGGCTGATGGGGGAAGCCAGATCTGACGCGATCTCCCCCATTCCAACCACTCGCTCTCCAAGAGGGCCTCGAAACCCCTCTTCCATCCCCTCTCCCATCCCATCTCCAAGAGGGCGCCTCCGCTCGCCTCCCGATAGTCGCCTCCGCTCTCCAAACCCTAGACATTTTCCGTCTCTAGTAACTCGGAGGAGAAGGATCGTCACATCAATACTCTGCTCCAAAAGCTAAGCGCAAAGGACGCTGCAGCAGTCGGTCAACCCGTTGCTTCCCCGGTAGCTGCTCCAGCTCCGTCTTCAACTCCCGCTCCTGTAGAGGTAGTTCCAGCAATTCAAGCGGGTACACCAGCACTCTCGTCGGTTCCCGTCCAGACGGAAGCCGTCTCACCGGTGCCAGCCTCGGTGGCCACACAACCTCCGGCAACAGCAACGATGAATGCTCAGCAAGTCCAAGCGCTGGTAGCCGACATGATGCGCTCCCACGGCAGTGGGCTTCCTCCAATCACGGCGGCATACTCGAAACCTTACACCGCGAGGATCCAGCAGCTGCGTTTCCCCATCGGGTTCCAGCCACCAAAGTTCCAGCACTTCGACGGGAAGGGAAATCCGAGACAGCACGTTGCTCACTTCATCGAAACCTGCAACAATGCCGGCACATATGGCGACGAGATGGTGAAACAGTTTGTTCGCACCCTCAAAGGTAATGCTTTTGACTGGTACGTTGATCTTCCTCCAGGGACCATCGACAGCTGGGATCAGATGGAGAGGGAGTTCCTCAATTGCTTCTACAGCACCAGACGCACCGTCAGCATGACCGAACTCACCGCCGTCAAGCAAAGGAAAGACGAGCCGGTGATCGACTACATCGACAGATGGAGGAACCTCGCGTTGAATTCACGAGACCGTTTGTCTGAAGACTCGGCCATCGAGATGTGCACCCAAGGCATGCACTGGGGCCTGCTCTACATCCTCAAAGGTATCAAGCCTTAGTCTTTCGAAGAACTCGCGACTCGGGCTCACGACATGGAACTCAGCCTAGCAAGCTGCGGGGACTCGAAGAACAAGGATATCTTGAAGGTGGAGAAGGACAAGCCGCAAGCACCAAAACCAAAGCAAGTCAATGTTGCGGACGTCGCTTCAACCTCCAAACCGCTCAAGATTGGTGGCAAGCCGGATCAGAAGAAAGGGGTCGCCATACCGCCGCCAAGACAAAGGATGACTCTCGAGGAGCTCGAAGCCAAGGAGTACCCCTTCCTAGACTTGGAAGTCTCCTCCATGTTCGATCAACTGCTGCAAGAGAAGATGATAGAGCTCCCTCCTTCGAAGAGGCCCGAGCAGATGCGTCGCGTCGACGACCCTCTCTTCTGCAAATACCACCGGGTGGTAAGTCATCCCATCGAAAGATGCTTCGTCTTCAAGGAAAGAATCATGGCACTTTCAAAGCAAGGAAAGATAGAGATCGATTCCGGAGATGTCGCCACGGCCAACATGACGTCCATCACCTTCGGTTCCTTCTCGCCAGTACTCGTTGCTGCACGACGAAGCAAGCCCAAATTGCGCATCAACCGTCAAAGGCCAACCACTAAGTCAATTTCCCAGCCGAAAGTCTCGAAGCGACGTCAACGTACTCCTGCGCTCACCGAGGAAGAAACGCCGCTGCCCTGGGGGCAACCATCGCTCACGCCAGCATCTCTTCCAAGCAATGCTACATCCCAACGAGCGCTCCAACGGAGATACGAGCGAGAAGATCCAGAAGTGGGTCTGATGGGCCATCCTTTGGGGAAGTTCGACTATTACGTCCTCTACTCAAGGCCTCCGTCCGTTTCGATTGAAGAAATCAAGCCCACCGGCTGGGGATCGGAAGATGAGCCAGTGGAGCTTCAGGTAGAGCAAGTCCCTTCCAATCAAGCTACGTCCCAATGCACCCTTCGGAAAAGATACGAGCAAGGAGATCCCGAAGTCGGTCTGCTGGGCCAACCTTCGGGCAAGTTTGACTATTACGTCCTCTACCCAAAGCCTCCCTTAGTTTTGATCGAAGAAATCAAGCCCACCGGCTGGGGATCGGAAGACAAGCTAGTAGAGCCTCCGGAAGAACAAGTGCCTTCAAGGGAACCAGTTGCTGCTGCCGATCATCATCTTAGCGGAGGGGAATCCACCGACGAAGAGGCATGGGTCATGCTACCCCGGCGACGAAGGCCATGGCAAGAAAAGAAGCACAAGCAAGACCGCGTGATGAGGAAGTTTCCCGAGCGGAAGACCTACAAGAAGAAAAGCAAGACTCCAGGAAGGAAGGCGTTCAAAGTGCCGCCGGCAAGCCAAGACGATCTCCTCCAGCAGAGCCTTCCAGAACCAGCAACCTTGCAAGAATTCTTCCCCGATCACTTCCTCCCAGTTGATCAACACATCAGGGTGTCTTGTTGCATGGTCGAAGCTCATAAGGCGTCGGAAGAAAAAGACGAAATCAAAACTTCTGAAGAAGGCGACTCCACTGACGAGGGAGACGATTCCGACAAAGGGGGCACTGCCTCTCATGACGAAGCAATCCTGCACTTGCCACTCGTAGAAGCTTTGCATCTTCCGAAGAAGGCTCGCCTGGCAATGGCTGCAGCCTTGGCCGACCCGGATAACTACAAGAGGAAAAGGAAGGACGACCAGAAGGGCAAAGCTGTGGCCTCGTGTGATGCGACGATAACCTTTTCGGATGAGGACTTGCAACTCGGAACGCGACTGCACAACCGGCCTGTCTACGTCTTGGGATACATCAAAGAGAAGCCGGTAAACCGAATTTTGCTGGACTGTGGCTCCGCCGTCAATATCATGTCTATCCAGACGATGCGGCAACTCGGCATCACCAATGACCAGCTCTCGCCCAGTCAGTTGGTCATTCAAGGGTTCAACTAGGGCGGACAGTCCACCGTCGGAATCATCCGTTTGAAGCTTTCCATCGGCCTGCTAGATACATCGGTCCTCTTCCACATCATCGATTGCCAGACGTCATATCGCCTCCTGTTAGGAAGGCCATGGCTATACGAGAATGGCGTCGTAGTGTCCACCTGGCACCAGTGCCTTAAGTACTACGAAGAAGGCATGGAGAAATGCATAATTGCTGATGACAAGCCATTCAATGAGGCCGAGGCACAGTTGGCCGACGCCAAGTTCTACCAAGCAAGAGACCTAGTCGCGGAAGTCCTTCCGGCTAAAGCCCCTCGAGTCCAGAAGACTGAAGAAGTGAATCGAGATAAGACTCCTCTTCCTGCAAATCCGGTGCCACCCTCCGACAAGGCAAGACTTGAGGTCCAAGAAGTGCCAAAATCTAGGCAAAAGATGCGCATCAGTTCCGAGTCAAGAGCAATGCAACATACCCCGTTGCCCGTCCAAATGAGTCCTGCGTCTCGCGCCTCAGTGGCTTCGTAAATCTGAACGATTGCCTTCTACTCCGGCAAGAAAACGGGCCCCGCCGTTATCGCAGGCCAATGTCGTCACTTACAGGAAATGACGTTGCCATTACCCAGTCTGACGCAAGCTCCGAACCTGAGCAGACCCATCGAATCCATCGATCCTACTCAACTCGGATTCAAGCCAAAAGGGAGCTGGGGGCAAAATGCTACTAAGTTGCTGTTCAGAGCCGGCTACGACAAGGAAAGCGTCATGGGCACACTTCCCCCAGCAGCAATTCCACATGGGATGACGAGGACTCAAGCTCGGCTGTTCCAAAACGGCGAACAAATTCTCCCAAATCGCCGAGGCATCGGCTCCAGTCAAACTCCGATGGTCGTCAGGACCGCAGCAAAAAAGACCTTCACCTCCAACTACATCGGGGCGAAGATGGTAGACGAAGCAGCTGAAGGATCAACAATCTCTGAAGAAGGCGACTCCACTGACGAGGGAGACGATTCCTACAAAGGGGGCACTGCCTCTCATGACGAAGCAATCCTGCACTTGCCACTCGTAGAAGCTTTGCATCTTCCGAAGAAGGCTCGCCTGGCAATGGTTGCAGCCTTGGCCGACCCGGATAGCTACAAGAGGAAAAGGAAGGACGACCAGAAGGGCAAAGCTGTGGCCTCGTGTGATGCGACTATAATCTTTTCGGATGAGGACTTGCAACTCGGAACGCGACTGCACAACCGGCCTGTCTACGTCTCGGGATACATCAACGATAAGCTAGTAAACCGAATTTTGCTGGACTGTGGCTCCGCTGTCAATATCATGTCTATCCAGACGATGCGGCAACTCGGCATCACCAATGACCAGCTCTCGCCCAGTCAGTTGGTCATTCAAGGGTTCAACCAGGGCGGACAGTCCACCGTCGGAATCATCTGTTTGAAGCTTTCCATCGGCCCGCTAGATACATCGGTCCTCTTCCACATCATCGATTGCCAAAATTCATATCGCCTCCTGTTAGGAAGGCCATGGCTACACGAGAATGGCGTCGTAGTGTCCACCTGGCACCAGTGCCTCAAGTACTACGAAGAAGGCATGGAGAAATGCATAATTGCTGATGACAAGCCATTCAATGAGGCCGAGGCACAGTTGGCCGACGCTAAGTTCTACCAAGCAAGAGACCTAGTCGCGGAAGTCCTTCCGGCTAAAGCCCCTCGAGTCCAGAAGACTGAAAAAGTGAATCGGGATAAGACTCCTCTTCCTGCAAATCCGGTGCCACCCTCCGACAAGGCAAGACTTGAGGTCCAAGAAGCGTCGAAATCTAGGCAAAAGATGCGCATCAGTTCCGAGTCAAGAGCAATGCAATATACCCCGTTGCCCGTCCAAACGACGCCAGTCCTGCGTCTCGCGCCTCAGTGGCTTCGTAAATCTGAACAATCGCCTTCTACTCCAGCAAGAAAACGGGCCCCGCTGTTATCGCAGGCCAATGTCGTCACTCTGCAGGAAATGATGTTGCCATTACCCAGTCTGACGCAAGCTCCGAACCTGAGCAGACCCATCGAATCCATCGATCCTATTCAACTCGGATTCAAGCCAAAAGGGAGCTGGGGGCAAAATGCTACTAAGTTGCTGTTTAGAGCCGGCTACGACAAGGAAAGTGTCATGGGCACACTTCCCCTAGCAGCAATTCCACATGGGATGACGAGGACTCAAGCTCGGCTGTTCCAAAACGGCGAACAAATTCTCCCAAATCGCCGAGGCATCGGCTCCAGTCAAACTCCGATGGTCGTCAGGACCGCAGCAAAGAAGACCTTCACCTCCAACTACATCGGGACGAAGATGGTAGACGAAGCAGCTGAAGGATCAACAATCTCCGATGCACGCTCTACCTACGCCAGCCATCCCAACAGCAAAAGAAGACGGCAGCGGGCTCGACGCCAAGCCTCACTCCAGAAGCAAAATAAAAGCAGCCTACGCCGGTCAAATCTGAAGCGCACATCCGTGTTCGAAAGGCTCGGGCCAGTCAAGCAATCAAAGAAGAAGTCGATGTTCGATCGTTTGGGAATGCCCGTCGAGGACCTCATTTCAACACCCACCCACCCACCCATGGCTGCAGTCAATCATATCTCCATTTCGGACCCCGACAACGGTGATACTTCTCCTTCGGATGACGAGTTGCCAGATGCCCCGCCAGTCCTCAAAGAAGGGGGGCAGTCCACCGTTGATGACTTGAAGGAAATCAACTTGGGCACAGAGACGGAGCCTCGGCCTATATTCGTCAGCACCCTCTTGACTCCTGAGGAAGAAGCCGCATATATCAAACTGCTTAAAGAATACAGAGACGTCTTCGCATGGTCCTACAAGAAAATGCCGGGCCTCGATCCCAAAATCGCAGTGCACCAGCTTAGCGTCAAACACGGAGCTAGCGCTATCAAGCAAGGACAAAGACGCTACCGGCCGGAACTGGTACCCCAAATAGAAGGCGAAGTGAACAAACTAATTGAAGCTGGCTTCATCCGAGAGGTCAAATACTCGACATGGATCTCTAGCGTTGTCCCAGTCAAAAAGAAGAATGGCCAAATCCGGGTGTGCGTGGACTTCAGAGATTTGAACAACGCATGTCCGAAAGATGACTTCCCCTTGCCAATCACAGAGCTAATGGTGGACGCCACGACAGGCCACGAGGTGCTAACTTTCATGGACGGATCCTCAGGCTACAACCAGTTCGGATGGCACCCAAGGACGAAGAGCTGACGGCATTCCGCACGCCGAAAGGAATCTACTGCTATAAAGTAATGCCGTTCGGCTTGAAGAACGCAGGAGCCACCTACCAACGAGCTATGCAGAAGATTTTCGACGACATTCTTCATCAAAACGTGGAGTGCTATGTCGATGACCTTGTCGTGAAATCTAAGAAGAAGTCGGCGCATCTGCAAGATCTCGAGCTAATCTTCAAACGGCTTCGAAGGTACCAACTCCGCATGAATCCACTCAAGTGCGCGTTCGGAGTCTCCTCAGGCAAGTTCCTCGGCTTCGTCGTCCGACATCGATGCATTGAGATAGATCAATCCAAAATTGATGCTATCGTCAATATGCCCGCACCAAAGACAGTGCGAGACCTCAGAGGCCTCCAAGGGTACTTGGCGTATATCCGAAGATTCATCGCCAACCTGGCCGGAAAGTGCCACCCGTTTAGTCGCCTCATCAAGGCCTATCTACTGAAGCCGCCAGTCCTATCAGCACCAGTTCAAGGAAGGCCGCTAATCCTCTACATTAGTGCCCAGGAGCAATCCTTGGGGGCACTCCTGGCTCAGAACAATGAACTTGGCAAAGAGACGGCTTGCTACTACTTGAGTCGCACTCTCGTCGGCGCAGGGCTAAATTACTCCCCAATCGAGAAGGTCTGCTTAGCACTCATCTTCGCCACGAAAAAGCTGCGACACTATATGCTGGCTCACACCATCAGACTCGTCTCGAAGGCTGACCCCCTCAAGCACATCATGTCAAGACCAGTGCTCTCCGGACGTCTGGCCAAGTGGGCGCTGCTTCTACTCGAATTTGATATCACCTTCGTACCGCAGAAAGCGGTTAAAGGGCAAGCCCTCGCGAACTTCCTCGCAGAATATCCTCTCCCGGTAGAATGGGAGTTATCAGAAGATCTCCCAGACGAAGAAGTGTTCTCCATCGACATCGCCCCATCCTGGAAAATGTTCTTTGACGGCGCAGCAAGGTAAGACATAGCGGGAGCCGGAGTCATCTTCGTCACTCCGGACAACGAAATACTCCCCTTCTCATTCCTACTGTCAGAATCATGTTCCAACAATGTGGCAGAATATCAAGCTCTGCTCATCGGTCTCGAGCTGGCCGACGAAATGAAGCTTCAAGGACTAGAGATTTTTGGTGACTCTCAACTCGTTATCCAGCAAGTCTTGGGAGCATACGAAGTCAACAAAGAAGACCTTGTGCCGTTGCATGCGCGAGCTGTGGAGCTCCTCGGCAAACTCAAGGCTGCTTCCATTCAGCACGTCTCCAGGAACCTCAACCAGCAAGCTGACGCACTCGCAAATCTGGCGGCTACACTCCCGTTTCCAGAAGAACGTCAGCTCGTCGTCCCCGTCTGCAGAAGATTCGTGATCACCGAAGAAGAAGGTCCGATCAAAATTCTAGTTCAAACCAACGCGGTGCACGTCCTCGAAATCGAAGAGCGGGACTGGAGGCAGCCTTTTGTGGATTATCTCGTTCAGGGTAAACTCCCCGAAGATCCGAAGCGCAAAGTCGACGTCCGCCGACGATCTCTGAAATTCTACCACTTCAATAACGAGTTGTACCGCCGAAGCTACGATGGCACACTCTTGAGATACCTCGCAAAGGAAGAGACAGAAGCAGCACTGGAAGAAGTACACGCTGGAATCTGCGGCTCACACCAGTCTGGCCCGAAGCTCCACTTTCGAGTCAGGAGGATGGGATATTACTGGCCCACCATGATCAAGAACAGCTTGGAGTACGCGAAAAGATGTCATGTTTGTCAGCTGCACGGGGACTACATCCGTCAACCTCCGGAACCTCTGCACCCGATAATTGCATCATGGCCCTTTGACGGATGGGGACTCGATATTGTCGGCCCCCTGCCCAAGTCATCCAAGCAACATCTTTACATTATGGCGGCAACGGACTACTTCTCCAAGTGGGCTGAAGCGACACCCCTACGGGAAGTTACAAAGCACTCCGTCATCAGCTTCATCCAGAATGACATCATCTTCCGATATGGAGTCCCTCGCTACATCGTAACAGACAACGGGAAGCAATTCAAGAATGCTGCCATCAGCCAGTTCTGTGCATTGTACAACATTAAACAGAACTGCTCGACGATGTACAACGCTCCGGCCAACGGTCTGGCGGAGGCTTTCAACAAGACTCTTTGCAAGCTGCTGGAGAAAACCGTCTCGAAGACAAAGAAAGATTGGCACGAACGCATGGGCGAAGCAGTATGGGCTTATCGGATGTCCTTCCGCATGCCGACACAAGCAATACCGTACTCCCTCGTCTATGGTGTAGAAGCTGTTCTTCCGCTCGAGCTCCAGATCCCGTCGCTCAGGATAGCGATCCAGGAAGGCCTCACCAGCGATGACAACGCCCAGCTCCGCCTAGCAGAATTGGAAGCATTGGACGAAAGATGCCTCAAAGCTCAGCAACGTCTGGAGTGTTATCAGGCCAGACTGTCTCGCGCCTTCAACAAGAAGATCCGTCCTCGATCATTCCAGATGGGGGAACTGGTGCTGGCAGTCAAACGCCCCATCATCCTCTCGTATCGAGGAGGGAAGAAATTTGATGCCAAGTGGGATGGCCCGTATTCCGTCAAGGAAATCTATTCCAACGGCGCCTATCTCCTCACCATGCCAGAAGGGCTGACACTCGGCCCTATCAACGGCAAGTACCTCAAAAGGTACTACGCCTAAAGCAAGGCCACACCCCTTGCAAAAAAAAAAAAGAACTACGTGCGACTTGATCCCCCTTAGGGGGGTACGTAGGCAGCCTGAGAAGTTACTTCAGGTTCAGTCCAACCAAAAGAAAAGAAAAAGAGACAACAAGGGTCCATGCATGAATACAGCAGAATAAGGCAATATTATTAGATCGTGAAGGAAAGGCGGTACATGGCATAAGTCCCAAAAAGAAAGCTACAATGCAAAACAACCAGACAAGAAGCAACTAAAAGAAGGTATCCAGAGCTCGAAGACGGTGCAGTAACTCCTCTCTAGTAGCCTCCACTCGCTGAAGTTCCACGGGACGAGTGGCCAGAAGCTCACGACGGGTCGCCAAGTTTGACTGCTACTTCAAGTAACTCGCCTTCAAAGCGCTCTCCGCAGCCTCAGCTCACTCCAGACGAGACTCTGCCTTCCGAAGCGAGGCGCGTACCGATTCTATCTTCCTTTGAGCCTTCGACAGGCTAGAAGCGGCCTCCGCAAGTTGGTGCTCTGATTGATAGCCTCAGCGGCCTCCAACTCAGAAGGAGAGTTCCCCTCTAGTAAAGCTCGCTAGGAGCGATAAGCCTCGCTATCGGTCACGAGCAGGTTCATCTGAGCGACAAAAGAAGAACTGTCAACTTTGAACTCCTCCAGGCTCGCGCAAAACTCTGCACCGTCCGTCGACCACCAGTCCTAGAGGGCGCCAAAGCCAGCATCTTGAAAAGGCTCCAACGTTGACTTGATATATTGCCGGCAGCTCGCAAGAAGGAACTCTGAAACTCTGCTCCTCAGCCTTAAGCTCGGGCGAGGTGCCTCAGAGTAGGTAGGCAAAACCTTCCCACCCGCTGCAGCCGCGACAGGAACCGCCTTCGCCAACGAGGGCGACAGAACTGGAGAAACCTCCGCTACCGCTGCAACAACCGTTTCCTCCAACGGGCACGAGGGCACAGCAACCGGGGAACGCCGCTTGTCGACACTTGAAACTTCGGCCTCCTCGTGAAAAGACAAAGCATCGATGTCAATGCCGTCCAAGTCAATATCGCCACTAGGGAAGTTCTCCCCGCAAACCCCGAGGAGGTTCAGATCGTCCGGAGGAACATCTAGCCCACATGCCCCAGGCACTTCCTGCGCGGCCCCAGTAGACGAATGCCCAAGAGATGCCTTCAGAGAATCCGCCCCGCGCTCCACCACTATAACGGAATCTGTCCAAAAGAGATACACTGCTCAGCATGATGGAACTTCCCGAGTATAGAAAAGAAGCAAAATAAAGAGAACTCCATACCTGCGAGGTCGGACGAAGCAGCCCTAGAAGGAGGGATCACCTCATCTTTTAGAAGTCCGGGCTCCTCGGTATCCTCCATCGGACAAGGGACCCGTGAAGTCATCCCGCGAGGAATACAAACCTTTCTTCTTTTGGGCGGCTCACCCTCAACAACGGCCTTCGAGAAAAGGGATGGCCCAGGGGCACTAACGAGGTCGGCTCCTAACACCGGAGCTGAAGAAGGGACACGGCGAGCACTAGAAAGGCGACTGCAACTCTTCTGGGCCCTCTGAAGCCCCAATCGAAGGCAACGATCCTCCACTCCCGCAGCAGGATCAAAACGAAAGTTTTTGAATTCACTGCTCGCCAGGACGTCAACCGGGAGACTTGCGAGCAAAGGGGAAACTCGCCCTTCAATCCACTTGCAGTACTCCGGAGTGGCGACGTCCCGAAACCCGGACTTGGTCCCAGGGAAGAAGCTGCCACTAGTCAATCGGGCGTAGAGAGAAACCCAGAGACAGTAACCCTCCTGCGGACTAATGCTCCCTTGCAACTGCTGAGGCATGCCGGGAACTTCCTGTCGAAATCTTTGCTGGCGAGCAAAGCGGTGAAGGGAGTACTGCTCTACCTCCACCACATCCCCCTTGCGCCAAACTAAGTAGCCAAGGCGGCAACTGACCATGTTCCAGTACAGGCTGTCCGGGAGCTCCTCGTTGTCGTAGACAGTCGACCTCTCCAAAGGCAGCACCGAATGCTCTGACAGAAATTCAAAGTCGGCGCTTCCCATCCTCCGCAAAAGAGTGCGAGCACACTCCCTCGGGCGCTCCTAACTGATAAAAGCGTTTAAGATCCCTCCTATCCCGGGCAGGAACGGTAGGTCGGCTGGATGCCCGCGTCTAGCAAAGATCCCCTTTGGGAAGTGTAGAACTATCCATCCATACAAGTAGTGCAGAGGTCCGAACGCAGCAGACCGGCCAAGCTCCTCCTTGGCATTATCCGAGCTGGACAAGTCCCAGTAAGTCCCGCTGAGACCCCGGTACAAGGCACATAAGATGGCCGGGGCTAGATTGAAAAGCTCCCCCCTCGCCATCCTGGAAGCTGCAAGAAAGGTTCCCGAACGGATGACCTCGCCTGGGCAGGGAAGCACGAACTGGCAAAGAAATATAACCAGCCCGGCGGCTCGGTAAACCGCCTGCCACTCCTCGCTATCACGCCTCAGGCCGAGGATTTCCAAAGGACACTGCTTTCCCTCCATTGAGTGCCTCTCTCGAGTCAAGGACTCAATGGGCCTCACGAAAGAACGAAGCGGAGGCCTTTTCATTTGAGCGACCTTCCACATCGGGTGAGCCGAAGGTGCCGGGGACCTATACTCGCCTCTAAACCAAAAGTCAACCCAAGAAGAAGGACGCACTCGATCTGACTGATCCCGCGCCGTGATGATAGCATATGCCTTGAACAGAAGAAGGCAGGAACCCGGAGCGAAGCTGCTGTCCAACAGATCCTTGGCACCTCCTCCTGGTAGTAATTCCGCACTTCAGGGCACCCGGAAACGATGTGGACGTCGCTGTAGACACACGAATTTCGTCGGACCCGAACCCGACTTACGTGTGCCGACGCGGATGCAAACCCGACACGCGGACCCAACTCGCGCGCACCGACACGGATGCAAACCCGACACGCGGACCCGACTCGCGCGCGCCGATGCGGACCCGGACCCCACTTCAAGAGGGGCCGGCCCCTACTAGGGTCCGAACCCCATAGGGCCGGCCCTAGTGGGGACCGAACCCCATGGAGGGGCCGGCCGGCCCTGCAAGGAAAGGGAAGAAAAGGAAAGAAAAGAAAAGAAAGAAAAGAAAAAGGAAAGAAAAGAAAAGGAAAGAAAAGAAAAGGAAAGAAAAGAAAGAAAAGGAAAGAAATACCGCCATGCGCGGGGGGAGGTAGCGTATGACGTCTGCACACACGCGGATCTGCGCCGATCCCTCGATCCGACGCACAAGACGAAGCGCCCGATCGCCATCGATTTCGTGCGCAAAATCCAGCCATAATTGCACCCGCCAGAAAAGGAAAACAACTAAATGTTATTCCCCTCATCAATGGATGAATAAAATCCGGGTAATTATGAGAGAGATACAAAAGGGATTTAAAATTAAAAAGTTCCCATATCTCTCTCCCCACCTCTTTGCCTATAAATAGAGGGGGTGGGGGAAGGAAAAAATGGTCGGGAAATTGAAGACGAAACGCCAGAGCTCTGCAGAAGAGGAGACGCTTCTTCATCGACCCAAGGCTTCACGAGGCACAGTCAAGCCTGTCCCGAGGGATCGGCTTACTGAAAGTCCTCATCAATGTGAAGGCCCTTGCACACGAAGATCATCCCTTCGACTCCGTGCACGAAGAAGAAAGCTCGGAGAAGAAGAACCCTTCGACTCCGAAGACGCCAGAAGCAAAGGCCGGAGAAGAAGAGGAGCGGCACTACCCCGTCGTCTCCAACAAGCTTCGACTCCGATCAAGCCCAAAAGCCCGGAGAAGAAGAGGAGCGGCACTACCCCGTCGTCTCCAACAAGCTTCGACTCCGATCAAGCCCAAAAGCCCGGAGAAGAAGAGGAGCGGCACTACCCCGTCGTCTCCAACAAGCTTCGACTCCGATCAAGCCCAAAAGCCCGGAGAAGAAGAGGAGCGGCACTATCCCGTCGTCTCCAACAAGCTTCGACTCCGATCAAGCCCAAAAGCCCGGAGAAGAAGAGGAGCGGCACTACCCCGTCGTCTCCAACAAGCTTCGACTCCGATCAAGCCCAAAAGCCCGGAGAAGAAGAGGAGCGGCACTACCCCGTCGGCTCCAACAAGCTTCGACTCCGATCAAGCCCAAAAGCCCGGAGAAGAAGAGGAGCGGCACTACCCCGTCGTCTCCAACAAGCTTCGACTCCGATCAAGCCCAAAAGCCCGGAGAAGAAGAGGAGCGGCACTACCCCGTCGTCTCCAACAAGCTTCGACTCCGATCAAGCCCAAAAGCCCGGAGAAGAAGAGGAGCGGCACTACCCCGTTGTCTACAACAAGCTTCGACTCCGATCAAGCCCAAAAGCCCGGAGAAGAAGAGGAGCGGCACTACCCCGTCGTCTCCAACAAGCTTCGACTCCGATCAAGCCCAAAAGCCCGGAGAAGAAGAGGAGCGGCACTACCCCGTCGGCTCCAACAAATCCTCGATCCCGATCAAGCCCCAAAGCCCGGAGGAGAGAAGCGAAGCGTCATCACCCCGTCGTCTTCGACTAACGCCTGCCCCATCCACGAAGAAGAAAGCCTGGAGCAGATCGTCTGAAGCGTCGCTACCCCGTCGTCTTCATCAACAAAAGTCGACGCTACAACCGTCGCACGGAGACCGTCGCTACCCTCGTCGTCTTCATCAACAAAAGCCGACGCCACAACCGTCGCACGGGGATCGGTGCTACCCCCACCATCTTCGAAAGCATTCTTCGACTCCGATCACGCCAAAGAAGCCCGGAGAAGAAGAGAAGTCCAGTCGACACGCAAATCGTCGAAGCACTGAAGAAGTAGCCCACGTCGTTCGAAGAAGAAGATCGAGTTGACGCCGAAGCTAAAGCCAACGCAAGAAGCCAAAGCAAAGCCCCAGTAAAGCCCGCGCCAAAGCAACGCAAGTGCCAAAGCCAAGCGACTACGCCGGCCACGAGCAAAAGCACCGCACGTTCTAGCCGATACGACGCGAAGTCCGGAAGAACGAAAGCATCGCAAGTCTCTCCCAGCTACGTCCAAGTGCAAGCGCCGAAGCAAAGCAAAAGCCAGAGCCACGCCGGAGCAAAGCCAAAGCCAAAAAGCCAAAGCCAAAGCCAACGCCAAAAGCTAGATCGACGCCGCGAACCGACGATCAAGGACACCGAGGTCAAGCAAGGAACGAGGAAGACGCGAAGACCGAGGAACGAAGCCGAAAACCCCCTAGCCGAGAAAGCGCGAAGCACGGAAGGGACAAAGCAACGGTGGACATTCCTTAGCCTCTCCAAAACCCTCTCCCTGTAAAACCCCTGTCCTGGGCAGCCCCTTCAGAGCTCTCGCACGAACACCACGTGGAGACGCGGATCAAAGGGATCCCCCAGAAGATCTTTCCCACAATCCCCTGATCAAAACTCGCCGCAACCCGGACTCGCTACACCCGAGCAACCCGGGTCCCGGCCACAATTGTAATCTCGTGTGATTCGCAATAAAGACGACCCGCGCTTTTTTCCGCGTCCACAGTCGCGAAGTGAGATTCCTATCTCCCCCGCTCCAGTAAGAAAAGTGTTGGTGGCCGGACACCAGAGTTCACAAAGTGCGCGATACATCCCCTCAGGACGGCTGTATTCTCGACGAGCCGGCGCCAGAAACTTGGCCAATAAATTCATCTCGGGTTCCGCGCCAAAGACCTCGTAGAGCTCGCCCATCCATTCACGAAAACCGCAAAGGTATTGGACGTCTCCCCGAGGCCAAGAATCGGTACCCCATCGGGTCAATCGGGAGCATATCTTCGAGGCAACAACCGGAGTGGGCATGAAATCTTCATCACAATGGTGGAAAGGAGTACTCAAACTCGGACGGAGGAGCTTCATGGAGATCCCTTCGTCAGTATAGATCTTCTCGCTCAGCTTCAGCATTCCACAAGTCGCATCTGCAACTCCATCTTCCGTGATGCGCTCGTGGATAAAAACACGGAGCAACGACAGAAGGCCTTCCCGCCTCGAGTTGCGGTAATGGTGCACCCGAGTAAGGGGGAAGCGAAGGCACCTCCTCCCATCGGAGAGGTCCTCAGCTATCCACCCCGGCGAAGTCAAGCTCTCGAAGACTTGAGTCCTGGAGAACCATGAAAGGAAGCAAGTCAAGACAAGTGTGCGTGCAAAAAAAAAAAACCGAGGGGCCCACAGCCCCTGTCAGGAGGATCGCCCGGCTCAAGGTCACGTCACCACTGCGCCTTCGCACCATACTATCGAGGTCTGCGTAGTACCCCCCGGCCAACTATTATTACAGTAGCACCACTCGGCCGACCCCATGGCCCCTCTTAAAAAAAAAAAAATGAAGCAAAGCAGCAGAAAGGGAAGGGGGCCCGCAGCCCCCTCTCTCCCCAATCGGAGCCAGACAGCAAGGGAGAGAGGGGGGACCCGCTGCCCCTTTCTCTTCCGATCCAGTCGGGGCTGAACCCGACTAAACCACCGCCCCGCAGCCACCGGACCCGGCCCCCGCGCCCGACCCGCTCGCGCCCGACGCACGCCCGCCGGCCCCGCGCCCGCAGCCGCCGGACCCGGCCCCCGCGCCCGACCCGTTCGCGCCCGACCCATGCCCGCCGGCCCCGCGCCCACAGCCGCCGGACCTGGCCCCCGCGCCCGACCCGTCCGCGCCCGACGCGCGCACGCCAGCCGCCGCCGCCCTCGCGCCGCTACCCCGCATGTCGCGCTGCAGCCCCGTCGCCGCCGCCGCCACCACTGCCGCTGCTGCTCCCACGACCTGGAGCCGAAGCAGAGAAAGAAAGAAAGAAAGAAAGAGAAAGAGAAAAAGAAAAAGAAAAAGAAAAGGAAAGAAGAAGAAGAAGAAGAAAAAGAAGAAGAAGAAGAAAGAGGAAGAGAGAGGCGGCGAAGGCGACCCGCACCTCAGCCGTGCTCCTCCATCCTCCTCGCCTCGGTCCCCGCCGCATCGTCGCTTCGAGCCCGTCTTCGCAACGACCTCCAAATCGCGCACCATCGCCACCGATGAAAGAGGTGACACCGGGAAGACGGAGCAAGTCGCGTGCAACCCCAGGCAGCTCTCTTCCGACAGCGGTCTCCAGAAGCCAGTGGAACCTTCGCAAAGAAGCAGAATGGCAGATAAAGGGGGTAGGGGTCCTTAAATAGACCCCCGACCCCGCCCACAAAAGGAATCAAGGACAAGTGCTCTACGATTCTTACGTGTCCAAACCCTACACATTCTCATCGACACACTCGTCCTTGAGGGGGCATTTGTAGACACATGAATTTTGTCTAAACCCGGACCTGACATATGTGCTCCAACACGGATGCAAACCCGACGCGTGCTCCGACTCGGACCCGACTTGCACGCACCAGTGCGGACCCGGACCCGATTCGCGCCCAACAAGGGAGGAGCAGACCCCACACTCAAGGGGGGCTGGCCCCTACTAGGGACCCGAACCCCATGGGGCCGGCCCTTACTAGGACCCGAACCCCATGGGGCCGGCCGGCCTTGCAAGGAAAAAGAAAAGAAAGGAAAGAAAAGAAAGAAAGAAAAGAAAAAAGGAAAGAAAAGAAAAGGAAAGAAAAGGAAAGAACTACCGCCATGCGCGGGGGGAGGTTGCGTATGACGTCTGCTCACGCGGGGATCTGCGCCGATCCCTTGATCCAACGAACAAGAAGAAGAGCCGGGTCGCCATCGATTTCGTGTGCAAAATCCAGCCATAATTGTCCCGCCAGGAAAGGAAAACAAATAAATGTTATTCCCCTTATCAATGGATGAATAAATCCCGGGTAATTATGAGAAAGATATTAAAGGGATTTAAAATTAAAACTTCCCATATCTCTCCCCCCTCCCCTTTTGCCTATAAATAGAGGGGGTGGGGGAAGGCTCATGGGGTCGAAGATTGAAGACAAAGCGAGGAACCTCTGCAGAAAAGGAGACGCTTCTTGATCGACCCAAGGCTTCACGAGGCACGGGCAAGCCTGTCCCTTCGGGATCGGCTTAGTCCATTGAAAGCCCTCATCAACGTGAAGACCCTTGCACAAGAAGATCAAGACTTCGACTCCGTGCATGAAGAAGAAAGCTCGGAGAAGAAGACCCTTCGACTCCGAAGACGCCAGAAGCAAAGGCCGGAGAAGAAGCTCGGAGCGGCTCTACCCCATCGGCTCCAACAAACCCTCAACTCCGATCAAGCTCCAAATCCCGGAAAAGAGGAACAAAGCATCATCAACCCGTCGCCTTCGACAAACGTCTGCTCCATCCACGAAGAAGAAAGCCTGGAGAAGACTACCTGAAGCGTCGCTACCCCCGCCGTCTTCATCAACAAAAGCCGACGCTACAACCGTCGCACGGAGATAGTCGCTACCCCCGCCGTCTTCATCAACAAAAGCCGACGCTACAATCATCGCACGGAGACCGTCACTACCCCCACCGTCTTCATCAACAAAAGCCGACGCCACAACCGTCGCACGGAGATCGGTGCTACCCCCACTATCTTCGAAAGCATTCTTCGACTCCGATCACGCCAAAGAAGCCCGGAGAAGAAGAGAAGTCCAGCCGACACCCAAACCGTTGAAGTATCGAAGAAGTAGACCACGTCGTTCGAGAAGAAGACCGAGTTGACGCTGAAGCCAAAGCCCACGCAAGAAGCCAAAGCAAAAGCCCCTGTAAAGCCCGCGCCAAAGCAACACAAGTGCCAAAGCCAAGCGACTACGCCGGCCACGAGCAAAAGCACCGCACGTTCTAGCCGATACGACGCGAAGTCCGGAAGAACGAAAGCATCGCAAGTCTCTCCCGTCTACGTCCAAGCGCAAGTGCCAAAGCAAAGCAAAAGCCAGAGCCACGCCAAAGCCGAAAACCAAAGCCGAAAGCCAAAGCCAAAGCCGACGCCAAAAGCACGATCGACGCCGCGAACCGACGATCAAGGACGCCGAGGTCAAGCAAGGAGCAAGGAAGACACGAAGACCGAGGAACGAAGCTGAAGACCCCCTAGCCGAGGAAGCACGAAGCACGGAAGGGACCGAAGAAACAGCGGATACTCCTTAGCCTCTCCAAAACCCTCACCTTGTAAAGACCTCTGTCCTGGGCAACTCCTTCAGAGCTCTCGCACGAACACCACGTGGAGACGCGGATCAAAGGGACCCTCCAGAGGATCTCTCCCACAATCCCCTGATCAACACTCGCCGCAACCCGGACTCGCCACACTCGAGCCACCCGGGTCCCGGCCACTCTTGTAATCTGGTTTTGTGCAATAAAGACGACCCGTATCTTTTCCGCGCATACAATCACACAGAGAATGAAAGGAATTCGAAGCTAAGTGGGATGACCCTCATGTCGTCAAAGAAGTCTATACTCATGTCGTCAAAGAAGTTTATACTAATAAGGCATATCTACTTGTGACACCAAAACGACAACTTGGCCCAATCAACGGCAAGTTCCTCAAGCAATACTACGCATAAAGAAAACCACCCTAGATTGCAAATGATAGTCCTGATAGATATGGGTGCCAACCTAGTTTGGATGCATACCGGTCAGGGTGATGCAAAAAAAAAAAATCAATCCTAAGGAACTACGTGTGACTTGATCCCTTAAAAAAGGGTATGTAGGCAGCTTAAGGAAACCCCTTGGGTTCAGTCCGAATAAAAAATAAACAAACCCGTATTCAACAAAGCAATCAAGAAGGAAATACCAGGCAAATTCTTATATTAAGAAAGATCATAAGTCTTAGATAAATTCCAAAAGGAAAAGTACAAAGTTTAATAATCAATAAGTTGAGCTTAAATCTCGAAGACGCTGCATAAGTTCCTTCTTGTGCGCTATCAATAGCTAAGACAGAAGATGCCCCAGCTTCCTATTTACCCATGAGTTCGGTCAATTCGTTCTCCTTTTCAATTTTTTGAGCCTTCAAGGAGTTGAGGTAATTATGCTGTAAAGCCACGACACCAGAAGCTGCAGCCAAACGAGTTTTACAAGAAATAACTGCCGCTTTAGCCTTCTCCAATGCTAACCGACCAGAAGTTTCGTCTGACTTTGCTGCCAACAATGCAGAGTCACCCTCGTTCAAGAACTTGGAAAATGACTTCAAACTATAAAATCAAACAAAGATGTTCTACGATGTATAATGCTCCCGCCAACAGTTTATCAGAAGCTTTCAATAAGTCCTATGTAAGCTCTTGGAAAAGGTAGTTTCTAAGTCTAAAAAAGACTGGCACGAGCGTATGCACGAGGATCTATGGGTTTATCGAACATCGTTCCGAACTCCGACTCAAGCAACACCATACTCACTTGTCTATGGAGTAGAGGCTATTCTACCTCTGGAACTTCAAATTCCGTCTCTGAGAATTGCTATCCAAGAAGGTCTTACCACTGATGAAAATGCTTAACTCCGACTTATGGAATTGGAAGCTCTAGACGAGAAAAGACTTGAGGTCCAGCAACGACTTGAATGCTATCAAGCTCGTATCTCTCGAGCGTTTAATAAAAAAGTTAAGCCTCGCTCTTTCCAAGAAGGGCACTTGGTCCTAGCAGTGTGACGTCCCATAATCTTATCCCACAGAGCATGAAAGAAATTCGATGCTAAGTGGGATGGCCCTCATGTCGTCAAAGAAGTCTATACTCATGTCGTCAAAGAAGTCTATACTAATGGGGCATATCTACTTGTGACACCAGAAGGACAACTTGGCCCAATCAATGGCAAGTTCCTCAAGCAATACTATCCATGAAGAAATCCACCCTATATTGCAAATGATAGTCCTGATAGATATGGGTGCCAACCTAGTTGGGATGCATACCGGTCAGGGTGATGCAAAAAAAAAAAACAATTCTAAGGAACTACGTGTGACTTAATCCCTTAAAAAAGGGTACGTAGGCAGCCTAAGGAAACCCCTTGGGTTCAGTCCAAACAAAAAATAAACAAACCCATATTCAACAAAGCAATCAAGAAGGAAATACCAGGCAAATTCTTATATTAAGAAAGAATAAATGAATTGCATAAGTCTTAGATAAAGTCCAAAAGGAAAAGTACAAAGTTTAATAATCAATAAGTTGAGCTTAAATCTCAAAGACGCTGCATAAGTTCCTCTCGTGTGCCATCAATAGCTAAGACAGAAGATGCCCCAGCTTCCTCTTTATTCTTGAGTTCGGTTAGTTCCTTCTCCTTTTCAATGTTTTGAGCCTTCAAGGAGTTGAGGTAATCATGCTGTAAAACCACGACACCAGAAGCTGCAGCCAAACGAGTTTTACAAGAAACAACTGCCGCTTTAGCCTCCTCCAATGCTAAACGAGCAAAAGTTTCCTCTGACTTTGCTGCCAACTATGCAGAGTCACCCTTATTCAAGAACATGGAAAACGACTTCAAAGTATAAAATATAACAAAGATGTTCTACGATGTATAATGCTCCCGCCAATAGTTTAGCAGAAGCTTTCAATAAGTCCTTATGCAAGCTCTTGGAAAAGGTAGTTTCTAAGTCTAAAAAAGACTGGCACGAGAGTATGCACGGGGGTTTATGGGCTTATCGAACATCGTTCCGCACTCCGACTTAAGCAACACCATACTCACTTGTGTATGGAGTAGAGGCTATTCTACCTCTGGAACTTCAAATTTCGTCTCTAAGAATTGCTATCCAAGAAGGTCTTACCACTGATGAAAATTCTCAACTCCGACTTATGGAATTGGAATCTCTAGACAAGAAAAGACTTGAGGTCTAGCACTGACTTGAATGCTATCAAGCTCGTATCTCTCGAGCGTTCAATAAAAAAGTTAAGCCTCGCTCTTTTCAAGAAGGGGATTTGATCCTAGCAGTTCGACGTCCCATCATCTTATCCCACAGAGTATGAAAGAAATTTGATGCTAAGTTGGATGGTGATGAAGACCTGATCAGCACCTTCAGTTCGTATCCGTTTGGGACTTGTTAGACGTTATTTCAGTTTTTGGCCGTTTTTCCCTGTTTTTGGCCTTATTTCAGCATTTAGTTCTATTCCTGTTCTTGCCCAGTTCATGGGGGATGTCCATGATCTCATCCGAGGGCTTTTCGGATTGAATCCGGGTCTTCTCGGGTGAGTTGCAGCATTATATTAATAAAATTATGGGTGCGTGTGTTTGCAGGGTACCGACGGACGAGATTAGATCTCGAAACCGACGGTTAGATGGCGAAATAACACCATTTTGATGACGTGGCAAGTTATGGGCTTCAATTAGGCTTAAATGGGCTTATCTTAAGCCCAATAGGACCTTTCTTTGTGATGCCGCCCCTATCTCTCCTTTTTCCCGTGAACACCCGTCCGATACCCCCTTGCCGCGCGGAAACCGAGGCCCCCGACCCCTTGTTCCGTTCCCTCTCTCCTCTCTCTCTTCTCTCCCTTGTTTCTCTCTCTTTTAGTTGCCTTTCGTGGCCTCTTGCATCCACACCATCAAGCCCTAATTCCTTTTGATCTTAGCCATCCAAAAACAAAACCCTAGCCTACAAAAAGATGAGGAAGAAAAGAAGAAATCAGATTTTTGATAGTTGCTGAATTTCGTGCCTCTTCGTGAGCGCTTCCGGGTGAGACTCGAGTCCCCGATCCTCGCCGATTCCACGACTTCGCCTCGTGAAGGCTTTGGGCTTCGTTTTCCGAAGGTTCCGGCTTCTCCCGACGTCCGGCCTTGCTCCGTGTGCAGGATCGTCGGCGCATCCTTGCAATCGACCCACGGCGGGAAACCCCAGGCAGTATCTTTCCTTTTCCTTTATTTTCCCATCGCATCCGCTTCGTTTTCATTAGTTTCCATTGCCTCCGCTCCGCATCGCAGCCGTCATCATCCTTTTCATCGCTAGTTGAAGCCATAACTTTGCCTATTTATTAGATTCGCCATATATCGTCTGCCGGTAACCCTAGCAAGCATTCGTAACCTATTTTAGTGAAAATCTGTTGCATGCCTATTGTCCAATTTACATATCTATTGCTGCGATTGACCCTATTATGTGCTGAAATCAGTTTTTTTGTGATAGTATTGCGCTCTTTAATTGTTTTAAGTCTTAACCCTGCTTTATGTTGATTGCATAAACTTTAGAACTGCATAAGATAACTTCTGGTTGCTGTCCTTTTGATCTATACGTCGCTATATTGATAAATAAAACCTAGTCATTGACCAAAGAAAACCCTAAAAGGGTTCAGGATTGTAGTGTGCCTTATTGGTGCCTGCATCAAGTTGGTATCAGAGCTCGAAAGAACCTGTTCGGGTTTCTTTTGAGTGCTGAATTTCAGCAAACCCTAATCTTTTCTTTGCTGATTTTGCATAGGTCATCGTCTTGCGTGCTTGATTTGCATTTAGTGTTAGGTTTACGTCTAGCGTTAGGATTGCATCGTGTATCTGACGCCATGTCCTATCGTCGCGTCCGATCCCATCCTTATTCGCTTGACCCACTAGATACCCACACCTATAAACAATTTGTCAGGCTATATAAATCTCTTGAGCCATGTCCTACCCTTTTCCCGAGATCTTCGATGGAACGTAGATACTCCTCTTCGATTCGAGATCAAGCCCATGACCTGGATCTATCTTCTAAACCTTTTGTTCAATGGGTTTTACGGAGTCCTTCAGTGCCAACCTTGAAAACCAGATATATCGAAACCCAGCTCTTACTTGATGATATTGAGGATGAGTTGGCATGGAGGGAGAAGCAGAACCAGAGGCTTGCCTGATACAGCAGGCCACCACCTCCAGCAGAGCCTCCACCTCTTGTGGAGTACCCGGTTCCACCAGTGGCCCCACTTGAGAAGCATCCGCCTCCTGTGGAGCTTCCTCGGCCAATGCCTACGGAGGAGCCACCTCTTCCGTCAGCGACTACAGAGGAGTTCCTTCCGCCTTCTCCAGTGCCTACAGCGGTGCCACCTCCTCCTTCAGTGGCTTCAGAGGAGCTCTTTCCACCTTCAGCAGTGCCTACAGAGGAGCCACTTCCTCCGGTAGTGACTACGGAGAGGCTTCTCCTACCTTTCACAGAGCTTACAGATGAGGCACCTCCTTCGGCAGTTCTTCCTACAGCAGAGACACCCGTGGAGCCTCCGACTTCCGCGGAGCTTCCATCACAGCTACAGTCAGAGCCAGTTGGGGAGCTTCAGACAGCTAAGCCACTTGCGCGCTTTGACTTTGTCGGGACTGACCGACCACCTACAGCTCGTGCGCTTCTGTTTTTGTACTTCAGTACCTTCTGGCCCTCGCTCGACGCCAGCACTCCCTTCGCGAGAGGCCCAGAGGTTGTTGACTGCCCGAGACATCACTTGTTGGGAATTCATCATCAGATCCAGACACAGCGACGTTCCCACGGTGGTGGTCTCCCTCCTGCTACCGGCGATGTCTTCCGGCGTAAACTCGAGGACGAGTTTTTCGCAGCGGAAGCGATTGATGAAGACCTGATCAGCACCTTCAGTTCGTATCCGTTTGGGACTTGTTAGACGTTATTTCAGTTTTTGGCCGTTTTTCCCTGTTTTTGGCCTTATTTCAGCATTTAGTTCTATTCCTGTTCTTGCCCAGTTCATGGGGGATGTCCATGATCTCATCCGAGGGCTTTTCGGATTGAATCCGGGTCTTCTCGGGTGAGTTTCAGCATTATATTAATAAAATTATGGGTGCGTGTGTTTGCAGGGTACCGACGGACGAGATTAGATCTCGAAACCGACGGTTAGATGGCAAAATAACACCATTTTGATGACGTGGCAAGTTATGGGCTTCAATTAGGCTTAAATGGGCTTATCTTAAGCCCAATAGGACCTTTCTTTGTGATGCCGCCCCTATCTCTCCTTTTTCCCGTGAACACCCGTCCGATACCCCCTTGCCGCGCGGAAACCGAGGCCCCCGACCCCTTGTTCCGTTCCCTCTCTCCTCTCTCTCTTCTCTCCCTTGTTTCTCTCTCTTTTAGTTGCCTTTCGTGGCCTCTTGCATCCACACCATCAAGCCCTAATTCCTTTTGATCTTAGCCATCCAAAAACAAAACCCTAGCCTACAAAAAGATGAGGAAGAAAAGAAGAAATCAGATTTTTGATAGTTGCTGAATTTCGTGCCTCTTCGTGAGCGCTTCCGGGTGAGACTCGAGTCCCCGATCCTCGCCGATTCCACGACTTCGCCTCGTGAAGGCTTTGGGCTTCGTTTTCCGAAGGTTCCGGCTTCTCCCGACGTCCGGCCTTGCTCCGTGTGCGGGATCATCGGCGCATCCTCGCAATCGACCCACGGCGGGAAACCCCAGGCAGTATCTACCCTTTTCCTTTATTTTCCCATCGCATCCGCTTAGTTTTCATTCGATTTCCATTGCCTCCGCTCCGCATCGCAGCCATAACCGGTCTTTTCATTGTTAGTTGAAGCCTAAGAACGTGCCTAATCATCTGATTTGCTATATTTAGTCTGTCGGTTACCTCTGCAAGCATCCATAGCCCTTTTCTTTTATAAAATCTGATGCATGCCTGCCTTGCAATTTTAATATCTTCTGCTGTGATTGAATTTTATATATGCTGAAATTAGTTTTTGTGGTAATAGTGCATCTCTATTGTTAAATCTGAAACCCGTTTCATGTTGAATGCATAGACTTTCTATTACTACGTGAGATAATTGATGTTGCTGTCCTTTTGAGGCATTTGACGCTATATTGATAACTAAACCCTAATTATTGACCAAAGAAAACCCTACAAGGGTTCAGGATTGTAGTGTGCCTTATTGGTGCCTGCATCAGATGGCCCTTATGTCGTCAAAGAAGTCTATACGCATGTCGTAACAGAAGTCTAAACTAATGGGGCATATCTACTTGTGACACCAGAAGGACAACTTGACCCAGAAAACCACCCTATATTGCAAATGATAGTCCTGATAGATATGGGTGCCAACCTAGTTGGGATGCTTACCGGTCAGGGTGATGCAAAAAAAAAAATCAATCCTAAGGTACTTCGTGTGACTTTATCCCTTAAAAAAGGGTACATAGGCAGCCTAAGGAAACCCCTTGGGTTCAGTCCAAACAAAAAATAAACAAACCCATATTCAACAAAGTAATCAAGAAGGAAATACCAGGCAAATTCTTATATTAAGAAAGAATAAATGAATTGCATAAGTCTTAGATAAAGTCCAAAAGGAAAAGTACAAAGTTTGATAATCAATAAGTTGAGCTTAAATCTCGAAGACGCTGCATAAGTTCCTCTCGTGCGCCATCAATAGCTAAGACAGAAGATGCCTCAGCTTCTTCTTTACCCTTGAGTTCGGTCAGTTCTTTCTCCTTTTCAATTTTTTGAGCCTGCAAGGAGTTGAGGTAATCATGCTGTAAAGCCACGACACCAGAAGCTGCAGCCAAACGAGTTTTACATGAAACAACTGCCGCTTTACCCACCTCCAATGCTAAACGAGCAGAAGTTTCCTCTGCTTTGCTGCCAACAATGCAGAGTCACCCTCGTTCAAGAACTTGGAAAACAACTACAAAGTATAAAATCAAACAAAGATGTTCTACGATTTATAATGCTCCTGCCAACAGTTTAGCAGAAGCTTTCAATAAGTCCTTATTCAAGCTCTTGGAAAAGGTAGTTTCTAAGTCAAAAAAATACTGGCACGAGCATATGCACGAGGCTCTATGAGCTTATTGAACATCGTTCCACACTCCGACTCAAGCAACACCATACTCACTTGTGTATGGAGTAGAGGCTATTCTACCTCTGGAACTTCAAATTCCGTCTCTGAGAATTGCTATCCAAGAAGGTCTTACCACTGATGAAAATGCTTAACTCCGACTTATGGAATTGGAAGCTCTAGACGAGAAAAGTCTTGAGGTCCAGCAACGACTTGAATGCTATCAAGCTCGTATCTCTCGAGCGTTTAATAAAAAATTGAAGCCTCGCTCTTTCCAAGAAGGGGACTTGGTCCTAGCAGTGCGACGTCCCATCATCTTATCACATAGAGAATGAAAGAAATTCGATACTAAGTGGGATGACCCTCATGTCGTCAAAGAAGTCTATACTTATGTCGTCAAAGAAGTCTATACTAATGCGTCATATCTACTTGTGACACCCGAAGGACAACTTGCCCCAATCAACGGCAAGTTCCTCAAGCAATACTATGCATGAAGAAAACCACCCTATATTGCAAATGATAGTCTTGATAGATATGGGTGCCAACCTAGTTGGGATGCATACCGGTCAGGGTGATGCAAAAAGAAAAAAAAAATCAATCCTAAGGAACTACGTGCGACTTGATCCCTTAAAAAAGGGTACGTAGGCAGCCTAAGGAAACCCCTTGGGTTCGGTCCAAATAAATAATAAGCAAACCCATATTCAACAAAGCAATCAAGAAGGAAATACCAGGCAAATTATTATATTAAGAAAGAATAAATGAATTACATAAGTCTTATATAATGTCCAAAAGGAAAAGTACAAAGTTTAATAATCAATAAGTTGAGCTTAAATCTCCTTTTCAATTTTTTGAGCTTTCAAGGAGTTTAGGTAATCATGCTGTAAAGCCACGGCACCAGAAGCTGCAGCCAAATGATTTTTACAAGAAACAACTGCCGCTTTAGCCTTCTCCAATGCTAAACGAGCATAAGTTTCCTCTGACTTTGCTGCCAAGACTGTAGAGACCCTCGTTGAAGAACTTGAAAAATGACTTCAAAGTATAAAATAAAACAAAGATGTTCTACGATGTATAATGCTCCCGCCAACAGTTGAGCAGAAGCTTTCAATAAGTCCTTATGCAAGCTCTTGGAACATCGTTCGCACTTCGACTCAAAGACTGGCACGAGCGTATTTACGAGGCTCTATGGGCTTATCGAGAACATCGTTCCGCACACCGACTCAAACAACACCATACTCACTTGTGTATGGAGTAGAGGCTATTCTACCTCTGGAACTTCAAATTCCGTCTCTGAGAATTGCTATCCAATAAAGTTTTACCACTGATGAAAATTCTTAACTCCGACTTATGGAATTGGAAGCTGTAGACGAGAAAAGACTTGAGGTCCAGCAACGACTTGAATGCTATCAAGCTCGTATCTCTCGGTCGTTTAATAAAAAAGTTAAGCCTCGCCCTTTCCAAGAAGGGGACTTGGTCCTAGCTGTGTGACGTCCCATTATCTTATCCCACAGAGCATGAAAGAAATTCGATGCTAAGTGGGATGGCCCTCATGTTGTCAAAGAAGTCTATACTCATGTCGTCAAAGAAGTCTATACTAATGGGGCATATCTACTTGTGACACCAGAAGAACAACTTGGCCCAATCAACGGCAAGTTCCTCAAGCAATACAATGCATGAAGAAAACCACCCTATATTGCAAATGATAGTCCTGATAGATAAGGGTGCCAACCTTGTTGGGATGCATACTGGTCAGGGTGATGAAAAAAAAAAATCAATCCTAAAAAACTACGTGTGACTTGATCCCTTAAAAAAGGGTACGTAGGCAGCCTAAGGAAACCCCTTGGGTTCAGTCCAAACAAAAAATAAACAAACCCATATTCAACAAAGCAATCAAGAAGGAAATACCAGGCAAATTCTTATGTTAATGAAGAATAAATGAATTGTATTAGTCTTAGATAAAGTCCAAAAGGAAAAGTACAAAGTTTAATAATCAATAAGTTGAGCTTAAATCTCAAAGACGCTTCATAAGTTCCTCTCGTGCGCCATCAATAGCTAAGAAAGAAGATGCCCCAGCTTCCTCTTTACCCTTGAGTTTGGTCTGTTCCTTCTCCTTTTCAATTTTTTGAGCCTTCAAGGAGTTGAGGTAATCATGCTATAAAGCCACGGCACCAGAAGCTGCAGCAAAACGAATTTTACAAGAAACAACTGCCGCTTTAGCCTCCTTGATGCAGACGAGCCCTACGTGCAGATTTCTACAGCTGAAGGCGTATTTTCATTCCCTCCGGAGATCCAGGAGGCCGATCGTCAATCCGTCTGCATCAGTGGAAAGCTCATTCGAAGACCTATGACTTTGGTTTGTATTTTATTTCGATCCGACTAACGGATTTTGAGTTATTTATCTTTTTATTTCTGGTTTGGGTAGGTGTGAGCCATGTTCGCATCCGGTTCGAGCCACAGATGCCGAACTGACTCATTTCTATGTTCGGTTTTAAGCCGTAGGATCTTAGATCAGTTAAATCTCAATGGATGAGATTCAACAGGAAGCCAAAAGCCCTAACCGAACACCCCCACCCAGCCGGCTCCTCTTTCCCTCGGCAATACCCTCACGGGCATGCCTTGGGAAGCGTGCCCGCGTCCCTCTCTCTCTCCTCCCGTGCGGACTCTCTCTCTTTCTTTCCTTTTGTGTTTTTTTGGTGTCTCATCGCCTATAAAGCCATCAAACCCTAATTGCAAAAGGAGGATGAATTGAAATTGAAACCCTAGAACGGAGAAGCGTGTACGCTTGTTCGCCGTATCTTCCGAAGAATCTTCCTTGCTTCCAGTCTTCTTCTTCCTCCCGCAAGCTTCTACCTCGCCATCATGCTCTCGTCTACGGCTTCGCGGAAGATCGACGCGGAGTTACTTCATCTTCAAAGATCAACTCGTCTCGGCTTCTTCAACCTTTCTTCTGGACCACGCCCCCTCTTCCGCCCCTTCCTCTGCAACAACGGAGTTCCCGTCAGCGGCCGGCATTGACCAAAGCACGGTTTGCAATCGTCCCTCGATACTTTCATGTGATAAATCTTCCTTTTCCAACCGGCCTTATTGCTGATTTTCTGTTAGGGTTCTGAAATAATTAACTTCTGACGAATCTCATCCATTAGGGTCTTATCGATTAGATCTTTGAATGTTCTTTGAGACATTGGCTTATTTATTTGAGATTGTGTTAGTTGTTATTGCTGGAATTGCTTATTGAGATCTGAAATTAATTATTATCTTGTCAGTTTTATTTACTTCGTTGAATTAAATCTGTTGAGCATGAATGAATGATAATCTATAGTGATAGCCTTTGCTGAAATTTGATTAAGACATGCTGAAATCTGTATTTAATTGCTTAAATTCAGTACTTGGATTTTCTTTAGCTTCCGCATCTCACCAAGTTGGTATCAGAGCGCACTAGTCGTCGCGTTCCTACGCAACGGCCAGTCCTCTTGCATCATTCGCATCATCGCATGTTTGCTGAATTTTTTTTTTATTTTTCCTTCTTTTCATTTTAGTTGTGTCTTGCATTAATTAGGAAACTAGCATCGCGTGAGCGCATCCATAATAGGATCACCCCTCTCTCTCTGAGGTGAATCATAGCATCTTTTAGAGACTCTAGAATGGCTGGACCTTCTCCACCCCGTACTTGGCAAGATGCCTTCATAAGGCAACAAGAACACATGGATAGGCTACAGACCCAGATCGAAACCTTGACCTTAGCCTTCACTAATTCCCAAAATCTACCTCGACCCCATCGAGAGCACAGGACTAGAGCGTCTCCAGAGCGTAGTGAGTCCAATCTAGAGTCAGGAGGTGATAGCGTCAGTTCCTCTGATGGATCTGATAGGCGAAGTAGAAAATCTCATAGGAGATCGAAATCCCATTGGGGCTGGGATCAGGGTATCAAAATAGAAATTCCTGAGTTTGAGGGTAGGATGGATCCAGAAGAGTTCCTAGAGTGGGCCGAGAGAATCGATCAATATTTTGAGAGGAAAGAAATTCCCCGAGACAAACAAGTCAAGTTTGTTAGTCTCAAACTGAAAGGTCACGCACTGATCTGGTGGAAACAGTTGAGACCACTAGGGGTAGAAAGGGAAAAGATAAGATTTCCACTTGGACACACATGAGGGGAAAAATGCAACAGAAGTTTCTCCCTTCTGATTTCAAACAAAGTGTGTTCCAAAAATTTCAAAACCTGCGACAAGAGCACAAATCGGTGGATGATTACACTAATGAGTTCTACATGCTCCAAGCTCGCAATGATCTGTATGAAGATGAAGAGCAGAGCGTCGCTAGGTATGTTAATGGTCTTAAGCCCTCGATTCAAGAGGTGGTGTCCCTTCATGACTTGTATCAGGTCAGTGATGCACACCGTCGGGCTAAGAAAGTCGAGTCTCACCACTCCCGATCTGCGTCCCGACGATATGACAACACTAGGGCACCATCCAGATCTGTTAGTAGGCCACTCCCTGGACCTTCCCCAGTAGCTGGTACAGTTCCTACACCCACTGAGAAGGGTAAAGGAGTTTTATGACCCAACCCGAGCCAGATAAAGTGCTTCAAATGCAACCAGCCGGGTCACAAGTCAGCCGATTGTCCTCGACGTCAATTCAATCCATAGACAAATCTTGCGGATAATGAAGATGATGGTCAGGAGACTGAAGGCGAATAATTCAATGAGTTAGTCTTGGAGGGAGATGACGTGATTGCGCCACTGTTAGTTATTCACCAGTCTCTATCACCCCGAGCACCTAAAGCGTTGCTACCCCACGAGGTCTGTGGAGGACCCCCAAAGCCACATTGTAAGAACCAGAGATTCGAGCTATTCCGAACAGTCTGCCATGTCAATGGCATGGATCTTTGCGTCTTGATAGATGGAGGTTGCACCACCAATCTGATCAATGAAGCGATAGTCAGGAGCAAGAAGTGGAAAGTCAAACCATTGGCTCACCCTTACAAAACATCCTGGTTAGACAACACCATGAGCAAGTTAGTGACTCATTGCTGTCTGGCAAAGTTGTCCTTCCTTTAGAGGTTGCTGACATTATCCTTGGGCGTCCCTGGCAGTTTGACCGCGATGCACTACATCACGGGAAAGCCAATACCTATACTTTCCTCAAGGACGGCATCAACGTCACCCTATGGCCCACATGTTTTAGGAGACATCGATCCCACGCACCTCAAGCTCTTCTGAGTTAGAACCATCCCATATCACCATTTGCAGATAACCTAGAAGGGTGTTCATCTGATTCACTACCGAGAAGGGATTAGACAACATATTGTATTCCATCGCATGCACATCGCATTTAGAGTCTGTAGGCATGAATTGCACTCGCATTCATCATTTGCCTGACATCTTTACATTCATAGACCATTTATATGTGCATCCATATCATCGTCCAAGTGTTGAGTTAAACATTAAAGAAGATTTTGTCACGTTTGATCACTTTTCGATGCAGAGTACTTATGAGCCATGCTTTCAGATTTCAAAAAGTCCATCATTTTTACTTTTTCGAAGTCATAACAAGTGGCTTGATGAATTATCTAATTTCTTATTTTATTCACTGCATCCAGACAATGATTGCATGACATAGCTTCCTAGTTTAGAATCCACTTGTTTTGCACCGTGCGCAGGCCACTTTGAGCAACACATATTGCACCCGCACCCCATGGCCTTTCAAATAATCCATTGCTTATTGCGCAAGCCAACGACCCGCAACACATTATGCTCCCGCAGCCTTTCTTTTTATACGTCATTTGAATTTCATGTCAACCTATCTCCCTATTATCACATGAAATTATCTGGGTATCTTGACTATCTTACCGTGCCGAGGAGGATGTTGGTTTTGGCTTTCAGGTCTTCGCTTGGCGTTGATAGGCAGGGGATGCCAGATGCAGTCGCTGCGTACTTGAGGCTGATTACTTGGCCACCGGACCCGGGCGAGCAGTCAGAGCAGATACAGAGGTTGCGGCTACTTCCAGGAGAGCCCCCACCGGATCCAGGACCGTTCTTTTGAGTCCGGGGGACTTGATGCAGACGAGCCCTACGTGCAGATTTCTACAGCTGAAGGCGTATTTTCATTCCCTTCGGAGATCCAGGAGGCCGATCGTCAATCCGTTTGCATCAGTGGAAAGCTCATTCGAAGACCTATGACTTTGGTTTTTATTTTATTTCGATCCGACTAACAGATTTTGAGTTATTTATCTTTTTATTTCTGGTTTGGGTAGGTGCGAGCCATGTTCGCATCCGGTTCGAGCCACAGATGCCGAACTGACTCGTTTCTATGTTAGGTTTTAAGCCGTAGGATCTTAGATCATTTAAATCTCAATGGATGAGATTCAACAGGAAGCCAAAAGCCCTAACCGAACACCCCCACCCGGCCGGCTCCTCTTTCCCGCGGCAATACCCGCGCGGGCACGCCTTGGGAAGCATGCCTGCATCCCTCTCTCTCTCCTCCCGCGCGGACTCTCTCTCTCTTTCTTTCCTTTTGTGTTTTTTTTGTGTCTCATCGCCTATAAAGCCATCAAACCCTAATTGTAAAAGAAGGATGAATTGAAATTGAAACCCTAGAACGGAGAAGCGTGTACACTTGTTCGCCGTATCTTCCGAAGAATCTTCCTTGCTTCCAGTCTTCTTCTTCCTCCCGCAAGCTTCTACCTCGTCATCACGCTCTCGTCTACGGCTTCGCGGAAGATCGACGCGGAGATCCTTCATCTTCAAAGATCAACTCGTCTCGGCTTCTTCAACCTTTCTTCTGGACCACGCCCCCTCTTCCGCCCCTTCCTCTGCAACAACGGAGTTCTCGTCAGCGGCCGGCATTGACCAAAGCACGGTTTGCAATCGTCCCTCGATACTTTCATGTGATAAATCTTTCTTTTCCAACCGGCCTTATTGCTGATTTTTTGTTAGGGTTCTGAAATAATTAACTTCTGACGAATCTCATCCATTAGGGACTTATCGATTAGATCTTTGCGTGTTCTTTGAGACATTGACTTATTTATTTGAGATTGTGTTAGTTGTTATTGCTGGAATTGCTTATTGAGATCTGAAATTAATTATTATCTTGTCAGTTTTATTTACTTCGTTGAATTAAATCTGTTGAACATGAATGAATGATAATCTGTGGTGATAGCCTTTGCCGAAATTTGATTAAGACATGCTGAAATCTGTATTTAATTGCTTAAATTCAGTACTTGGATTTTCTTTAGCTTCCGCATCCCACCACTCCTCCAATGCTAAACGAGCAGAAGTTTTCTCTGACTTTGCTACCAACAATGCAGAGTCACCCTCGTTCAAGAACTTGGAAAATGACTTCAAAGTATAAAATCAAACAAAGTCGAAGTCTTGCTCTGTCCGATCTCAGTGTGTCCTTCGGGATAATAGGACTATCTGGAGCATTAAATTCCGTCGAAACATTCCAGACTTCCTCCTTTACCAAGTGAGAGAATTGGAGGATCTTTTGCAACTGCTCTCCGTTAATGGAGAGGAAGATGAGGTCACTTGGCGTTTGTCCTCCTCAGGCAGGTTCTCTTCTAAATCCTTCTACAACTTCATTAACAAGGGGGGTGTCATCTGTCCGATAGCCAAGCATCTGTGGAAGTCCAGAGTGCCTCTGAAAGTCCGCATTTTCATGTGGTTGATGACCAAGAAGAAGCTTCTTACGAGAGCCAACCTCCAGAACAGGGGTAACACCAGCATTTCTGATACTTCGTGTGTGCTCTGCGGTCAGGCGAAAGAAGATACGAACCACCTCTTTATTCACTGCCCTTTTTCTAAAGGAATTTGGGACCACCTCAAGGGAGGTATGAAGATCAAAGGGACCCCGGGTTCTGTCTTTTCGATGTGGACAGTTTGGAGAAAGAAGAGAATTAAGAATCGCCTGCGGCACAGCTGGGACTTCCTAGTTATGGCTGTTTGCTGGAGTATTTGGATGGAACGCAACAGCAGGATTTTCCGCAAGACCAAAATGTCGCTAGGCCAGGTTCGGTTAGCTATCAAGAGGTGACTGCAGCAATGGAAAGTTGTCCTTCAAGGGAAGAAACTCGAACAACTAGACAACATTATTTGTAATCTTTTTTGATTTTTTGTTCTCTTGGCTGTACTTTTTTCTTTCGCTCTTTTAATGGACTGGTAGGGGTCTAGGCCGAACCCCCCCTCATCCACTGAGAGGGTTTTCTCAAAAAAAAACAAAGATGTTCTACGATGTATAATGCTCCCGCCAACAGTTTAGCAGAAGCTTTCAATAAGTTCTTATGCAAGCTCTTGGAAAAGGTAGTTTCTAAGTCAAAAAAAGACTGGCACGAGCGTATGCACGAGGCTCTAAAGGCTTATCGAACATCGTTCCGCACTCCGACTCAAGCAACACCATACTCACTTGTGTATAGAGTAGAGGCTATTCTACCTCTAGAACTTCAAATTCCGTCTCTGACAATTGCTATCCAAGAAGGTCTTACCACTGATGAAAATGCTCAACTCCGACTTATGCAATTGGAATCTCTAGACGAGAAAAGACTTGAGGTCCAGCAATGACTTGAATGCTATCAAGCTCGTATCTCTCGAGCGTTCAATAAAAAAGTTAAGCCTCGCTCTTTTCAAGAAGGGGACTTGATCCTAGCAGTGCGACGTCCCATCATCTTATCCCACAGAGCATGAAAGAAATTCGATGCTAAGTAGGATGGCACTTATGTCGTCAAAGAAGTCTATACTCATGTTGTAAAAGAAGGCTATACTAATGGGGCATACCTACTTGTGACACTAGAAGGACAACTTGACCATATCAACGGCAAGTTCCTCAAGCAATACTATGCATGAAGAAAACCACCCAATATTGCAAATGATAGTCCTGATAGATATGGGTGCCAACCTAGTTGGGATGCATACCGGTCAGGGTGATGCAAAAAAAAAAATCAATCCTATGGTACTACGTGTGACTTGATCCCTTAAAAAAGGGTACGTAGGCAGCCTAAGGAAACCCCTTGGGTTCAATCCAAACAAAAAATAAACAAACCCATATTCAACAAAGCATTCAAGAAGGAAATACCAGGCAAATTCTTATATTAAGAAAGAATAAATGAATTGCATAAGTCTTAGATAAAGTCCAAAAGGAAAAGTACAAAGTTTAATAATAAAAAAGTTAAGCTTAAATCTCGAAGACGCTGCATAAGTTCCTCTCGTGTGCCATCAATAGCTAAGACAGAAGATGCCCCAGCTTCTTTTTTACCCTTGAGTTCGGTCAGTTCCTTCTACTTTTCAATTTTTTGAGCCTTCAAGGAGTTGGGGTAATCATGCTGTAAAGCCACGGCACCAAAAGCTGCAGCCAAACAAGTTTTACAAGAAACAACTGCCGCCTTACCCTCCTCTAATGCTAAACGAGCAGAAGTTTCCTCTGACTTTGCTGCCAACAATGCAGAGTCACCCTCGTTCAAGAACTTGGAAAACGACTTCAAAGTATAAAATCAAACAAAGGTGTTCTATGATTTATAATGCTCCCGCCAACAGTTTAGCAGAAGCTTTCAATAAGTCCTTATGCAAGCTTTTGGAAAAGGTAGTTTCTAAGTCTAAAAAAGACTGGCACGAGCGTATGCATGAGGCTCTATGGGCTTATCGAACATCGTTCCGCACTCTGACTCAAGCAACACCATACTCACTTGTGTATGGAGTAAAGGCTATTCTATCTCTGGAACTTCAAATTCCGTCTCTGAGAATTTCTATCCAAGAAGGTCTTACCACTGATGAAAATGCTTAACTCCGACTTATGGAATTGGAAGCTCTAGACGAGAAAAGACTTGAGGTCCAGCAACGACTTGAATGCTATCAAGCTCGTAACTCTCAACGTTTAATAAAAAAGTTAAGCCTCGTTCTTTCCAAGAAGGGGAGTTGGTCCTAGAAGTGCGACGTCCCATCATCTTATCCCACAGAGCATGAAAGAAATTCGAAGCTAAGTGAGATGGCCCTCATGTCGTCAAAGAAGTCTATACTAATTGGGCATATGTACTTGTGACACCAAAAGGACAACTTGGCCCAATCAACGGCAAGTTCCTCAAACAATACTATGCATGAAGAAAACCATGCTATATTGCAAATGATAGTCCTGATCGATATGGGTGTCAACCTAGTTGGGATGTATACCGGTCAGGGTGATGCAAAAAAAACATCAATCCTAAGGAACTACGTGTGACTTGATCCCTTAAAAAAGAGTACGTAGGCAGCCTACGGAAACCCCTTGGGTTCAATCCAAACAAAAAATAAACAAAGCCATATTCAACAAAGCAATCAAGAAGGAAATACCAGGCAAATTCTTATATTAAGAAAGAATAAATGAATTGCATAAGTCTTAGATAAAGTCCAAAAGGAAAAGTACAAAGTTTAATAATCAATAAGTTGAGCTTAAATCTCGAAGACGTTGCATAAGTTCCTCTCGTGCTCCATCAATAGCTAAAACAGAAGATGCCCCAGCTTCCTCTTTACCCTTGAGTTCGGTCAGTTCCTTCTCCTTTTCAATTTTTTGAGCCTTCAAGGAGTTGAGGTAATCATGCTGTAGCCAAACGAGTTTTACAAGAAACAACTGCCGCTTTAGCCTCCTCCTATACTAAACGTGTAGAAGTTTCCTCTGACTCTGCTGCGAACAATGCAAAGTCACCCTCGTTCAAGAACTTGGAAAACTACTTCAAAGTATAAAATCAAACAAAGATGTTATACAACGTATAATGCTCCCGCCAATAGTTTAGCAGAAGCTTTCAATAAGTCCTTATGCAAGCTCTTGGAAAAGGTAGTTTCTAAGTATAAAAGAGACTGGCACGAGCGTATGCACGAGGCTCTATGGGCTTATCGAACATCGTTCCGCACTCCGTCTCAAGGAACACCATACTCACTTGTGTATGGAGTAGAGGCTATTCTGCCTCTGGAACTTCAAAATCCATCTCTGAGAATTGCTATCCAAGAATGTCTTACCATTGATGAAAATGCTCAACTCGGACTTATGGAATTGGAAGTTTTAGACGAGAAAAGACTTGAGGTCTTGCAACGACTTTAATGCTATCAAGCTCTTATCTCTCGAGCGTTCAATAAAAAAGTTAAGCCTCGCTCTTTCCAAGAAGGGGACTCTGTCCTAGTAGTGCAACGTCCCATTATCTTATCCCACATAGCTTGAAAAAATTCGATGCTAAGTTGGATGGCCCTCATGTCATATAAGAAGTCTATACTAATGGGGCATATCTACTTGTGAGTTGTGACACCAGAAGGACAACTTGGCAAAATCAACGGCAAGTTCCTCAAGCAATACTATGCATTAGAAAAACCACCCTATATTGCAAATGATAGTCCTGATAGATATGGGTGCCAACCTAGTTGGGATGCATACCGGTCAGGGTGATGCAAAAAAAAAAAATCAATCCTAAGGAACTACGTGTGACTTGATCCCTTAAAAAAGGGTACGTAGGCAGCCTAAGGAAAACCCTTAGGTTCAGTCCAAACAAAAAATAAACAAACCCATATTCAACAAAGCAATCAAGAAGGATAACCAGGCAAATTCTGATATTAAGAAAGAATAAATGAATTGCATAAGTCTTAGATAAAGTCCAAAAGGAAAAGCACAAAGTTTAATAATCAATAAGTTTAGCTTAAATCTCGAAGACGCTGCATAAGTTCCTCTGGTGCTCCATCAATAGCTAAGACAGAAGATGCCCCAGCTTCCTCTTTACCCTTGAGTTCGGTCAGTTTCTTCTCCTTTTCAATTTTTTGAGCCTTCAAGGAGTTGAGGTAATCATGCTCTAAAGCCACGGCACAAGAAGCTGCAGCCAAACGAGTTTTACAAGAAACAACACCCGCTTTAGCCTCGTCTAATGCTAAATGAGCAGAAGTTTCCTCTGACTTTGCTGCCAACAATGTAGAGTCACCCTCGTTCAAGAAATTGGAAAACGACTTCAAAGTATAAAATCAAACTAAGATAATCTACGATGTATAATGCTTTCGCCAACAGTTTTGCAGAAGCTTTCAATAAGTCCTTATGCAAGCTCTTGGAAAAGGTAGTTTCTAAGTCTAAAACAGATTGGCACGAGCGTATGCACGAGTCTCTATGGGCTTATCGAATATCGTTCCGCACTGCGACTCAAGCAACACCATACTCACTTATGTATGGAGTAGAGGCTATTCTACCTCTGGAACTTCAAATTCCGTCTCTGACAATTGCTATCCAAGAAGGTCTTACCATTGATGAAAATGCTCAACTCGGACTTATGGAATTGGAAGCTCTAGACGAGAAAAGACTTGAGGTCCAGCAACGACTTGAATGCTATCAAGCTCGTATCTCTCGAGCGTTCAATAAAAAAGTCAAGCCTCGCTCTTTCCAACAATGGGACTTGGTCCTAGCAGTGCGACGTCCCATCATCTTATCCCACATAGCATGAAAAAAATTCGATGCTAAGTGGGATAGACCTCATGTCGTCAAAGAAGTTTATACTCATGTCGTCAAAGAAGTCTATACTAATGGGGCATATCTACTTGTGAAACCAGAAGGACAACTTGGCCCAATCAACGGCAAGTTCCTCAAGCAATACTATGCATGAAGAAAACCACCCTATATTGCAAATGATAGTCCTGATAGATATTGGTGCCAACCTAGTTGGGATGCATACCGATCAGGGTGATGCAAAAAAAAAAATCAATCCTAAGGAACCATGTGTGACTTGATCCCTTAAAAAAGGGTACGTAGGCAGCCTAAGGAAATCACTTGGGTTCAATATAAACAAAAAATAACAAACCCATATTCAACAAAGAAATCAAGATGGAAATACCAGACAAATTCTTTTATTAAGAAAGAATGAATTAATTTCATAAGTCTTAGATAAAGTCCAAAAGGAAAAGTACGAAGTTTAATAATCAATACGTTAAGCTTAAATCTCGAAGACGCTGCATAAGTTCCTCTCGTGCATAAGTTTCCTCTGACTTTGCTGCCAACAATGCAGAGTCACCCTCGTTCAAGAACTTGGAAAACGACTTCAAAGTATAAAATCAAACAAAGGTGTTCTACGATTTATAATGCTCCCGCCAACAGTTTAGCAGAAGCTTTCAATAAGTCCTTATGCAAGCTTTTGGAAAAGGTAGTTTCTAAGTCTAAAAAAGAATGGCACGAGCGTATGCACGAGGCTCTATGGGCTTATCGAACATCGTTCCGCACTCCATCTCAAGCAACACCATACTCACTTGTGTATGGAGTAGAGGCTATTTTACCTCTAGAACTTCAAATTCCGTCTCTGAGAATTGCTATCCAAGAAGGTCTTACCACTGATGAAAATGCTCAACTCCGACTTAAGGAATTGGAAGCTCTAGACGAGAAAAGACTTGAGGTCCTGCAATGACTTGAATGCTATCAAGCTCGTATGTCTCGAGCGTTCAATAAAAAAGTTAAGCCTCGCTTTTTCCAAGAAGGGGACTTGGTCCTAGCAGTGTGACGCCCCATCATCTTATCCCTCAGAGAATGAAAGAAATTCGATGCTAAGTGGGATGGCCCTTATGTCGTCAAAGAAGTCTATACTCATGTCGTCAAAGAAGTCTATACTAATGAGGCATGTCTACTAGTGACACCAGAATGACAACTTGGCCCAATCAATGGCAAGTTCCTCAAGCAATACTATGCATGAAGAAAACCACCCTATATTGCAAATGATAATCCTGATAGATATGGGTGCCAACATAGTTGGGATGCATACCTGTCAAGGTGATGCAAAAAAAAAAATCAATCCTAAGGAACTAGGTGTGACTTGATCCCTTAAAAAAGGGTACGTAGGCAGCCTAAGGAAACCCCTTGGGTTCAGTCCAAACAAAAAATAAACAAACCCATATTCAACAAAGCAATCAAGAAGGAAATACCAGAAAAATTCTTATATTAAGAAAGAATAAATGAATTGCATAAGTCTTGGATAAAGTCCAAAAGGAAAAGTACAAAGTTTAATAATCAATAAGTTGAGCTTAAATCTCGTTGACGCTGCATAAGTTCCTCTCGTGCGCCATCAATAGCTAAGACAGAAGATGCCCCAGCTTCCTCTTTACCCTTGAGTTCGGTCAGTTCCTTCTTTTCTATTTTTTGAGCCTTCAGGGAGTTGAGGTAATCATACTGTAAAGCCACAGTACCAGAAGCTGCAGCCAAACGAGTTTTATAATAAACAACTGCCGCTTTACCCTCCTCCAATGCTAAATGAGCAGAAGTTTCCTCTGACTTTGTTGCCAACAATGCAGAGTCAACCTCGTTCCAGAACTTGAAAAACGACTTCAAATTATAAAATATAACAAAGATGTTCTACAATGTGTAATGCTCCCGGCAACAGTTTAGCAGAAGCTTTTAATAAGTCCGTTTGCAAGCTCTTGGAAAAGGTATTTTCTAAGTCTAACTAAGACTGGCACAAACGTATGCACGAGGCTCCATGGGCTTATCGAACATCGTTCCGCACTCCGACTCGAGCAACACCATACTCACTTGTTTATTGAGTAGAGGCTATTTTGCCTCGGGAATTTCAAATTCCGTCTATGAGAATTGCTATCCAAGAAGGTCTTACCACTGATGAAAATGCTCAACTCCAAATTATGGAATTGGAATCTCTAGACAAGAAAAGACATGAGGTCCAGCAATGACTTGAATGCTATCAAGTTCGTCTCTCTCGAGCGTTCAATAAAAAAGTGAAACCTTGCTCTTTCCAAGAAGGGGACTTGGTCCTAGTAGTGCGACGTCCCATCATCTTATCCCACCGAGCATGAAAGAAATTCGATGCTAAGTAGGATGACCCTCATGTCGTCAAAGAAGTCTATACTCATGTCGTCAAAGAAGTCTATACTAATGGGGCATATCTACTTGTGACACCAGAAGGACAACTTGGCCCAATCAATGGCAAGTTCCTCAAGCAATACTATGCATGAAGAAAACCACCCTATATTGCAAATGATAGTCCTGATAGATATGGGTGCCAACCTAGTTGGGATGCATACCGGTCAGGGTGATGCAAAAAAAAAAAAAAAACAATCCTAAGGAACTATTTGTGAATTGATCCCTTAAAAAAGGGTACGTAGGCAACCTAAGGAAACCCCTTGGGTTCAGTCCAAACAAAAAATAAGCAAACCCATATTCAACAAAGCAATCAAGATGGAAATACCAGGCAAATTCTTATATTAATAAAGAATAAATGAATTGCATAAGTCATAGATAAAGTCCAAAAGGAAAAGTAGAAAGTTTAATAATTAATAAAGTTAGCTTAAATCTCGAAGACGCTGCAAAAGTTCCTCTCGTGTGTCATCATGTTGTAAAGCCACGGCACCAGAATCTGCAGCCAAACGAGTTTTACAAGTAACAACTGTCGCTTTAGCCTCCTGCAATGCTAAACGAGCAGTAGTTTCCTCTGACTTTGCTGCCAACAATACATAGTCACCCTCGTTCAAGAACTTGGAAAACGACTTCAAAGTATAAAATCAAATAAAGATGTTCTACGATGTATAATGCTCCCGCCAACAGTTTAGCAGAAGTTTTCAATGAGTCCTTATGCAAGCTCTTGGAAAAGATAGTTTCTAAGTCTAAAAAAGACTGGCACGAGCGTATGCACGAGGCTCTATCGTCTTATCAAATATCGTTCCGCACTCCGACTCAAGCAACACCATACTCATTTGTGTATGGAGTAGAGGCTATTTTACCTCTGGAACTTCAAATTCCGTCTCTGAGAATTGCTATCCAAGAAGGTCTTACCACTGATGAAAATGCTTAACTCCAACTTATGGAATTGGAAGCACTTGACGAAAAAAGACTTGAGGTCCAGCAACTACAAGAATGCTATCAAGCTCGTATCTCTTGAGCGTTTAATAAAAAATTTAAGCCTCGCTCTCTCCAAGAAGGGGACTTGGTCCTAGCAGTGCGACGTTCCATCATCTTATCCCACAGAGCATGAAAGAAATTCGATGCTAAGTGGGATGACCCTCATGTCCTCAAAGAAGTCTATACTCATGTCGTCAAAGAAGTCTATACTAATGGGGCATATCAACTTGTGACACCAGAAGGACAACTTAGCCCAATCAACGACAAGTTCCTCAAGCAATACTATGCATTAGAAAAACCACCCTATATTGCAAATGATAGTCCTGATAGATATGGGTGCCAACCTAGTTGGGATGCATACCGGTCAGGGTGATGCAAAAAAAAAAAATCAATCCTAAGGAACTACGTGTGACTTGATCCCTTAAAAAAGGGTACGTAGGCAGCCTAAGGAAAACCCTTGGGTTCAGTCCAAACAAAAAATAAACAAACCCATATTCAACAAAGTAATCAAGAAGGATAACCAGGCAAATTCTTATATTAAGAAAGAATAAATGAATTGCATAAGTCTTAGATAAAGTCCAAAAGGAAAAGCACAAAGTTTAATAATCAATAAGTTGAGCTTAAATCTCGAAGACGCTGCATAAGTTCCTCTGGTGCCCCATCAATAGCTAAAACAAAAGATGCCCCAGCTTCCTCTTTACCCTTGAGTTCGGTCAGTTTCTTCTCCTTTTCAATTTTTTGAGCCTTCAAGGAGTTGAGGTAATCATGCTCTAAAGCCACGACACAAGAAACTGCAGCCAAACGAGTTTTACAAGAAACAACTGCCGCTTTAGCCTCCTGCAATGCTAAACGTGCAGAAGTTTCCTCTGACTTTGCTGCCAACAATGCAGAGTCACCCTCGTTCAAGAACTTCGTAAACGACTTCAAAGTATAAAATCAAACAAAGATGTTCTACAATGTATAATGCTTCCGCCAACAGTTTAGCAGAAGCTTGCAATAAGTCCTTATGCAAGCTCTTTGAAAAGGTAGTTTCTAAATCTAAAAAAGACTGGCACAAGCATATGCACGAGGCTCTATGGGGTTATCAAACATCGTTCCGCACTCCGTCTCAAGCAACACCATACTCACTTGTGTATGGAGTAGAGGCTATTCTACCTCTGGAACTTCAAATTCCATCTCTGAGAATTGCTATCCAAGAAGGTCTTACCACTGATGAAAATGCTCAACTCCAATTTATGGAATTGGAAGCTCTAAAGGAGAAAAGACTTGAGGTCCAGCAACGACTTGAATGCTATCAAGCTCGTATCTCTCGAGCGTTCAAAAAAAAAGTTAAGCCTCACTCTTTCCAAGAAGGGGACTTGGTCCTAGTAGTGCGACATCCCATTATCTTATCCCACAAAGCATGAAAGAAATTCAATGCTAAGTGGGATAACCCTCATGTCGTCAAAGAAGTCTATACTAATGGGGCATATCTACTTGTGACACCAGAAGAACAACTTGGCCCAATCAACGGCAAGTTCCTCAAGCAATGCTATGCATGAAGGAAACCACCCTATATTGCAAATGATAGTCCTGATAGATATGGGTGCCAATCTAGTTGGGATGCATACTGGTCAAGGAGATGCAAAAAAAAAAATCAATCCTAAGGAACTACGTGTGACTTTATCCCTTAAAAAAGGGTACGTAGGCAGCCTAAGGAAACCCCTTGGATTCAGTCCAAACAAAAAATTAACAAACCCATATTCAACAAAACAATCAAGAAGGAAATACCAGGCAAATTCTTATATTAAGAAAGAATAAATAAATTGCATTAGTCTTAGATAAAGTCCAAAAGGAAAAGTACAAAGTTTAATAATCAATAAGTTGAGCTTAAATCTCGAAGACGCTGCATAAGTTCCTCTCATGCACCATCAATAGCTAAGACAGAAGATGCCCCAGCTTCCTCTTTACCCTTGAGTTCGGTCAGTTCCTTCTCCTTTTTAATTTTTTGAGCCTTCAATGAGTTGAGGTAATCATGCAGTAAAGCCACGGCACCAGAATCTGTAGCCAAATGAGTTTTACAAGAAACAACTCCCGCTTTAGCCTTGTCTAATGCTAAATGAGCAGAAGTTTCCTCTGACTTTGCTGTCAACAATGCTGAGTCACCCTCGTTGAAGAACTTGGAAAACGACTTCAAAGTATAAAATCAAACAAAGATGTTCTACGAAGTATAATGCTCCCACCAATAGTTTAGCAGAAGCTTTCAATAAGTCCGTATGCAAGCTCTTGGAAATGGTAGTTTCTAAGTCTGAAAAAGACTAGCACGAGTGTATTCACGAGGCTCTATCGGCTTATCGAACATCATTCCGCACTCCGACACAGGCAACACCATACTCACTTGTGAATGGAGTAGAGGCTATATCTACCTCTGGAACTTCAAATTCTGTCTCTGAGAATTGCTATCCAAGAAGGTCTTACCACTGATAAAAATGCTCAACTCTGACTTATGGAATTGGAAGCTCTAGACAAGAAAAGACTTGAGGTCCAACAACGACTTGAATGCTATCAAGCTCGTATCTCTCGCGCGTTCAATAAAAAAGTTAAGCCTTGCTCTTTCCAAGAAGGGGACTTGGTCCTAGCAGTGCGACGTCCCATCATCTTATCCCACATAGCATGAAAGAAATTCGATGCTAAGTGCGGTGGCCCTAATGTCGTCAAAGAAGTTTATACTCATGTCGTCAAAGAAGTCTATACTAATGGGGCATATCTACTTGTGACACCAGAAGAACAACTTGGCCCAATCAACGACAAGTTCCTCAAGCAATACTATGCATGAAGAAAACCACCCTATATTGCAAATGATAGTCCTGATAGATATGGGTGCCAACCTAGTTGGGATGCATACTGGTCAGGGTGATGCAAAAAAAAAAAAATCAATCATAGGGAACTACATGTGACTTGATCCCTTAAAAAAGGGTACGTAAGCAGCCTAAGGAAACCCCTTGGGTTCAGTCTAAACAGATTATAACAAACCCATATTCAACAAAGCAATCAAAATGGAAACACCAGACAAATTCTTATATTAAGAAAGAATAAATGAATTTCATAAGTCTTAGATAAAGTCCAAAAGGAAAAGTATGAAGTTTAATAATCAATAAGTTGAGCTTAAATCTCGAAGACGCCGCATAAGTTCCTCTCGTGCGCCATTAAAAGCTAAGACAGAAGATGCCCCAGCTTCCTCTTTACCTTTGAGTTCTGTCAGTTCCTTCTCCTTTTCAATTTTTTGAGCCTTCAAGGAGTTGAGGTAGTCATGCTGTAAAGCCACGGCATCAGAAGCTGCAGCCAACCGAGTTTTACAAGAAACAACTGCCGCTTTATCCTCTTGCAATGCTAAACGAGCAGAAGTTTTCGCTGACATTGCTGCCAATATTGCAGAGTCACCCTCGTTCAAGAACTTGGAATACGACTTCAAAGTATAAAATCAAAAAAAGATATTCTACGATGTATAATGTTCCCGCCAACAGTTTAGCAGAAGCTTTCAATAAGTCCGTATGCAAGGTCTTGGAAAAGGTAGTTTCAAAGTCTAAAAAAGACTCGCACGAGCGTATGCACGAGGTTGTATGGGCTTATCGAACATTGTTCCGCACTCCGTTTTAAGCAATACCATACTCACTTGTGTATGGAGTAATGGCTATTCTACCTCTGGAACTTCAAATTCCGTCTCTGAGAATTGCTATCCAAGAAGGTCTTACCACTGACGAAAATGCTCAACTCCGACTTATGGAATTGGAAGCTCTAGACGAGAAAAGACTTGAGGTCCAGCAACGACTTGAATGCTATCAAGCTCGTATCTCGTGCATTTAATAAGAAAGTTAAGCCTCGCTCTTTCCAAGAAGTGCGACATCCATCATCTTATCCCACAGAGCATGAAAGAAATTCGATGCTAAGTGGGATGGCCCTCATGTCGTCAAAGAAGTCTATACTCATGTCGTCAAAGAAGTCTATACTAATGGGGCATATCTACTTGTGACACCAGAAGGACAACTTGGCCCAATCAACGGCAAGTTCCTCAAGCAATACTATGTATGAAGAAAACCACCCTATATTGCAAATGATAATCCTGATAGATATGGGTGCCAACCTAGTTGGGGTTCATACCGGTCAGGGTGATGCAAAAAAAAAAAAATCGATCCTAATGAACTATGTGTGACTTGATCCCTTAAAAAAGGGTACGTAGGCATCCTAAGGAAACCCCTTAGGTTCAGTCCAAACAAAAAATAAACAAACCCATATTCAACAAAGGAATCAAGAAGGAAATATCAGGTAAATTCTTATATTAAAAAAGAATAAATGAATTGCATAAGTCTTAGATAAAGTCCAAAAGGAAAAGTACAATGTTTAATAATCATTAAGTTGAGCTTAAATCTCGAAGACGCTGCATAAGTTCCTCTCGTGCGCCATCAATTGCTAAGACAGAAGATGCCCCAGCTTCCTCTTGACCCGTGAGTTCGGTCAGTTCCTTCTCCTTTTTAATTTTTTGAGCCTTCAAGGAGTTGAGGTAATCATGCTGTAAAGCCACGGCACCAGAAGCTGCAGCCAAACGAGTTTTACAAGAAACAATTGCCACTTTAGCCTCCTCCAATGCTAAACGAGCAGAAGTTTACTCTGACTTTGCTGCCAACAATGCAGAGTTCATTCAAGAACTTGGAAAACGACTTCAAAGTATAAAATCAAACAAAGATGTTCTACGATGTATAATTCTCCCGCCAACAGTTTAGCATAAGGTTTCAATGAGTCCTTATGCAAGCTCTTGGAAAAGGTAGTTTCTAAGTCTAAAAAATACTGGCACGAGCGTATGTACGAGGCTCTATGGGGTGATTGAACATTGTTACGCACTCCGACTCAAGCAACACCATACTCACTTGTGTATGGAGTAGAGGCTATTCTACCTCTTGAACTTCAAATTCCGTCTCTGAGAATTGCTATCCAAGAAGGTCTTACCAATGATGAAAATGCTAAACTTCGACTTTTGGAATTGGAAGCTCTAGACGATAAAAGACTTGAGGTCCAGCAACGACAAAAAGTTAAGCCTCGCTCTTTCCAAGAAGGGGACTTGGTACTAGCAGTGCGACGTCCCATTATCTTTTCCTACAGAGCATGAAAGAAATTCGATGCTAAGTGGGATGGCCCTCATGTCGTCAAAGAAGTCTATACTCATGTCATCAACGAAATTTATACTAATGAGGCATATCTACTTGTGACACCAGAAGGACAACTTGGTCCAATCAACGACATGTTCCTCAAGCAATACTATGCATGAAGAAAACCACCTTATATTGCAAATGATAGTCTTGATAGATATGGGTGCCAACCTAGTTTGGATGCATACCGGTCAGGGTGATGCAAAAAAAAAAAATCAATCCTAAGAACTACGTGTGACTTGATCCCTTAAAAAAGGATACGTAGGCTGCCTGAGGAAACCCCTTGGGTTCAGTCCAAACAAAAAATAAACAAACCCATATTCAACAAAGCAATCAAGAAGGAAATACCTGGCAATTCTTATATTAGGAATGAATAAATGAATTGCATAAGTCTTAGATAAAGTCCAAAACGAAAAGTACAAAGTCTCGAAGACGTTGCATAAGTTCCTCTCGTGCGCCATCAATAGCTAAGACAGAAGGTGCCCCAGCTTCCTCTTTACCCTTGAGTTCGGTCAGTTCCTTCTCCTTTTCAATTTTTTGAGCCTTCAAGGAGTTGAGGTAATCATGTTGTAAAGCCACAGCACCAGCAGCCAAACGAGTTTTACAAGAAACAACTGCCGCTTTTGCCTACTCCAATGCTAAACGAGCAGAAGTTTCCTCTGACTTTGCTGCCAACAATGCAAAGTTACCCTCGTTCAAGAACTTGGAAAACGACTTCAAAGTATAAAATCAAACAAAGATGTTCTACGATGTATAATGCTCCCGCCAACAGTTTAGCAAAAGCTTTCAATAAGTCCTTATGCAAGCATTTGGAAAAGGTAGTTTCTAAGTCTAAAAAAGACTGGCACGAGCGTATGCTCGAGGCTCTATGGGCTTATCGAACATCGTTCCGTACTCCGACTCAAGCAATACTATACTCACTTGTGTATGGAGTAAAGGCTATTCTACCTCTGGAACTTCAAATTCCGTCTCTGAGAATTGCTATCCAAGAAGGTCTTACCACTGATGAAAATGCTCAACTCCTACTTATGGAATTGGAAGCTCTAGACGAGAAAAAACTTGAGGTTCAGCAACGACTTGAATGCTATCAAGCTCGTATCTCTCTAGCGTTCAATAAAAAAGTTAAGCCTCGCTCTTTCCAAGAAGGGGACTTGGTCCTAGCAGTGCGACGTCCCATCATTTTATCCCACAGAGCATGAAAGAAATTCGATGCTAAGTGGGATGGCCCTTATGCCGTCAAAGAAGTCTATACTCATGTTGTCAAAGAAGTCTATACTAATGGGGCATATCTACGTGACACCAGCAGAACAACTTGGCCCAATCAACGGCGATGGTGGCCAGCGGTGGCAAGTAGTTGTCGGTGGTTGGCAGGGGTATTAGGCGGCGGCAGGTGGTGAGTAGGAATGGCAATGGGGCGGGTTTGGAAATTGATTTTTATGATTTTTGAATAGGTCCGCCCGAACCCGTCCCGTTTACAATAGGAATTTAAAACCCAAACTCGACCCATTATCATCCCTAGTGGTGAGTGGCAGCCGGAGGTGGTGACATCCGCTCTGGATTTATCCCATGGTTATAGATTGTGGTAGTTCATTTTCGGATCATCACATGTCGCTCTCCAAATCGTCAGCGACCAATAGGGAGACGATGATCATCAGTGGAGAGGAGTTGAACCCCCGTCAAGTGGACCTAAAGGCAAACGATCACAGATGATAAGTGTATTTATGGTCTCAATCGAACGATCATGTAAGGGATGTGGATGGGTTTGTCACTAAGCAGAGCCCGACTCCAATTGCTACTATAGCCTATGCGGACGATTTCATGTTTTTCGCACAGGCCACAGAGCTTGATGCTTGGGGGCTTTGTAGGGTTTTTGCTCGAGTGACCCAATGTACGGGGCTATGTATCAACCCTAAAAAATCGAGCAATAAATTTTTCTGGTGTGTCCCTGATTCGGTGCAAAAGAGGGTGCTTAAGGCCCTCTGGATGGAGGAGGAGACTAGGCCTTGGACATACTTGGGTGTACCTATTGATGGGTGTTGGGTGCATCCTCAAAACTATCAGTTTGTGTTATACGAATGAATTAGAATGGATCGTGTGAATGAATTAGAATGGATCGTACGAATGAATTAGAATGGATCATACGAATGAATTAGATTGGATACATTCGTGCGAATGAATTAGAATAGATCGTACGAATGAATTAGAATAGATCGTACGAAAGTAGGTTGGAGGCACGTCTTCCAGGATGGAAAGCCAAATTGTTATCGCAGGCAGGGAGACTGGTATTGATTCAATCGGTCATTTCGCGATCTGCTGGTTGTGGGTGCCTTGCCCTTGAGTGTGGTGCATCAAATGGATCGGGTCGCCCGGGACTTCTTTTGTGGCGGCTCTGGGTCCCCTCCCCCCGCATCCATGCATTTGTTCTTGTGGAAGATACTCCATGAGGTGTTACCCCACGGCAGAGCTATTACAGCACCACCTTTGTTTTGGTTTTGGGGAGTGTCCACAATGTTGGGTGCAGCAAGAGGACACCGAGCATATCTTTTGGGGCTGTCTTCATGCTAAGGAATTTTGGAATCAAGTTTGGCGTTGCACGGGTCTTGGTGTCTTTCAGCTGGACCAGTTGAATCCAGGGTCAAGGGAGGAGAGGGCGAGGGGAGGCCCATTCCCTAGTGAGCTTGTGGCAGTGTTTTTGTGTCTCTGGTGGAAGGCTCGATGCGCCAAGGTTTTTGGACGACAGGTCTGACCGTATTCTGTTTTGAACTACGAGGGTCTTTCTCTTGCCCAGACGTTTGTATTGGTTGCTCGGGCTGCCTTGTCGGTCAACGGTGGAGGCCGAGGGTCTGATTTTTTTTGCCTAGGATGATGGTGCTTTTAGTACTGGGGATGAGGTGGTTAGTAGAGCATGGGTACTAGTTGATACTCAAGGTGTTATTTGTGCAACTGCTGCCTTTCAGTGTCGGGTTGAGTCTCCGCTCCATACCGAGATTTGGGCGATAAAATGGGCTTTGGGAGAGCTGATAAAGCGGCAATATAGCAAGGTGGTGGTTTGGTAAATCTGTTTAGAAAACCTTAATCTCAATTATTCATTAACACCCAATATATAGGTAAAGTTTGCAAAGAGATAGAGATGGGGTGAATCTTTATCCCATGAATATCCATATCCGGGTGGGCATCCATATTTGGTGCAACCACCATTTCACAACACTCCCCCTTAGATGACCACCATTATTAATAGTTGTCTCATTAAAACCTTTGATGGGAAAAACCCTATGGAAAAAATCCTATCAAAGGAAAAAGAGTATAACCTCAGTTCTTCAGGAACGAACTCTTTATGAACTATGGTGGGTGCGCATAATGCTATCTCGTTAAAACCTTTGATGAAAAAACCCTATAGAAAAACCCTATCAAAAGAAAATGATTACATCGCGCATAAATTGCATCTTCATGATGCCCTTCCCCTAATAACTAGTTCACAATCATTATTACATCTCTCCTCCAGATTACATCAATTTGTTTGGTGATTGAGCCGCCGTAGTTCAATGTCGTACACTATCTTCTGAAATGTTGACTTGGGCAAAACTTTAGTGAAGAGATCCGTAAGATTGTCGCTTAACCTAACTTGTTTAACTTCAATCTTCTTTTTCTTTTGAAGTTCGTGGGTGTAGAAGAACTTTGGTGATATATGCTTGATCCGATCTCCCATAATGAAGCCAACTTGAATTTGAGCAATACATGCAGTATTGTCTTCATGAATAATTGTCGGCTCTTTAGTAATAGATTCTAATTGGCAACTGTTTTTGATGTTCTGCACTAGTGACCTCAACCATATTCATTATCTATTTGCTTCATATAGGGCTACGATTTCAACATGGTTTGATGATGTGGCCACAAGTGTCTGTTTGGTCGATCTCCACGAAATAGTTGCATTGTTATTCAAAAATGTATACCTTTTTTATGATCAACCCTTATAGGGGTCAGAGAGAAAACTTGAATCGGAGGTCTGTGGCCTTAAGTGGGCAGGCTCGAGCCGGCAATTGGCTAGCGGTGGCAATGATAAGCTGATGCATATATGGGACATTTCAATGGCTTCTGCACGGCCACGTCCAACTAACAACCACTGGATTCACAGATTCGAGGGCCACTTGGGTGCTGTGAGAGCCCTCGCGTGGTGCCCTTTCCAGGATAACGTGATCGCATCTGGTGGAGGTGCGGCTGATCAGTCGATCAAGTTATGGAACACGCAAACGGGTGATTGCCTAAATTCTTTTGATGCTAGTTCCCAAGTGTGTGGCTTGCTAGGGAGCATAAACGAATGGGAGTTGCTGAGCTCTCATGGGGGAGCCCAGAATCAACTGAGACTATGGAAGTACCCTTCAATGGTTAAAATCAGAGATCTTGTAGGCCATAGTTCTCGGGTTCTGTTCTTGGCTCAGATATGAATGAGCAATTTCAGCTTTGTAGGATATTAGAATTTTTATTCTCGTAAATTATAATATTGCTCATATCTGGTTCTACTAGATTTTGCGGAGCCCAGATGGGTCCAGAGTGGCATCAGCTGCAGGTGCGGAGGATGAAACATTAAGGGTTTGGAATGTCTTCGGAACTCCTGATGCGCCAAAGCCTGCAGCTAGGGGAAGAATTCGAGGATCATTGGCCGATATTATTCAAATCAGGTGAGGAGTGAGGTATAGGGGAACAGTGTCAGGTATTTGCAAGTTCGGTCAGATTCTTGGTTAAATTGACCGAAAACAGCAATTTATTTATCTTTATCTTGGTTATATTCTTCATGCATATCACATTTAGAGGGAGTTGTGTAGCAACTCTTCTCTTGTAGATTAGAAATAGCTAGTGGTTACTTTGCCTAATTCATTTCTATTTTGGAGACGATCACTCTCCGAGAGGACAGGAGCTGTTGCTGGAGACGATCCCTCAAGTAGGATACTAAGACGGCGACGGTCAAAAAGCCACTGTGCGAGAGGACAAAGGAGCTGTCAATGACGCTAGGCGAGATCCTGACTTGGATTCAGCGCTGGGCCTTTAGAGTTACGCTGCCAGGAGTGGCAGCCTGAGCTTCTAATGAAGATCTGAAAGCGCTACTGAAAAAGCACGACGAGGAGATCGAGAAGCTGAAGAGTGTTGAGAACTTGAGAATGTCTCTGGGGCTGCATTGGAGAAGAAGGTGAAGTAGCTGTAGGTCGACAATGCTAGTCTGATGAAGATGGCGAGCGATGCCGTGGCCTTCGCGAAGAAGTGCTCGGGTGCTCAAACGTCAAAGGAGTCTGGTGTTGACAAGTCCTAGAGTTTCTTGTATTTTCTTCTTCCTTTTTTGAGTCTTTAGTTGTGTCATGTATCTGCTTTTCGATTTGATAATAAAGAGCATCTCTTTTACCCAGATGACTTGTGTCTTGAAATCTCTCCTGATTTGAATGGTATGTCTTGGATGTATTGAATAGCTTGTCTGTCTGTCTTTGGTTTTGATGTCTCTTAAATGTTGATGACTTCTTGACTACCCAAATAACGAGGTTACAAGTTTAATTGTTATTCGAACATCGAGACGGTAGTGGCGCCTCAGGTATGTCTTCGACTACCAAGGGTGTGTCCTTGGATTTGATGATTGCCAAGGCGGTGGCGACGCCTCGAACTTTGTCTTCAAGTGCCAAGGATATATCATTGGACTTGTTGATTGCCGAGGCGGTGTTAACACCTCGGACTTTGTCTGCGAGTACTAAGACTGTCTTCTTAGACTCGTGGAGTGTCGAGGCGATGTTAACACCTCAGACTTTATCTGCGAGAGCCAAGGATGTCTCCCTAGACTCATTGAGTTCTGAGGCGGTGTTACCTCGGACTTTGTCTGCCAGTGCCAAGGCTGTCACCCTAGACTCGTTGAGTGCCAAGGCGGTGTTAACACCTCGGACTTTGTCCGCGAGTGCCAAGGCTGTCTCTCTAGACTTGTTGAGTGCCGAGGCGGTATTAACACCTTGGACTTTGTCTGCGAGTGCCAAGGTTGTCTCCTTGGACTCGTTAAGTGCCGAGGCAGTGTTAACACCTCGGACTTTGTCTACGAGTGCCAAGGCTGTCTCCTTGGACTCGTTGAGTGCCGAGACAATGTTAACACCTCGGACTTTGTCTGCAAGTGCCTAGGCTGTCTCCCTGGACTTGTTGAATGCTAAAGCGGTGTTAACACCTTGGACTTTGTCTACGAGTGCCAAGGATGTCTCCCTAGACTCGTTGTATGCCGGTAAACCTAAGCGGAGTGTCATTTCAGTCAAACCAACATCGGGGCATGTAGCTTTGTGCCGTTACAATTTGATCAGCCACAAAGTGCTAATTGAATAAAATTTGGAATGGAATATGATGTAATACCAATTATATTGACAACTCGAGGATGGTTACATCTATTGATAGAATCTTTTGAGATGCGATAGATTCCATGCTCTTAGAATCTCTGTCCCTCTGGTGTGACTAGTTGGTAAGATCCTTTCCCGCTTGTTCACTAGACGATGTATGGTCCTTCCTAGTTCGGAGCGAACTTACCGCTGCCATGCTCCTTTGTGTTTGGGAAGACCACTCTGAGGACCAGGTCATCGACATTGAACTGCCTTTTGTTGACTTTGCGATCATTAGCCGACTTAATCTTCTTCTGATAGTTGGCGATGCGCAAGGCGGCTTGATTACAAAGTTCGTCAACGTAATCGAGGTCGTTTACATGAATTTCCTACTTGATTCCTTGCTCTACTGCTTGAGTTTTGAGAGTTGAGCAGATAGCTTCTGTTAGTAGCACTGCTTCTAACCCATAAGTTAGACGAAAGGGTGAAAATCCAGTCGATCGATGAAATATGGTCCGATAACCCCACAGAACCTCGGGAAGGACTTCTCTTATAATCCCTTCTTATCGTCTAACTTCTTTTGAAGAGTCCCAATGGCTTTGTTGGAAGCTTTGGCTTGATCGTTGCATTGATGATACCTCATAGTATAATAAAATAGCTTAATCCTGTAGCTTCGACAGAACTCCCAAAATTTATCTGAGTCGAACTGAGCTCCGTTGTCAGCGATGAGCATTTGCGGTGTGCCGAACCTTGAGATTATATTATGCCTTATGAACTTGATGACTTCGTCATCTGTTTCGCGAAAGAGGGGCACGGCTTCGACCCACTTTGTGAAGTAGTCGGTCGCAAGAAGTACATATTTCTTCTTGCTAGGAGACAAAGGGAACAAACATAGGAAGTCCAACCCCCATTGATGGATAGGCCAAGGACTTGTCAGAGTATGGAGCTCATATGCAGGGAGATGTATCGCCCAAGTGTGTCGTTGATAGGGCTCACACTTTTGAACAAACTGACGTGCATCCTTAGCCATAGTAGGCCAGTAGTAACCTTGAAGTTTGACCTTGCCTTTAAGGACTTGTCGCTTGAGTGATTCCCGCAAGCTTCAGGATAGATATTAGACAAGATCAGTTCTGCTTGATCAGGGCCAACACATTTGAGATGCATTCCGCCGTGAGACTGGAAGTAGAGATCGTCTCCTAGAAAATGGTAGTGAGGAAGTTTCCTTTGTAGTCATCTGGCTCAAATTTGGTCTTTAAGCATTCTGTCATCCCTAAAGAAATCATAGATTGGCTGTCTCCAATTTGTTTGATCGTCAACCAGGGTGAAAGTAAGGGTTGGTTGTCTCCAACCTTCGTTTCCTTTTGTCTTAGTGACTAAGTTGTGCTGCTTGAGGCTAGCTTTGGGCAGCTCTTGATATTCGATCTGGATCTGATGCTTGTCGATAGGATCTCCCAGTACTAAGGTGGCATTGGCGAGGGTGTCAGCTTCACGATTCTCAGCTCTCGGAATTTGGATGAACTTGACGTCTGCGAACTGTTGCTTGAGATGTTGCACAAGGGCTAGGTAGTGTTGCATCATAATCTCCGTTGAAAAGTATGGCTGATGTAGTAGACATGGCTTTCAACTACATCCCTTCTGCTGACCAGGACTACTGATGGCTTGATCGGGGACGGCGAGATAAACCCAAAGTGGTTCTCCTGCTGACGGTGCTGTCAGAATGGGAGCTTGAGCAAGATAGAGCTTGATGTTTTGGAAGGCTTGCTTGCAAATCGAGACTCATCCTGAAGTGTTGGGTTTGCAGAGCTTGTCGAAGAATGACTTGCATTTGTTTGAGGACTAGGAGATAAATCGGTTAAGAGCTGCTTGTCTCCCCGTGAGGCGCTAAACCTCTTTCATGTTGGAAGGCGACGACATCTCAAGGATCACTCTCTGATATGGATTTGCTTCGATGCTTCTCTTGGTCACCAGCTGACCCAGGAATTTACCTGATTGTACTTCGAAGGCACACTTGACTGGATTGACCTTCGTACGATACTTCTCATAACTTGGAATGTTTCGGCGAGGTCGGAGATGTGATATGCTTGGCTTCGACTTTTGGTGAGCAGGTCATCGATGTAGACTTTAACGTTGCGACCGATCTATTCTTTGAACATCTTCGTGACTAGCCTCTAATAAGTCGACCCCGCGTTCTTGAAACTGAAGGGCATTACGTTGTAGTAGTAGAGGCCTCTGTCTGTCACGAAGCATGTTTTCTATCGATCGTCTGGATGCAGCGGGATCTGATTGTAGCATTAGTATCCATCCATGAAAGATAGAAGCTTGTGCTTGGCAATGGCATCAACGAGTCTGTCTATCCTTGGCATGAGAAACAGATCATTGGGACATGTTTTATTGAGGTTGGTAAAGTCTATGCACACTATAATCTTCCTATTCTTCTTTGGAATGATGATGATATTCGAGATCCAAATTGAATACTCGACTTCACAGATGAAACCTGCTTTTAATAGTTTGTCAATATCCTCTCGAACTGCAACCAACCGCTCCGGTCTGATTGTTCGAGGCTTCTGCTTGACAGATTTTGCCCCTTCTTTGATAGTGAGCCGATGACATGCGTCATTCGGACTGATCCCGGGTAGGTCTTCGAAGCTCCAACTAAACATGTTGATGTTGGACTTGAGGAACGATACAATATCTTGCACTTCTGTGTTGCTAAGACCGGTATCGATAAATATGTCTCGAGGATGTTCGTTGTTACCAATGTCTACTTGGACAATCTCCTCGGCTTAAGGTGGAGCCTCCCACTCTATCAGCGAAGGCTCTAGTACTGGAGGCTCCCTTGATTGCTATCTAATCGAGATACCGACTTTGTCAGTCGAACGCTTTGTCGGCGTTGCATTAATCGTAGTCCGGATCCGTGCAGCCATAGCCTCGCACGACCTGCCCATCTGTTGACTATCTCGAATACATTTGATACCCTTCCTAGTTAGAAACTTAAGGAGTTGGTGATAAGAGGAGGAGACGATGCTGATTTGATAGAGGAAGGGCCTTCCAAGGATGGCGTTGTAATTTGATGTCCCTTTCATGACGGCGAATCGAATTGACGCTCACATCTCTCTACCGAGATCGAGCGTGAATCTCACTTCCCCTATTGTGAGTGTCTGTTCGCCGTTGAAGCCAGTAATGGCAGGGGGCAATTTGTAGACATTGAAATATTGCCTAAAGCTAGAGAATCAGAAATTTGGCTAAGTCTGGAAGACTTTATTTCCCTGATGACCAGGGAAATTTTGCTTCCTTACATTCAAAAATTTGGCTAAGTCTGGAAGACTTTATTTCCCTGATGACCAGGGAAATTTTGCTTCGCCATACTTTATTTCCCTGATGACCAGGGAAATTTTTCTCTGCACTCAGAAATTTGGCTAAGTCTGGAAGACTTTATTTCCCTGATGACCAGGGAAATTTTGTTTTACACTCAAAAATTTGGCTAAGTCTGGAAGACTTTATTTCCCTGATGACCAGGGAAATTTTTGTTTCCTTACACTTTATTTCCCTGATGATCAGGGAAATTTTTGCCTATACTCAGAAATTTGGCTAAGTCTGGAAGACTTTATTTCCCTGATGACCAGGGAAATTTTGCTTCCTTACATTCAGAAATTTGGCTAAGTCTGGAAGACTTTATTTCCCTGATGACCAGGGAAATTTTGCTTCGCCATACTTTATTTCCCTGATGACCAGGGAAATTTTTCTCTGCACTCAGAAATTTGGCTAAGTCTGGAAGACTTTATTTCCCTGATGACCAGGGAAATTTTGTTTTACACTCAAAAATTTGGCTAAGTCTGGAAGACTTTATTTCCCTGATGACCAGGGAAATTTTTGTTTCCTTACACTTTCCCTGATGACCAGGGAAATTTTTGCCTACACTCAGAAATTTGGCTAAGTCTGGAAGACTTTATTTCCCTGATGACCAGGGAAATTTTGCTTCCTTACGCTCTGAAATTTGACCAAGTCTAAGAGTAAGGAAAGTACTATATCCCTATCGTCCAAAGGCTATATCTAAGTCAATAGAATGATACTTAGAGATGAGCATCCTTCGACAAGCCAATACACAAGGCCGAAGAATAATCAAGCTTAAGCTCCTGCAAGTAAGCTTACGCTAGATTTCGACAAACTCATTGAACCTACCAAGTCAGAAAGGACCGGATCAAGAGTTAACTTGGTTAAAATCTAAGTCGCAGTAAGTCGATTCGGATTTAAGACCCGAACCACAAGTCGTTTTAATCAGACCGGTTCACTCAAGCTCAAATGGATTAAGCTACCAGTGGAAGTTACAAAACCACTCGAATATGATCCTAACCATCAAGGAAGTTATGTAAACCACCTGGAAGTTTCTCTAACCATCCAAGGGAAGTTATAGAAACCACCAGGAGGTTGCTTCAACCACCCGAAGTAGTTATTCTCTACAATAACTACTTCGACCCTTATAAAAGGAGGGACAAGAAGAGAAGAAAGGATCTTTTGCCATAGCAACAAGATCCTACAAAGCTCCCGACTGAAGATACTTCAAAGCTCCAAGAAATCCCGGAGACGAAGAATCGAAGATCGAAGCAAACCAAAGAAAATCGAAGACCGAAGATCGAAGATGGAAAATTGAAGATTCAAGTCCAAAGCAAGTCGAAGAACAAGCGAAGAACAAGTGAAGATTCTAGGAGAAGAAGAGTAAAGCAAAGCCCCTAGCTGATCACGCGCAAAGCCCGGAAGGATCAAGCACCGCAACGCTCTTCTCTTTTCATTTTCTCACTTGTTGTAATCTTTGTACTTCGAAATCGAGTATCAAAGGATCAAAGACGGATTTCCCCGCAATCTCCTGATATACATTTTGTACTCCGCTCCCTCGAAGCGAGTCCTTTGAAATTTGTACTTGAGTGAAAAATTCAAATATTTGCTCATACAAATATTTTGGCACGCCCGGTGGGACCTCCGTCTCCTTTCATCCCTCCATTTCGTTGGTTCTCATACTCGAAGTTTTCTTCCTTACGAAGAATTCTTCTAATTCAAGTTTTCAACATGGTCGGTATCGGCGATGCTATGGTCGTTCCCGTCACTATGCCCGTTGTTGAGTCAAACACACTCCAACAAGGCAACCAGGAGAATATCACCACGAATGCTAATGTTTCGGCATCCGAGGAGGCCCCTGCAATACGTGTCTACACTAGGCGCAAGAAGACTACTTCTTCAGTTCTACCTGAAGTCGAAACCGAGGGAGATATCCTATGCACTAAGGAACTCGGGATGAGAGACGAAATAATCTTCAATCCAGATGGTCATGTGGACGCTGTTGTTCATCATGACTATGTCTCGGAAGACGACGTTGAGACTCTCGAGGCACGCCAGGAAGTTCACCCAAATTCTACTAACTCCACAATGACTAAACTTGAGGAGGAAGTACGACAAATGAGCCAACTCATGGCTCAGATGGTCCAGACAATGGCAGAAAAGGATCGTCAAATCAACAGTCTTCTCCAAAAAATGGGTACTAAGGAAGAGGCTTTGGTTCCTGCAACAACCAAGGCCCTTCCCACGACTACTCGGACTTTGATGCCACCAATGATCACTTCTCCAGAGTTAGGTGCAATCATGCCTACATCTTCACCTATGACTGTTGAACAATTACAGTCTATGGTCGCGAGTATGATCCAAGCAAGGGGAGACGGATTTTCTAAGTCCACAGTAGGGTACACCAAGCCTTACTCCCAACGTATCCAAGACTTACGCTTTCCAGCAGGATACAACCCACCCAAGTTCCAGCAATTCGAAGGAAAAGGCAATCCAAAGCAACATATTGCCCACTTCATAGAAACTTGTAACAATGCTGGCACCTATGATGATGAAATGGTCAAACAATTCGTTCGGTCTATCAAAGGGACCGCATTCGAATGGTATGTAGACCTCACTCCGGGGTCTATCGATAGCTGGGAACAATTAGAACGGGAGTTTCTCACTCGGTTCTACAGCACTCGGCGTGTGGTGAGTATGGTGGAACTTACTGCTGTCAAGCAACGCAAAGATGAGAAGGTCATAGACTATATCGATCGATGGAGAAACCTTGCTCTCAACTCACGGGATCGACTCTCCGAGTCTTCAGCAATAGAGATGTGCATTCAAGGAATGCATTGGGGATTACTCTATATTCTCCAGGGAATCAAACCCAGCTCCTTTGAAGAATTGGCCACACGAGCTCACGATATGGAGCTTAGCTTGGCTACCCACGGAGATTCCAAGCCAAGGGACTTTTCGAAGTCTAAGGCAGATGGCAAAGAAAAAATGTCAGCCCCAAAAGCAAAACAAACAAATGTTGTAAACATCGCTTCTTCTTCTTCAAAACCCTTGAAGATGAAAGATAGACCAGACAACACCAAGCCTACTCCTGAGTCTTCACAGCAAAGGCCACCCCGGATGACCTTAGAAGAGCTCCAAGCAAAGAAGTATCCCTTTCCAGACTCGGAAGTTTCAGCCATGTTTGACCAACTCTTGGAGGAGAAGATGATTGAAATACCTTTATCCAAGAGACCAGAAGAAGCAAATAGAGTTGATGACCCTTTATATTGCAAATATCATAGGGTCGTGAGTCACCCTATCGAAAAATGTTTTGTGTTCAAAGAGAAAATCATGTCGTTGGCACGTCAAGGAAAGATTGAGTTGCCTTCTGATGAAATAGTCGCAACTAACATGACATCCATTGTCTTCGGTTCTCTTCCACCAGTTCAAATTCCAGCAGCAAGGAAGAGGCTAGTTTTCAAGATAAAGACTTCAGCCCTCCTCAACAAGCAACATTCTTCAGTAAGGAGGCATATGCATGTTACTCAGGTTGCAAGCTTGGGGGCACCAGAACTCAGAATCCAGATGTGCAAAAATCAGATCAAGAGTTGTGAAAGTCTACCAACGAAAGAAGCCCCCTTGCCTCCAAAAGAGAATGACTATCCCCTTGAAAAAGAGGATTCGGAACAGAAGGATGGATGGACCTTGGTGGTTCGAAATAAAAGAATCCCTCGAGCCCCTCTCCGTAAAGCCTCTCCCGTAATCTTCGATAAGTCTAAGGGAACGAGAGAAAAGACTTACGTCAAGAAGTCTTTGAAGAAGAAAGGCCAAAAGAAAAGTATGCCTGAAATTCTTACAGTCAATGATGAAGAAATATTACATCAAGCCATCCGGCGACCTCTTACACTAAAAGATTTCATTCCTGAAGATTTCTTCGAAAATGATTTATCCTCTTCGTCAACTTGCTATACGGCAGAAGTCCATGAGAAAGAATCAAACGAGGAACTAACTCTTCAGCCTCCAGAAGTGTCAGATAATATACCTCCTGTTGAGCCGATCGAAGGAAACCTCGCAGCTACTTATGATGAAGCTATGTTACATTTGCCACTTATAGAGGCTTTCCATCTTTCGGAAGATGCACGTCACGCTATGGCTGCGGCATTGACTGACCCAGAGAATCATCAAGTGAAGACTAATGAAGAAAAATCAGTCCAATGTGATATGACTATCTCCTTCTCTGACGAAGATTTGCAGTTGGGAGCACGGTTGCACAACCGACCTCTTTATGTTTCTGGTTATATCAATGAAAAACCAGTAACTCGTATATTGATAGATGGCGGATCGGCTGTCAATATCATGCCTAGTCAAACCATGAAGGACTTGGGCATAAAAAATGATCAACTTTCCAGAAGCAAATTGGTCATTCAAGGCTTCAACCAAGGGGCACAGTCAGCTGTCGGCATCATACGCTTGAAGTTGTCAATCGGAGAACTTGACACTATGACTCTATTCCATGTCATAGACTGTCAAACCTCTTATCGACTCTTACTTGGAAGACCTTGGCTGCATATCAATAAAATAATGCCTTCAACATTACATCAATGTTTCAAATATCACCAAGGAGGCATTGAGAAGTGCGTTCTAGCAGATGATAGACCATTTAATGAAGCAGAAGCTTATCTCGCCGACGCCAAATTCTACCACAGTAAGGACTCCGTTATCAAGGAAACGTCACCTACAAATTTTCTCCAAGAAACAGAGGCAAAAGAAGTGACTCCATCAGTCAGGGTCTCTCCAAATCCTCCAACCCAACGTCATACGATGTTTGGTGATTGCGAATGTGACGAATGCCTTGAAGAGGCTCTGGAATTGGAATACGAAGATGATGAAGATCGGCGAAGGAAAAACAAGAAGTCATCACAACAATCTCTCAAGCAAAGATATGAGAACGGTGACCCAGAAGTAGGTCTACTTGGCCAACCTTCAGGGAAATTCGATTTTTATGTCCTTTATCCGAAGAAATCAAACCAGCAAGTGGTGCCAATTCAAATGAAGAGTATCAAAGGAAAACAGAAGGTTAATAAACATCCCTCAAAAATGGCTGAATCTGCTCCGGTGTTAAGTTTCGTACCACAGAGAGGCCGAAAGATAGGACAGCCACCATTCACTCCTATGCATACAAAGCCATCAACCTCTTTTACAGATGCTAATTTGGTCACTTTAAAAGAAGACTTGGTATTGCCGCTGCACAGCCTAACATCAGCTACTAACTCAAGTAAGGGCAACTCTACATTCAAACCAGAAGGAACATGGGGAAGCGAAGCATCAAGTCTCCTGAGCAAAGCTGGATTCACTCCAAAAGATGTTGAACGTTTAGGTACATTACCACCACGAACAGCCCCTTACGGTTTAACTAAAACCCAAGAGCGGCTCTTCTTGGCTGGAGAAAATATACCACAAACTCGACCTGGCATTGGAGCCAAGCAAATCCCCATTGTGCTCAAAACAAGCGCAAAAGAAACTATGTCCGCAAACTTCATTGAAGCCCAAGATGACGAAGACTATACAAAAGCTTTATATGATGCAGATGATGACACAGTAGAAAAGAAGTATCTCGGTAACACAGATGAAGACTTTCAGACATTGTCTAAGTCAGCAAGAAGAAGGCGACGACGTGCAAAGAAGAAAGAAATACTCATGGCACAATATGAGATGCCCGGTGTACATCACCAGTTAAAGCCAAATCAAACTTCAGTCTTTGAGAGGATAAAGAAATCAAGAATCAGATCTGAAATCGTCAAAAATAATCATCCACGACAATCAGTCTTTGACAGACTTGAACTTGGTTTCGCAAAGCCCTCCCGCCCACCCAGGTTTTCTCATTCTCGACATGCAAAAATCACCTATGGTCACAGCGGGTCTTTTCAGCGACACAGTCTAACCTGGCATCTTCTTCTCCTAGAATCTTCACTTGTTCTTCGCTTGTTCTTCGACTTGCTTTGGACTTGAATCTTCAATTTTCCATCTTCGATCTTCGGTCTTTGATTTTGTTTGGTTTGCTTCGATCTTCGATTCTTCATCTCCGGGATTTCTTGGAGCTTTGAAGTATCTTCAGTCGGGAGCTTTGTAGGATTGGAGGATGATGCCTTTGAAGCGACATACCCATTTTTCCAAGATTTGCAAGATGAGGGTGTTGGAAAAAAACACGAGGCATCAGTAACCGTTGAGATGACCACAAAAGAAATAGTGGGTGACTCTGTGTTTGAGGAAGTTGCAGTTCCTTCCACAACACCAGTGGATCATGAAGTTCAATCTTCTTTGGTATGTCAGAAAGCTCAGGCCGAAGTCCCTGTTTTCAAAAAGCCGAAGTCGATTGCTGGGATGAGTCCAGCTATGTCTGAGGCAACATTTATGCATAGTTCAGTTGAGGAGATGGACCGTTCTTTGGCTGCTATCATGCTGGTTCCCTGCAGGTCATTCATAGACTGCTCACTGAAGCCCTTTCATCAGGCGGGATTTTCAGCATTAGAGAAGTGGTGGACCAGTATGGGTGTCATCTTTTGTGATCGTCTTCGAAAATTTGGAGTGAACGATTCTGTCTTTGTTGAAAAGATCGAATCACTTCTTCAAGACAGTCATACTTATCATAATCGGCGTTCATCGTTTGTCAAAGAGAAGGCCATCGTTAGTCCGGACCAGATAGCGAAGATAGAAGAGACTTTAAAGTCATTCTCCCAGTTCTTGAATGAGGGTGATTCTACACTATCAGCAGTAAAGTCAGAGGAAACTTCTGCTCGTTTAGCATTGGAAGAGGCTAAAGCGGCGGTTATTTCTTGCGAAGATCGTTTGGCTGCAGCTTGATAGGATTAGCACCACGTTTCACGGCAAGCTGATGAACAGCAATTTTGGGGTCTAAACCTGGCATTTCTTTATAAGACCAAGCGAAGACGTCCTTGTATTCTTGGAGAAGCTTGACATACTCGACTTCTTCGTTCTTTGTTAGGAGAGAACTGACGAATGTCGGTCGTGGCTCTTCTTCAGTGCCGAGATTAATTTCTTTTAAATCATCCACAGTGGACTGCCCCCCTTCTTCAAGGACTGGAGGTGCATCAACTAAGTCACTATCCGAAGAAGAAGACGAGCAATCGATGTACTCAGTAGAAATATGATTGACAGATACAACGATTTTCTTTTTCGACCCAGAGGAAGAAGATGCGTTCAAACATGCTGAATTGGTAGTAGAGTCAGAAGTAGCATCGATACTGATTGTCAAAGGTACATCCGGAAGAGGCGGAACTCGATGCCAGGTTAGACTGTGTCGCTGAAAAGACCCGCTGTGACCATAGGAGATTTTTGAATGTCGAGAATGAGCAAACCTGGGTGGGCGGGAGGGCTTTGCGAAACCAAGTTCAATTCTGTCAAAGACTGATTGTCGTGGATGATTATTTTTGACGATTTCAGATCTGATTCTTGGTTTCTTTATCCTCTCAAAGACTGAAGTTTGATTTGGCTTTAACTGGTGATGTACACCGGGCATCTCATATTGTGCCATGAGTATTTCTTTCTTCTTTGCACGTCGTCGCCTTCTTGATTGCTCTGCTGAATATGGGTTTTATTTTTTTTTATTTGGATCACCCTGACGAATATGCATCCCAACTAGGTTGGCACCCATATCTATCAGGACTATCATTTGCAATATAGAATGATTTTCTTCATGCATAATATCGCTTGAGGAACTTGCCGTTGATTGGGCCAAGTTGTCCTCCTTCTGGTGTCATAAGTAGATATGCTCCATTAGTATAGACTTCTCTGACGACATGAGGGCCATCCCACTTAGCATCGAATTTTTTTCCTGCTTTGTGGGATAAGATGATGGGACGTCGCACTGCTAGAACCAAGTCCCCTTCTTGGAAAGAGCGAGGCTTAACTTTTTTATTGAACGCTCGAGAAATACGAGCTTGATAGCATTCAAGTCGTTGTTGAGCCTCAAGTCTTTTCTCGTCTAGAGCTTCCAATTCCGCAAGTCGGAGTTGAGCATTTTCATCAGTAGTAAGACCTTCTTGGATAGCAATTCTTAGAGAAGGAATTTGAAGTTCTAGAGGTAGAATCGCCTCTACTCCATACACAAGGGAATATGGTGTTGCTTGAGTCGGAGTGCGAAACGATGTTCGATAAGCCCATAGAGCCTCGTGCATACGCTCGTGCCAGTCTCTTTTAGATTTAGAAACCACCTTCTCCAAGAGTTTGCATAAGGTCTTATTGAAGGCTTCTGCTAAACCATTGGCGGGAGCATTATACATTGTAGACTATCTCTGTTTGATTTTATACTTAGCACATAAATTATCCATAGCAGCGTTTTTGAATTGCTTGCCATTATCAGTAACGATGCAACGAGGAACTCCATATCGGAAGATGATATCATTTTGAATAAAATTCATGATTGAATTTCGGTTCACTTCTCTGAGAGGGACTGCCTCTGCCCATTTGGAAAAGTAGTCTGTTGCCGCTAGAATATAAAGGTGCTGCTTAGAAGATTTGGGTAATGGACCGACTATGTCAAGTCCCCAAGAGTCAAACAAGATCCTACAAAGCTCCCGACTGAAGATACTTCAAAGCTCCAAGAAATCCCGGAGACGAAGAATCGAAGATCGAAGCAAACCAAAGAAAATCGAAGACCGAAGATCGAAGATGGAAAATTGAAGATTCAAGTCCAAAGCAAGTCGAAGAACAAGCGAAGAACAAGTGAAGATTCTAGGAGAAGAAGAGTAAAGCAAAGCCCCTAGCCGATCACGCGCAAAGCCCGGAAGGATCAAGCACCGCAACGCTCTTCTCTTTTCATTTTCTCACTTGTTGTAATCTTTGTACTTTGAAATCGAGTATCAAAGGATCAAAGACGGATTTCCCCGCAATCTCCTGATATACATTTTGTACTCCGCTCCCTCGAAGCGAGTCCTTTGAAATTTGTACTTGAGTGAAGAATTCAAATATTTGCTCATACAAATCTTTTGGCTTCTAATCAAAAGATTGTGGGTTCGAGTCCCACCGGGCGTGCCAAAAGATTTGTATGAGCAAATATTTGAATTTTTCACTCAAGTACAAATTTCAAAGGACTCGAACCCTAATTCAAATATTTGCTCATACAAATATTTTGGCACGCCCGGTGGGACCTCCGTCTCCTTTCATCCCTCCATTTCGTTGGTTCTCATACTCGAAGTTTTCTTCCTTACGAAGAATTCTTCTAATTCAAGTTTTCAACATGGTCGGTATCGGCGATGCTATGGTCGTTCCCGTCACTATGCCCGTTGTTGAGTCAAACACACTCCAACAAGGCAACCAGGAGAATGTCACCACGAATGCTAATGTTTCGGCATCCGAGGAGGCCCCTGCACTACGTGTCTACACTAGGCGCAAGAAGACTACTTCTTCAGTTCTACCTGAAGTCGAAACCGAGGGAGATATCCTATGCACTAAGGAACTCGGGATGAGAGACGAAATAATCTTCAATCCAGATGGTCATGTGGACGCTGTTGTTCATCATGACTATGTCTCGGAAGACGACGTTGAGACTCTCGAGGCACGCCAGGAAGTTCGCCCAAATTCTACTAACTCCACAATGACTAAACTTGAGGAGGAAGTACGACAAATGAGCCAACTCATGGCTCAGATGGTCCAGACAATGGCAGAAAAGGATCGTCAAATCAACAGTCTTCTCCAAAAAATGGGTACTAAGGAAGAGGCTTTGGTTCCTGCAACAACCAAGGCCCTTCCCACGACTACTCGGACTTTGATGCCACCAATGATCACTTCTCCAGAGTTAGGTGCAATCATGCCTACATCTTCACCTATGACTGTTGAACAATTACAGTCGATGGTCGCGAGTATAATCCAAGCAAGGGGAGACGGATTTTCTAAGTCCACAGTAGGGTACACCAAGCCTTACTCCCAACGTATCCAAGACTTACGCTTTCCAGCAGGATACAACCCACCCAAGTTCCAGCAATTCGAAGGAAAAGGCAATCCAAAGCAACATATTGCCCACTTCATAGAAACTTGTAACAATGCTGGCACCTATGATGATGAAATGGTCAAACAATTCGTTCGGTCTATCAAAGGGACCGCATTCGAATGGTATGTAGACCTCACTCCGGGGTCTATCGATAGCTGAGAACAATTAGAACGGGAGTTTCTCACTCGGTTCTACAGCACTCGGCGTGTGGTGAGTATGGTGGAACTTACTGCTATCAAGCACCGCAACGCTCTTCTCTTTTCATTTTCTCACTTGTTTTTGTAGACATTGAAATATTGCCTAAAGCTAGAGAATCAGAAATTTGGCTAAGTCTGGAAGACTTTATTTCCCTGATGACCAGGGAAATTTAGCTTCGCCATACTTTATTTCCCTGATGACCAGGGAAATTTTTCTCTGCACTCAGAAATTTGGCTAAGTCTGGAAGACTTTATTTCCCTGATGACCAGGGAAATTTTGTTTTACACTCAAAAATTTGGCTAAGTCTGGAAGACTTTATTTCCCTGATGACCAGGGAAATTTTTGTTTCCTTAAACTTTATTTCCCTGATGACCAGGGAAATTTTTGCCTACACTCAGAAATTTGGCTAAGTCTGGAAGACTTTATTTCCCTGATGACCAGGGAAATTTTGCTTCGCCATACTTTATTTCCCTGATGACCAGGGAAATTTTTCTCTGCACTCAGAAATTTGGCTAAGTCTGGAAGACTTTATTTCCCTGATGACCAGGGAAATTTTGTTTTACACTCAAAAATTTGGCTAAGTCTGGAAGACTTTATTTCCCTGATGACCAGGGAAATTTTTGTTTCCTTACACTTTATTTCCCTGATGACCAGGGAAATTTTTGCCTATACTCAGAAATTTGGCTAAGTCTGGAAGACTTTATTTCCCTGATGACCAGGGAAATTTTGCTTCCTTACATTCAGAAATTTGGCTAAGTCTGGAAGACTTTATTTCCCTGATGACCAGGGAAATTTTGCTTCGCCATACTTTATTTCCCTGATGACCAGGGAAATTTTTCTCTGCACTCAGAAATTTGGCTAAGTCTGGAAGACTTTATTTCCCTGATGACCAGGGAAATTTTGTTTTACACTCAAAAATTTGGCTAAGTCTGGAAGACTTTATTTCCCTGATGACCAGGGAAATTTTTGTTTCCTTACACTTTCCCTGATGACCAGGGAAATTTTTGCCTACACTCAGAAATTAGGCTACGTCTGGAAGACTTTATTTCCCTGATGACCAGGGAAATTTTGCTTCCTTACGCTCTTAAATTTGACCAAGTCTGAGAGTAAGGAAAGTACTATATCCCTATCGTCCAAAGGCTATATCTAAGTCAATAGAATGATACTTAGAGATGAGCATCCTTCGACAAGCCAATACACAAGGCCGAAGAATAATCAAGCTTAAGCTCCTGCAAGTAAGCTTACGCTAGATTTCGACAAACTCATTGAACCTACCAAGTCAGAAAGGACCGGATCAAGAGTTAACTTGGTTAAAATCTAAGTCGCAGTAAGTCGATTCGGATTTAAGACCCGAACCACAAGTCGTTTTAATCAGACCGGTTCACTCAAGCTCAAAAGGATTAAGCTACCAGTGGAAGTTACAAAACCACTCGAATATGATCCTAACCATCAAGGAAGTTATGTAAACCACCTGGAAGTTTCTCTAACCATCCAAGGGAAGTTATAGAAACCACCAGGAGGTTGCTTCAACCACCCGAAGTAGTTATTCTCTACAATAACTACTTCGACCCTTATAAAAGGAGGGACAAGAAGAGAAGAAAGGATCTTTTGCCATAGCAACAAGATCCTACAAAGCTCCCGACTGAAGATACTTCAAAGCTCCAAGAAATCTCGGAGACGAAGAATCGAAGATCGAAGCAAACCAAAGAAAATCGAAGACAGAAGATCGAAGATGGAAAATTGAAGATTCAAGTCCAAAGCAAGTCGAAGAACAAGCGAAGAACAAGTGAAGATTCTAGGAGAAGAAGAGTAAAGCAAAGCCCCTAGCCGATCACGCGCAAAGCCCGGAAGGATCAAGCACCGCAACGCTCTTCTCTTTTCATTTTCTCACTTGTTGTAATCTTTGTACTTCGAAATCGAGTATCAAAGGATCAAAGACGGATTTCCCCGCAATCTCCTGATATACATTTTGTACTCCGCTCCCTCGAAGCGAGTCCTTTGAAATTTGTACTTGAGTGAAAAATTCAAATATTTGCTCATACAAATCTTTTGGCACGCCCCGTGGGACCTCCGTCTCCTTTCATCCCTCCATTTCGTTGGTTCTCATACTCGAAGTTTTCTTCCTTACGAAGAATTCTTCTAATTCAAGTTTTCAACATGGTCGGTATCGGCGATGCTATGGTCGTTCCCGTCACTATGCCCGTTGTTGAGTCAAACACACTCTAACAAGGCAACCAGGAGAATATCACCACGAATGCTAATGTTTCGGCATCCGAGGAGGCCCCTGCACTACGTGTCTACACTAGGCGCAAGAAGACTACTTCTTCAGTTCTACCTGAAGTCGAAACCGAGGGAGATATCCTATGCACTAAGGAACTCGGGATGAGAGACGAAATAATCTTCAATCCAGATGGTCATGTGGACGCTGTTGTTCATCATGACTGTCTCGGAAGACGACGTTGAGACTCTCGAGGCACGCCAGGAAGTTCGCCCAAATTCTACTAACTCCACAATGACTAAACTTGAGGAGGAAGTACGACAAATGAGCCAACTCATGGCTCAGATGGTCCAGACAATGGCAGAAAATGATCGTCAAATCAACAGTCTTCTCTAAAAAATGGGTGCTAAGGAAGAGGCTTTGGTTCCTGCAACAACCAAGGCCCTCCCCACGACTACTCGGACTTTGATGCCACCAATGATCACTTCTCCAGAGTTAGGTGCAATCATGCCTACATCTTCACCTATGACTGTTGAACAATTACAGTCTATGGTCGCGAGTATGATCCAAGCAAGGGGAGACGGATTTTCTAAGTCCACCGTAGGGTACACCAAGCCTTACTCCCAACGTATCCAAGACTTACGCTTTCCAGCAGGATACAACCCACCCAAGTTCCAGCAATTCGAAGGAAAAGGCAATCCAAAGCAACATATTGCCCACTTCATAGAAACTTGTAACAATGCTGGCACCTATGATGATGAAATGGTCAAACAATTCGTTCGGTCTATCAAAGGGACCGCATTTGAATGGTATGTAGACCTCACTCCGGGGTCTATCGATAGTTGGGAACAATTAGAACGGGAGTTTCTCACTCGGTTCTACAGCACTCGGCGTGTGGTGAGTATGGTGGAACTTACTGCTGTCAAGCAACGCAAAGATGAGAAGGTCATAGACTATATCGATCGATGGAGAAACCTTGCTCTCAACTCACGGGATCGACTCTCCGAGTCTTCAGCAATAGAGATGTGCATTCAAGGAATGCATTGGGGATTACTCTATATTCTCCAGGGAATCAAACCCAGCTCCTTTGAAGAATTGGCCACACGAGCTCACGATATGGAGCTTAGCTTGGCTACCCACGGAGATTCCAAGCCAAGGGACTTTTCGAAGTCTAAGGCAGATGGCAAAGAAAAAATGTCAGCCCCAAAAGCAAAACAAACAAATGTTGTAAACATCGCTTCTTCTTCTTCAAAACCCTTGAAGATGAAAGATAGACCAGACAACACCAAGTCTACTCCTGAGTCTTCACAGCAAAGGCCACCCCTGATGACCTTAGAAGAGCTCCAAGCAAAGAAGTATCCCTTTCCAGACTCGGAAGTTTCAGCCATGTTTGACCAACTCTTGGAGGAGAAGATGATTGAAATACCTTTATCCAAGAGACCAGAAGAAGCAAATAGAGTTGATGACCCTTTATATTGCAAATATCATAGGGACGTGAGTCACCCTATCGAAAAATGTTTTGTGTTCAAAGAGAAAATCATGTCGTTGGCACGTCAAGGAAAGATTGAGTTGCCTTCTGATGAAATAGTCGCAACTAACATGACATCCATTGTCTTCGGTTCTCTTCCACCAGTTCAAATTCCAGCAGCAAGGAAGAGGCTAGTTTTCAAGATAAAGACTTCAGCCCTCCTCAACAAGCAACATTCTTCAGTAAGGAGGCATATGCATGTTACTCAGGTTGCAAGCTTGGGGGCACCAGAACTCAGAATCCAGATGTGCAAAAATCAGATCAAGAGTTGTGAAAGTCTACCAACGAAAGAAGCCCCCTTGCCTCCAAAAGAGAATGACTATCCCCTTGAAAAAGAGGATTCGGAACAGAAGGATGGATGGACCTTGGTGGTTCGAAATAAAAGAACCCCTCGAGCCCCTCTCCGTAAAGCCTCTCCCGTAATCTTCGATAAGTCTAAGGGAACGAGAGAAAAGACTTACGTCAAGAAGTCTTTGAAGAAGAAAGGCCAAAAGAAAAGTATGCCTGAAGTTCTTACAGTCAATGATGAAGAAATATTACATCAAGCCATCCGGCGACCTCTTACACTAAAAGATTTCATTCCTGAAGATTTCTTCGAAAATGATTTATCCTCTTCGTCAACTTGCTATACGGCAGAAGTCCATGAGAAAGAATCAAACGAGGAACTAACTCTTCAGCCTCCAGAAGTGTCAGATAATATACCTCCTGTTGAGCCGATCGAAGGAAACCTCGCAGCTACTTATGATGAAGCTATGTTACATTTGCCACTTATAGAGGCTTTCCATCTTTCGGAAGATGCACGTCACGCTATGGCTGCGGCATTGACTGACCCAGAGAATCATCAAGTGAAGACTAATGAAGAAAAATCAGTCCAATGTGATATGACTATCTCCTTCTCTGACGAAGATTTGCAGTTGGGAGCACGGTTGCACAACCGACCTCTTTATGTTTCTGGTTATATCAATGAAAAACCAGTAACTCGTATATTGATAGATGGCGGATCGGCTGTCAATATCATGCCTAGTCAAACCATGAAGGACTTGGGCATAAAAAATGATCAACTTTCCAGAAGCAAATTGGTCATTCAAGGCTTCAACCAAGGGGCACAGTCAGCTGTCGACATCATACGCTTGAAGTTGTCAATCGGAGAACTTGACACTATGACTCTATTCCATGTCATAGACTGTCAAACCTCTTATCGACTCTTACTTGGAAGACCTTGGCTGCATATCAATAAAATAATGCCTTCAACATTACATCAATGTTTCAAATATCACCAAGGAGGCATTGAGAAGTGCGTTCTAGCAGATGATAGACCATTTAATGAAGCAGAAGCTTATCTCGCCGACGCCAAATTCTACCACAGTAAGGACTCCGTTATCAAGGAAACGTCACCTACAAATTTTCTCCAAGAAACAGAGGCAAAAGAAGTGACTCCATCAGTCAGGGTCTCTCCAAATCCTCCAACCCAACGTCATACGATGTTTGGTGATTGCGAATGTGACGAATGCCTTGAAGAGGCTCTGGAATTGGAATACGAAGATGATGAAGATCGGCGAAGGAAAAACAAGAAGTCATCACAACAATCTCTCAAGCAAAGATATGAGAACGGTGACCCAGAAGTAGGTCTACTTGGCCAACCTTCAGGGAAATTCGATTTTTATGTCCTTTATCCGAAGAAATCAAACCAGCAAGTGGTGCCAATTCAAATGAAGAGTATCAAAGGAAAATAGAAGGTTAATAAACATCCCTCAAAAATGGCTGAATCTGCTCCGGTGTTAAGTTTCGTACCACAGAGAGGCCGAAAGATAGGACAGCCACCATTCACTCCTATGCATACAAAGCCATCAACCTCTTTTACAGATGCTAATTTGGTCACTTTAAAAGAAGACTTGGTATTGCCGCTGCACAGCCTAACATCAGCTACTAACTCAAGTAAGGGCAACTCTACATTCAAACCAGAAGGAACATGGGGAAGCGAAGCATCAAGTCTCCTGAGCAAAGCTGGATTCACTCCAAAAGATGTTGAACGTTTAGGTACATTACCACCACGAACAGCCCCTTACGGTTTAACTAAAACCCAAGAGCGGCTCTTCTTGGCTGGAGAAAATATACCACAAACTCGACCTGGCATTGGAGCCAAGCAAATCCCCATTGTGCTCAAAACAAGCGCAAAAGAAACTATGTCCGCAAACTTCATTGAAGCCCAAGATGACGAAGACTATACAAAAGCTTTATATGATGCAGATGATGACACAGTAGAAAAGAAGTATCTCGGTAACACAGATGAAGACTTTCAGACATTGTCTAAGTCAGCAAGAAGAAGGCGACGACGTGCAAAGAAGAAAGAAATACTCATGGCACAATATGAGATGCCCGGTGTACATCACCAGTTAAAGCCAAATCAAACTTCAGTCTTTGAGAGGATAAAGAAACCAAGAATCAGATCTGAAATCATCAAAAATAATCATCCACGACAATCAGTCTTTGACAGACTTGAACTTGGTTTTGCAAAGCCCTCCCGCCCACCCAGGTTTGCTCATTCTCGACATGCAAAAATCTCTTATGGTCACAGCGGGTCTTTTCAGCGACACAGTCTAACCTGGCATCGAGTTCCGCCTCTTCCGGATGTACCTTTGACAATCAGTATCGATGCTACTTCTGACTCTACTACCAATTCAGCATGTTTGAACGCATCTTCTTCCTCTGGGTCGAAAAAGAAAATCATTGTATCTGTCAATCATATTTCTACTGAGTACATCGATTGCTCGTCTTCTTCTTCGGACAGTGACTTAGTTGATGCACCTCCAGTCCTTGAAGAAGGGGGGCAGTCCACTGTGGATGATTTAAAAGAAATTAATCTCGGCACTGAAGAAGAACCAGGACCGACATTCGTCAGTTCTCTCCTAACAAAGAACGAAGAAGTCGAGTATGTCAAGCTTCTCTAAGAATACAAGGACGTCTTCGCTTGGTCTTATAAAGAAATGCCAGGTTTAGACCCCAAAATTGTTGTTCATCAGCTTGCCGTGAAACGTGGTGCTAATCCTATCAAGCAAGGCCAAAGAAGATACCGCCCAGAACTTATCCCACAAATTGAAGCCGAAGTGAACAAACTGATTGAAGCAGGGTTCATTAGAGAAGTTAAGTATCCTACTTGGATCTCTAGTGTTGTACCAGTGAAGAAGAAGAATGGGCAAATCAGAGTATGTGTCGACTTCAGAGACTTGAATAATGCATGCCCCAAAGACGATTTCCCTTTACCAATCACCGAACTTATGGTGGATGCTACAATGGGATATGAAGCTCTATCCTTCATGGATGGCTCCTCAGGATACAATCAAATTCGGATGGCACCCAAGGATGAGGAACTCACAGCTTTCCGCACACCTAAGGGCATCTTTTGTTATAAAGTAATGCCTTTTGGACTGAAGAACGCAGGAGCTACCTACCAACGAGCCATGCAGCGGATTTTTGATGACATTCTTCACCAAAATGTAGAATGCTATGTTGATGATCTAGTCGTGAAGTCCAAACAAAGGTCTTCACATCTGAATGATTTGCGTGCTATCTTTGATAGATTAAGAAGGTATCAACTACGAATGAATCCGCTTAAATGTGCCTTTGGAGTTACATCTGGAAAATTCCTCGGGTTCATCGTAAGGCATCGAGGCATTGAGATAGACCAATCTAAAATTGATGCTATTCTCAACATGCCCGACCCTAAGTCACCTCACAACCTTAGAAGCTTACAAGGTCACTTGGCTTATATCAGACGATTTATCGCCAACCTCTCCGGGAGATGTCACCCTTTTCACTAGCTCATGAAAAAAGATGCTATTTTCAAATGGGATGAAGCATGTCAAAAGGCTTTCCAAGATATTAAAGACTATCTCTTGAAACCACCAGTTCTGACAGCACCCACTCCAGGGATATCCTTGATACTTTACATAAGCGCACAAGAACACTCTCTGGGGGCATTACTTGCACAAGAAAATGAATTCGGAAAGGAAGTGGCTTGTTACTATTTGAGTCGTACTCTTGTGGGGGCAGAATTACAGTATGCTCCTATAGAAAAGATATGCTTAGCCCTTATTTTTGCCACAAAAAAGTTAAGGCATTATATGTTGGCTCATACTATTAAACTTGTATCTAAAGCAGATCCCCTCAAATATATTATGTCAAGACCTGTTCTATCAGGAAGACTAGCAAAATGGGCTCTACTCCTGTCAGAATTTGATATCATCTTCACCCCCCAGAGAGCAGTCAAAGGGCAAGCCTTAGCAGATTTCTTGGCTCATCACTCCATTCCTGCTGATTGGGAGTTAACTGAAGAATTACCAGATGAGGAGGTCTTCTTTGTAAACATAATCCCTTCTTGGGAAATGTTCTTTGATGGAGCTGCAAAACGACAAGCTGCGGGGGCAGGGATTGTTTTCGTTTCGCCAAACTCCGAAACTCTCCCATACTCTTTCTCATTGGCAGAGCCTTGTTCAAACAACAAAGCCGAATACCAGGCATTAATTATTGGTCTTGAACTCGCTCGGGACATGAAACTTCAAGGGTTACGAATATATGGTGATTCCAAACTCATCATTCATCAAGTCTTGGGAGATTATGAAGTCAATAAGGAAGACCTCAAGTCTTATCATGAATATGCTCTTACTTTATTCAACAGCATCGAAGCAGCAAGCATTCAACATGTACCAAGAAGCTCAAATCAACAAGCTGATGCATTGGCGAATCTAGCAGCATCGCTTGCTATTCAAGACCTTGACCAATTAAATATTCCGGTTTGTCGAAGGTGGATACTCACTCTTGAAGATCAATTCAATCAGGCTATAGGCCAGAAAAATGAAGATCATTCCTATGTCATAGAAGAACAAGACTAGAGACAACCCCTTATTGATTACCTCGAGAGTGGCAAACTCCCTAAAGAAGTTAAACACAGAATTGATATAAGAAGACGAGCCCCCAAGTTCTTGCATTTCAATGGCGAATTATATCGTCGAAGCTATGATGGTACACTTATGAGATGCTTGACCGGGGAAGATATCAAGTTTGCTCTCCAAGAGTCACATTCAGGTATATGTGGTACTCATCAGTCAGGGCCGAAACTTCACTTTCGTATCAAAAGAATGGGATACTACTGGCCTACCATGGTTAAAGACTGTTTAAACTTCTCCAAAAAGTGTCATGCATGCCAAATCCATGGTGATTATATTCGTCAGCCGCCAGAACCACTTCATCCTACAGTCGCTTCATGGCCATTTGACTCTTGGGGACTTGACATAGTCGGTTCATTACCCAAATCTTCTAAGCAGCACCTTTATATTCTAGCGGCGACAGACTACTTTTCCAAATGGGCAGAGGCAGTCCCTCTCAGAGAAGTGAACCGAAATTCAGTCATGAATTTTATTCAAAATGATATCATCTTCCGATATGGAGTTCCTCGTTGCATCGTTACTGATAATGGCAAGCAATTCAAAAACGCTGCTATGGATAATTTCTGTGCTAAGTATAAAATCAAACAGAGATGTTCTACAATGTATAATGCTCCCGCCAATGGTTTAGCAGAAGCCTTCAATAAGACCTTATGCAAACTCTTGGAGAAGGTGGTTTCTAAATCTAAAAGAGACTGGCACGAGCGTATGCACGAGGCTCTATGGGCTTATCGAACATCGTTTCGCACTCCGACTCAAGCAACACCATATTCCCTTGTGTATGGAGTAGAGGCGATTCTACCTCTAGAACTTCAAATTCCTTCTCTAAGAATTGCTATCCAAGAAGGTCTTACTACTGATGAAAATGCTCAACTCCGACTTGCGGAATTGGAAGCTCTAGACGAGAAAAGACTTGAGGCTCAACAACGACTTGAATGCTATCAAGCTCGTATTTCTCGAGCGTTCAATAAAAAAGTTAAGCCTCGCTCTTTCCAAGAAGGGGACTTGGTTCTAGCAGTGCGACGTCCCATCATCTTATCCCACAGAGCAGGAAAAAAATTCGATGCTAAGTGGGATGGCCCTCATGTCGTCAGAGAAGTCTATACTAATGGAGCATATCTACTTATGACACCAGAAGGAGGACAACTTGGCCCAATCAACGGCAAGTTCCTCAAGCGATATTATGCATGAAGAAAATCATTCTATATTGCAAATGATAGTCCTGATAGATATGGGTGCCAACCTAGTTGGGATGCATATTCGTCAGGGTGATGCAAGCAAAAAAAAAAAAATCCAAAGGAACTACGTGTGACTTGATCCCTTGAAAAAGGGTACGTAGGCAACCTGAGGAAACCCCTCAGGTTCAGTCCAAACAAAAAAAATAAAACCCATATTCAGCAGAGCAATCAAGAAGGAAATACCAGGCGAATTCATATATTACATAAGTCTTAAATAAAGTCTAAGAAAAAAAAGTACAAGTCTTGATAAATCAAAAAATCGAGCTTAAATCCCGAAGACGCTGCATAAGTTCCTCTCGTGCGTCATCTATAGCTAAGACTGAAGATGCCCCAGCTTCCTCTTGACCCTTGAGTTCGGTCAGTTCCTTCTCTTTTTCAATCTTCTGTGCCTTCAGGGAGTTGAGGTAATCACGCTGTAAAGTCACGGCATCAGAAGCTGCAGCCAAACGATTTTCGCAAGAAATAACCGCCGCTTTAGCCTCTTCCAATGCTAAACAAGCAGAAGTTTCCCCTGACTTTGCTGCTGATAGTGTAGAATCACCCTCATTCAAGAACTGGGAGAATGACTTTAAAGTCTCTTCTATCTTCGCTATCTGGTCCGGACTAACGATGGCCTTCTCTTTGACAAACGATGAACGCCGATTATGATAAGTATGACTGTCTTGAAGAAGTGATTCGATCTTTTCAACAAAGACAGAATCGTTCACTCCAAATTTTCGAAGACGATCACAAAAGATGACACCCATACTGGTCCACCACTTCTCTAATGCTGAAAATCCCGCCTGATGAAAGGGCTTCAGTGAGCAGTCTATGAATGACCTGCAGGGAACCAGCATGATAGCAGCCAAAGAACGGTCCATCTCCTCAACTGAACTATGCATAAATCCAGTTGCCTCAGACATAGCTGGACTCATCCCAGCAATCGACTTCGGCTTTTTGAAAACAGGGACTTCGGCCTGAGCTTTCTGACATACCAAAGAAGATTGAACTTCATGATCCACTGGTGTTGTGGAAGGAACTGCAACTTCCTCAAACACAGTCACCCACTATTTCTTTTGTGGTCATCTCAACGGTTACTGATGCCTCGTGTTTTTTTCCAACACCCTCATCTTGCAAATCTTGGAAAAATGGGTATGTCGCTTCAAAGGCATCATCCTCCAATAAACCTTTGCCAATCACTTCAGTTAGATCATCATTAGGAATGCAAAGGCCGCCAGCAGAATACCCTATACAACAAAGCGATAGGGTAAAACATACAACAATCATTAATATTCAAGGATTACAAAGGGGACAACTCATACCTGAAGTAGTAATATCAACACCTTGAGTTGCCGCATCAGGAGGAGAAGCTGCAACAAGAGCAGTCTCCAATATTTGACGCCTCGATCCAGTAGGGGACGTCGCAAGAGGATTAATGATCTCCCGAATAGAAGAACTATCCTCTGATGTTCTCGCCCTCTTCCTGGCACCTCTTTCATCTCCCTGTCGCTCAGAAGGCACGGCTGGAGGAACAGGACGCTCAGAAGTGCCAGAACAAGAAGACTCAACTTCTCTGTCAGATTCTGTTCGGCGATGGCACGCTCGTGAAGAACCAGGACGAGAGTTCTTTTGGAATCGAATCTCCGTCCTATCTCTCATACCTTCATCTTTTTTAAACTCAAATGAGCTTTTCTCACTCGATTTCAGCATAGAAGGAGGATACATAGTTAATAGATTCTTGATTCCCCCTCTTACTAAACTTGAATATGCTGAAGATACGCAGTCTCTGAGGTTTACTCCTTGTAACGGAAGAGCAAAACTAACTCCAGTATGCCTCTCACTGAATGCTAACCAATAACTAAACGCCAACTTTGGAGACACTTCTTCCTTATAAGGGATGGGTGTTCCAGGTATCATTTGCATAAAACCTTGTTGACGAGAAAACCGATGAGGGCTATACTGTGCTATCTGTACCGAATTACCCCGACGGAATACAAGAAACCCTGGTTTACAGCTCAACATTGAGAGGAAGATGGGGTATGGCATCTTGCCATTATCATAAAAAATGCCCTTTTCTCTATCAGGGATCGGCTTCCAAGCTTCATGGGCAAAACGAAAATCAGCTTCTCCCATAGTACGAAGAATCATTCTAGCATCTTGAGCTGACCCTTCCCAAGGCTGATAGGCTGCCAGAGCACCAGATACTGCTATGAGGAAAGGAAATCTCTTCTGCCGAAGATTCGTGGCAAATATCCCTCTTGGAAAGTGAAGTCCAATCCACCCATATAAGTAGTGAAGAGGACAAAAGGAACTAGCCCGACCTAGCTCACCACTGAACTTGGGGCTTGTAGACAGGCTGCTGTAAGTCCGCGTCAGACCGTTGTAGAGCAAGCATAATATGGGAACAGCCAAATTGTATTCGGTACCTTTCACCATATTTACAGCTGGGATGAAAGTACCAGGACGAATCAAGTCACCACTCCAAGGCAGGGCGAACTTACAAAGAAAAAGAACAATCGCCGCAGACCTATAGACAATCTTCCCCAAAGTGCTATTAGCAGACAATCCTAGCAAAACGTAAGGACTGGGTTTCGAGCCAGAAGGTCGTTTCTCTGGAGGCATAAGACTAATTGGCCTATCAATATCTCCTGATTGGTCAAGGTTGGCTTTGGCTTTCCTTATGATATCAGTTTTCTGAGAATTGACAGCTCGAGGGTACCCACGAAACCAAAAATCAATCCAGTCACAATGCCGAACTCGATCACTACGGCAAGATGCAGCAATAATTGCAAAAGCTTTGAAAAGATAGGAAAGTGCTGAAGGAGTATATACACAGTCGAAAAGCTCAAAGAGATTAGGGACTCTCTCTTGGTAATATTCTCCACTCATAAGACAACCTGATATCTGGAAGAAGAAAAATGAAGAAAGTAAGTCACACGTATGAATGTCACTCAAATTCAATTTCAAGTATGAATATACCTGATAGATCTCCGACAAGGAAATCCCTATTTCCCCAATAGAAGTGAGGAATGTATTTGTTTCCGGACACCAGAGCTCACACAAAGCTCTATACATTCCATCAGGCCTACAATATTCATAACAAGCAGGTTCCAGCATAACAGATATGTTTCTAGTAGCCTCTCGGCCGCGCAAGGCTTCGAAGACTTCGTGCATCCATTCACCGAAACCATTGAGATACTGGACATCGCCACGACCTCGTATTTCGTCCCCCCATCGAGTGAATCTTGAAGCAATTTTTGAAGCAATTTGAGGAAGGGGTACCATTTCAGCCGTTGTATGATGATACGGAAAAGAAAGAATCGGAGCCTTTTCAAAACGGCTAATGGGTCCAACGCTCTTCTCAGCTCCATGACTATCGTTGTCACAACTCTCGTGCTCAACGATTCTCAAGGTAGTCAAAGAGTTTGGGCCATTCTTTTTCAGAGTTGCCCCATGCTGCTTGACTTTCGCATGAGGAAACACAAGATAAGTGACCCCTCGTTCTTCTTCTTCTTCTAACCAACCATCTTCTGGCATAGCCATGTATTTCTCTGAAGTACTCATATCTACACACAGAAGATTGGATTAAAAGTTAGAATACATTTTGCAAAAGTTGACCATCGAAAAATATCAAAGATCGAAGATCATTGCAAAGGAAGGAAAGAAGATCAAGGAACAAGCAAAATAAAGAAAAGAATCCCGTTTTATGCAAAAGGGGAGTCAAAGGACAAGCTGTACCGTCATAAGTACCGCTGTCCTTAAAAAAAAAAAAATTCTGGCCGACCCTGGGGATTGCTTGGCCGGCGCTGGTCAAACCTGACCGGCCCTGGCAAAAAAAAAAAAAAGAAGACCTGGTCAAACCTGGTCAATTCGGGTAGATGAATAGTCAAAGATTATCTAACATCATGCGCGAGATATGCAAGAAAAAAAAAAAAAAAAAGGTAAAAATGAGAGCAAAAAAAAAAATCGTTCTTACGAAATCTTGAACTAGGGTTTCTAAAAACCTAGTCGATTCAAGTAGATGGATAGTCAAAGATCATCTAGATGCATGAAAGATGATCCAAGAATCAAATATCATATGATATACAAGAAGATCAAAAAAAAAAAAAATTCAAAAAGGTAAAAGAGGAGATCAAAGATCATTCTTGCAAAACCTTGAACTAGGGTTTCGTTTTTTTAAAAAAAAGGACCCACAAAGATCATTGCAAAAGGAGAAACGAAGATCAAAGAGCAAGCAAAGCAAAGGAAAAGATCAAGATTATGATTACCTTGGATGATTTGATCGTCTACTTGCCGAAGGAATCAAGTTTGCGAGATGGTTTTTGCAAAATACCTTGAAGTAGGGTTTTTTGATCTAGCTCCAAGAAATATCGAAAAATAAGTTAGAAAAGGAGAGGAGACCCCTTTTTATAGACAAAGGGGGGTCAAAGGACGAGCTGTACCGCCGTCCTAAAAAAAAAAAAAAATTTGGCCGGCCCTGGAGGTTTCTGGCCGGCCCTAATCAAACCTGGCCGGCCCTGGCAAAAAAAAAAAAAAAAAAAAAGATTGACCTTTTTCGCTTTTTGCTTGAAACGTCAATCCTCGAGGGGGCAATTTGTAGACATTGAAATATTGCCTAAAGCTAGAGAATCAGAAATTTGCATTGAAATATTGCCTAAAGCTAGAGAATAAGAAATTTGGCTAAGTCTGGAAGACTTTATTTCCCTGATGACCAGGGAAATTTTGCTTCCTTACATTCTGAAATTTGGCTAAGTCTGGAAGACTTTATTTCCCTGATGACCAGGGAAATTTAGCTTCGCCATACTTTATTTCCCTGATGACCAGGGAAATTTTTCTCTGCACTCAGAAATTTGGCTAAGTCTGGAAGACTTTATTTCCCTGATGACCAGGGAAATTTTGTTTTACACTCAAAAATTTGGCTAAGTCTGGAAGACTTTATTTCCCTGATGACCAGGGAAATTTTTGTTTCCTTACACTTTATTTCCCTGATGACCAGGGAAATTTTTGCCTACACTCAGAAATTTGGCTAAGTCTGGAAGACTTTATTTCCCTGATGACCAGGGAAATTTTGCTTCCTTACATTCTGAAATTTGGCTAAGTCTGGAAGACTTTATTTCCCTGATGACTAGGAAAATTTTGTTTTACACTCAAAAAATTGGCTAAGTCTGGAAGACTTTATTTCCCTGATGACCAGGGAAATTTTTGTTTCCTTACACTTTATTTCCCTGATGACCAGGGAAATTTTTGCCTACACTCAGAAATTTGGCTAAGTCTGGAAGACTTTATTTCCCTGATGACCAGGGAAATTTTGCTTCCTTACGCTCTGAAATTTGACCAAGTCTGAGAGTAAGGAAAGTACTATATCCCTATCGTCCAAAGGCTATATCTAAGTCAATAGAATGATACTTAGAGATGAGCATCCTTCGACAAGCCAATACACAAGGCCGAAGAATAATCAAGCTTAAGCTCCTGCAAGTAAGCTTACGCTAGATTTCGACAAACTCATTGAACCTACCAAGTCAGAAAGGACCGGATCAAGAGTTAACTTGGTTAAAATCTAAGTCGCAGTAAGTCGATTCGGATTTAAGACCCGAACCACAAGTCGTTTTAATCAGACCGGTTCACTCAAGCTCAAAAAGATTAAGCTACCAGTGGAAGTTACAAAAGCACTCGAATATGATCCTAACCATCAAGGAAGTTATGTAAACCACCTGGAAGTTTCTCTAACCATCCAAGGGAAGTTATAGAAACCACCAGGAGGTTGCTTCAACCACCCGAAGTAGTTATTCTCTACAATAACTACTTCGACCCTTATAAAAGGAGGGACAAGAAGAGAAGAAAGGATCTTTTGCCATAGCAACAAGATCCTACAAAGCTCCCGACTGAAGATACTTCAAAGCTCAAAGAAATCCCGGAGACGAAGAATCGAAGATCGAAGCAAACCAAAGAAAATCGAAGACCGAAGATCGAAGATGGAAAATTGAAGATTCAAGTCCAAAGCAAGTCGAAGAACAAGCGAAGAACAAGTGAAGATTCTAGGAGAAGAAGAGTAAAGCAAAGCCCCTAGCCGATCACGCGCAAAGCCCGGAAGGATCAAGCACCGCAACGCTCTTCTCTTTTCATTTTCTCACTTGTTGTAATCTTTGTACTTTGAAATCGAGTATCAAAGGATCAAAGACGGATTTCCCCGCAATCTCCTGATATACATTTTGTACTCCGCTCCCTCGAAGCGAGTCCTTTGAAATTTGTACTTTAGTGAAAAATTCAAATATTTGCTCATACAAATCTTTCAGGTTCAGTCCCCCTGGGCGTGCCAAAACATTTTCTAATCAAAAGATTGTGGGTTCGAGTCCACCTGGGCGTGCCAAAAGATTTGTATGAGCAAATATTTGAATTTTTCACTCAAGTACAAATTTCAAAGGACTCGCTTCGAGGGAGCGGAGTACAAAATGTATATCAGGAGATTGCGTGGAAATCCGTCTTTGATCCTTTGATACTCGATTTCGAAGTACAAAGATTACAACAAGTGAGAAAATGAAAAGAGAAGAGCATTGCGGTGCTTGATCCTTCCGGGCTTTGCGCGTGATCGGCTAGGGGCTTTGCTTTACTCTTCTTCTCCTAGAATCTTCACTTGTTCTTCGCTTGTTCTTCGACTTGCTTTGGACTTGAATCTTCAATTTTCCATCTTCGATCTTCGGTCTTCGATTTTCTTTGGTTTGCTTCGATCTTCGATTCTTCGTCTCCGGGATTTCTTGGAGCTTTGAAGTATCTTCAGTCGGGAGCTTTGTAGGATCTTGTTGCTATGGCAAAAGATCCTTTCTTCTCTTCTTGTCCCTCCTTTTATAAGGGTCGAAGTAGTTATTGTAGAGAATAACTACTTCGGGTGGTTGAAGCAACCTCCTGGTGGTTTCTATAACTTCCCTTGGATGGTTAGAGAAACTTCCAGGTGGTTTACATAACTTCCTTGATGGTTAGGATCATATTCAAGTGGTTTTGTAACTTCCACTGGTAGCTTAATCCTTTTGAGCTTGAGTGAACCGGTCTGATTAAAACGACTTGTGGTTCGGGTCTTAAATCCGAATCGACTTACTGCGACTTAGATTTTAACCAAGTTAACTCTTGATCCGGTCCTTTCTGACTTGGTAGGTTCAATGAGTTTGTCGAAATCTAGCGTAAGCTTACTTGCAGGAGCTTAAGCTTGATTATTCTTCGGCCTTGTGTATTGGCTTGTCGAAGGATGCTCATCTCTAAGTATCATTCTATTGACTTAGATATAGCCTTTGGACGATAGGGATATAGTACTTTCCTTACTCTCAGACTTGGTCAAATTTAAGAGCGTAAGGAAGCAAAATTTCCCTGGTCATCATAGAAATAAAGTCTTCCAGACTTAGCCAAATTTCTGAGTGTAGGCAAAAATTTCCCTGGTCATCAGGGAAAGTGTAAGGAAACAAAAATTTCCCTGGTCATCAGGGAAATAAAGTCTTCCAGACTTAGCCAAATTTTTGAGTGTAAAACAAAATTTCCCTGGTCATCAGGGAAATAAAGTCTTCCAGACTTAGCCAAATTTCTGAGTGCAGAGAAAAATTTCCCTGGTCATCAGGGAAATAAAGTATGGCGAAGCAAAATTTCCCTGGTCATCAGGGAAATAAAGTCTTCCAGACTTAGCCAAATTTCAGAATGTAAGGAAGCAAAATTTCCCTGGTCATCAGGGAAATAAAGTCTTCCAGACTTAGCCAAATTTCTGAGTATAGGCAAAAATTTCCCTGGTCATCAGGGAAATAAAGTGTAAGGAAACAAAAATTTCCCTGGTCATCAGGGAAATAAAGTCTTCCAGACTTAGCCAAATTTTTGAGTGTAAAACAAAATTTCCCTGGTCATCAGGGAAATAAAGTCTTCCAGACTTAGCCAAATTTCTGAGTGCAGAGAAAAATTTCCCTGGTCATCAGGGAAATAAAGTATGGCGAAGCAAAATTTCCCTGGTCATCAGGGAAATAAAGTCTTCCAGACTTAGCCAAATTTCTGAGTGTAGGCAAAAATTTCCCTGGTCATCAGGGAAATAAAGTGTAAGGAAACAAAAATTTCCCTGGTCATCAGGGAAATAAAGTCTTCCAGACTTAGCCAAATTTTTGAGTATAAAACAAAATTTCCCTGGTCATCAGGGAAATAAAGTCTTCCAGACTTAGCCAAATTTCTGAGTGCAGAGAAAAATTTCCCTGGTCATCAGGGAAATAAAGTATGGCGAAGCTAAATTTCCCTGGTCATCAGGGAAATAAAGTCTTCCAGACTTAGCCAAATTTCAGAATGTAAGGAAGCAAAATTTCCCTGGTCATCAGGGAAATAAAGTCTTCCAGACTTAGCCAAATTTCTGATTCTCTAGCTTTAGGCAATATTTCAATGTCTGGGACGACATCAACACTCTTGTATTTGTGTATGAGGCTCTTGAAGTAGTCAAAAAACATGATGTCGATGGAGTTGCCGGTGTCGACAAGTATCTGGTTGACGGAGTTCCCATCTACCACAAGTCAGAGGACTAGGGGGTTTCGATGAGGAGTGCAGACTCTATTGAGATCATGATTAGTGAAGATGATCGCCGATCATGGAAGGTCTTTGATAGGCTTCTCGATCCAAGACTCCTCGACTTGGGCGAGTGTACGGACGTTATGAACGCGCTGCACTTGTCGCTCGAATTCCTTCTAAGTGGGAGTCTGGTGGTGGAGATTACCGTGTATACTGTAGATCTCCACTCAAATGACGATAGGGGTCGGTTGACGCACAACCAAGCATGTCCAACACGTTTCTAAAAAAAAGTAGGGATGGCTTTTGGCTCCTTAAATGTAGGCAGACTAGGAGTGATCCAAAAAATAGGGAGGCATATGGTGATGCTCTTGGGTAGTAAGCACGATCTCAAAGTAGTATATGCGCAAGATCTCCTATAGCAGTCGTGCACATGATCTCCTGTAGCAGTTATTCACCCGATTGAAGTCATAAGCACGACTTTGGCAGTTAGGAAACTCCTAATTTTTCGTATTGTATCTTAAATGCCCGAGGTCATAGAATCTGAGATGCCATGTCGGCCATTGTAAGCACGATATGAAGTAGTGCGGACGACCTGGAACTGTCTGAGCACAAACAGCCATTCCAGGAGTTGCTCAACCCACCACACCCTAGCCACCGCTCACAATCCCCTGTAACCTCTTTTTCGTAAACTGATGTCCTGGGCGTATCGGTCTCATAAGCACTGTTAGTGTAACATCCATACCAAACACACAAGATATTGTCCGCTTTTTCTGTATTTGCATGAGGACTTTCTAGGAGGTCACCCATCCTAGTACTACTCTCGCCTAAGCACGCTTAACTATGGAGTTCTTATGGGATCTGTAGTAGCGCACAACTTTAAAACACGTCTTCTATGTTTGGAAGAAGAAATTATATAAGTAGCTCATGATTTTCTTCTCTCCAAGCTATATGGGGCTAACTCATGGCCTTGGATACCTCACCTCACCCCACCTTATCCATTTTGGCATCACAGCCTCAGGAGTCTTGACTATTGGTTATTGGATTTCGGTCGTCACAGCTAGTTTCGCACCCAACTTGCAAATGCACATTGCACCAACCACATTAGGCACCAACCACCCTTCAGTAAAGGATGGACCTAAGGGTTCTACCGCACCGAATCCACAATGGTGGGAACCCTTCAATAATTTGTCACTCCCAATTCTCTATGGGGGGGCCTTCAAACCATAGCGAAGGATTTTACCTAAGGGTATCCAACCCTCCAAGGACTTGTCGCCCCTAATTCCCTATGGGAGGACCCTTAAGCCGTAGCGTGGGATTTTCACACTCCCTTCACAAGAGCATCCCAATACACATGTGATTTAAAGGCTATTTAGAAGAAATTCAGAACGGATTCAACCAAAGAAAACCTCCATCGCAAGAGGGATGTGAAACCAAAGTTGTCCAAGTGGAAAACTGTATGGACCAACTTGAAGCCCTCGAGGAAGTGCACAAATTTCTTTAAAGGATGGAAGATCGATTCTCGCTTGCACTAAATGAAAACCTCGAGAGAAGGTGGAGAGGACAAAATAATTCGCAAGAGCTTTGCCCAAAACAAACCTCCAAAACTTTAAACAAATAGAGAGAGCCAAGCTAATTATAGGGAGAAAAACCAACACTGGCTATCGGGACCACTTAAGTCATGTAGGGACTGTTTAGCATATTTCGGTCCAGACCCGGGTCGGGACCGCAATAGGACGCTAGCCATCTTTCCTTGACTTCGGTCTATACTGCATAGGGAACATAGGTGGATTCCGACACTTAGCCAATTTTTCAACTCCTTAAGAAATGGCCAAGTGTGAAACCTCTCCAATGGCAAAGTCCTAAATCCGTCAAAAATTGATTTTCGCAATCTGAGAAAACCATCAAAGTAAGATTTTAAAAATAATACTTTTAAAAATAGGCATGGACCTTGAAAAGCGTGAAAATATCAAAATTATCAAAATATGTGCAAATCGAGTGACAGTTTCGCAATTAAACCTCAAATACAAAAGCCCTTTACACCTAGTGGATTATCAACAAGGTACATGCGAGTGGGTGTGCGAGCTAGATAGTCCGATTTGAACTGATACTGAGTTGTACCGCTGAACTGACATTGTGCTGCATTGCTGAAGTCTTCAACGTTTTGTGAATACATACGCTGTTATAACTCACTGGTGACACACACCTCACTGAGTCCATTTGAGCTCACAAATTTCTTTAACAAAACAGATGTAAAACATACGTTGTAAAACTCTGAAGCAGTGAGTGAAACGATTCCCTCTTTTAATGAGTAGTAGAGTCAAAACGGATTAGTCTGGAAAGAAAGCATGTATAAATGAGTCGAGTCGTGTCAACTGAGGCAAACAGGCCTAGTGGGTCTTATCGGGTTGGGTCGTGTCAACTGAGTATTACATGTGAGGAAAACGGGTCCAGTGGGTCTTTTCGGGTCTACCCGTTTATAAATTGGTCGAGTACAGGTTTAGGATCTAGACATGAGAAGTTAGACAGGGCGTGTATGGACCTATGGATTTTGGACCCGACTCGAAATCCGACAAGACCCATTGCCAGCCCTACGCTACAATGTTTTAGATATATTATTGAGAGTTTCTTTAAAAAGAAAAAATCGTACAACGGCTTGTTCAGACTGTACAACTGCTATAAGGACAAAATGGCCATTTTGAAAAAAAATGGGAGGGACTTCATGCTAAATGAAAGATAGACGTTGCTGTCAGAATGGGAGCTCGAGCAAGATAGAGCTTGATGGTTTGGAAGGCTTGCTTGCAAATCGAGTCCCATCCTGAAGTGTTGGCTTTGCAGAGCTTGTCGAAGAATGACTTGCATTTGTTTGAGGACTTGGAGATAAATCGGTTAAGAGCTGCTTGTCTCCCTGTGAGGTGCTGAACCTCTTTCGTGTTGGAAGGTGACGACATCTCAAGGATCACTCTCTGATATGAATTTGCTTCGATGCTTCTCTTGGTCACCAGCTAACCCAGGAATTTACCTGATTGTACTTCGAAGGCACACTTGACTGGATTGAGCTTCATACGATACTTCTCATAACTTGGAAGGTTTCGGCGAGGTTGGAGATGTGATCTACTTGGCTTTGACTTTTGGTGAGCAGGTCATCGATGTAGACTTTAACGTTGCGACCGATCTATTCTTCAAACATCTTCGTGACTAGCCTCTAATAAGTCGACCCCGTGTTCTTGAAACCGAGGGGCATTACATTGTAGTAGTAGAGGCCTATGCCTGTCACGAAGCATGTTTTCTATCGATCGTCTGGATGCAACGGGATCTAATTGTAGCATGAGTATCCATCCATGAAAGATAGAAGCTTGTGCTTGGCAATGGCATCAACGAGTCTGTCTATCCTTGGCATGAGAAACGGATCCTTGGGACATGTTTTGTTGAGGTTGGTAAAGTCTATGCACACTATGATCTTCCCATTCTTCTTTGGAACGATGATGATATTCGAGATCCAAATTGAATACTCGACTTCACGGATGAAACCTGCTTCTAATAGTTTGTCAATCTCCTCTTGAACTGCAACCAATCGCTCCGGTCTGATTGTTCGAGGCTTCTGCTTGACCGATTTTGCCCCTTCTTTGATAGTGAGCCGATGACATGCGTCATTCGGACTGATCCCGGGTAGGTCTTTGAAGCTCCAACCAAATACGTCGATGTTGGACTTGAGGAACGATACAATATGTTGCACTTCTGTATTGCTAAGACCATATCGATAAATGTGTCTCGAGGATGTTCGTTGTTGCCAATTTCTACTTGGACGATCTCCTCGGCTTAAGGTGGAGCCTCCCACTCTATCGGCGAAGGCTCTAGTACTGGAGGCTCCCTTGATTACTATCTGATCGAGATACTGACTTTGTCAGTCGAACGCTTTGTTGGCGTTGTATTAATCGTAGTTCAGATCCGTACAGCCACAGCCTCGCACGACCTGCCTGTCTGTTGACTACCTCGAATACATCTGATACCCTTCCTAGTTGGAAACTTAAGGAGTTGGTGATAAGAGGAGGAGACGATGCTGATTTGGTAGAGGAAGGGCCTTCCAAGGATGGCGCTGTAATTCGATGTACCTTTCATGACAGCGAATCGAATTGATGCTCGCATCTCTTTACCAAATATCGAGCATGAATCTCACTTCCCCTATTGTGAGTCTCTGTTCGCCTTTGAAGCCAGTAATGACAGTGGGTACGACATCATCGCTCTTGTATTTGTGTCTGAGCCTCTTGAAGTAGTCAAAAAACATGATGTCGATGGAGTTGCCGGTGTCGACAAGTATCTGGTTGACAGAGTTCCCATCTACCACAAGTCGGAGGACTAGGGGGTTTCGATGAGGAGTGCAGACTCCATTGAGGTCTTGATTGGTGTAGATGATTGCCGGTCATGTAAGGTCTTTGATAGGCTTCTCGATCCAAGACTCCTTGACTTGGGTGAGCGTATGGACGTTATGAACACGCTTCATTTGTGGCTCGAATTCCTTCTAAATGGGAGTCTGGTGGTGGAGATTACCGTGTATACCGTAGATCTCCACTTAAATGACGATAGGGGTCGGTTGACGCACAACCAAGCATGCCCAATTCCCTATGGGAGGACCCTTAAGCCGTAGCGAGGGATTTTCACACTCCCTTCACAAGAGTGACCCAATACACATGTGATTTAAAGGCTATTCAGAAGAAATTCAGAACGGATTCAACTGAAGAAAACCTCCATCGCAAGAGGGATGTGAAATCAAAGTTGTCCGAGTGGAAAACTGTATGGACCAACTTGAAGCCCTCGAGGAAGTGCACAAATTTCTTTGAAGGATGGAAGATCGATTCTCGCTTGCACTAAATGAAAACCTCGAGGGAAGGTGGAGAGGACAAAATAATTCGCAAGAGCTTTGCCCAAAACAAACCTCCAAAACTTGAAACAAATAGAGAGAGCCAAGCTAATTATAGGGAGAAAAACCAACACTGGCTATCGGGACCACTTAAGTCATGTAGGGTCTGTTTAGCATATTTCGGTCCAGACCCGGGTCGGGACTGCAATAGGAAGCTAGCCATCTTTCCTTGATTTCGGTCTGTATTGCATAGGGAACATAGGTGGATTACGACAGTTAGCAAAATTTTCAACTCCTTAAGAAATGGCCAAGTGTGAAACCTCTGCAATGGCAAAGTCCTAAATCCGTCGAAAATTGATTTTCGCAATCTGAGAATACCGTCAAAGTAAGATTGTTAAAATAATACTTTTAAAAATAGGCATGGACCTTGAAAAGCATGAAAATATCAAAATTATCAAAATGCGTGCAAATCGAGTGACAGTTTTGCAATTAAACCTCAAATACAAAAACCCTTTACACCTAGTGGATTATCAACATGGTACATGCGAGTGGGTGTGTGAGCTAGATAGTCCGATTTGAATTGATACTGAGTTGTACTGTTGAACTGACATTGTGCTGCATTGCTGAAGTCTTTAATGTTTTGTGAATGCATACGCTGTTCTAACTCACTGGTGACACAAACCTCACTGAGTTGGTTTGAGCTCACAAATTTCGTTAACAAAACAGATGTACAACATACGTCGTAAAACTCTGAAATAGTGAGTGAAACGATTCCCTCTTTTAATGACTAGTCAAGTCAAAACGGATTAGTCTGGAAAGAAAGCATGTATAAATGAGTCGAGTCGTGTCAACTGAGGCAAACAGGCCTAGCGGGTCTTATCGGGTTGGGTTGTGTCAACTGAGTATGACCTGTGAGGAAAACGGGTCCAGCGGGTTTTATCGGGTCTATCCGTTTATAAATGGATCGAGTACAAGTTTAGGATCTAGACATGATAAGTTAGACGGGCGTGTATGGACCTATGGGTTTTGGACCCCACCTGAAATCCGACTTAAATTCTCTCAGAAATAACATAACACAGAACTCTCTTAAAAATAATAGAGCACTTTCAGTAGATGCACATAGTTTTCCTCAGTAGAAAAAACACAAGACCATGAATAAAGAAGCTATAAGCCGAAAGTAGGGTTTTCTTATAATTTAGCTGAACCTTATCAGCAGATGATCCTCCCAATGTTGGTATTCCCTGATGAACAATGAATTCACTGTCTATCACTCCAACCTTCTTAGTTCGATCGCCCTGAAATTCCACGCAGTAGATTGAACATGTTTACACCGTGTAGCATTGCATAAGGAACCAGCAAGAAACAGTCTAGAATCGATTTTATTAACAAATGAATTCTTTCACAAAAACAATAGAGATTGCAAAGCGCATGATTATTTTGATAACTTTAGAACTACCATTATCTATGCCTGTTTGATATCTGCTCAGTTATAGGATCTGACAGAAAAGATCAGATTGAATCAGATATTGAGCACAATAAATTGTAGAATTACAACAAAATCTGCATGGGCATGCATCAGCCTGATAAATAGACCTAAATTTCCGACATCCATTGATAGTTGTCGATCTGGGATCAATAAATAATCATAATGAAAGGTTGCAGTTCAGGAGTTGATAGCCGTCCATTTGATGATGTAGACCATGGATCATGGATGAAGAGTGAAACTTCAGATAGCATTTATCATGCATGAATATTATGTGCACAAGCAATTCTGAAGAATATGAATGGTACCACCACAAATCTCATTAGATACAAATAAGTGTAATCTAATTAATATTCTCACCTGAGCACAATATCCAAGCTTCATGTCCAACCCCCATCCATGAATCAGGTCATTCTGTACAAATTAAGAAAAATTACAAGTACGAGAGGGAGTAAAAAAATCGTTCAATCAGTAAAGAAACAAGGATCTAAGCATTCAACAAGCCTTTTAAATTAAATCCAATGTGTCCCTGCTTAAGACTTCACAAACAAAGTTTTACAAAAAAATAGGATCATTGTCATCCTACCGAAGAAAAGGGAATCTGTATCTAGTATATAAGAACTATGGGGAACTCAAAAAAATGTAAATATAAGCACAAACAGCTCATCTGATCTAACTTTATGATTCAAGTTTTTAAAATTACTGATACCAACCACATGCCCATATGGAGAAAAAAGGCAGGTTGACATCAAGTTGACAGCCAGTTATCCTTTACAGGATTGACAATGTGAAGGGTATTGATTTTTTCCTACGAATGTTCGGAAGATTCTAGTAGGCAACAAAGCACAAACCTGAAAATGGTGAGAAATGGTTTGCTAGGACATCTACTAGAAACAACATGCCACAATGATGGCCATATGTAGTGCCAAGTTAGCAGAATTTCTCACACAAACAGAAGCACGGGAGTACGAAAAGAAAATCCAATTTACTAAGTGGAATATAGTTGTTGAATGCCTCGTTCATATAAAAAAAATGGAAATGCCAAAAGAAAAGAGAAGTGATACTAAAAGCTTATAACTGAAAACGGATTATATTAGAAAAGAGAAGGGATACTATGGAAAAAAATTGAACAGAACTGAAAAAAACTAAGAACTTGAAATGCTCTGGATAATTCCTCCAGCCTTACAATGTAGGAAACCCCTCAATGTTGTATCTGACCTTGAGACTGACTACGCTGGTGAAAAGCTTTTTAAAATGCTCAGACACCTATGCTCTAAAATTACTAGTGTCCTTGAATTTTTCCTCCTTTTTACCTCTATATGCCTTTTTCTGCATCTAATTGTGAATCTGAAATTAACATAGATCGGTATTCATTACATATCTTAGCAAACGAATGATCTGCTCTTACACCAAACTGATGTACCGGTTCGAGAAATAGAACTGATGCCCAATAATGAGATCTCCTGAAGTATGTGAATACAGATAACAAACACACGGAAGAGATTGAAGAAGAAATTTAGAGCTTAGGAAGAGAAGAAACATGGTACCCTAATAAACTTGACCACAAAGCCAAACAACGCCCAACTTTCGACTACTTAAGACGGTTATGAAAAAGCAAAAAGATTCCTAAAATTCTACTCTTGATTGGTTATTACCGCAGACACAACGAATAGTTAAAAAAAAATTATCTACAGGATTGATAGTGCATCAACAACTCAGTAATACATGCCACGAACTCCAATTTGGGCGATTAAACGTGCATTGGAAACTTGTTCAATGCCCGATTCAACAGTCAGCCTTGCCTTCAAAATTTAAGTTGTTCTTTTTGGTGGACACCTTTTCACTGTATTTGTTTCAGGTAGCTTTCTAGGTGTTGTGGCCTCTCGGATTCCACAATCTTGGCCACCTCCTCACATCTTGACATTGCTAAACACAAATTTTCATAAAAAAAACTATGTTAATATTGCATTTTTATTTGCAATATGACGAATAAAATTGTCCATACAAATGAACTGACAGTTGGTTTACATGCCTTTCTCAACCGAAGGGATACTTATATGTGGAGACGTATGTCCCCATATCCATATTCAACGTGTGACATAAATCAAGCAAAATGCTTTGGTTTGCTGAATACTCTTCATTTTGCGAAATCAGGAGAGATGAAATCGGAATGCATGAGCAAGTAGTAAACTAAACTACTTCTCTTCTGATGCTTTCCTAAGAAATTGGGTTGAAGTCTGTGTTGATGGAAAATATTCAACGAACCACCGAAGTCGATAGCTTTTCAACTTATCCAAGGTTTTTCCCATCAAGATGAATCAACTATAGAGAATATTGACAAGGTTTTCCAATTGGATATCAACCTTAACGTCAACCCTCTTAAGGTTGGTGCCTAAAACTTGACCAAGGCAACTTGTCAAACGGAGGGGAATGCCAAGAAACCTAAAAGGCAAGATAAGTGTTTTCGAGTGCGTTTGGCATTGGTTTTGAAATTTTAGGTTTTGATTTTTGATGCAGGCAAAGGTCTGACCTACACTAGGGTTTCAATGGAGAATTGGGAAAATCTGAAATTCTATGCACGCACGTAAAGCTTGGACTAAGATCTAACAAGTAGGGATATAATAATAACCTGAAAACGAAATTCAGCATATACTAATATCATTCGCAGCAGTAGATAAGGAATTTCAGAGGTACGTTTGCTTCAGATTTTATATAAAAAAAAGGCTAAATATGCTTGCAAGGGTGACCAACAGACTAAAGATAGCAAATCTAATAAGTAGGCATACGTTAGGGCTTCAACTAGCGATGAAAAAGGATGATGATGGCTGCGATGCGGAGCGAAGGCAATGAAACAAATGGAAACGTTGCGGATGCGAGGGAAAAATAAAGAAAAGAAAAGATACTGCCTGGGGTTTCCCGCCGTGGGTCGATTGCGAGGATGCGCCGATGATCCTGCACACGGAGCAAGGCCGGACGTCGGGAGAAGCCGGAACCTTCGGAAAATCAGCACCGAGGCCTTCACGAGGCGAAGTCGTGGAAGCGGCGAGGGTCCGGGACACGAGTCTCGCCCGGAAGCACTCACGAAGAGACACAAATTTCAGCAATTGATCAAAATCTGAATTCTTCTTCTTTCTTCATCTTTTTGTAGAGTTAGGGTTTCTTTTTTTGGATGGCCAAGATCAAAGGGAGATAAGGGGGAATGGTGGGGATGCAATGGGCCAAGAAAGGAAAGGAAAACAGAGAGAAATAAGGGGAAGAAGAGAGAGAAGAGAGGGGACGGAAAGGGGGCAGATTGGCTCAGTTTCCGCGCGGGCAAGGGACGGATAAGCCCTAATTGAAGCCCACATAGCCCTAATTGAAGCCCAATTGATGCCACATCATCAAATTTTAGTTATTTTGCTATCTAACCGTCGGTTTCGAGACATAATCTCGTCCGTCGGTACCCCGCAAACACACGCACCCATAATTTTATTAATATCATGCAGAAACTCACCCGAGAAGACCCGGATTCAATCCGAAAAGCCCTCGGATGAGATCATGGACATCCCCCATGAACTGGGCAAGAACACAAATAAAACTAAATGCTGAAATAAGGCCAAAAACATGATAAATGGCCAAAAACTGAAATAAACGACTAACAAATCCCAAACAGCTAATGTCTTCCATGCATAAAATAAAATGACTGGAAATAAAACTCTCTGGTGACGAACTGAAGGTGCTGATCAGGTCTGCATCAATCGCTTCCGCTGCAAAAAACTCGTCCTCGAGTTTACGCCGGAAGACATCGCCGGTAGCAGGAGGGAGACCACCACCGTGGGATCGTCGCTGTGCCTGGATCTGGTGATGAATTCCCAACAAGTGATGTCTCGGGCAGTCAACAACCTCTGGGCCCCTCACGAAGAGAGTGCTGGCATCGAGTGAGGGCCAGAAGCTACTGAAGTACACCAACAGAAGCACACGAGCGGTAGGTGGTCGGTCAGTCCCAACAAAGTCAAAGCGCGCAAGTGGCTCAGCTGTCTGAAACTCCCCAACTGGCTCTGACTGTAGCTGTGATGGAAGCTCCGCGGAAGTCGAAGGCTCCATGGGTGTCTCTGCTGTAGGAAGGACTGCAGGAGGAGGTGTCTCCTCTGTAAGCTCTGTGAAAGGCAGGAGAAGCCTCTCTATAGTCACTACTGGAGGAAGGGGCTCCTCTGTAGGCACTGCTGAAAGTGGGAGGAACTCTTCTGGAGTCACTGAAGGAGGAGATGGCACCTCTGTAGGCACTGGAGAAGGTGGAAGGAAATCCTCTGGAGTCGCTGACTGGAGAGGTGGCTCCTCCGTAGGCAGTGGACAAGGAAGCTCCACAGGAGGTGGATGCTCCTCAAGTGGTGCCACTGGTGGAACCGGGTGCTCCACAGGAGGTGGAGGCTCTGCTGGAGGTGGTAGCCTGCTGTATCTGGCAAGCCTCTGGTTCTGCTTCTCTCTCCATGCCAACTCATCCTCAATATCATCAAGTAAGAGTTAGGTTTCAATATATCTGGCTTTGAAGGATGGCACTGAAGGACTCCATAAAATCCATTGAACAAAAGGCTTGGAAGATAGATCTAGGTCATGGGCTCGATCTCGAATCAAAGAGGAGTAGCGATGTTCCATCGGAGATCTAGGGAAAAGGGTAGGACATGGCCCAAAAGATTTATATAGCTTAACAAATTCTTTATAGGTGTGGGTATCTAGTGGATCAAGCGAATAATGGGATCGGATGCTATGATAGGACATGGCGTCAGATTGCTCTGATACCAACTTGATGCAGGCAAAGGTCTGACCTACACTAGGGTTTCAATGGAGAATTGGGAAAATCTGAAATTCTATGCACGCACGTAAAGCTTGGACGAAGATCTAACAAGTAGGGATACAATAATAACCTGAAAACGAAATTCAGCATATACTAATATCATTCGCAGCAGTAGATAAGGAATTTCAGAGGTACGTTTGCTTCAGATTTTATATAAAAAAAAGGCTAAATATGCTTGCAAGGGTGACCAACAGACTAAAGATAGCAAATCTAATAAGTAGGCATACGTTAGGGCTTCAACTAGCGATGAAAAAGGATGATGATGGCTGCGATGCGGAGCGGAGGCAATGAAACAAATGGAAACGTTGCGGATGCGAGGAGAAAATAAAAAAAAGAAAAGATACTGCCTGGGGTTTCCCGCCGTGGGTCGATTGCGAGGATGCGCCGATGATCCTGCACACGGAGCAAGGCCGGACGTCGGGCGAAGCCGGAACCTTCGGAAAATCAGCACCGAGGCCTTCACGAGGCGAAGTCGTGGAAGCGGCGAGGGTCGGGGACACGAGTCTCGCCCGGAAGCACTCACGAAGAGGCACAAATTTTAGCAATTGATCAAAATCTGAATTCTTCTTCTTTCTTCATCTTTTTGTAGAGTTAGGGTTTCTTTTTTTGGATGGCCAAGATCAAAGGGAGATAAGGGGGAATGGTGGGGATGCAATGGGCCAAGAAAGGAAAGGAAAAGAGAGAGAAATAAGGGGAAGAAGAGAGAGAGAAGAGAGGGGACGGAAGAGGGGGCGGATTGGCTCAGTTTCCGCGCGGGCAAGGGATGGATAAGCCCTAATTGAAGCCCACATAGCCCTAATTGAAGCCCAATTGATGCCACATCATCAAATTTTAGTTATTTTGCTATCTAACCGTCGGTACCCCGCAAACACACGCACCCATAATTTTATTAATATCATGCAGAAACTCACCCGAGAAGACCCGGATTCAATCCGAAAAGCCCTCGGATGAGATCATGGACATCGCCCATGAACTGGGCAAGAACACAAATAAAACTAAATGCTGAAATAAGGCCAAAAACATGATAAATGGCCAAAAACTGAAATAAACGACTAACAAATCCCAAACAGCTAATGTCTTCCATGCATAAAATAAAATGACTGGAAATAAAACTCTCTGGTGACGAACTGAAGGTGCTGATCAGGTCTGCATCAATTTTGGAATACCAAGAACTAGTTTTGTTCAAAACCAGTTTTAGCTTATCGAAAACCAGTTCTAGAATTATCAACATTTGAGCATTTGGCAATAAAACCAATTTTTAGCCTAAAACTAGTTTTGCAATCATTTCCTCTATTTTTAAATATTCTATTTGTAAAACATTATCTATATAACATAGTACTCTATCTATTACATTCTTTTTCTATAGTATATTCTCTCTATAATATTTTCTCTATATCATTTTCTCTCTAGTAATTTCTCATTCTAAAACATTATTTGTGTAATACTCTCTCTGCTTATATTCTCTCTATATAATATTTCTCTTTAGAGTACTTTCTCTCTCTATAATATTTTTATCAACAATATTTTCTCTTTATAATATTTTCTCTCTATGATATTTTCTTCTTCTCTCTATTATGTCAATTTCTCTCTACAATATTTTATTTTTCTAAAATATTCTCTCCAATATTTTATCTCTACGATATTTTCTCTTTCTACAATATTTTCCCTCCAACATTATCCCATGATATTTTCTTTCTATAATATTTTCTCTTTTCACTACTTTTCTATCTAAAATACTCTCCTACAATATTTTATCGATCTACAATATTTTCTCTCTAAAATATACTCATTCTATAATATTTTATCTCTCTAAAATACTCTCTTGCTACAAGATTTTCTCTCTCTAAAAATATTCTCTTTATAACACTTTCTTTAATATTTTCTCTCTACGATATTATTTCTCCTCTCTCTACCCTATTTTTCTCTCTATGATATTTTCTCTCTATAATATTTTCTCTATTTCAGTTTCTCTTTTAAATATTTGCTTTTTAAAATATTATCTTTACAATATTTTCTCTCTCTAAAATATTTTCTTTGTACAATATTTTTTCTCTCTCTAAAATATTCTCTTTCTACAATATTTTCTCTTTACAATATTTTCTATTTATAAAATATTATCTTTTGATAATATTTTTTCTATCTACAATATCTTCGATCTCTTTCAACAATATTTTTTCTCTATACCATTTTTTCTCTATGATATTTCCTCTGTATAATATTTTTCCCTCTTTATGTTATTTTCTCTTACTACAATATTTTATCTTTTTAAAATATTCTCTCTATAATATTTTCTCTCTCTAAAATATTCTCTTTCTATAAAATTTTCTCTCTAAAATATCATATTGTACAATGTTTTCTTTCTACAACATTTCTCTCTCTAAAATATTCTCTTTTTATACTATTTTCTCTCTCTAAAATATTCTTTTTATAATATTTTCTCTCTTGAACATTTTCTCTCTCTATGATATCTTCTCTCTCTATAATTAATATTTTTCTCCCCTCTACGTTATTTTCTCTCTCTATAATATTTCTTTTCTAAATTTTACTCTCTATAATATATTCTCTCTCTAAAATATTCTCTTTCTATAATATTTTATCTCTATAAAATATTCTCTTTCTATAATATTTTCTCTCTTTACAAAATTTTTTCTTTCTAAAATATTCTCTCTTTATAATATTTTCTCTCTCTAAAATATTCTCTTTCTAAAATATTTTCTCTCTAAAATATCCTATTTCTACAAAGTTTTCGATCTATAACACTTCTCTCGCTAAAATATTCTCTTTTTATAATATTTTCTCTCTTTAAAATATTCTATTTCTATTATATTTTCTATCTCTATGATATCTTCTATCTCTATTATTAATATTTTTCTCCTCTCTACGTTTTTTTCTCTCTCTACAATATTTTCTATCTAAACTACTCTCTATAACATATTCTCTCTCTAAAATATTATCTTTCTATAATATTTTATCTCTTTAAAATATTCTCTTTCTATAACATTGTCTCTCTCTACAATATTTTCTTTTTCTATAATATTGTATCTCTATAATATTTCCTCTCTATAATATTTCCTCTCTATAATATTTCCTCGCTTTCTGTTAATGAAGAGGAAGATGAGGTGACCTGGCGTTTGTCATCCTCAGGCAGGTTCTCTTCTAAATCCTTCTACAGCTTCATCAACAAGGGGGGTGTTATCTGTCCGATTGCCAATCATCTTTGGAAGTCTAGAGTGCCTCTGAAGATTCGCATATTCATGTGGTTAATGACCAAGAAAAAGCTTCTTATGAGAGCCAATCTTCAGAACAGGGGGAACACCAACATTTCAGACACGACGTGTGTGCTTTGTGGTCAGGCTAAAGAAGATACTAACCACCTCTTTATTCATTGCCCGTTTTCTAAGGGTATCTGGGACCACTTGAAGAGAGGTCTGAAGATCAAAGGTACTCCAGGTTCTGTTTTTTCGATGTGGACGGTTTGGAGGAAGAAGAGAATTAAAAATCGCCTTCGGCATAGCTGGGACTTCCTGGTCATGGCTGTTTGCTGGAGCATCTGGTTAGAATGCAACAACAGGATTTTTCGTAAGACCAAGATGTCTCTAGGCCAGGTCCGGTTTGCTATCAAGAGGAGGTTGCTGCAGTGGAAAGTGGTCCTTCAAGGGAAGAAGCTCGAACAACTGGACAACATTATTTGTAACCTTTTTTGATTTTTTTTTTTGTTCTCTTGGCTGTAAGGTTCTTCCTTTCTTCTTTTTAATGGACTGGTAGGGGTCTAGGCCGAACCCCCCCTCATTCACTGAGAGGGTTTTCTCAAAAAAAATATTTTCTCTCACTGCATATTTATTTATTTAATACTCTCTATCTATATTCTTTTCTTTGGAATTTTCTCTCTCTATAATATTTCTATATCTATCATATATTTTCTCTAAAGTATTCTCTCTATAATAATTTTCTCTCTCTACAATATGATATGTATATATTCTCCCGGTTTTAATTTTTTCTCTTTACAATAGTTTCTCTCTACAACATATATGTTATTCACAATAATTTCTTTTAATTATTGTTTTGCCTTCTTGCCTCAAGAACCCAAAAGAAGAATCCAAAAGCAGAAAATTTCTGCTTTTGGGCTTTGATGATTTTCTAGTTTTGGTTTTGAAAATCCAATTTTCTAATTGAATCCCAAACGCACTAAAATCTTATATACCAAAACCAGTTTGGCAAGCAGAACTAGTTTTGACGCAAAACTAGGTCTACAAAAGCAATGCCAAACACACCCTTCATTTTATGAATGCTGCTCTTGTGCTACTGCATGATTTCAACAAGATCGGTGTTGATGTGATGCCTCTCATGTTGGAGTAGATGCAATCTTTAGCCATGAAGGACAACAATGTTGTCTTCTTCAACAAGAATCTTGATGGTGGCCCAATCTTGATACTCTAAATAAAATGTTATCCAAAGTTCAAGCTCCCCAATATTGGAGGCACTACCTTATCCAAAGGAAATTGTTTGCTAGAATCCAACCATAAGACTATGAATATCTGAATTCTTAGAGAAATCTGACCATGTGGTATGCTAAATGGTCTTTGTTTTAGATATATTATTGAGAATTTCTTTTAAAAGAAAAAACCTTATGACGGCTTGTTCAGACTGTACAACTGCTATAAGGGCAAAATGGCTATTTTGAAAAAAAAGGGAGGGACTTCATGCTAAATGCGGGTTGTTGTGTGCGGGCCGAGTTCGCATGTGTGGGTCGGGTTTGACCCGTGGGCTATTGTGTGCAGGCCAATTTCGTATGTGCAGGTCAGGTTCGACCCGTGGGCTAATTTCGGTGCCCACAGGGTCTTATCGTGTTGGGTCGTGTCAACTGAATATGACCTGTGAGGAAAACGGGTCGAACGGGTTTTATCGGGTCTATCCGTTTATAAATGGATCGAGTACAAGTTTAGGATCTAGACATGATAAGTCAGACGGGGCGTGTATGGACCTATGGGTTTTGGACCCGACCCGAAATCCGACAAGTCCCATTGCCAGCCCTACGCTATAATGTTTTAGATATATTATTGAGAATTTCTTTAAAAAGAAAAAACCGTACAACGGCTTGTTCAGACTGTACAACTGCTATAAGGGCAAAATGGCTATTTTGACCCGTGGGCTGTTGTGTGCAGGCCAATTTCGTATGTGCGGGTCAGGTTCGACCCGTGGGCTAATTTCGGTGCCCACAAGGTCTTATCGTTTTGGGTCGTGTCAACTGAGTATGACCTGTGAGGAAAACGGGTCCAGCGGGTTTTATCGGGTCTATCCGTTTATAAATGGATCGAGTACAAGTTTAGGATCTAGACATGATAAGTTAGACGGGGCGTGTATGGACTTATGGGTTTTGGACCCAACCCGAAATCCGACAAGACCCATTGCCAGCCCTACGCTATAATGTTTTAGATATATTATTGAGAATTTCTTTAAAAAGAAAAAACCGTACAACGGCTTGTTCAGACTGTACAACTGCTATAAGGGCAAAATGGCCATTTTGAAAAAAATTGGAGGGACTTCATGCTAAATGAAAGAGATACAAGGCGTTTATCGTAATAACAGATGCCACCACACCGTTACTATGTCCGTGTGTATATCCCGTTGTTTGTTCAAGTACAGCCCCGTTTAGCGCGCCTTTTCTACGCGGAAACGACCTCCCGGAGGGCTCCAACGGCTAATTTCCCATCCTATATATAATCCAAAGAGGCCGCCGCCACCGCCGCCGCCACAACAAATCAAACCCTATCTGTCTCTCTCTCGCTCTCGTCTTCCTCTCTCCCTCTCTGCAACATCTCGGTTCCCAGATTCGAAAGCTTCCTTCGATCAATCGGGATAAATCTCTCCCCCTGCGTGCGATCTGCTCTGTTTCCAACGCTGCTCCGTTCTCCATACGGAATTTCGATTTTTCTTTTTTGGTTTTCTAATTTCTTTTTCTTCTTGGTTTTCCATGGATGCAGGAGGCCTTCTCACCCGCATCCTCGCTTTCAACAACAGGCCTCGTCTGCTGGTCGGAGGGTTCTTCGACGTCGACGGCGTCTGCTCCTCCCCTCCGACCAAGACGACGACAGAGCGGCAGAGGCATATTCCTCAGGTGGGTATCTCTCTCTCTCTCTCTCTCTCTCTCTCTCTCTCTCTCTCTCTCTCTCTCTCTCTCTCCTCGGCCTCCCTACATATCTGTTCTTCTAGGCTTCTAGCCTCTTGCGTTTCTGTTGTTCTTACTCTCTTGGGTTTTTTGTCCAACTCTTGCAGACCGTAGACAGAGTATTGGATGCACCGGAGCTTATGGACGACTACTCTTTGAATCTTCTGGACTGGGGAAGGAGCAACCTCATCTCGATCGCCCTTGGGTGTAGGGTTTGCTTGTGGGATGCAGACAAGGGATCTGCTGCAGAGCTTATGAATGTGGATGAAGATAAAGGTCCTGTTACTATGGAAGTACCCTTCAATGGTCAAAATCAGAGATCTTCTAGATCATGGTTCTTGGGTTCTGTTCTTGGCTCAGGTATGAATGAGCAGTTTCAACTTTGTAGGAGATTAGAATTTTTATTCTCGTAAATTATAATATTACTCATATCTGGTTCTACTGGATTTTGCAGAGCCCAGATGGGTCCAGAGTGGCATCAGCTGCAGGTGCGGGGGATGAAACAGTGAGGGTTTGGAATGTCTTCGGAACTCCTGAAGCGCCAAAGCCTGCAGCTAGGGGAAGAATTCGAGGATCATTCGCCGATATTATTCAAATCAGGTGAGGAGTGAGGTATAGGGGAATCGTGTCAGGTATTTGCAAGTTCCGTCAGATTCTTGGTTAAATTGGCCGAAAACAGCAATTTATCTTTATCTTGGTTATATTCTTCATGCATATCACATTTAGAGGGAGTTGCGTAGCAACTCTTTTCTTGTAGATTAGAAATAGTTAGTGGTTACTTTGACTAATTCATTTCTATTTTGGGTAACTGTTTTCCTAAAGATTTAGTTTTTATCAATGACGTAAAAAAGCTTAATTTAAAGTGCTATAATGATGTGAATGGTAATTTTGTATAGATTTATACAATAGATTTTTATTGGTGGCAATTGATTCATTCTAATTATATGTTACCATTTATCGTGTTTAAAACGTTATCTCAACTTTTTGATATAGACTGTTAGTAAGCCTATATTTTGATAGAAAGTCATTATGTTTTTTTATGTTACAGAAATAGCATCTAAATAATTATATTTAAAATCTTGATCCGTGGATGACTTTTTGGGAGTAGGTTACGAGCTCCGTCGTGAATAACTTACCATTTGGATTGAGGAGTGTTGTGGCGGGAATAACTTTTGGTTCTCGATCTAATCTTTATGGTGCATGGGTAGATGGAAAAAGTGAGAAAATAGATCATTTATTTGGCTTCCTCAAATTGTGTTGTGGCAGGATTTTTTTTTTCTTTTTTTTGTCCTTTACTTGAAATTGTATTCCTTACCGATCACATCTGAGTCCTTGCTATGAATATTCCTCAATATATGAATCTTACTGTCAGATCCCTGGGCTAAATTTTATTCTTAATTATCTCTGCATTACTCCTCTCTAATAGTTTAAATTCATTATTGTGGGCATCGAAATTAGCCCACGGGTCGAACCCGATTTGCACACGTAAAACGGGCCCGCACTCAACGGCCTTCGGGTCGAACCCGACTCGCACATGCAACTTGGGCCCGCACACAACGGCCCACATGCGAAAATCTGGCCCACGCACAATGGCCCGCATGCGAACTCGGCCCACACACAACGGCCCGCATGCAATTCGGTCCACACGCAACGGCCCACTTGCGCACTCGGCCCGCATGCAAACTCGGCTCGCGCGCCGCAGCCCAACTCAAAGCAAACGGGTCCCACCGGACCCGCTACCCGAACACAAAGAGGGGGGCCCACCGGCCCCCCTCTTGAAAACCGTGCCCCCTCCTTATGGAGAGGTGGGGCCGGCCATAAAGAAAAAGAAAAGAAAGGGAAAAAAGAAAAAAAAAAAAAAGAAGAAAAGAAAAGAAAAGAAGAAAAAAATCAAAACCGCCTCGATGCGGGGGGAGGTGGCGTGGACGTCTACGCAGCCGTAGATCCGCGACGATCCCTCGATCCAACGGACAAGATGACGTTGTGTCGCCATCCGATCCAAAAGTGCAAAAAAATAACAACTCAATCTTTAAAGATCGAGTCACATCTAGCCCGTAACCGCCCCAACTAAAAAAGAGGGGATCGAGTTTGTTTCCCCGGATAAAGGAACAATATCGAGATGGTTATGGGGGGAGATATTGGATGAAACAAAAAGATTTCAGCCATATCTCCCCCAACCGCCCCCTTTGCCTATAAATAGAAGGGGTGCGGGAAGGCGTAAAGGCTCCGAAAAGCTGAAGACGAAAGAACGCTATGAAGAAGCTCCAACGCTTGAAGACCGAAGGCTTCACGAGGCACGACAAGCACGTCCTACGGGAATCCTTGGCCCTTCAAGTCCTCATCAACGTGAAGACCTTGCACTTGAAGATCAAAGCTTCGACTCCTCGCACGAAGAAGAAAGCTTGGAGAAGAAGACCCAGAGTCGTCATCATCCCGACTGCTCCAACGATCTTCATCAGCTCCGAAGACGCCACAAGCAAAGGCCGGAGAAGAAGATCGAAGCCGACAACACCCCGTCGTCTTCAACAAAGGCGTCGACTCCTTGCACGAAGAATAAAGCTTGGAGAAGAAGGCCTGAAGCCGGTGCTACCCCTGCCGTCTTCATCAACAAAAGCCGACGCTACAACCGTCGTGCAGAGATCGGTGCTGCCCCCGCCATCTTCATTAACAAAAGCCGACGCTACAACCGTCGCATAGAGATCGGTGCTACACCCACCATCTCCGCAAGAAGCCTTCAACTCCGATCAAGCCAAATACGCCCGGAGAAGAAGCCAGCCGATGCCACAACCGTCGAGGAAGCCGGAAGAATAAAGAAATCCTGAAGAATCAGCCATCACCGTTCGAGAAGAAGATCGAGCCAAAGCTAAAGCCAAAGCCATCGCAAGAAGCCAAAGCAAACGCACCGGTAAAGCCCGCGCTAAAGCAACGCACGTGCCAAAGCCAAGCAACTACGATGGTCACGAGCAAAGCACCGCACGTTCTAGCCGATACGACGCGTAGTCCGGAAGAACTAAAGCATCGCAAGCCTCTACCCGCCTACGTTCAAGCGCAAGCGCCAAAGCAAAGCAAACGCCAGAGCCACGCCAAAGCTACGCCAAAGCCAAAAGCTAAAGCCAAAGCCGACGCCAAAAGCACGATCGACGCCGCGAACCGACGATCAAGGACGCCGAGGTCGGGCAAGGATCGAGGAAGACACGAAGACCGAGGAACGAAGCCCAAAACCCCCTAGCCGAGAAAGCGCGAAGCACGGAAGGGACAAAATCAACGGCTGATATTCCTTAGCCTCTCAAAAACCCTCACCCTGTAAAGACCTCTGTCCTGGGCAACCCCTTCAGAGCTCTCACACGAATACCGCGTGGAGACGCGGATCAAAGGGACCCTCCAGAGGATCTCTCCCACAATCTCCTGATCAAACACTCGCCACACCCGGACTCGCCACACCCGAGCCCCCGGGTCCCGGCCACTCTGTAATCTCGTGTGACTCGCAATAAAGATGACCCGTATCTTTTCCCGCGCTCACAGATTTCTGGCACGCCCGGTGGGACCTCCTCTCCTTTCATCCGTACGTTTGAAGGAGTTGCTTCAAGTTCGCCATGGCCGGAACGAACGACGATACGTTTGCTCCAACAAGCCTTTCACCTATCGCCGAGTCTCCACTACTCCAACACGGCGATCCAGAAAACCCGGAGGATGACGTTCCCCCGGTGGTACGCGTTTACACTCGGCGTACTCAAACTCTTGCGGACTTCTTCACGCCAGAAACTGCTGCCGAAGATGCTCGCCAAAGCGCCAATGAGGCCTTGGTGCATAAAGAAACAAGCCTCGATCCTGGAATTCAAGTCCAGAAATTTGGGGAGGACCAGCCCCAACCTAGAGCCCATTCGGGGTCTCCAACGGATTTTGCACCTCCTTTGCAGGGGGCAAACATCCGTCATCAAGCAGAAGCAAGTCGGTGCAACTATGTCTCCGACGATGACGGTAACGATGCGGGCATGCAACATCAAGACGTCCTGCGTCATCATCCTTCGTCCGCACTTCAGCTCCAAGTCATGCAAATGGGTGAACACATGGCGCAAATCACTCGACTAATGGAGGAGAAGGATCGTCACATCAACACCTTGCTCGAAAGGCTAAGCGCGAGAGATGCTACGGCATTCAGCCGACCTCCTGCTTCTCCAGTAGCTGCTCCATCTCCAACTCCCGCTCCTGCAGAAGTTGGTCCGGCAATGCTAGCGACTACTCCTGCACTCTCCTTGGCTCCCGTGCCAGCGGAAGTCATCTCTCCAGTGCCAGTCTCGGTGGCCACACAACCTCCGACGGCAGCAACGATGACTGTCCAGCAAATACAAGCACTGGTGGCCGACATGGTGCGCTCCCACGGCGGTAGCCTTCCTCCGATCACGGCGGCATACTCAAAGCCTTACACCACAAGGATCCAACAGCTGCGCTTCCCTACCGGGTTCCAGCCACCAAAGTTCCAGCACTTCGACGGGAAGGGGAATCCAAGGCAACACATTACCCACTTCGTCGAAACTTGCAACAACGCCGGCACATACGGCGATGAGATGGTGAAGCAGTTCGTTCGCACCCTCAAAGGTAATGCTTTTGACTGGTATGTTGATCTTCCTCCAGGATCCATTGACAGCTGGGATCAGATGGAGAGGGAATTCCTCAACCGCTTCTACAGCACTCGGCGCATCGTTAGCATGACCGAGCTTACTGCCGTCAAGCAAAGGAAGGACGAATCAGTAATCGACTACATCGATCGATGGAGAAATCTCGCCCTGAATTCACGAGACCGCTTGTCTGAAGACTCGGCTATTGAGATGTGTACCCAAGGCATGCACTGGGGCTTACTCTACATCCTCAAGGGGATCAAGCCTCGGTCCTTTGAAGAACTCGCAACTCGAGCCCACGACATGAAGCTCAGCTTAGCAAATCGCAGGGACTCAAAGGCCAAAGGCTTCCTGAAGGTGGAGAAGAAAGACAAACCACCGGCACCCAAATCAAAGCAAGTTAACGTCGCCGACGTCGCCTCGGCCTCCAAGCCACTCAAAATCAGCGGTAAGCCGGATCAAGGAAAGGGAGCTGCCATACCACCGCCTCCACCCGAAAGACAGTCGAAGATGACTCTAGAAGAACTTGAGGCCAAAGAGTATCCCTTTCCAGACTCGGAAGTCTCCTCCATGTTCGATCAACTGCTACAAGAAAAGATGATCGAGCTTCCTCCTTCAAAAAGGCCCGAACAGATGCATCGTGTCAACGATCCGCTCTTCTGCAAATACCATCGACTGGTTAGCCATCCTATCGAGAAATGTTTCGTCTTCAAAGAAAAGATCATGACGCTCGCAAAGCAAGGGAAAATTGAGATCGACTCCGGCGACGTTGCAACAGCAAACATGACGTCCATCACCTTCGGTTCGTTTCAACCAGTACTCGTTGCTGCACACCAAAGATGACCCAAGTTGCGCATCAATCGCCAGAGACCAATTGCGAAGTTAGCTCCACGACGGAAAGTCTCGAGGCGACAACGGTATGGTCCTACGCTTGCTGAGGAAGAAACGTCACTACCCTGGGGGCAACCGTCGCCTACATCAGCATCTCGCTCGAACAAAGCCATGTCCCAACAGAATCTCCAAACAAGGTACGAGCAAGGAGACCCGGAGGTCGGTCTGTTAGGCCAGCCCTCAGGTAAATTCGACTACTACGTCCTCTACTCCAAACCTTCGCCTGTCTCAATAGAAGAAATCAAGCCCACCGGCTGGGAATCAGAAGGCGAACCCCCAAGGTCCCCAGAGGAGCAGGTCTCCCCGACCCATGAAGAACCTACAGCTGCCACTCCAGACCTTCACCTTGGTGACGAAGAATCCACTGATGAAGATGCATGGGTCATGTTGCCTCACAGATGAAGGCCATGGATGCCAAGAAGTCGCAAGCTAGATCAGGTAACAAGAAAGCTTCCGGAACGAAGAACTTACAAAAAGAAAAGCAAAGCTCCAGGAAGGAAGGCGTTCAAAGTACCGCCAGCAGATCCAGATGATCTCCTCCTGCAAAACCCTCCAGAACCGGCAACATTGCAAGAGTTCTTCCCCGATTACTTCCTCCCAGCTGATCAGTAGCATGAAGCCTCCTGTTGCATGGTCGAAATCCACATGGCGCCGGAAGAAGGAAACAAGATCGAGTCCCCTGATGAAAGCAACACCAACAACGCGGAGGATAATTCCGACGAAGACAGTGCTGTTGCTTACGATGAGGCAATCTTGCACTTGCCACTCATAGAAGCACTACACCTCCCAAATAAAGCTCGCCTAGCAATGGCTGAGGCCTTGACAAATCCAGACAGCTACAAAAGAAAGAAGAAAGACGCAACTATTGTCTCATGCAACGCAGCAATAACTTTCTCGGACGAAGATTTGCAGCTTGGAGCACGACTACACAATCGACCTGTCTATGTCTCGGGATACATCCACGAGAAACCGGTAAATCGAATCCTGGTGGACTGCGGCTCCGCCGTCAACATCATGCCTATCCAAACAATGCGGCAGCTCAGCATTACCACCGACCAGCTTTCACAAAGCCAGTTGGTCATTCAAGGGTTCAACCAAGGCGAACAGTCCACCATAGGAATCATTCGTCAGCCAGCTTGACACGACAGTTCTCTTCCATGTCATTGATTGTCAGACATCATATCGCCTCTTGCCAGGAAGACCGTGGCTGCATGAAAACGGTGTCGTAGTGTCTACATGACACTAATGCCTCAAGTACTACGAGGAAGGTCTGGAGAAGTGCATTGTTGCAGACGACAGGCCATTCAATGAGGCTGAAGTGCACCTCGCCGATGCCAAGTTTTACCAAGCAAAGGACCTTGTTGCAGAAGTCCTTCCAGCTAAAGCTCCTCGAACTCAGAAGGCTAAAAGGATGGAGCAGGATGAAGCTCTGCCAACTCCAAATCCAGTACCACCATCTAAGGCGATACACGAAGTCAAAGAAGTGCTAGCACCAAGACGAAGGATGCGCATCAGCTCCAAGCCAAGATCCATGAAGCATACTCCATTGCCTATCCAAGCTATGACAGTCTTACGCCTCACACCTTAGTGGCTTCGCAAAGATGAACGACCATCTTTTGCCTCGCCAAAAGAGATGGTCCAGCCGCTATCAGAAGCTAATGTCATCACTCTGCAAGAAATGACACTGCCACTACCCAGCCTGGGGCAAGCTTCAAGTCCGCCAAAATCTAGCGATTCCTTCAAATCCAGCCAACTCACATTCAAGCCAAAAGGAAGCTGGGGGTAAAATGCCGCAAAGCTGCTATTCAAAGCCGGTTACAACAAGGACAGTGCCGCACAGATGAGTACACTCCTGCCAGCTCCAATACCACACGGGATGACTAAGACTCAAGCCCACTTACTCCAAGGCGGTGAGCAGATCCAACCAAATCGGCGAGGCATCGGCTCCCGTCAAACCCCGATGGTCATCAAGATAACAGGAGAGAAGACCTTCACTTCTAACTACATTGAGGTAAAGTTGGTAGATGAAGCGGAAGAGGGATCGTCAGCCTCCGATGCACGCTCCACCAATGTCGTTTATCCTGCTACAAAAGGCGCTAAAAGAAGACGATATCGAGCTCGACGTTGGACCATACCTCAAAAGCAAAAGAAGAGCGTCAAAAACCAGCAAGTCAAAATCCCATATCAGTATTCAAAAGACTTGGGCCAATCAGACAAGTAAAGCGAAGGTCAGTATTCGACCGTTTGGAAAAGCCACCCACTGAGGTGAGAAATAACATTCCCACCCACCCACCCATATCATTCTTTCAAACTGACGATGTCACCGATATCATTCTGGTATCTCTTAATCATATCACAATTGCGGACACTTCGGTCGACGAAACTTCTACTTCGGACGACGAGTTGCCAGACGCCCCGTCCGTCCTTGAAGAAGGGGGGCAATCTACCGTCGACGATCTGAAGGAAATCAACTTGGGTACGCAAGAGGATCCTCGGCCTACATTCGTAAGTGCACTCCTAACCCCTGAAGAGGAGGCTGCAGACGTCAAGTTACTCCAAGAATACAGAGATGTCTTCGCATGGTCCTACAAGGAAATGCCCGGACTTGACCCCAAGATTGCAGTACACCAGCTTGCTGTCAAACATGGAGCTAGCGCCATCAAGCAAGGACAAAGACGCTACCGGCCGGAACTAGTACCGCAAATAGAAGGCAAAGTCAACAAGCTCATTGAAGCCGGCTTTATCCGAGAAGTTAAATATCCAACGTGGATCTCCAGCGTGGTCCCAGTCAAGAAAAAGAACGGCCAGATCAGAGTATGCGTGGACTTCAGGGACTTAAACAATGCATGCCCCAAAGATGACTTCCCACTGCCAATCACAGAGCTGATGGTGGATGCGACGACAGGCCATGAAGCACTAACCTTCATGGATGGATCCTCAGGCTACAACCAGATTCGGATGGCGCCCAAAGATGAAGAGCTTACGGCATTCCGCACGCCAAAAGGGATCTATTGCTTCAAAGTTATGCCTTTCGGCTTGAAAAATGCAGGAGCTACCTACCAACGAGCCATGCAAAAAAATTTCGACGATATCCTTCATCAGAATGTGGAATGTTACGTCGACGACCTCGTGGTAAAATCAAGGCAAAAGTCAGTGCATCTTCAAGACCTCGAGCTAATCTTCAAACGGCTTCGAAGGTACCAGCTCCGAATGAACCCGCTTAAATGCACGTTTGCAGTCTCCTCGGGTAAGTTTCTCGGCTTTGTCATACGACATCGAGGCATCGAGATAGATCAATCCAAAATAGATGCTATTCTCAATATGCCAATCCCAAAAATAGTGCGAGACCTCAGAGGTCTCCAAGGCCATCTAGCATATATCAGGAGGTTTATCGCCAACTTAGCTGGGAAATGCAGGCCCTTTAGTCGCCTCATGAAGAAAGGAGCACCATTCAAGTGGGATAAAGCTTGTCAGGAAGCCCTCCAAGACATCAGGAATTACTTACTCAAGCCTCCGGTTCTGACAGCACAGGTTCAAGGAAAGCCTTTGGTCCTTTACATCAGCGCCCAGGAGCAGTCCTTGGGGGCACTCCTGGCTCAAGACAACGAGCTAGGCAAGGAAACAACATGCTACTATTTGAGCCGCACTCTCATCGGCGCGGAGCTGAACTACTCCCCGATTGCGAAGGTCTGTCTGGCACTCATCTTCGCCACAAAGAAGCTGCGACACTACATGTTAGCTCACGCCATCAGACTCATCTCAAAAGCCGACCCACTCAAGTACATCATGTCAAGACCAGTGCTCTCCGGACGTTTGGCCAAGTGGGCTTTACTCCTCCTTGCGTTCGATATCACCTTCGTCCCTCGTAAAGCAGTCAAAGGTCAAGCTCTCGCAGACTTCCTGGCAGAATACCCCCTTCCAGCGGAATGGGAACTATCAGAAGATCTCCCAGACGAGGAAGTATTCTGCATCGATGTCGCCCCTTCTTGGAAAATGTTCTTTGACGGCGCGGCAAGGCAAGACGTGGCAGGAGCAGGAGTTATCTTCGTCACGCCAAACGACGAAGTACTTCCCTTCTCATTCCTACTATCAGAACCATGCTCCAACAACAGGGCGGAATATCAAGCCTTGATCATTGGCCTCGAACTCGCCAATGATATGAAACTTCAAGGGCTCGAAATTTTCGGCGACTCTCAACTCGTCATTCAACAAATATTGGGAGCATACGATGTCAACAAAGAAGATCTCGTGCCATTGCATCTGCGAGCTCTGAAACTCCTTGGTACGCTAAAAAATGCTTCAATCCAGCATGTTCCCAGAAACCTTAATCAGCAGGCTGATGCGCTCGCAAATTTAGCGGCTACACTTCCATTTCTAGAAAGAAGCCAACTCATCATCCCTATCTGTAAGAGGATGGTGATCACCGAGAAAGACCTCCCTATGGGAATCCCGGATCAAGTCAATGCAGTACACGTTCTCGTGACCGACGAGCTAGACTGGAGATAACCATTCATAGACTTTCTTGTCCACGGGAAGCTCCCTGAAGATCCAAAGCGTAAGGTCGACATTTGCCGACGATCTCTGAAATTCTTCTACTTCAATAATGAGTTGTACCGTCGAAGCTACGATGGTGCGCTCCTGAGGTGTCTTGCAAAAGAAGAAGTGGAAACAGCACTAGAAGAAGTCCATGCCGGGATCTGTGGTTCACATCAGTCCGGTCCAAAGCTTCACTTCCGCATCAGGCGGATGGGGTACTACTGGCCCACTATGATCAAGGACTCCCTCGAGTTTGCAAAAAGATGCCACACTGGCCAGTTGCATTGCGATTACATCCGTTAGTCTCCAGAACCTCTGCATCCAACCGTCGCATCATGGCCTTTCGATGGATGGGGACTCGACATTATCGGTCCGCTACCCAAGTCATCCAAGCAGCATCTCTATATTCTGGCGGCAACAGACTACTTCTCTAAGTGGGCTGAAGTAGTACCGTTGCGAGAAGTTACCAGGCACTCTGTCATCAACTTCATCCAGAACGACATCATCTTCCGGTACGGCGTTCCTCGCTATATCGTTACGGACAATGGGAAGCAATTCAAGAATGCCGCTGTCAGCCAATTTTGCGCCAAATTCGATATCAAGCAAAGGTGTTCAACCATGTACAACGCCTCTGCCAACGGCCTAGCTGAAGCTTTCAACAAAACACTCTGCAAACTTTTGGAGAAAGTCGTCTCAAAATCGAAGAAAGACTGGCATGAACGCATGGGTGAAGCACTATGGGCATATCGCACCTCTTTTCGCACGCCAACACAGGCAACTCCGTACTCACTGGTATACGGAGTAGAAGCTGTCCTCTCGCTCGAACTCCAGATCCCGTCACTCAGGATAGCCGTCCAGGAAGGCCTCGTCAACGGCGACAACGCCCAGCTTAGCCTAGCAGAATTGGAAGCCCTGGATGAAAAGTGTCTCGAAGCCCAGCAACGCCTGGAATGCTACCAAGCTAGGTTGACCCGAGCCTTCAACAAAAGGATTCGCCCTCGATCCTTCCAAATAGGAGAATTGGTGCTGGCAATTAAATGCCCCATCATTCTTTCGCATCGAGGAGGAAAGAAATTCGACGCTAAGTGGGATGGACCGCACGCTGTCAAAGAGGTCTACTCCAATGGTGCGTATCTTCTCACCACGCCAGAAGGGCTTACACTCGGCCCTATCAATGGCAAGTACCTCAAAAGGTACTATGCCTAAAAGCAGGGCTACACTCCTTGCGCAAAAAAAAAAAAGGGAACTACGTGACTTGATCCCTCTCATTAGGGTACGTAGGCAGCCTGTAAAGGTTCAGTCCAAACAAAAAAAAAACAACCAAACTCTGCCATTCCAGAAAACAAGTTCAGAAAATAAATGCATGATATTAAGTTATCATCAAACGAAGGAAAGCAAAACTACAAGGCTACCCAGCAGAAATGACAAGAAAGAAAAGGAAATGCAACACTGCTAGTAAAGCGAGTTAAACTCTTTAAGACGTTGGAGCAGCTCGCCGCCAGTAACCTCCATGCGCTGCAACTCTGAAGACCGAGAAGCTATCCGCTCCCGGTGCGTCGCCAGCTCGATACGTTGCTTTGCGAGATCTGCTCCAGAAGATTCCTCGATCGTCTCAGCTTTCTCAAAAGATGCGCGAGCAGCCTCCAGCTTCTTCCGTTCCCGAACAAGGCTCGCAGTGGCAAGTGCATGCTGCTCCTCCTGTCGACGCTCCTCATCCTCGGCCTTTGCTAGTATCAGAGGATGGTCATCTTCCATCGAAGCCCATTTCAAGCGATGAGCTTCACTGTCCGCCAAGAAAGCACGCATCCGTGTCTCAAACAAAGAGCCATCTACCTGGAAGGCTGCCAGACTCTTGCAAAATTAAGGCCCCTCGAGGACCCACCAGTCATTCAAAGCATCAAGGCCATCCTCCTGAAAAGGTGCAAGCGTTGCCTGGATATACTTCCGACAGCTCTCCAAAAGAAGCGCAGAAAGAAGACCCCGCGAACTACACTTTCGCCTGACGGCCTCTGAGTGCACAGACAAGGTGGGCTCCGGTCCTGAAGGCTCAAGTGAAGGAACCGCCTCCTGGACCATCGCCGTGATAACAGTCAGCGGCACCACCGGAGCCGAAGGAAAAGATACAGGCAAACCTTCCGATGAAACGACTGCGGGAGTAGGCTCTGCCGGAGTACCGGACCTAACTAGAGGAGTCTGTTCTCTCCCTACACTGGAGACCTCATCCTCCTCCCCAAAGCCCAACTGCTCCATGTCGATATCGTCCAGGTTGAGAGCACTGCCGGCGAAATCTGCTCCACATGCTCCCAAAAGCTCCAAATTATCCCAGGGTACATCCAACCCGCCACCCTCAATCAACATCGCTCTGATGGGAGAGCATTCATGCCCAACCACCTTCGGGGCAGACTCGCAGTCCAGTCCAGCAGACCCTGCCAAAATGAGAGCTGAACAACTCAGCCAACGAAATAAGAGTACAAGCAGAGAAATTCATAAGAAACTAGAAACGAAATATACCTGCAGCATCCGATGAAGCTACCCCAGAAAGAGGGATTACCTCATCGGCAAAAAGCCCTGGCTCTCGCTCTCGAGCTGGCTCTGCCTCACCAGTGCCAGCCAAAGCTGCCTCACACAAGAGATCCAACTTTCTTCTCTTGGGAGAAGCACGCCCACTCCAAGAAGTCTGATTCTCAGGAAGACTCTGAACCTTGGAGGACGGAGCCATCTCAACTTCTTGCACAGAAAGTGAAGCCTGGGAAGTACTCTCTCGATGGCCACAAGATCTCTCCGATCGTCGCTCCTCGAACCAAAGACGGCGATCCTTTGACCCCGCCAAAGAGTCAAAAGAAAAGTCAGCCCGCTCGCTGCTAGCAAGGACGTCCAGTGGAAGGCTAGCCAGGAAGGGAAGCACTGACTCGTTGACCCAGCAGCGATACTCAGGAGTCGCAGCATCCTTTCCTCCCGGCTTAATCCCTGGCGAGAAAATACATCCAGTAAATCGGTCATAAAGGGCTCCCCAGAGGCGGTACGCTTCCTGCGGAGTGTAACGTGACTGCATGCGCAAAGGAGTCCCCGGCAACTCTTGGCGGAAACCCTGCTGTCGAGCAAACCGGTGGGGAGAGTACCGTGCCACCTCTACTGCATCCCCACGACGCCAAACAAGATACCCGGGCTTGCAACTCACCATACTCCAGTACAAGTGCTCGGGCATCTCCGACCCATCACATACCAAGGATCTTGTAGTAGGTGCAAGTGCATTCTCCGATACAAAGTCAAAGTCAGAAGGGCCCATACGTCTCAACCACTCTCGGGCACTGGGCCTCGGACGCTCCCATGCGTAATAAGCATTCATCACACCTCCCACACAAGGAAGGAAGGGCACCGAGGTCGAAGGTCCACGCGCTGCAAAGATCCCCTTCGGAAAATTGAGCCCAATCCAACCATAGAGGTAATGCAGGGGGCAAAAGGAACTGGCCATGCCTACTTCCCCTCTTGCATTATCCGCACTCGATAGACTCCAGTATGTTCCACTAAGCCCTTGGTACAATGAGCAAAGGATCGTCGGTGCCAGGTTAAGAAACTCTCCATTCACCATCCGAGCAGCTGCAAGGAAGGTCCCAGGACGTATCACATCCCCATTCCAGGGCAGAGCAAAGCGGCAAAGAAAAAGCACTAGCCCCGCTGACCAGTAAGCAGCACGCCAAGCATCGCTGCATTCCTCCAGGCCCAAAACCTCCCAGGGACGTTTGCGCTCCCGCCATGGAGTATCATTCTTTCCTCAGGGATTCAATCGGTCGTCGGAAAGTGCCAGGTGCTGGTTTCTTTGATGATGCATACCTCCACATCGGGTGACTCGAAGGGGGGGCGTGACGATACTCTCCCCGAAACCAGAAGTCCACCCAATCCGAGTGAAGTACCCGGTCTGACCGCTCGCGCGCCGCTATAATAGCATATGCCTTAAAAATCAAAAGGCAGAAGCTAGGAGACTCGTCTGGGTCCGTCAAGACCTCCAAAGAAGGAACCTCCTCCTGATAGTAGCTCCGAACTTCTGGACATCCAGAGATGACATGCACGTCACGAAGGGTGATCCCGATTTCACCAGCTCCGGTCAAAAAGGTGTTGGTCTCAGGGCACCACTGCTCACACAGAGCCCGGTACATACCGTCCGGTCGGCTGTACTCCCAACAAGTCGGCTCCACAAACCTCGCCAGACGCTCCATCCCTGGCTCTGCCTCCAACGCGCCGGACAGCTCTCTCATCCAGTCCCGAAAACCTCCCAGATATGTGACATCTCCACGCAGTTGAATCTCCACACCCCATCGCGTACGGCGGGAGCATATCTTCAAAGCAACAACAGGGACCGGAACCGACTCCTCGCCAGTGTGGTGGAACGGCAACCCCAAGCTTGGCCGGACAACTTGCCGGGAAGATCCTTCGTCAGTAAGGATACGCTCGCCAAGTTTCAACACGCGACAAGAGCCGTCGGCCACGCCATCCTCACAAACTCGCTCGTGCGTCGAAAGCTGAAGTGCTGACAATCTGGCCTCCTGTCTCGAAGCACGATGGTTGAAGACTTGCGCAAAAGGGAAACGAAGATGCGTACTCCCGTGGGAGACCGCATCGACGATCTAACCGGAACTCGGAAAACTCTCGTAACTACGAGACCTGAAAAAGAAAGAAGACAAAGCCCAAGTCGGATAACTAGAAAAGTACAAGACGAATACAGGGAAAAACGTCACAAAAAAAAAGGAGAGTGCTGCTGGCCCCATCAGTAAATGAAGGAAACGAGGGGGGATCTAGGCAAAAAGCTGCTGGCTCCATCGGTAAATAAGGGAAAGAGAGGGGGGCCACGGCCAAAAAAAAAAAAAAACCGCGACCCCCTCTCTCCCGTTAATACCCGCAAAGGGGGGGGGGTACTGCCGTCCTCGACCAACACCGGCCACCGCACCCCCGCCGCTGCCGCACCGGCCCCTGCGCCCCCGCGCGCCACTACTGCACCGGCCCCCGCGCCTCTCGTGCGCGCCGCGCCGCCGCCGCTGCTGCACCGGCCCCCGCGCCTCTCGTGCGCGCCGCGCCGCCGCCGCCGCTGCCCCGGTCGCGCCCGCGCCCGTCGTGCCCCGCAGCCCCGGCCGCGCCCGCCTCCGGCCCGCAGCCCCGGCCGCGCCCGCACCCGTCGCGCCCCGCAGCCCCGGCCGCGCCCGCCTCCGGCCCGCAGCCCCGGCCGCGCCCGCACCCGTCGCGCCCGCCTCCGGCCCGCAGCCCCGGCCGCGCCCCGCGCGCTGTGCCTGCCGCTGCCGCGCCATGCGAACCAGCAGAAGAAGAAGAAGAAGAAGAAGGAGGAGGAGGAGGAGGAGGAGGAGGATCACCTCGCCTGCAACCCTCCGCCCTCCACGGTCCGGCGGTCTCCTCTCCTCCGCGAACTCCATGGCGTGACCACCTTCATCCTCTGCGTCATCGTCGCGAAGCGAGAAACCCTAGTAGAGCTTTCGCCTCCAAGCCGCCGGGAATCGCTAATAATGAAGAGAAACGAAAACCGGGGGTCCTTATAAAGACCTAATTCCACACGAATACGCGACTCAAGTCCAAGCGCTACGCGTTTCCCGCGGGCGCACTCGAACTTGAGGGGGCATTTGTGGGCATCGAAATTAGCCCACGGGTCGAACCCGATTTGCACACGTAAAACGGGCCCGCACTCAACGGCCTTCGGGTCGACTCGCACATGCAACTTGGGCCCGCACACAACGACCCACATGCGGAAATCTGGCCCATGCACAATGGCCCGCATGCGAACTCGGCCCACACACAACGGCCCGCATGCAATTCGACCCACACGCAACGGCCCACTTGCGCACTCGGCCCGCATGCAAACTCGGCTCGCGCGCCGCAGCCCAACTCAAAGCAAACGGGTCCCACCGGACCCGCTACCCGAACACAAAGAGGGGGGCTCACCGGCCCCCCCTCTTGAAAACCGTGCCCCCCTCCTTATGGAGAGGTGGGGCCGGCCATAAAGAAAAAGAAAAGAAAGGGAAAAAAGAAAAAAAAAAGAAGAAGAAAAGAAAAGAAAAGAAGAAAAAAATCAAAACCGCCTCGATGCGGGGGGAGGTGGCGTGGACGTCTACGCAGCCGTAGATCCGCGACGATCCCTCGATCCAACGGACAAGATGACGTTGTGTCGCCATCCGATCCAAAAGTGCAAAAAAATAACAACTCAATCTTTAAAGATCGAGTCACATCTAGCCCGTAACCGCCCCAACTAAAAAGGAGGGGATCAAGTTTGTTTCCCCGGATAAAGGAACAATATCGAGATGGTTATGGGGGGAGATATTGGATGAAACAAAAAGATTTCAGCCATATCTCCCCCAACCGCCCCCTTTACCTATAAATAGAAGGGGTGCGGGAAGGCGTAAAGGGTCCGAAAAGCTGAAGACGAAAGAGCGCTACGAAGAAGCTCCAACGCTTGAAGACCGAAGGCTTCACGAGGCACGGCAAGCACGTCCTATGGGAATCCTTGGCCCTTCAAGTCCTCATCAACGTGAAGACCTTGCACTCGAAGATCAAAGCTTCGACTCCTCGCACGAAGAAGAAAGCTTGGAGAAGAAGACCCGGAGTCGTCATCATCCCGACTGCTCCAACGATCTTCATCAGCTCCGAAGACGCCACAAGCAAAGGCCGAAGAAGAAGATCGAAGCCGACAACACCCCGTCGTCTTCAACAAAGGCGTCGACTCCTTGCACGAAGAAGAAAGCTTGGAGAAGAAGGCCTGAAGCCGGTGCTACCCCTGCCGTCTTCATCAACAAAAGCCGACGCTACAACCGTCATGCGGAGATCGGTGCTACCCCCGCCATCTTCATCAACAAAAGCCGACGCTACAACCGTCGCATAGAGATCGATGCTACACCCACCATCTCCGCAAGAAGCCTTCAACTCCGATCAAGCCAAATACGGCCGGAGAAGAAGCCAGCCGATGCCACAACCGTCGAGGAAGCCGGAAGAATAAATAAATCCTGAAGACCCAGAAGAAGTGGCAAACTCCTAGAAGAAGTTAAGCACAAAACTGAGATAAGAAGACGAGCCCCCAAGTTCTTGCATTTCAATGGCAAATTATATCGTCAGAGCTATGATGGTATGCTTATGAGGTGCTTGACCGGAGAAGACATCAAGTTTGCTCTCCAAGAGTCACACTCGGGTATATGTGGTACTCATCAGTCAAGACCAAAACTTCATTTTTCGTATCAAAAGAATGGGATACTATTGGTCTACCATGGTTAAATATTGTCTAAATTTCTCCAAAAAGTGTCATATATGCCAAATTAATGGTGATTATATTCATCAACCGCCAGAACCACTTCATCCTACAGTCACTTCGTGGCCATTTGATTTTTGGGGACTTGACATAGTCGGTCCATTGCCCAAATCTTCTAAGCAGCACCTTTATATTCTGGTGGCGATAGACTACTTCTCCAAATAGGCGGAGGTAGTCCCTCTCAGAGAAGTGAACCGAAACTTAGTCATGAATTTTATTCAAAATGATATCATCTTCCGATATGGAGTTTCTTGTTGCATCGTTACTGATAATGGCAAGCAATTCAAAAACGCTGCTATAGAAAATTTTTGTGCCAAGTATAAAATCAAACAGAGATGTTCTATGATGTATAATACTCCTCCAACAGTTTTTTTTTTTTTTTTTTGAGAAATCCCTCTCACTCCAACAGTTTAGCAGAAGCTTTTAATAAGACCTTATGCAAACTCTTGGAAAATGTAGTTTCTAAGTCAAAAAAAAACTGGCAGGAGCATATGCACGAGGCTCTATGAGCTTATCGAACATTGTTCCGCACTTCGACACAAGTAACACTATACTCACTTATGTATAAAGTATAGGCTATTCTACCTCTGGAACTTCAAATTCCGTCTCTGAGAATTGCTATCCAAGAAGGTCTTACCACTGGTGAAAATGCTCAACTCCGACTTATGGAATTGGAAGCTCTAGACGAGAAAAGACTTGAGGCCCAGCAACGACTTGAATGCTGTCAAGCTCGTATCTCTTGAGCGTTCAATAAAAAAGTTAAGCCTTGCTCTTTCCAAGAAGGGGACTTGGTCCTAGCAGTGCGACGTCCCATCATCTTATCCCATAGAGCAGGAAAGAAATTCGATGCTAAGTGGGATGGCCCTCATGTTGTCAAAGAAGTCTATACTAATGGGGCATATTTACTTGTGACACAAGAAGGACAACTTGGCCCAATCAACGGCAAGTTCCTCAAGCAATACTATGCATAAAGAAAACCACCCTAGATTGCAAATGATAGTCCTGATAGATATGGGTGCCAACCTAGTTGGGATGTATACCGGTCAGGGTGATGCAAAAAAAAAGAAATCAATCCTAAGGAACTACGTGTGATTTGATCCCTTAAAAAAGGGTAAGTAGGCAACCTAAGGAAACCTCTTGGGTTCAGTCCAAATAAAAAATAAACAAACCCATATTCAACAAAGCAATCAAGAAGGAAATACCAGGCAAATTCTTATATTAAGAAAGAATAAATGAATTGCATAAGTCTTAGATAAATTCCAAAAGGAAAAGTACAAAGTTTAATAATCAATAAGTTGAGCTTAAATCTCGAAGACGCTGCATAAGTTCCTTCTTGTGCGCTATCAATAGCTAAGACAGAAGATGCCCCAGCTTCCTCTTTACCCTTGAGTTCGGTCAGTTCCTTCTCCTTTTCAATTTTTTGAGCCTTCAAAGAGTTGAGGTAATCATGCTGTAAAGCCACGACACCAGAATCTGCAGCCAAACGAGTTTTACAAGAAACAACTGCCGCTTTAGCCTTCTCTAATGCTAACTGACCAGAAGTTTCCTCTTACTTTGCTGCCAACAATGCAGAGTCACCCTCGTTCAAGAACTTGGAAAATGACTTCAAAGTATAAAATCAAACAAAGATGTTCTACGATGTATAATGCTCCCGCCAAAAGTTTAGCAGATGCTTTCAATAAGTCCTTATGCAAGCTCTTGGAAAAGGTAGTTTCTAAGCCAAAAAAAGACTGGCACGAGCGTATGCACGAGGATCTATGGGCTTATTGAACATCGTTTCGCACTCCGACTCAAGCAACACCATACTCACTTGTGTATGGAGTAGTGGCTAGCCTACCTCTGGAACTTCAAATTACGTCTCTGAGAATTGCTATCCAAAAAGGTCTTACCACTGATGAAAATGCTTAACTCTGACTTATGGAATTGGAAGCTCTAGACGAGAAAAGACTTGAGGTCCAGCAACGACTTGAATGCTATCAAGCTCGTATCTCTCGAGCGTTTAATAAAAAAGTTAAGCCTCGCTCTTTCCAAGAAGGGCACTTGGTCCTAGCAGTGTGACGTCCCATCATCTTATCCCACAGAGCATGAAAGAAATTCGATGCTAAGTGGGATGGCCCTCATGTCGTCAAAGAAGTCTCTACTCATGTCGTCAAAAAAGTCTATACTAATGGGGCATATCTACTTGTGACACTAGAAGGACAACTTGGCCCAATCAATAGCAAGTTCCTCAAGCAATACTATGCATGAAGAAAACCACCCTATATTGCAAATGATAGTCCTGATAGATATGGGTGCCAACCTAGTTGGGATGCATACCGGTCAGGGTGATGCAAAAAAAAAAAAATCAATCCTAAGGAACTACGTGTGACTTGATCCCTTAAAAAAGGGTACGTAGGCAGCCTAAGGAAACCCCTTGGGTTCAGTCCTAACAAAAAATAAACAAACCCATATTCAACAAAGCAATCAAGAAGGAAATAACAGGCAAATTCTTACATTAAGAAAGAATAAATGAATTGCATAAGTCTTAGATAAAGTCCAAAAGGAAAAGTACAAAGTTTAATAATCAATAAGTTGAGCTTAAATCTCAAAGACGCTGCATAAGTTCCTCTCGTTCGCCATCAATAGCTAAAACAGAAGATGCCCTAGCTTCCTCTTTACTCTTGAGTTCGGTCAGTTTCTTCTCCTTTTCAATTTTTTGAGCTTTCAAGGAGTTGAGGTAATCATGTTGTAAAGCCACAATACCAGAAGCTGCAACCAAACGAGTTTTTCAAGAAACAACTGCCGCTTTAGCCTCCTCCAATGCTAAACGAGCAGAAGTTTCCTCTGACTTTGTTGCCAACAATGCAGAGTCACCCTCGTTCAAGAACTTGGAAAACGACTTCAAAGTATAAAATCAAACAAAGATGTTCTATGATGTATAATGCTCTCGCCAACAGTTTAGCAGAAGCTTTCAATAAGTCCTTATGCAAGCTCTTGGAAAAGGTAGTTTCTAAGTCTAAAAAAGACTGGCACGAGCGTATGCACGAGACTCTATGGGCTTATCGAACATCGTTCCGCACTCTGACTCAAGCAACACCATACTCACTTGTGTATGGAGTAAAGGCTATTCTACCTCTGGAACTTCAAATTTCGTCTCTAAGAATTGCTATCTAAGAAGGTCTTATCACTGATAAAAATGCTCAACTCCAACTTATGGAATTGGAATATCTAGACGAGAAAAGACTTGAGGTCCAGCAACGACTTGAATGCTATCAAGCTTGTATCTCTCGAGCATTCAAAAAAAAAGTTAAGCCTTACTCTTTCCACGAAGGGGACTTGGTCCTAGCAGTGCGATGTCCCATCATCTTATCCCACAGAGCATGAAAGACATTCGATGCTAAGTAGGATGGCCCTCATGTCATCAAAGAAGTCTATACTCATGTCGTCAAAAAAGTCGATACTAATGGGGCATATCTACTTGTGACACCAAAAGGACAACTTGGCCCAATCAACGACAGTTCCTCAAGCAATACTATGCCTGAAGAAAACCACCCTATATTGCAAATGATAGTCCTGATAGATATGGGTGCCAACCTAGCTGGGATGCATACCGTTCAGGGTGATGCAAAAAAAAATTTCAAACCTAAGGAAGTACGTGTGACTTGATCCCTTAAAAAAGGGTATATAGGCAGCCTAAGGAAACCCCTTGGGTTCAGTCCAAACAAAAAATAAACAAACCCATATTTAACAAAGCAATCAAGAAGGAAATACCAGGCAAATTCTTATATTATGAAAGAATAAATGAATTGCATAAGTCTTAGATAAAGTTCAAAAGGAAAAGTACAAAGTTTAATATTCAATAAGTTGAGCTTAAATCTCGAAGACGCTGCATAAGTTCCTCTCGTGCGCCATCAATAGCTAAGACAGAAGATGCCACAGCTTCCTCTTTGCCATTGAGTTCGGTCAGTTCCTTCTCCTTTTCAATTTTTTGAGCCTTCAAGGAGTTGAGGTAATTATGCTGTAAAGCTACGACACCAGAAGCTGCAGCCAAACGAGTTTTACATGAAACAACTGCCGCTTTAGCCTCCTCCAATGCTAAACGAGCAGAAGTTTCCTCTTACTTTGCTGCCATCAATGCAGAGTCACCCTCATTCAAGAACTTGGAAAACGACTTCAAAGTATAAAATCAAACAAAGATGTTCTACGATATATTATGCTCCCGCCAACAGTTTAACAGAAGCTTTCAATAAGTTCTTATACCAGCTCTTGGAAAAGGTAGTTTCTAAGTCTAAAAAAGACTGGCACGAGCGTATGCACGAAGCTCTATGGGCTTATCGAACATCGTTCCGCACTCCGACTCAAACAACACTATACTCACTTGTGTATGGAGTAGAGGCTATAATACCTCTGGAACTTCAAATTTCGTCTCTGAGAATTGCTATCCAAGAAGGTCTTACCACTGATGAAATGCTTAACTCCGACTTATGGAATTGGAAGCTCTAGACGAGAAGAGACTTGAGGTCCAGCAAAGACTTGAATACTATCAAGCTCGTATCTCTCGAGCGTTTAATAAAAAAGTTAAGCCTCGCCCTTTCAAAGAAGGGGACTTGGTCCTAGCAGTGCGACGTCCCATCATCTGATCACTGTAGACATATGAATTTTGTCTAAAGCCGGACCCGACATACGTGCGCCAACGCGGATGCAAACCCGACGCGCGCTCCGACTCGGACCCGACTTGCACGCACCAGTGCGGACCCGGACCCGATTCGCGCCCACCAAGGGAGGAGCGGACCCCATACTCAAGGGGGGCCGACCCCTACTAGGGACCCGAACCCCATGGGGCCGGCCCTTACTAGGGACCCGAACCCCATGGGGCCGGCCCTTACTAGGACCCGAACCCCATGGGGCCGGCCCTTACTAGGACCCGAACCCCATGGGGCCGGCCGGCCTTGCAAGGAAAAAGAAAAGAAAGGAAAGAAAAGAAAAAAGGAAAGAAAAGAAAAGGAAAGAAAAGAAAGAAAAGGAAAGAACTACCGCCATTCGCGGGGGGAGGTTGCGTATGACGTCTGCTCACGCGCGGATCTGCGCCGATCCCTCGATCCGACGGACAAGAAGAAGAGCCGGGTCGCCATCGATTTCGTGTGCAAAATCCTGCCATAATTGCCCCGCCAGGAAAAGAAAACAAATAAATGTTATTCCCCTCATCAATGGATGAATAAATCCCGGGTAATTATGAGGGAGATATTAAAGGGATTTAAAATTAAAACTTCCCATATCTCTCCCCCCTCCCCTTTTGCCTATAAATAGAGGGGGTGGGGGAAGGCTCATGGGGTCGAAGATTGAAGACAAAGCGAGGAAGCTCTGCAGAAAAGGAGACGCTTCTTCATCGACCCAAGGCTTCACGAGGCACGGGCAAGCCTGTCCCTTCGGGATCGGCTTAGTCCATTGAAAGCCCTCATCAATGTGAAGACCCTTGCACAAGAAGATCAAGACTTCGACTCCGTGCACGAAGAAGAAAGCTCGAAGAAGAAGACCCTTCGACTCCGAAGACGCCAGAAGCAAAGGCCGAAGAAGAAGCTTGGAGCGGCACTACCCCGTCGGCTCCAACAAACCCTCAACTCCGATCAAGCTCCAAAGCCCGGAAAAGAGGAACGAAGCGTCATCAACCCGTCGCCTTCGACAAACGTCTGCTCCGTCCACGAAGAAGAAAGCCTGGAGAAGACTACCTGAAGCGTCGCTACCCCCGCCGTCTTCATCAACAAAAGCCGACGCTACAACCGTCGCACAGAGACCGTCGCTACCCCCGCCATCTTCATCAACAAAAGCCGACGCTATAATCGTTGCACGGAGACCGTCGCTACCCCCGCCGTCTTCATCAACAAAAGCCGACGCCACAACTGTCGCACGGAGATCGGTGCTACCCCCACTATCTTCGAAAGCATTCTTCGACTCTGATCACGCCAAAGAAGCCCGGAGAAGAAGAGAAGTCCAACCGACACCCAAACCGTCGAAGTACCGAAGAAGTAGACCACGTCGTTCGAGAAGAAGACTGAGTTGACGTTGAAGCCAAAGCCCACGCAAGAAGCCAAAGCAAAAGCCCTGGTAAAGCCCGCACCAAAGCAACGCAAGTGCCAAAGCCAAGCGACTACGCCGGCCACGAGCAAAAGCACCGCACGTTCTAGCCGATACGACGTGAAGTCCGGAAGAACGAAAGCATCGCAAGTCTCTCCCATCTACGTCCAAGCGCAAGTGCCAAAGCAAAGCAAAAGCCAGAGCCACGCCAAAGCCGAAAGCCAAAGCCAAAGCCGACGCCAAAAGCACGATCGACGCCGCGAACCGACGATCAAGGACGCCGAGGTCAAGCAAGGAGCGCGGAAGACACGAAGACCGAGGAACGAAGCTGAAGACCCCCTAGCCGAGGAAGCACGAAGCATGGAAGGGACCGAAGAAACAGCGGATACTCCTTAGCCTCTCCAAAACCCTCACCTTGTAAAGACCTCTGTCCTGGGCAACTCCTTCAGAGCTCTCGCACGAACACCACGTGGAGACACGGATCAAAGGGACCCTCCAGAGGATCTCTCCCACAATCCCCTGATCAACACTCGCCGCAACCCAGACTCGCCACACCCGAGCCACCCGGGTCCCGGCCACTCTTGTAATCTTGTTTTGTGCAATAAAGACGACCCATATCTTTTCCGCGCATACAGATTTCTGGCACGCCCGGTGGGACCTCCTCTCCTTTCATCCGTACGGCTGAAGAAGTCGCTTCAAGTTCGCAATGGCCGGGACAAGCAATGATGCGTTTGCTCCAAGCCTATCACCTATCGCCGAGTCTCCTCTACTCCGACATGGTGATCCAATAAACCCGGAGGGTGATGCTCCCCTGATGGTACGCATTTACACTCGGCGTACTCGAACTCTTGCGGATGTCTTCATACCAGAAACTACTGCCAAAGATGCTCACCAAAATGCCGATGAGGCCTTGGTACATAAGGAAACAAGCCTCGATCCTGGAGTCCATGTCCAGAAGTTTGGGGAGGACCAGCCCCAACCCCGAGCCCGTTCGGATTCTCCAGCGGAAGTTGCACCTCCTCTGCAGGGGGCAAACATCAATCATCAACCAGAAGCAAGTCGGCGCAACTACGTCTCCGACGACGACGGCGAGGATGCTAGCATGCAACATCGAGACGTCCTTCGTCACCATCCTCCGTCCGCTCTTCAGCTTCAAGTCATGCAGATGAGCGAGCACATGGCGCAGATTACTTGGCTGATGGAGGAGAAGGATCGTCACATCAATACTCTGCTCCAAAAGCTAAGCGCAAAGGACGCTGCAGCAGTCGGTCAACCCGTTGCTTCCCCGGTAGCTGCTCCAGCTCCGTCTTCAACTCCCGCTCCTGTAGAGGTAGTTCCAGCAATTCAAGCGGGTACACCAGCACTCTCGTCGGTTCCCGTCCCGACGGAAGCCGTCTCGCCGGCGCCAACCTCGGTGGCCACACAACCTCCGGCAACAGCAACGATGAATGCTCAGCAAGTCCAAGCGCTGGTATCCGACATGATGCGCTCCCACGGCAGTGGCCTTCCTCCAATCACGGCGGCATACTCGAAACCTTACACCGCGAGGATCCAGCAGCTGCGTTTCCCCATCGGGTTCCAGCCACCAAAGTTCCAGCACTTCGACGGGAAGGGAAATCTGAGACAGCACGTTGCTCACTTCATCGAAACCTGCAACAATGCCGGCACATATGGCGACGAGATGGTGAAACAGTTTGTTCGCACCCTCAAAGGTAATGCTTTTGACTGGTACGTTGATCTTCCTCCAGGGACCATCGACAGCTGGGATCAGATGGGGAGGGAGTTCCTCAATCGCTTCTACAGCACCAGACGCACCATCAGCATGACCGAACTCACCGCCGTCAAGCAAAGGAAAGACGAGCCGGTGATCGACTACATCGACAGATGGAGGAACCTCGCGTTGAATTCACAAGACCGTTTGTCTGAAGACTCGGCCATCGAGATATGCACCCAAGGCATGCACTGGGGCCTGCTCTACATCCTCAAAGGTATCAAGCCTCGGTGTTTCGAAGAACTCACGACTCGGGCTCACGACATGGAACTCAGCCTAGCAAGCCGCGGGGACTCGAAGAACAAGGATTTCTTGAAGGTGGAGAAGGACAAGCCGCAAGCACCAAAACCAAAGCAAGTCAATGTTGCGGATGTCGCTTCAACCTCCAAACCGCTCAAGATTGGTGGCAAGCCGGATCAGAAGAAAGGGGTCGCCATACCGCCGCCAAGACAAAGGATGACTCTCGAGGAGCTCGAAGCCAAGGAGTACCCCTTCCCAGACTCGGAAGTCTCCTCCATGTTCGATCAACTGCTGCAAGAGAAGATGATAGAGCTCCCTCCTTCGAAGAGGCCCGAGCAGATGCATCGCGTCGACGACCCTCTCTTCTGCAAATACCACCGGGTGGTAAGTCATCCCATCGAAAGATGCTTCGTTTTCAAGGAAAGAATCATGGCACTTTCAAAGCAAGGAAAGATAGAGATCAATTCCGGAGATGTCGCCACGGCCAACATGATGTCCATCACCTTCGGTTCCTTCTCGCCAGTACTCGTTGCTGCGCGACGAAGCACGCCCAAATTGCGCATCAACCGTCAAAGGCCAACCACTAAGTCAATTTCCCAGCCGAAAGTCTCGAAGCGACGTCAACGAACTCCTGCGCTCACCGAGGAAGAAACGCCGCTGCCTTGGGGGCAACCATCGCTCACGCCAGCACCTCTTCCAAGCAATGCTACATCCCAACGAGCGCTCCAACGGAGCTACGAGCAAGGAGATCCAGAAGTGGGTCTACTGGGCCAGCCTTCGGGGAAGTTCGACTATTACGTCCTCTACTCAAGGCCTCTGTCCGTTTCGATTGAAGAAATCAAGCCCACCTGCTGGGGATTGGAAGATGAGCCAGTGGAGCTTCAGGTAGAGCAAGTCCCTTCCAATCAAGCTACGTCCCAATGCACCCTCCGGAAAAGATACGAGCAAGGAGATCCAGAAGTCGGTCTGCTGGGCCAACCTACGGGCAAGTTTGACTACTACGTCCTCTACCCAAAGCCTCCCTTAGTTTTGATCGAAGAAATCAAGCCCACCGGCTGGGGATCGGAAGACAAGCCAGTAGAGCCTCCGGAAGAACAAGTGCCTTCAAGGGAACCAGTTGCTGCTGCCGATCATCATCTTAGCGGAGGGGAATCCACCGACGAAGAGACATGGGTCATTGTGGGCATTGAAATTAGCCCACGGGTCGAACCCGATTTGCACACGTAAAATAGGCCCGCACCCAATGGCCTTCGGGTCGAACCCGACTCGTACACATAAACGTGGCCCACGCACAACGGCCCACATGCGCAACTCGGCCCACGCACAACGGCCCACACACAACGGCCCACAAGCGCAACTCGGCCCACGCACAATGGCCCACATACGCAACTCGGCCCATACACAATGGCCCTCATGCGAAATTGGGCCCGCATGCGAACTCGGCCCGCGTGCAAACCCAATTCGCGCACCGCGGCCCAACTCAAAGCAAACGGGTCCACCCGACCCGCAACTCGAGCACAAAAAGGGGGGCCCACCGGCCCCCCCTTTCTTGAAAACCGTGCCCCCTCCCCATGGAGAGGTAGGGCCGGCCATAAAGGAAAAAGAAAAGAAAAGGGAAAAAGAAAAAGAAAAGAAAAAGAAAAGAAAAGAAAAAGAAAAAGAAATCAAAACCGCCTCGATGCGGGGGGAGGTGGCGTGGACGTCAACGCAGCCGTAGATCCGCGACGATCCCTCGATCCAACGGACAAGATGACGTTGTGTCGCCATCCGAGCCAAAAGTGCAAAAAATAACAACTCAATCTTCAAAGATCGAGTCACATCTAGCCCGTAACCACCCCAACTAAAAAGGAGGGGATCGAGTTTGTTTCCTCGGATAAAGGAACAATATCTTGATGGTTATGGGGGGAGATATCGGATGAAACAAAAATATTTCAGCCATATCTCCCCCAACCACCCCCCTTTGCCTATAAATAGAAGGGGTGGGGGAAGGCACAAGGGGTCCGAAAGCCGAAGACGAAAGAGCTCCGCAAGAGAAGCTCCAACGCTCGAAGACCGAAGGCTTCACGAGGCACGGCAAGCACGTCCTACGGGAATCCTTGGCCCTTCAAGTCTCATCAACGTGAAGACCTTGCACTCGAAGATCAAAGCTTCGACTCCTCGCACGAAGAAGAAAGCTTGGAGAAAAAGACCCGGAGTCGTCATTACCCCGACTGCTCCAACGATCTTCATCAGCTCCGAAGACGCCATAAGCAAAGGCCGGAGAAGAAGATCGAAGCCGACAACACCCGTCGTCTTCAACAAAGGCATCAACTCCTTGCACGAAGAAGAAAGCCGGGAGAAGAAGGCCTGAAGCCGGTGCTACCCTTGCCGTCTTTGTCAACAAAAGCCGACGCTACAACCGTCGTGCTGAAGTCGGTGCTACCCCCCGCCGTCTTCATCAACAAAAGTCGACGCTACTGTGCTGGAGTATATGGATGGAACGTAACTGCAGAATTTTCAGGCAGAAGAGCTCGGATGCAGATGTTGTCATCAATTTGGCTAAGCGGAGGCTGATCCAGTGGAAGGTGGCCCTTCAAGGGAAGGAACTCCAGCAATTAGATAATATCATCTGTAATCTCTTTTGATTGTGTTTCTCTCTTCTTTTTGTAACCGGACCTTGTTTTTAATGAACTGGTAGGGGTCTAGGCCGAACCCCCCCTCATCCACTGAGAGGGATTTCTCAAAAAAAAAAACAAAAGTCGACGCTACAATCGTCGCACGGAGATCGGTGCTACACCCGCCATCTTCATCAACAAAAGCCGACGCTACAACCGTCGCACGAGGATCGGTGCTACCCCCGCCGAAAAGCCAAGACCGACGCCACAACTGTCGAGAAAGCCGGAAGAATAAAGAAGCCTTGAAGAAGTAGCGCCAGTCGTTCGAGAAGAAGATCGAGTCGAAGCTAAAGTCAAAGCCGACGCAAGAAGCCAAAGCAAACGCACCGGTATAGCCCGCGCTAAAGCAACGCACGTGCCAAAGCCAAGCAACTACGACGGTCACGAGCAAAGCACCGCGCGTTCTAGCCGATACGACGCGAAGTCCGGAAGAACTAAAGCATCGCAAGCCTCTACCCGTCTACGTTCAAGCGCAAGCGCCAAAGCAAAGCAAACGCCAAAGCCACGCCAAAGCTACGTCAAAGCCGAAAGCTAAAGCCAAAGCTGATGCCAAAAACACGATTGACGCCGCGAACCGACAATCAAGGATGCCGAGGTCGAGCAAGGATCGAGGAAGACACGAAGACCGAGGAACGAAGCCCAAAGCCTCCCTAGCCGAGAAAGCGCGAAGCACGGACGGGACAAAATCAACGGCGGAAACTCCTTAGCCTCTCAAAAACCCTCACCTTGTAAAGACCTCTGTCCTGGGCAACCCCTTCAGAGCTCTCGCACGAATACCACGTGGAGACGCCGATCAAAGGGACCCTCCAGAGGATCTCTCCCACAATCTCCTGATCAAAAATTTGTAATCTCGTGTGATTCGCAATAAAGACGACCCGAATCTTTTTCCGCGCTCACAGATTTCTGGCACGCCCAGGGGGACATCCTCTCCTTTCATCCGTACGTTTGAAAGAGTTGCTTCAAGTTTGCCATGGCCGGAACAAACGATGATACGTTTGCTCCAACAAGCCTTTCACCTATCGCCGAGTCTCCACTACTCCAACACGGCGATCCGGAAAATCCGGAGGGAGGCATTCCCCTGGTAGTACGCGTCTACACTCGGCGTACTCAAAGTCTCGCGGACTTCTTCACGCCAGAAACTGCTACTGAAGATGCTCGCCAAATCACCAATAAGGCCTTGGTGCATGAAGAAACAAGCCTCGATCCTGGAATTCAAGTCCAGAAATTTGGGGAGGTCCAGCCCCAACCCGGAGCCCATTCGGGTTCTCCAGTGGACCTTGCACCTCCTTCGCAGGGGGCAAACGTCCGTCATCAAGCAGAAGCAAGTCAGCGCAAATACGTCTCCGACGACGATGGCGAGGGTGCGGGCATGCAACATCGAGACGTCCTACGACATCATCCTCCGTCCCCTCTCCAGCTCCAAGTCATGCAAATGGGTGAACACATGGCTCAACTCACCCGACTAATGGAAGAGAAAGATCGTCACATCAACACCTTGCTTCAAAGGCTGAGTGCTAGGGATGCCGCAACATTCAGTCAACCTCCTGCTTCTCCAGTGGCTGCTCCAGCCCCGTCTCCAACTCCCGCCCCTACAGAAGATGGCCCGGCAATACTAGCAACTACTCCTGCACTTTCCTCGGCTCCCGTGCCAGCCTCGGTGGCCGTGCAACCTTCGATGGCAGCGACGATGAATGCCCAGCAAATACAAGCACTGGTGGCAGACATGATGCGTTCCCACGGCGGCAGCCTACCTCCGATTACGGCGGCATATTCAAAGCCTTACACCACAAGGATCCAACAGCTGTGCTTCCCTACCGGGTTCCAGCCGCCAAAGTTCCAGCACTTCGATGGGAAGGGCAACCCAAGGCAACACATTGCCCACTTCGTCGAAACTTGCAACAACGCCGGTACATACGGCGATGAAATGGTGAAGCAGTTCGTTCGCACCCTCAAAGGTAATGCTTTTGACTGGTATGTTGATCTTCCTCCAGGATCCATTGACAGCTGGGATCAGATGGAGAGGGAATTCCTCAACCGCTTCTACAGCACTCGGCGCATCGTTAGCATGACCGAGCTTATTGCCGTCAAGCAAAGGAAGGACAAATCAGTAATCGACTACATCGATTGATAGAGAAATCTCGCCCTGAATTCACGAGACCGCTTGGCTGAAGACTCGGCTATCGAGATGTGTACCCAAGGCATGCACTGGGGCTTACTTTACATCCTCAAGGGGATCAAGCCTCGGTCCTTCGAAGAACTCGTAACTCGAGCCCACGACATGGAGCTCAGTTTAGCAAATCGCGGGGACTCAAAGGACAAAGACTTCCTGAAGGTGGAGAAGAAAGACAAACCACCGGCGCCCAAATCAAAGCAAGTTAATGTCGCCGACATCGCCTCGGCCTCCAAGCCACTCAAAATCAGCGGTAAGCCGGATCAAGAAAAGGGAGCTGCCATACCACTGCCTCCACCCCAAAGACAGTCGAAGATGACTCTAGAAGAACTTGAGGCCAAAGAATATCCCTTTCCAGACTCGGAAGTCTCCTCCATGTTCGATCAATTGCTACAAGAAAAGATGATCGAGCTTCCTCCTTAAAAAAGGCCCGAACAGATGCATCGTGTCAACGATCCGCTTTTCTGCAAATACCATCGACTGGTTAGCCATCCTATCGAGAAACGTTTCGTCTTCAAAGAAAAGATCATGACGCTCGCAAAGCAAGGGAAAATCGAGATCGACTCGGGCGACGTTGCAACAGCAAACATGACGTCCATCACCTTCGGTTCATTTCAACCAGTACTCGTTGCTGAACACCAGAGAAGGCCCAGGTTGCGTATCAATCGCCAGAGACCAATTGCGAAGTTAGCTCCACGACGGAAAGTCTCAAGGCGACAACGGTATGCTCCTATGCTTGCTGAGGAAGAAACGCCATTACCCAGGGGGAAACCGTCGCCTATATCGGCATCGCGCTCGAACAAAGCCATGTCCCAACAAATTCTCCAAACAAGGTACGAGCAAGGAGACCCGGAGGTTGGTCTGTTAGGCCAGCCCTCAGGTAAATTCGACTACTACGTCCTCTACTCCAAACCTTCGCCTGTCTCAATAGAAGAAATCAAGCCCACCGGCTGGGAATCAGAAGGCGAACCACCAAGGTCCCCAAAGGAGCAGGTCTCCCCGACCCATGAAGAACCTACAGCTGCCACTCCAGACCTTCACCTTGGTGACGAAGAATCCACTGATGAAGATGCATGGGTCATGTTGCCTCGCAGACGAAGGCCATGGATGCCAAGAAGTCGCAAGCTAGATCGGGTAACAAGAAAGCTTCCGGAACGAAGAACTTACAAAAAGAAAAGCAAAGCTCCAGGAAGGAAGGCGTTCAAAGTACCGCCAGCAGATCCAGATGATCTCCTCCTGCAAAACCCTCCGGAGCCGGCAACGTTGCAAGAGTTCTTCCCCGATTACTTCCTCCCAGCTGATCAGCAGCATGAAGCCTCCTGTTGCATGGTCGAAATCCACATGGCGCCAGAAGAAGGAAACAAGATCGAGTTCCTTATAAAAGCAACACCAACAACGAGGAGGATAATTCCGACGAAGACAGTGCTGTTGCCTACGATGAGGCAATCTTGCACTTGCCACTCATAGAAGCACTACACCTCCCAAAGAATGCTCGCCTAGCAATGGCCGAGTCTTTGACAAATCCAGACAACTACAAAAGAAAGAAGAAAGACGCCGAGAAAGACAAAACTATTGTCTCATGCAAAGCAGCAATAACTTTCTCGGACGGAGATTTGCAGCTCGGAGCACGACTACACAATCGACCTGTCTATGTCTCGGGATACATCCACGAGAAACCGGTAAATCGAATCCTGTTGGATTGCGGCTCCGCCGTCAACATCATGCATATCCAAACAATGCGGCAGCTCGGTATTACCACCGACCAGCTTTCACAAAGCCAGTTGGTCATTCAAGGGTTCAACCAAGGCGGACAGTCCACCATAGGAATCATTCTTCTAAAACTCTCCATCAGCCAGCTTGACACGACAGTTCTCTTCCATGTCATTGATTGTCAGACATCATATCGCCTCTTGCTAGGAAGACCGTGGCTGCATGAAAAAGGTGTCGTAGTGTCTATATGGCACCAATGCCTCAAGTACTATGAGGAAGGTCTGGAGAAGTGCATTGTTGCAGACGATAGGCCATTCAATGAGGCTGAAGCGCACCTCGCCGATGCCAAGTTTTACCAAGCAAAGGACCTTGTTGCAGAAGTCCTTCCAGCTAAAGCTCCTCGAACTCAGAAGGCTAAAAAGATGGAACAGGATGAAGCTCTGCCAACTCCAAATCCAGTACCACCATCTAAGGCGATACACGAAGTCAAAAAAGTGCTAGTGCCAAGACGAAGGATGCGCATCAGCTCCAAGCCAAGATCCATGAAGCATACTCCATTGCCTGTCCAAACTACACCTCAGTGGCTTCGCAAAGATGAACGGCCATCTTCTGCCTCGCCAAAAGAGATGGTCCAGCCGCTATCAGAAGCTAATGTCATCACTCTGCAAGAAATGACACTACCACTACCCAGCCTGAGGCAAGCTTCAAGTCCGCCAAAATCTAGCGATTCCTTCAAATCCAGCCAACTTACATTCAAGCCAAAAGGAAGCTGGGGGCAAAATGCCGCCAAGCTGCTGTTCAAAGCTGGCTACAACAAAGACAGTGCTACACATATGAGTACGCTCCTGCCAGCTCCAATACCACACGGGATGACTAAGACTCAAGCCCACTTACTCCAAGGCGGCGAGCTGATCCCACCAAATCGGCGAGGCATCGGCTCCCGTCAAACCCCAATGGTCATCAAGATAACAGGAGAGAAGACCTTCACCTCTAACTACATTGAGGTGAAGTTGGTAGATGAAGCGGAAAAGGGATCGTCAGCCTCCGATGCACGCTCTACCAATATCGTTCATCCCGCTACAAAAGGCGCTAAAAGAAGGCGATAGCAAGCTCGACGTTGGACCATACCTCAAAAGCAAAAGAAGAACGTCAAAAACCAGGCAAGTCAAAATCCCGTATCAGTATTCAAAATACTTGGGCCAGTCAGACAAGTAAAGCGAAGGTCAGTATTCGACCGTTTGGGAAAATCACCTACTGAGGTGAGAAATAACGCTTCCACCCTCCCACCCATATCATTCTTCCAAACTGACAACGTCACCGACTTCATTCTGGTCTCTGTTACTCATATCACAATTTCCGACTCTCCAATCGATGCAACTTCTACTTCGGACGACGAGTTGCCAGACGCCCCGCCGGTCCTCGAAGAAGGGGGGCAATCGACTGTCGACGATTTGAAGGAAATCAACTTGGGAACGCAGGAGGATCCTCGGCTTACATTCGTAAGCGCACTCCTGACTCCCGAAGAGGAGGCCGCATACGTCAAGTTACTCCAAGAATACAGAGATATCTTTGCATGGTCCTACAAGGAAATGCCCGGACTTGACCCAAAGATCGCAGTACACCAGCTTGCTGTCAGACATGGAGCTAGCGCTATCAAGCAAGGACAAAGACGCTACCGGCCGGAACTAGTGCCTCAAATAGAAGGTGAAGTCAACAAGCTCATTGAAGCCGGCTTTATCCAAGAAGTTAAATATCCAACGTGGATCTCCAGCGTGGTCCCAGTCAAGAAGAAGAACGGCCAGATCAGAGTATGCGTGGACTTCAGGGACTTAAATAATGCATGCCCCAAAGACGACTTCCCACTGCCAATAACAGAACTGATGGTGGATGCGACAATAGGCCATGAAGCACTAACCTTCATGGATGGATCCTCAGGCTACAACCAGATCCGGATGGCACCCAAAGATGAAGAGCTCACGGCATTCCGCACGCCAAAAGGGATCTACTGCTACAAAGTCATGCCTTTCGGCTTGAAAAATGCAGGAGCTACTTACCAACGAGCCATGCAAAAAATTTTCGACGATATCCTTCATCAGAATGTGGAATGCTACGTCGACGACCTTGTGGTAAAATCAAGACAAAAGTCAGCACATCTTCAAGACCTTGAGCTGATCTTCAAACGGCTTCGAAGGTACCAGCTCCGTATGAACCCGCTTAAATGCGCATTTGGAGTCTCCTCGGGTATGTTTCTCGGATTTGTCGTACGACATCGAGGCATCGAGATAGATCAATCCAAAATAGATGCTATTCTCAATATGCCGATCCCAAAAACGGTAAGAGACCTCAGAGGTCTCCAAGGCCACCTGGCATATATTAGGAGATTTATCGCCAACTTAGCTGGAAAATATAGGCCCTTCAGTCGCCTCATGAAGAAAGGAGCACCATTCAAATGGGATGAAGCTTGTCAGGAAGCCCTCCAAAACATCAGGAACTACTTACTCAAGCCTCCGGTTCTGACAGCACCGGTTCAAGGAAAGCCATTGGTCCTTTACATCAGCGCCCAGGAGCAGTCCTTGGGGGCACTCCTGGCTCAAGACAACGAGCTAGGCAAGGAAACAACATGCTACTATTTGAGCTGCACTCTCATCGGCGCGGAGCTAAACTACTCCCCGATTGAGAAGGTCTGTCTGGCGCTCATCTTCGCTACAAAGAAGCTGCGACACTACATGTTAGTCCACGCCATCAGGCTTATCTCAAAAGCCGACCCACTCAAATACATCATGTCAAGACCGGTGCTCTCCGGACGTTTGGCCAAGTGGGCTTTACTCCTCCTCGAATTCGATATCACCTTCGTCCCTCATAAAGCGGTCAAAGGTCAAGCTCTCGCGGACTTCCTCGCAGAATACCCCCTTCCAGCAGAATGGGAACTATCGGAAGATCTCCCAGACGAAGAAGTATTCTGCATCGACATCGCCCCTTCTTGGAAAATGTTCTTCGACGGCGCGACAAGGCAAGACGTGGCAGGAGCAGGAGTTATCTTCGTCACGCCAAACGATGAAGTACTCCCCTTCTTATTTCTGCTATCAGAACCATGCTCCAACAACAGGGCGGAATATCAAGCCTTGATTATTGGCCTCGAACTCGCCAATGATATGAAACTTCAAGGGCTCGAAATTTTCGGCGACTCTCAAATCGTCATTCAGCAAATATTGGGAGCATACGAAGTCAACAAAGAAGATCTCGTGCCATTGCACCTACGAGCTCTGAAACTCCTTGGTACACTAAAAAATGCTTCAATCCAGCATGTTCCCAGAAACCTTAATCAGCAGGCTGATGTGCTCGCAAATTTAGCAGCTACACTTCCGTTCCTAGAAAAAAGCCAACTCATCATCCCTATCTATAAGAGGATGGTGATCACCGAGGAAAACCTCCCTGTGGGAATCCCGGATCAAGTCAATGCAGTACACGTTCTCATGACCGACGAGCTAGATTGGAGACAACCATTCATAGACTTTCTTGTCCACGGGAAGCTCCCTGAAGATCCAAAGCGTAAAGTCGACATTCGCCGGCGATCTCTGAAATTCTTTCACTTCAACAACGAGTTGTACCGACGAAGCTACGATGGTGCGCTCCTGAGGTGTCTGGCAAAAGAAGAAGCGGAAACAGCACTAGAAGAAGTCCATGCCGGGATCTGTGGCTCACATCAGTCCGGTCCGAAGCTGCACTTCCGCATCAGGCGGATGGGGTACTACTGACCCACTATGATCAAGGACTCCCTCGAGTTTGCAAAAAGATGCCACACTTGCCAGTTGCATGGCGACTACATCCGTCAGTCTCCGGAACCTTTGCATTCGACCATCGCATCATGGCCCTTCGATGGATGGGGACTCGACATTGTCGGTCCGCTACTTAAGTCATCCAAGCAACATCTTTACATCCTGGCGGCAACAGATTACTTCTCCAAGTGGGCTGAGGCAGTACCATTGCGAGAAGTTACCAGGCACTCTGTCATCAACTTCATCCAGAACGACATCATCTTCCGGTACGGCATCCCTCGCTATATCGTCACGGACAACGGGAAGCAGTTCAAAAACGCCGCTGTCAGCTAATTTTGTGCTAAGTTCGATATCAAGCAAAGGTGTTCAACCATGTACAACGCCTCGGCCAATGGTCTAGCTGAAGCTTTCAACAAAACACTCTACAAACTTTTGGAGAAAGTCGCCTCAAAATAAAAAAAAAACTGGCATGAACGCATGGGCGAAGCGCTATGGGCATATCGCACCTCTTTTCGCACGCCAACACAGGCGACTCCGTACTCACTGGTATACGGAGTAGAAGCTGTCCTCCCACTTGAACTCTAGATCCCGTCACTCAGGATAGCCGTCCAGGAAGGCCTCGTCAACGGCGACAACGCCCAACTTCGCCTAGCAGAATTGGAAGCCCTGGATGAAAAGTGCCTCGAAGCCCAGCAACGCCTGGAATGCTACCAAGCCAGGTTGACCCGAGCTTTCAACAAAAGGATTCGCCCTCGATCCTTCCAAATAGGAGACTTGGTGCTGGCAGTTAAACGCCCCATCATTCTTTCACATCGAGGAGGAAAGAAATTCGACGCCAAGTGGGATGGACCGCACGCTGTCAAAGAGGTCTACTCCAATAGCGCGTATCTTCTCACCACGCCAGAAGGGCTTACACTCGGCCCTATCAATGGCAAGTACCTCAAAAGGTAATATGCCTAAAAGCAGGGCTACACTCCTTGCAAAAAAAAAAAAAAAGGAACTGCGTGTGACTTGATCCCTCTCAGTAGGGTACGTAGGCAGCCTGTAAAGGTTCAGTCCAAACAAAAAAAACAACCAAACTCTGCCATTCCAGAAGACAAGTCCAAAAAATAGATGTATGATATTAAGTTATCACCAGACAAAAAAAAACAGAACTACGAGTCTATCCAGCAGAAATGACAAGAAAGAAAAGGAAATGCGACATTGCTAGTAAAGCGAATTAAATTCTTTAAGACGTTGGAGCAGCTCGCCGCCAGTAACCTCCATGTGCTGCAACTCTGAAGACCGAGAAGCTATCCGCTCCCGATGCGTCGCCAGCTCAATACGTTGCTTTGTGAGGTCTGCTCCAGAAGACTTCTCAATCGTCTCAGCTTTCTCGAAAGATGCGCGAGCAGCCTCTAGCTTCTTCCGCGCCCGAACAAGGCTCGCAGTGGCAAGTGCGTGCTGCTCCTCCAGTCGACGCTCCTCGTCCTCGGCCTTTGCTAGTATCAGGGGAAGGTCATCTTCCATCGAAGCCCGTTTCAAGCGATGAGCTTCACTGTCCGCCAAGAAAGCACGCATCTGTGCCTCAAACAAAGAGCCATCTACCTAGAAGGCCGCCAGGTTTTCGCAAAACTCAGGCCCCTCGAGGACCCACCAGCTGCTCAAAGCGTCAAAACCCTCCTCCTGGAAGGGTGCGAGCGTCGTCTGGATATACTTCCGACAGCTCTCCAAAAGAAGCGCAGAAAGAAGGTCTCGCAAACTGCACTTTCGCCTGTTAGCCTCTGAATGCACAGGCAAGGTGGGCTCCGGTCCTGAAGACTCAAGTGTAGGAACCGCCTCCTGGATCATCGCCGTAATAACAGTTAGCGGTACCACCGGAGCCGAAGGAGAAGCTACAGGCAAACCTTCCGACGGAACGACTGCGGGAGTAATCTCTGCCGGAGTACCGGACCTAACCAGAGGAGTCTGTTCTCTCCCTACACTGGAGACCTCATTCTCCTCCCCAAAGCCCAACTGCTCCATGTCGATATCGTCCAGGTTGACAGCACTGCCGGCAAAATCTGCTCCACACGCTCCCAAAAGCTCCAAGTTATCCCAAGGTACATCCAGCCCGCCATTCTCAATTGATGTCGCTCTGATAGGAGAGCATTCATGCCCAACCCCCTTGGGGGGCAGACTCGCAATCCAATCCAGCAGAACCTGCCAAAATGAGAGCTAAACAACTCAGCCAACGAAAAAAGTACAAGCAAAGAAATTCATGAGCAACTAGAAGCAAGAGATACCTGCGGCGTCCGATGAAGCTACCCCAGAGAGAGGGATTACCTCATCGGCAAAAAGCCCTGGCTCTCCCTTTCGAGCTGGCTCTGCCTCATTAGTGTCATCTAAAGCAGCCTCACACAAGAGATCCAACTTCCTTCTCTTGGGAGAAGCGCGTCCACTCCAAGAAGTTTGAGTCTCAGGAAGACTCTGAACCTTGGTAGACGGAGCCATTTCGACTTCTTGCACAGAAAGAGAAGCCCGGGAAGTACTCTCTCGATGGCCACAAGACCCCTCCGATCGTCGCTCCTCGGACCAAAGACGGCGATCCTCTGACCCCGCCAAAGAGTCAAAAGAAAAGTCAGCCCGCTCGCTGCTAGCATGGACGTCCAGTGGAAGGCTAGCCAGGAAGGGAAGCACTGACTCGCTGACCCAGCAGCGATACTCAGGAGTTGCAGCATCCTTTCCCCCCGACTTGATCCCCGGTGAAAAAATACACCCAGTAAATCGATCATAAAGTGCTCCCCAGAGGCGGTACGCTTCCTGCGGAATGTAACGTGACTGCAGGCGCAAAGGAGTCCCAGGCAACTCTTGGCGAAAACCCTGCTGTCGAGCAAACCGGTGGGGAGAGTACCGTGCCACCTCCACTACATCCCCACGACGCCAAACGAGATACCCGGGCCTGCAACTCACCATACTCCAGTACAAGTGCTCGGGCATCTCCGCCCCATCACATACCAAGGATCTTGTAGAAGGTGCAAGTGCATTCTCCGATACAAATTCAAAGTCAGAAGGGCCCATACGTCTCAAACACTCTCGGGCACTAGGCTTCGGATGCTCCCATGCATAATAAGCGTTCATCACACCTCCCACACAAGGAAGAAAGGGCAACGAGGTCGAAGGTCCACGCGCTGCAAAGATCCCCTTCGGAAAGTGAAGCCCAATCCAACCATAGAGGTAATGCAGGGGGCAAAAGGAACTGGCCCTGCCTACTTCCCCTCTTGCATTACCCGCACTCGATAAACTCCAGTATGTTCCACTAAGCCCTCCGTACAACGAGCAGAGGATCGCCGGCGCCAGGTTAAGAAACTCTCCATTCACCATCGGAGCAGCTGCAAGGAAGGTCCCAGGGCGTATCACATCCCCTTCCCAGGGTAAAGCAAAGCGGCAAAGAAAAAGTACCAACCCCGCTGACCAGTAAGCAGCACGCCAGGCATCGCTGCATTCCTTAAGTCCCAAAACTTCCCAGGGACGTTGCGCCCCGGCCATGGAGCACCATTCTTTCTTCAGAGACTCAATCGGTCGCCGGAAAGTGCCAGGCGCCAGTCTCTTTGATGATGCATATCTCCACATCGGGTGACTCGAAGGGGGGGCGTGACGATACTCTCCTCGAAACCAGAAGTCCACCCAATCCGAGTGAAGTACCTGGTCTGACCGCTCGCGCGCCGCTATAATAGCATATGCCTTAAAAAGCAAAAGGCAGAAGCTAGGAGACTCGTCTGGGTCCGTCAAGACCTCCAAAGAAGGAACCTCCTCCTGATAGTAGCTCCGAACTTCTGGACATCCAGAGATGACATGCACGTCACGAAGGGTGATCCCGATTTCACCAGCTCCGGTCAAAAAGGTGTTGGTCTCAGGGCACCACTGCTCACACAAAGCCCGGTACATACCATCCGGTCGGCTGTACTCCCAACAAGCCGGCTCCACAAACCTCGCCAGACGCTCCATCCCTGGCTCCGCCTCCAACGCGCCGGACAGCTCTCTCATCGAGTCCCGAAAACCTCCCAGATATGTGACATCTCCACGCGGTTGAATCTCCACACCCCATCGCGTACGGCGGGAGCATATCTTCAAAGCAACAACAGGGACCGGAACCGACTCCTCGCCAGTGTGGTGGAACGGCAACCCCAAGCTTGGCCGGACAATTTGCCGGGAAGATCCTTTGTCAGTAAGGATACGCTCGCCAAGTTTCAACACGCGACAAGACTCGTCGGCCACGCCATCCTCACAAACTCGCTCATGCGTCGGAAGCTGAAGTACTGACAGTCTGGCCTCCTGTCTCGAAGCACGGTGGTTGAAGACTTGCGCAAAAGGGAAACGAAGATGCGTACTCCCATGGGAGACCGCATCGACGATCCAGTCGGAACTCGGAAAACTCTCGTAACGACGAGACCTGAAAAAGAAAGGAAGACAAAGCCCAAGTCAGATAGCAAGAAAAGTACAAGTCGACGTGAAAAAAAAAAAAAAAAAAGAGAGCCTCGGCTAAAAAGGGCCGTAGGTCCCGAACGCCTGGATAAAGAAACAAAGGGGAGCCTCGGCTAAAAAGCCGCAGGTCCTGAATCCCAGAACAAAGAAACAAGGGGGAACCTTGGCTAAAAAAAAAAAAAAGAAATGCCGCAGGTCCTGAATGCAGAAACAAAGAAACAGGGAGGGCCTCGGCTAAAAAGCCGTCGGCCCCATGTGCAAAACAAAGAAAATGGGGGGGGGGGGGACCTGAGTAAAAAAGGCCGCCGGTCCCTTTAGCAAATAAAGGAAAAAAAGAGGGGGGCCACGGCAAAAAGCCGCGACCCCCTCTTTTCTATTAAAACACGCAGGGGGGGGTGCTGTCGGCCTCGACCACCGTCGTGCCACCGCTGTACCGGCCCCCGCGCTGCACGCTGCTGCTGCACCGCACCCCGCAGCCCCGGCCGCCTCCGCCTCCGGCCCGCAGCCCCGGCCGCGCCCACGCCCGTCGCACCCCGCCTCCGACCGTTCGCAGCCCCGGCCCGCTCCCTCCTGCCCGCGCCTCCGGCCTGCGGCCCCGGCCGAGCCCACCTCCGGCCCGCAGCCTCGGCCGCGCCCACGCCTGTCACGCCCCGCCTCCGGCCGCGCACAGGCCCGCGCCCACGCCCTCCTGCCGCGCCTGCGCTCGCCCTACCCCGCAGCCCCCGGCCGAGCCCGCCTCCGGCCCGCAGCCCCACCTCCGGCCCGAGCCCATCGCGCCCCGCCTCCGGCCCGCGCACCGCCATGCAAACCAGCAGAAGAAGAAGAAGAAGAAGAAGAAGAAGAAGAAGAAGAAGAGGAAGAAGAAGGAGAAGGAGAAGGAGGAGGATCACCTCGCCTGCAACCCTCCGCCCTCCACGGTCCGGCGGTCTCCTCTCCTCCGCGAACTCCATGGCGTCACCATCTTCATCCTCCGTGTCATCGTCGCGGAGCGAGAAACCCTAGCGAGAGCTCTCAACTCCAAGCCGCCGGGAATCGTCAATAATGAAGAGAAACGAAAATGGGGGGCCTTATAAAGACCTTATCCCACACGAATACGCGACTCAAGTCCAAGCGCTACGCGTTTCCCGCGGGCGCAGTCAAACTTGAGGGGGCATTTGTGGGCAATTATCCCACGGGTCGAACCCGATTTGCACACGTAAAATAGGCCCGCACCCAACGGCCTTCGGGTCGAACCCGACTCGTACACATAAACGTGGCCCACACACAATGGCCCACATGCACAACTCGGCCCACACATAACGGCCCACATACGCAACTCGGCCCACACACAACGGCCCACAAGCGCAACTCGACCCACGCACAACGGCCCACATACGCAACTCGGCCCATACACAACGGCCCTCATGCGAAATTGGGCCCGCATGCGAACTCGGCCCGCGTGCAAACCCAATTCGCGCACCGCGGCCCAACTCAAAGCAAACGGGTCCACCCGACCCGCAACTCGAGCACAAAAAGGGGGGCCCACCGGCCCCCCCTTTCTTGAAAACCGTGCCTCCCTCCCCATGGAGAGGTGGGGCCGGCCATAAAGGAAAAAGAAAAGAAAAGGGAAAAAGAAAAAGAAAAGAAAAAGAAAAGAAAAGAAAAAGAAAAAGAAATCAAAACCGCCTCGATGCGGGGGGAGGTGGCGTGGACGTCTACACAGCCGTAGATCCGCGACGATCCCTCGATCCAACGGACAAGATGACGTTGTGTCGCTATCCGATCCAAAAGTGCAAAAAATAACAACTCAATCTTCAAAGATCGAGTCACATCTAGCCCGTAACCACCCCAACTAAAAAGGAGGGGATCGAGTTTGTTTCCTCGGATAAAGGAACAATATCTTGATGGTTATGGGGGGAGATATCGGATGAAACAAAAAGATTTCAGCCATATCTCCCCCAACCACCCCCCTTTGCCTATAAATAGAAGAGGTGGGGGAAGGCACAAGGGGTCCGAAAGCCGAAGACGAAAGAGCTCCGCAAGAGAAGCTCCAACGCTCAAAGACCGAAGGCTTCACGAGGCACGGCAAGCACGTCCTACGGGAATCCTTGGCCCTTCAAGTCCTCATCAACGTGAAGACCTTGCACTCGAAGATCAAAGCTTCGACTCCTCGCACGAAGAAGAAAGCTTGGAGAAGAAGACCCGGAGTCGTCATCACCCCTACTGCTCCAACGATCTTCATCAGCTCCGAAGACGCCATAAGCAAAGGCCGGAGAAGAAGATCGAAGCCGACAACACCCGTCGTCTTCAACAAAGGAATCAACTCCTTGCACGAAGAAGAAAGCCGGGAGAAGAAGGCCTGAAGCCGGTGCTACCCCTGCCGTCTTCGTCAACAAAAGCCGATGCTACAACCGTCGTGCTGAAGCTGGTGCTACCCCCGCCGTCTTCATCAACAAAAGTCGACGCTACAACCGTCGCACGGAGATCGGTGCTACACCCGCCGTCTTCATCAACAAAAGCCGACGCTACAATCGTCGCACGAGGATCGGTGCTACCCCCGCCGAAAAGCCAAGACCGACGCCACAACCGTCGAGAAAGCCGGAAGAATAAAGAAGCCTTGAAGAAGTAGCGCCAGTCGTTCGAGAAGAAGATCGAGTCGAAGCTAAAGTCAAAGCCGACGCAAGAAGCCAAAGCAAACGCACCAGTAAAGCCCGCGCTAAAGCAACGCACGTGCCAAAGCCAAGCAACTACGACGGTCACGAGCAAAGCACCGCACGTTCTAGCCGATACGACGCGAAGTCCGGAAGAACTAAAGCATCGCAAGCCTCTACCCGTCTACGTTCAAGAGCAAGCGCCAAAGCAAAGCAAACGCCAGAGCCACGCCAAAGCTACGCCAAAGCCGAAAGCTAAAGCCAAAGCTGACGCCAAAAACACGATCGACGCCGCGAACCGACGATCAAGGACGCCGAGGTCGAGTAAGGATCGAGGAAGACACGAAGACCGAGGAACGAAGCCCAAAGCCTCCCTAGCCGAGAAAGCGCGAAGCACGGACGGGACAAAATCAACGGCGGAAACTCCTTAGCCTCTCAAAAACCCTCACCCTGTAAAGACCTCTGTCCTGGGCAACCCCTTCAGAGCTCTCGCACGAATACCACGTGGAGACGCGAATCAAAGGGACACTCCAGAGGATCTCTCCCATAATCTCCTGATCAAAAATTTGTAATCTCGTGTGATCCGCAATAAAGACGACCCGAATCATTTTCCGCGCTCACAGTCATGCTACCCCAGCGACGAAGGCCATGGCAAGAAAAGAAGCACAAGCAAGACCGCGTGATGAGGAAGTTTCCCGAGCGGAAGACCTACAAGAAGAAAAGCAAGACTCCAGGAAGGAAGGCGTTCAAAGTGCCGCCGGCAAGCCAAGACGATCTCCTCCAGCAGAGCCTTCCAGAACCAACAACCTTGCAAGAATTCTTCCCCGATCACTTCCTCCCAGTTGATCAACACATCAGGGTGTCTTGTTGCATGGTCGAAGCTCATAAGGCGTCGGAAGAAAAAAACGAAATCAAAACTTCTGAAGAAGGCGACTCCACTGACGAGGGAGACGATTTCGACAAAGGGGGCACTGCCTCTCATGACGAAGCAATCCTGCACTTGCCACTCGTATAAGCTTTGCATCTTCCGAAGAAGGCTCGCCTGGCAATGGCTGCAGCCTTGGCCGACCCGGATAACTACAAGAGGAAAAGGAAGGACGACCAGAAGGGCAAAGCTGTGGCCTCGTGTGATGCGACGATAACCTTTTCGGATGAGGACTTGCAACTCGGAACGCGACTGCACAACCGGCCTGTCTACGTCTCGGGATACATCAAAGAGAAGCCGGTAAACCGAATTTTACTGGACTGTGGCTCCGCCGTCAATATCATGTCTATCCAGACGATACGGCAACTCGGCATCACCAATGACCAGCTCTCGCCCAGTCAGTTGGTCATTCAAGGGTTCAACTAGGGCGGACAGTCCACCGTCGGAATCATCCGTTTGAAGCTTTCCATCGGCCTGCTAGATACATTGGTCCTCTTCCACATCATCGATTGCCAGACGTCATATCGCCTCCTGTTAGGAAGGCCATGGCTATACGAGAATGGCGTCGTAGTGTCCACCTGGCACCAGTGCCTTAAGTACTACGAAGAAGGCATGGAGAAATGCATAATTGCTGATGACAAGCCATTCAATGAGGCCGAGGCACAGTTGGCCGACGCCAAGTTCTACCAAGCAAGAGACCTAGTCGCGGAAGTCCTTCCGGCTAAAGCCCCTCGAGTCCAGAAGACTGAAGAAGTGAATCGGGATAAGACTCCTCTTCCTGCAAATCCGGTGCCACCCTCCGACAAGGCAAGACTTGAGGTCCAAGAAGTGCCAAAATCTAGGCAAAAGATGCGCATCAGTTCCGAGTCAAGAGCAATGCAACATACCTCGTTGCCCGTCCAAACGACGCTAGTCCTGCGTCTCGCGCCTCAGTGGCTTCGTAAATCTGAACGATTGCCTTCTACTCCGGCAAGAAAACGGGCCCCGCCGTTATCGCAGGCCAATGTCGTCACTTGCAGGAAATGACGTTGCCATTACCCAGTCTGACGCAAGCTCCGAACCTGAGCAGACCCATCGAATCCATCGATCCTACTCAACTCGGATTCAAGCCAGAAGGGAGCTGGGGGCAAAATGCTACTAAGTTGCTGTTCAGAGCCGGCTACGACAAGGAAAGCGTCATGGGCACACTTCCCCCAGCAGCAATTCCACATGGGATGACGAGGACTCAAGCTCGGCTGTTCCAAAACGGCGAACAAATTCTCCCAAATCGCCGAAGCATCGGCTCCAGTCAAACTCCGATGGTCGTCAGGACCGCAGCAAAGAAGACCTTCACCTCCAACTACATCGGGGCGAAGATGGTAGACGAAGCAGCTGAAGGATCAACAATCTCCGATGCACGCTCTACCTACGCCAGCCATCCCAACAGCAAAAGAAGACGGCAGCGGGCTCGACGCCAAGCCTCACTCCAGAAGCAAAATAAAAGCAGCCTACGTCGGTCGAATCTGAAGCGCACATCCGTGTTCGAAAGGCTCGGGCCAGTCAAGCAATCAAAGAAGAAGTCGGTGTTCGATCGTTTGGGAATGCCCGTTGAGGACCTCATTTCAACACCCACCTACCCACCCATGGCTGCAGTCAATCATATCTCCATTTCGGACCCCGACAACGGTGATACTTCTCCTTCGGACGACGAGTTGCCAGATGCCCCGCCAGTCCTCGAAGAAGGGGGGCAGTCCACCGTTGATGACTTGAAGGAAATCAACTTAGGCACAGAGACGAAGCCTCGGCCTATATTCGTCAGCACCCTCTTGACTCCTGAGGAAGAAGCCGCATACATCAAACTGCTTAAAGAATACAGAGACATCTTCGCATGGTCCTACAAGGAGATGCCGGGCCTCGATCCCAAAATCGCAGTGCACCAGCTCAGCGTCAAACACGGAGCTAGCGCTATCAAGCAAGGACAAAGACGCTACCGGCCGGAACTGGTACCCCAAATAGAAGGCGAAGTGAACAAACTAATTGAAGCCGGTTTCATCCGAGAGGTCAAATACCCGACATGGATCTCTAGCGTTGTCCCAGTCAAAAAGAAGAATGGCCAAATCCGGGTGTGCGTGGACTTCAGAGATTTGAACAACGCATGTCCGAAAGATGACTTCCCCTTGCCAATCACAGAGCTAATGGTGGACGCCACGACAGGCCACGAGGTGCTAACTTTCATGGATGGATCCTCAGGCTACAACCAGTTCGGATGGCACCCAAGGACGAAGAGCTGATGGCATTCCGCACGCCGAAAGGAATCTACTGCTATAAAGTAATGCCGTTCGGCTTGAAGAACGCAGGAGCTGCCTACCAACGAGCTATGCAGAAGATTTTCGACGACATTCTTCATCAAAACGTGGAGTGCTATGTCAATGAGCTTGTCGTGAAATCTATGAAGAAGTCGGCGCATCTGCAAGATCTCGAGCTAATCTTCAAACGGCTTCGAAGGTACCAACTCCGCATGAATCCACTCAAGTGCGCGTTCGGAGTCTCCTCAGACAAGTTCCTCGGCTTCGTCGTCCGACATCGAGACATGAGATAGATCAATCCAAAATTGATGCTGTCGTCAATATGCCCGCACCAAAGACAGTGTGAGACCTCAGAGGCCTCCAAGGGCACTTGGCGTATATCCGAAGATTCATCACCAACCTGGCCGGAAAGTGCCACCCGTTTAGTCGCCTCATGAAGAAAGGAGCGTCGTTCAAATGGGATGAAGCTTACCAAAAAGCACTCCAAAACATCAAGGCCTATCTACTGAAGCCGCCATTCCTATCAGCACCAGTTCAAGGAAGGCCGCTAATCCTCTACATTAGTGCCCAGGAGCAATCCTTGGGGGCACTCCTGGCTCAGAACGATGAACTTGGCAAAGAGACAGCTTGCTACTACTTGAGTCGCACTCTCGTCGGCGCAGAGCTAAATTACTCCCTAATCGAGAAGGTCTGCTTAGCACTCATCTTCGCCACGAAAAAGCTGCGATACTATATGCTGGCTCACACCATCAGACTCGTCTCGAAGGCTGACCCCCTCAAGCACATCATGTCAAGACCAGTGCTCTCCGGACGTCTGGCCAAGTGGGCGCTGCTTCTACTCGAATTTGATATCACCTTCGTACCGCAGAAAGCGGTTAAAGGGCAAGCCCTCGCGAACTTCCTTGCAGAATATCCTCTCCCGGCAGAATGGGAGCTATCAGAAGATCTCCCAGACGAAGAAGTGTTCTCCATCGACATCGCCCCATCCTGGAAAATGTTCTTTGACGGCGCAGCAAGGTAAGACATAGCGGGAGCCAGAGTCATCTTCGTCACTCCGGACAACGAAATACTCCCCTTCTCATTCCTACTGTCAGAATCATGTTCCAACAATGTGGCAGAATATCAAGCTCTGCTCATCGGTCTCGAGCTGGCCGACGAAATGAAGCTTCAAGGACTAGAGATTTTTGGTGACTCTCAACTCGTTATCCAGCAAGTCTTGGGAGCATACGAAGTCAACAAAGAAGACCTGGTGCCGTTGCATGCGCAGCTGTGGAGCTCCTCGACAAACTTAAGGCTGCTTCCGTTCAGCACGACTCCAGGAACCTCAACCAGCAAGCTGACGCACTCGCAAATCTGGCGGCTACACTCCCGTTTCTAGAAGAACGTCAGCTCGTCGTCCCCGTCTGCAGAAGATTCGTGATCACCGAAGAAGAAGGTCCGATCAAAATTCCAGTTCAAACCAACGCGGTGCACGTCCTCGAAATCGAAGAGCGGGACTGGAGGCAGCCTTTTGTGGATTATCTCGTCCAGGGTAAACTCCCCGAAGATCCGAAGCACAAAGTCGACGTCCGCCGACGATCTCTGAAATTCTACCACTTCAACAACGAGTTGTACCGCCGAAGCTACGATGGCACACTCTTGAGATGCCTCGCAAAGGAAGCGGCAGAAGCAGCACTGGAAGAAGTACACGCTAGAATCTACAGCTCACACCAGTCTGGCTCGAAGCTCCACTTTCGAGTCAGGAGGATAGGATATTACTGGCCCACCATGATCAAGGACAGCTTGGAGTACGCGAAAAGATGTCATGTTTGTCAGCTGCACGGGGACTACATCCGTCAACCTCCGGAACCTCTGCACCCGACAATCGCATCATGGCCCTTCAATGGATGGGGACTCGATATTGTCGGTCCCCTGTCCAAGTCATCCAAGCAACATTTTTACATTCTGGCGGCAACGGACTACTTCTCCAAGTGGGCTGAAGCGACACCCCTATGGGAAGTTACAAAGCACTCCGTCATCAGCTTCATCCAGAATGACATCATCTTCCGATATGGAGTCCCTCGCTACATCGTAACAGACAACAGGAAGCAATTCAAGAATGCTGCCGTCAGCCAGTTCTGTGCATTGTACAACATTAAACAGAACTGCTCGACGATGTACAACGCTCCGGCCAACGGTCTGGCGGAGGCTTTCAACAAGACTCTTTGCAAGCTGTTGGAGAAAACCGTCTCGAAGACAAAGAAAGATTGGCACGAACGCATGGGTGAAGCACTATGGGCTTACCGGACGTCCTTCCGCACGCCGACACAAGCAACACCGTACTCCCTCGTCTATGGTGTAGAAGCTGTTCTTCCGCTCGAGCTCCAAATCCCGTCGCTCAGGATAGCGATCTAGGAAGGCCTCACCAGCGACGACAACGCCCAGCTCCGCCTAGCAGAATTGGAAGCATTGGACGAAAGATGCCTCGAAGCTCAGCAACGTCTGGAGTGTTATCAGGCCAGACTGTCTCGCGCCTTCAACAAGAAGATCCGTCCTCGATCATTCCAGATGGGGGAACTGGTGCTGGCAGTCAAACGCCCCATCATCCTCTCGCATCGAGGAGGGAAGAAATTTGATGCCAAGTAGGATGGCCCGCATTCCGTCAAGGAAATCTCTTCCAACGGCGCCTATCTCCTCACCACGCCAGAAGGGCTGACACTCGGCCCTATCAACGGCAAGTACCTCAAAAGGTACTACGCCTAAAGCAAGGCCACACTCCTTGCAAAAAAAAAAAAAGAACTACGTGCGACTTGATCCCCCTTAGGGGGGTACGTAGGCAGCCTGAGAAGTTACTTCAGGTTCAGTCCAACCAAAAGAAAACAAAAAGAGACAACAAGGGTCCATGCATGAATACGGCAGAATAAGACAATATTATTAGATCGTGAAGAAAAGGCGGTACATGGCATAAGTCCCAAAAAGAAAGCTACAATGCAAAACAACCAGACAAGGAGCAACTAAAAGAAGGTATCCAGAGCTCGAAGACGGTGCAATAACTCCTCTCTAGTAGCCTCCACTCGCTGAAGTTCCACGGGACGAGTGGCCAGAAGCTCACGACGGGTCGCCAAGTCGACTGCTACTTCAAGTAACTCGCCTTCAAAGCGCTTTCCGCAGCCTCAGCTCGCTCCAGATGAGACTCTGCCTTCCGAAGCGAGGCGCGCACCGATTCTATCTTCCTTTGAGCCTTCGACAGGCTAGAAGCGGCCTCCGCAAGTTGGTGCTCTGACTGACACAAACTAGCCTCAGCGGCCTCCAACTCAGAAGGAGAGTTCCCCTCTAGTAAAGCTCTCCGGGAGCGATATGCCTCGCTATCGGTCACGAGCAGGTTCATCTGAGCGACAAAAGAAGAACTGTCAACTTTGAACTCCTCCAGGCTCGCGCAAAACTCTGCACCGTCCGTCGACCACCAGTCCTGGAGGGCGCCAAAGCCAGCATCTTGAAAAGGCTCTAACGTTGACTTGATATACTGCCGGCAGCTCGCAAGAAGGAACTTTGAAACTCTGCTCCTCAGCCTTAAGCTCGGGCGAGGTGCCTCAGAGTAGGTAGGCAAAATCTTCCCACCCGCTGCAGCCGCGACAGGAACCGCCTTCGCCAACGAGGGCGACAGAACTGGAGAAACCTCCGCTACCGCTGCAACAACCGTCTCCTCCAACGGGCACGAGGGCACAGCAACCGGGGAACGCCACTTGTCGACACTTGAAACTTCGGCCTCCTCGTGAAAAGACAAAGCATCGATGTCAATGCCGTCCAAGTCAATATCGCCGCTAGGGAAGTTCTCCCCGCAAACCCCGAGGAGGTCCAGATCGTCCGGAGGAACATCCAGCCCACATGCCCCAGGCACTTCCTGCGCGGCCCCAGTAGACGAATGCCCAAGAGATGCCTTCGGAGAATCCGCCCCGCGCTCCACCACTATAACAGAATCTGTCCAAAAGAGATACACTGCTCAGCATGATGGAACTTCCCGAGCATAGAAAAGAAGCAAAATAAAGAGAACTCCATACCTGCGAGGTCGGACGAAGCAGCCCTAGAAGGAGGGATCACCTCATATTTTAGAAGTCCGGGCTCCTCGGTATCCTCCACCGGACAAGGGACCCGTGAAGTCATCCCGCGAGGAATACAAACCTTTCTTCTTTTGGGCGGCGCACCCTCAACAACGGCCTTCGAGAAAAAGGGATGGCCCAGGGGCTCTAACGAGGTCGGCTCCCAACACCGGAGCTGAAGATGGAACACGGCGAGCACTAGAAAGGCGACTGTAACTCTTCTGGGCCCTCTGAAGCCCCAATCGAAGGCGACGATCCTCCACTCCCGCAGCAGGATCAAAACGAAAGTTTTTGAATTCACTGCTCGCCAGGACGTCAACCGGGAGACTTGCGAGCAAAGGGGAAACTCGCCCTTCAATCCACTTGCAGTACTCCGGAGTGGCGGCGTCCCGAAACCCGGACTTGGTCCCAGTGAAGAAGCTGCCACCAGTCAATCGGGCGTAGAGAGAAGCCCAGAGACGGTAACCCTCCTGCGGACTAATGCTCCCTTACAACTGCTGAGGCATGCCAGGAACTTCCTATCGAAATCCTTGCTGGCGAGCAAAGCGGTGAGGGGAGTACTGCTCTACCTCCACCACATCCCCCTTGCGCCAAACTAAGTAGCCAGGGCGGCAACTGACCATGTTCCAGTACAGGCTGTCCGGGAGCTCCTCGTTGTCATAGACAGTCGACCTCTCCAAAGGCAGCACCGAATGCTCTAACAGAAATTCAAAGTCGGCGCTTCCCATCCTCCGCAAAAGAGTGCGAGCACACTCCCTCGGGCGCTCCCAACTGATAAAAGCGTTTAAGATCCCTCCTATCCCGGGCAGGAACGGTAGGTCGGCTGGATGCCCGCGTCTGGCAAAGATCCCCTTTGGGAAGTGTAGAGCTATCCAGCCATACAAGTAGTGCAGAGGTTCGAACACAGCAGACCGGCCAAGCTCCTCCTTGGCATTATCCGAGCTGGACAAGTCCCAGTAAGTCCCGCTGAGACCCCGGTACAAGGCACATAAGATGGCCGGGGCTAGATTGAAAATCTCCCCCCTCGCCATCCTGGAAGCTGCAAGAAAGGTTCCCGGACGGATGACCTCGCCTGGGCAGGGAAGCACGAACCGGCAAAGAAAGATAACCAGCCCGTCGGCTCGGTAAACCGCCCGCCACTCCTCGCTGTCACGCCTCAGGCCGAGGATTTCCCAAGGACACTGCTTTCCCTCCATTGAGTGCCTCTCTCGAGCCAAGGACTCAATGGGCCTCACGAACAAACGAAGCGGAGGCCTTTTCATTTGAGCGACCTTCCACATCGGGTGAGCCGAAGGTGCCGGGGACCTATACTCGCCTCTGAACCAAAAGTCAACCCAAGAAGAAGGACGCACTCGATCTGACTGATCCCGCGCCGTGATGATAGCATATGCCTTGAACAGAAGAAGGCAGGAACCTGGAGCGAAGCTGCTGTCCAACAGATCCTTGGCACCTCCTCCTAGTAGTAATTCCGCACTTCAGGGCACCCGGAAACGATGTGGACGTCGCGAAGTGAGATTCCTATCTCCCCCGCTCCAGTAAGAAAAGTGTTGGTGGCCGGACACCAGAGTTCACAAAGTGCACGATACATCCCCTCAGGACGGCTGTATTCTCGACGAGCCGGCGCCAGAAACTTGGCCAATAAATTCATCTCGGGTTCCGCGCCAAAGACCTCGTAGAGCTCGCCCATCCATTCACGAAAACCGCAAAGGTATTGGACGTCTCCCCGAGGCCAAGAATCGGTACCCCATCAGGTCAATCGGGAGCATATCTTCGAGGCAACAACCGGAGTGGGCATGAAATCTTCATCACAATGGTGGAACGGAGTACTCAAACTCGGACGAAGGAGCTTCATGGAGATCCCTTCGTCAGTATAGATCTTCTCGCTCAGCTTCAGCATTCCACAAGTCGCATCCGCAACTCTATCTTCCGTGATGCGCTCGTGGATAAAAACACGGAGCAACGACAGAAGGCCTTCCCGCCTCGAGTTGCGGTAACGGTGCACCCGAGTAAGGGGGAAGCGAAGGCACCTCCTCCCATCGGAGAGATCCTCAGCTATCCACCCCGGCGAAGTCAAGCTCTCGAAGACTCGAGTCCTGGAGAACCATGAAAGGAAGCAAGTCAAGACAAGTGTGCGCGCAAAAAAAAAAAAACCGAGGGGCCCATAACCCCTGTCAGGAGGATCGCCCGGCTCAAGGTCACGTCACCACTGCGCCTTTGCACCATACTACCGAGGTCCACACAGTACCCCCCGGCCAACTACCATTACAGTAGCGCCACTCGGCCGGCCCCACGGCCCCCCTTCAAAAAAAAAAAAAAAAGAAGCAAAGCAGCAGAAAGGGAAGGGGGCCCGCAGCCCCCTCTCTCCCCAATCGGAGCCAGACAGCAAGGGAGAGAGGGGGGACCCGCTGCCCCTTTCTCTTCCGATCCAGTCGGGGCCGAACCCGACTAAACCGCCGCCCAGCAACCACCGGACTCGGCCCCCGCGCCTGACCCGCTCGCGCCCGACGCAAGCCCGCCGGCCCCGCGCCCGCAGCCGCCGGACCCGGCCCCCGCGCCCGACCCGTTCGTGCCCGACCCATGCCCGCCGGCCCTGCGCCCACAGCCGCCGGACCCGGCCCCCGCGCCCGACCCGTCCGCGCCCGACGCGTGCACGACCCGGAGCCGAAACAGAGAAAGAAAGAAAGAAAGAGAAAGAGAAATAGAAAAAGAAAAAGAAAAAGAAAAGGAAAGAAGAAGAAGAAGAAGAAAAAGAAGAAGAAGAAAGAGGAAGAGAGAGGCGGCGAAGGCGACCCGCACCTCAGCCGCGCTCCTCCATCCTCCTCGCCTCGGTCCCCGCCGCATTGTCGCTTCGAGCCCGTCTTCGCAACGACCTCCAAATCGTGCACCATCGCCACCGACGAAAGAGGCGACACCGGGAAGACGGAGCAAGTCGCGTGCAACCCCAGGCAGCTCTCTTCCGACGGCGGTCTCCAGAAGCCGGCAGAACCTTCGCAAAGAAGCAGAATGGCGGATGAAGGGGGTAGGGGTCCTTAAATAGACCCCCGACCCCGCCCATAAAAGGAATCAAGGACAAGTACTCTACGATTCTTACGTGTCCAAACCCTATACGTTCTCATCGACACACTTGTCCTTAAGGGGGCATTTATAGACACATGAATTTTGTCTAAACCCGGACCCGACATACGTGCGCCAACGCGGATGCAAACCCGACGCGCGCTCCGACTCGGACCCGACTTGCATGCACCAGTGCGGACCCGGACCCGATTCGCGCCCAACAAGGGAGGAGCGGACCCCACACTCAAGGGGGGCCGGCCCCTACTAGGGACCCGAACCCCATGGGACCGGCACCTACTAGGACCCGAACCCCATGGGGCCGGCCCTTACTAGGACCCGAACCCCATGGGGCCGGCCGGCCTTGCAAGGAAAAAGAAAAGAAAGGAAAGAAAAGAAAGGAAAGAAAAGAAAAAAGGAAAGAAAAGAAAAGGAAAGAAAAGAAAGAAAAGGAAAGAACTACCGCCATGCGTGGGGGGAGGTTGCGTATGACGTCTGCTCACGCGCGGATCTGCGCCGATCCCTCGATCCGACGGACAAGAAGAAGAGCCGGGTCGCCATCGATTTCGTGGGCAAAATCCAGCCATAATTGCCCAGTCAGGAAAGGAAAACAAATAAATGTTATTCCCCTCATCAATGGATGAATAAATCCCGGGTAATTATGAGGGAGATATTAAAGGGATTTAAAATTAAACTTCCCATATCTCTCCCCCCTCCCCTTTTGCCTATAAATAGAGGGGGTGGGGGAAGGCTCATGGGGTCGAAGATTGAAGACAAAGCGAGGAAGCTCTGCAGAAAAGGAGACGCTCCTTCATCGACCCAAGGCTTCACGAGGCACGGGCAAGCCTGTCCCTTCGGGATCGGCTTAGTCCATTGAAAGCCCTCATCAACGTGAAGACCCTTGCACAAGAAGATCAAGACTTCGACTCCGTGCATGAAGAAGAAAGCTCGGAGAAGAAGACCCTTCGACTCCGAAGACGCCAGAAGCAAAGGCCGGAGAAGAAGCTCGGAGCGGCACTACCCCGTCGGCTCCAACAAACCCTCAACTTCGATCAAGCTCCAAATCCCGGAAAAGAGGAACGAAGCGTCATCAACCCGTCGCCTTCGACAAACGTCTACTCCATCCACGAAGAAGAAAGCCTGGAGAAGACTACCTGAAGCGTCGCTACCCCCGCCGTCTTCATCAACAAAAGTCGACGCTACAACCGTCGCACGGAGACCGTCACTACCCCTGCCGTCTTCATCAACAAAAGTCGACGCTACAATCGTCGCACGGAGACCATCGCTACCCCCGCCGTCTTCATCAACAAAAGCTGAAGCCACAACCGTCGCACGGAGATCGATGCTACCCCCACTATCTTCGAAAGCATTCTTCGACTCCGATCACGCCAAAGAAGCCCGGAGAAGAAGAGAAGTCCAGCCGACACCCAAATCGTCGAAGTACCGAAGAAGTAGACCACGTCGTTCGAGAAGAAGACCGAGTTGACGCTGAAGCCAAAGCCCACGCAAGAAGCCAAAGCAAAAGCCCCGGTAAAGCCCGCGCCAAAGCAACGCAAGTGCCAAAGCCAAGCGACTACGCCGGCCACGAGCAAAAGCACCGCACATTCTAGCCGATACGACACGAAGTCCGGAAGAACGAAAGCATCGAAAGTCTCTCCCGTCTACGTCCAAGCGCAAGTGCCAAAGCAAAGCAAAAGCCAGAGCCACGCCAAAGCCGAAAACCAAAGCCGAAAGCCAAAGCCAAAGCCGACGCCAAAAGCACAATCGACGCCGCGAACCAACGATCAAGGACGCCGAGGTCAAGCAAGGAGCGAGGAAGACACGAAGACCGAGGAACGAAACTGAAGACCCCCTAGCTGAGGAAGCGCGAAGCACGGAAGGGACCGAAGAAACAGCGGGTACTCCTTAGCCTCTCCAAAACCCTCACCTTGTAAAGACCTCTGTCCTGGGCAACTCCTTCAGAGCTCTCGCACGAACACCACGTGGAGACGCGGATCAAAGGGACCCTCCAGAGGATCTCTCCCACAATTCCCTGATCAACACTCGCCGCAACCCGGACTCGCCACACCCGAGCCACCCGGGTCCCGGCCACTCTTGTAATCTTGTTTTGTGCAATAAAGACGACCCGTATCTTTTCCGCGCATACAATCACACAGAGAATGAAAGAAATTCGATGCTAAGTGGGATGACCCTCATGTCGTCAAAGAACTCTATACTCATGTCGTCAAAGAAGTTTATACTAATAGGGCATATCTACTTGTGACACCAGAAGGACAACTTGGCCCAATCAACGGCAAGTTCCTCAAGCAATAATACGCATAAAGAAAACCACCCTAGATTGCAAATGATAGTCCTGATAGATATGGGTGCCAACCTAGTTTGGATGCATACCGGTCAGGGTGATGCAAAAAAAAAAAAATCAATCCTAAGAAACTACGTGTGACTTGATCCCTTAAAAAAGGGTATGTAGGCAGCTTAAGGAAACCCCTTGGGTTCAGTCCAAATAAAAAATAAACAAACCCATATTCAACAAAGTAATCAAGAAGGAAATACCAGGCAAATTCTTATATTAAGAAAGATCATAAGTCTTAGATAAATTCCAAAAGGAAAAGTATAAAGTTTAATAATCAATAAGTTGAGCTTAAATCTCAAAGACGCTGCATAAGTTCCTTCTTGTGCGCTATCAATAGCTAAGACAGAAGATGCCCCAACTTCCTCTTTACCCTTGAGTTCGGTCAATTCGTCTCCTTTTCAATTTTTTGAGCCTTCAAGGAGTTGAGGTAATCATGCTGTAAAGCCACGACACCAGAAGCTGCAGCCAAACGAGTTTTACAAGAAACAACTGCCGCTTTAGCCTTCTCCAATGCTAACCGACCAAAAGTTTCCTCTGACTTTGCTGCCAACAATGCAGAGTCACCCTCGTTCAAGAACTTGGAAAATGACTTCAAACTATAAAATCAAACAAAGATGTTCTACGATGTATAATGCTCCCGCCAACAGTTTAGCAGAAGCTTTCAATAAGTCCTATGTAAGCTCTTGGAAAAGGTAGTTTCTAAGTCTAAAAAAGACTGGCACGAGCGTATGCACGAGGATCTATGGGTTTATCGAACATCGTTCCGCACTCCGACTCAAGCAACACCATACTCACTTGTCTATGGAGTAGAGGCTATTCTACTTCTGGAACTTCAAATTCCGTCTCTGAGAATTGCTATCCAAGAAGGTCTTACCACTGATGAAAATGCTTAACTTCGACTTATGGAATTGGAAGCTCTAGACGAGAAAAGACTTGAGGTCCAGCAACGACTTGAATGCTATCAAGCTCGTATATCTTGAGCGTTTAATAAAAAGTTAAGCCTCGCTCTTTCCAAGAAGGGCACTTGGTCCTAGCAGTGTGACGTCCCATAATCTTATCCCACAGAGCATGAAAGAAATTCGATGCTAAGTGGGATGGCCCTCATGTCGTCAAAGAAGTCTATACTAATGGGGCATATCTACTTGTGACACCAGAAGGACAACTTGGCCCAATCAATGGCAAGTTCCTCAAGCAATACTATGCATGAAGAAATCCACCCTATATTGCAAATGATAGTCCTGATAGATATGAGTGCCAACCTAGTTGGGATGCATACCGGTCAGGGTGATGCAAAAAAAAAAATCAATTCTAAGGAACTACGTGTGACTTAATCCCTTAAAAAAGGGTACGTAGGCAGCCTACGGAAACCCCTTGAGTTCAGTCCAAACAAAAAATAAACAAACCCATATTCAACAAAGCAATCAAGAAGGAAATACAAGGCAAATTCTTATATTAAGAAAGAATAAATGAATTGCATAAGTCTTAGATAAAGTCCAAAAGGAAAAGTACAAAGTTTAATAATCAATAAGTTGAGCTTAAATCTTAAAGACGCTGCATAAGTTCCTCTCGAGTGCCATCAATAGCTAAGACAGAAGATGCCCCAGCTTCCTCTTTACCCTTGAGTTCGGTTAGTTCCTTCTCCTTTTCAATTTTTTGAGCCTTCAAGGAGTTGAGGTAATCATGCTGTAAAGCCACGACACTAGAAGCTGCAGCCAAACGAGTTTTACAAGAAACAACTGCCGCTTTAGCCTCCTCCAATGCTAAACGAGCAGAAGTTTCCTCTGACTTTGCTGCCAACAATGCAGAGTCACCCTCGTCCAAGAACATGGAAAACGACTTCAAAGTATAAAATATAACAAAGATGTTCTACGATGTATAATGCTCCCGCCAACAGTTTAGCAGAAGCTTTCAATATGTCCTTATGCAAGCTCTTGGAAAAGGTAGTTTCTAAGTCTAAAAAAGACTGGCACGAGAGTATGCACGGGGGTTTATGGGCTTATCGAACATCGTTTCGCACTCCGACTTAAGCAACACCATACTCACTTGTGTATGGAGTAGAGGCTATTCTACCTCTGGAACTTCAAATTCCGTCTCTAAGAATTGCTATCCAAGAAGGTCTTACCACTGATGAAAATTCTCAACTCCGACTTATGGAATTGGAATCTCTAGACGAGAAAAGACTTGAGGTCTAGCAACGACTTGAATGCTATCAAGCTCGTATCTCTCGAGCGTTCAATAAAAAAGTTAAGCCTCGCTCTTTTCAAGAAGGGGATTTGATCCTAGCAGTTCGACGTCCCATCTTCTTATCCCACAGAGTATGAAAGAAATTCGATGCTAAGTTGGATGGCCCTTATGTCGTCAAAGAAGTTTATACGCATGTCGTAACAGAAGTCTATACGCATGTCGTAACAGAAGTCTAAACTAATGGGGCATATCTACTTGTGACACCAGAAGGACAACTTGACCCAATTAACGGCAAGTTCCTCAAGCAATACTATGTATGAAGAAAACCACCCTATATTGCAAATGATAGTCCTGATAGATATGGGTACCAACCTCGTTGGGATGCTTACCGGTCAGGGTGATGCAAAAAAAAAAAATCAATCCTAAGGTACTTCGTGTGACTTGATCCCTTAAAGAAGGGTACGTAAGCAGCCTAAGGAAACCCCTTGGGTTCAGTCCAAACAAAAAATAAACAAACCCATATTCAACAAAGTAATCAAGAAGGAAATACCAGGCAAATTCTTATATTAAGAAAGAATAAATGAATTGCATAAGTCTTAGATAAAGTCCAAAAGGAAAAGTACAAAGTTTGATAATCAATAAGTTGAGCTTAAATCTCGAAGACACTGCATAAGTTCCTCTCGTGCGCCATCAATAGCTAAGACAGAAGATGCCTCAGCTTCTTCTTTACCCTTGAGTTCGGTCAGTTCTTTCTCCTTTTCAATTTTTTGAGCCTGCAAGGAGTTGAGGTAATCATGTTGTAAAGCCACGACACCAGAAGTTGCAGCCAAATGAGTTTTACATGAAACAACTGTCGCTTTAGCCTCCTCCAATGCTAAACGAGCAGAAGTTTCCTCTGCTTTGCTGCAACAATGCAGAGTCACCCTCGTTCAAGAACTTGGAAAACAACTTCAAAGTATAAAATCAAACAAAGATGTTCTACGATTTATAATGCTCCTACCAACAGTTTAGCAGAAGCTTTCAATAAGTCCTTATTCAAGCTCTTGGAAAAGGTAGTTTCTAAGTCAAAAAAAGACTGGCACGAGCGTATGCACGAGGCTCTATGAGCTTATTGAGCATAGTTCCGCACTCTGACTCAAGCAACACCATACTCACTTGTGTATGGAGTAGAGGCTATTCTACCTCTGGAACTTCAAATTCCGTCTCTGAGAACTGCTATCCAAGAAGGTCTTACCACTGATGAAAATGCTTAACTCCGACTTATGGAATTGGAAGCTCTAGACGAGAAAAGACTTGAGGTCCAGCAACGAGTTGAATGCTATCAAGCTCGTATCTCTCGAGCGTTTAATAAAAAAGTTAAGCCTCGCTCTTTCCAAGAAGGGGACTTGGTCCTAGCAGTGCGACGTCCCATCATCTTATCACATAGAGAATGAAAGAAATTCGATGCTAAGTGGGATGACCCTCATGTCGTCAAAGAAGTCTATACTTATGTCGTCAAAGAAGTCTATACTAATGCGTCATATCTACTTGTGACACCCGAAGGACAACTTGACCCAATCAATGGCAAGTTCCTCAAGCAATACTATGCATGAAAAAAACCACCCTATATTGCAAATGATAGTCTTGATAGATATGGGTGCCAACCTAGTTGGGATGCATACCGGTCAGGGTGATGCAAAAAGAAAAAAAATCAATCCTAAGGAACTACGTGTGACTTGATCCCTTAAAAAAGGGTACGTAGGCAGCCTAAGGAAACCCCTTGGGTTCAGTCCAAATAAATAATAAGCAAACCCATATTCAACAAAGCAGTCAAGAAGGAAATACCAGGCAAATTCTTATATTAAGAAAGAATAAATGAATTGCATAAGTCTTATATAATGTCCAAAAGGAAAAGTACAAAGTTTAACAATCAATAAGTTGAGCTTAAATCTCCTTTTCAATTTTTTGAGCTTTCAAGGAGTTTAGGTAATCATGCTGTAAAGCCATGGCACCAGAAGCTGCAGCCAAATGATTTTTACAAGAAACAACTGCCGCTTTAGCTTTCTCCAATGCTAAACGAGCATAAGTTTCCTCTGACTTTGCTGCCAAGACTGTAGAGTCACCCTCGTTGAAGAACTTGAAAAATGACTTCAAAGTATAAAATAAAACAAAGATGTTCTACGATGTATAATGCTCCCACCAACAGTTGAGCAGAAGCTTTCAATAAGTCCTTATGCAAGCTCTTGGAACATCGTTCTGCACTTCGACTCAAAGACTGGCAAGAGCGTATTTACGAGACTCTATGGGCTTATCGAACATCGTTCCGCACTCCGACTCAAACAACACCATACTCATTTGTGTATGGAGTAGAGGCTATTCTACCTCTGGAACTTCAAATTCCGTCTCTGCGAATTGCTATCCAATAAGGTTTTACCACTGATGAAAATTCTTAACTCCGACTTATGGAATTGGAAGCTGTAGACGAGAAAAGACTTGAGGTCCAGCAACGACTTGAATGCTATCAAGCTCGTATCTCTCGGTCGTTTAATAAAAAAGTTAAGCCTCGCCCTTTCCAAGAAGGGGACTTGGTCCTAGCTGTGTGACGTCCCATTATCTTATCCCACAGAGCATGAAAGAAATTCGATGCTAAGTGGGATGGCCCTCATGTTGTCAAAGAAGTCTATACTCATGTCGTCAAAGAAGTCTATACTAATGGGGCATATCTACTTGTGACACCAGAAGAACAACTTGGTCCAATCAACGGCAAGTTCCTCAAGCAATACTATGCATGAAGAAAACCACCCTATATTGCAAATGATAGTCCTGATAGATATGGGTGCCAACCTTATTGGGATGCATACTGGTCAGGGTGATGAAAAAAAAAAATCAATCCTAAGGAACTACGTGTGACTTGATCCCTTAAAAAAGGGTACGTAGGCAGCCTAAGGAAACCCCTTGGGTTCAGTCTAAACAAAAAATAAACAAATCCATATTCAACAAAGCAATCAAGAAGGAAATACCAGGCAAATTCTTATGTTAATGAAGAATAAATGAATTGTATTAGTCTTAGATAAAGTCCAAAAGGAAAAGTACAAAGTTTAATAATCAATAAGTTGAGCTTAAATCTCAAAGACGCTTCATAAGTTCCTCTCGTGCGCCATCAATAGCTAAGACAGAAGATGCCCCAGCTTCCTCTTTACCCTTGAGTTCGGTCTGTTCCTTCTCTGATGGGATGCGTATGCTTAAATAAACCCAAGTGCAGAATTTAAAACACAAAATCAGAGTTCAGCATGTTATAAACAAATTTCAGCAAAGCCTATAACCACAGATCATCATTCATTCATTCCCAATCAGATTTAATTCAATGAAGTAATAAAACTGACAAGAGAATACTTAATTTCAGATTATAATAACCAATTCCAGCAATAAGAACAATCACAATCTCAAATAACTAAAGTCAATGTTTCAAAGAACAACCAAAGATCTAACGATAAACACTAATGGATGAGATTCTCGGGAAAAACCAAGGATTTTTGGAAACCCTAATGTAATTTCAGCAATGAGGCCGGTTAGGGAAAAAGAAAGATATCACATGAAAGTATCGAGGATCGATCTCACCTTGCTTTGGTCAATGACGGCTGCTGACAGGAACTCCGTTGTTGCAAATGAAAGTGGCGGAAAGGGAGGTGTGGCCCAGAAGAAGAAGGGAAGAAGCCGAGACGATGGATCTTTGGAGATGAAGGAACTCCGCGTCGATCTTCCGCGAAGCCGTAGACGAATGCGTGGTGACAGGATAGAAGCGTGCGAAGGAAGAAAAGATTAGAAGCAGGGAAGATTTGTCGGGAGATACATCGAACAAGCGCACACGCTTCTCCAATCTAGGGTTTCAATTTCATATCATCCTCCCTTTTGCAATTAGGGTTTTAGGATTTATAGGGGAGACAACCAAAGAAAACAAAAAAGGAAAGAAGGAGAGAGAGGTCCGCGTGGTAGGGAGAGAGAGAGGGACGTGGTAGAGAGAGAGGGTCGGGTGTGTCCACGAGAGAGAGAGAGAGGGCCGGTCGGGTAGGGGTTCGGCTAGGTGTTTTAGGGTTTTGGTTTCCCTTAGAATCTCATCCATTGAGATCTATCCTAACTTAAGATCCTACGGCTAAGACTCTAACATAGAAACGAGTCAGTTCGGCATCTGTGGCTCGAACCGGATGCGAACATGGCTCGCACCTACCCAAACCAGAAAATAAAACAGAAATAACTAAAGATCCGTCAGTCGGATCGAAACAAAATAAAAACCAAAGTTGTAGAGCTTCGAATGAGCTTTCCATTGATGCAGACGGATTGACGATCAGCTTTCTGGATCTCCGGAGAGGATGAAAATACACGATCAGCTGTAGAAAAACTGCACGTAGTAGGGCTCGTCTGCATCAAGTCCTACGGACTCAAAAGAACTCGACTCCTGTCGAGCAAGGTCCTGGACCCAGTGGGGGCTCTCCTGGAAGTAACTGCAACCTCTGTATCTGCTCTGACTGCTCGCCCGGGTCCGGTGGCCAAGTAATCCGCCTCAAGTACGCAGCGACTCCATCTGGCATCCCCTGCCCCTCGACGCCAAGCGAAGACCTGAAAGTCAAAACCAACATCCTCCGCGGCACGATAAGATCGTTAAAATACTCAGATAATTTCATGTGATAATAGGAGTTTGGGTTGACATGAAATTCAAAAAACATATGAAAAGAAAGGCCGCGGGAGCATAATGTGCTGCGCCTCATCGGCTTGCGCAATAAGCAATGGTTTATTTGAAAGGCCATGGGGTGCGGGTGCATTATGTGTTGCTCAAAATGGCCTGCGCACGGTGCAAAACAAGTGGATTCTAAACCAAGAAGATATGTTATGTCATCATTGTCTAGATGCAGTGTATAAAATAAGAAATTAAAGAACTCATCATGCCACTTGTTATGACTTCGAGAAATTAAAGATGATGGGTTGTCTGAAATCTGAAAGCATGAGTCATAAGTACCCTGCCTTGAAACGTGATCAAACATGGCAAAATCTTCTTTATTGCTTAATTCAACACTTGGATGATATGGATGCACACATGATTGGTCCATGAATGTATAGATGTCAGGCAAATGATGAATGCGAGTGTCATGGATGCCTACGGACTCTAAATGCGATGTGCATGCAATGGAATGCAATATGTTGTCGAATCCATTCTCAATAGTTAGCGAATTAGAAGAACACCCTACTAGATTATCAGCGAATGGGGGTATGGACTGACTCTGACTCAGAAGACTTTGAGGTGCATGGGACCGGTGCCTCCGAAAACATGTGGGCCATAGGGTGACGTTGATGCCGTCCTTAAGGAAGGTATAGGTGTTGGCTCTTCCGTGATATTGTACATCTCGGTCGAACTGCCATGGACGCCCAAGGATAACGTCAGCAACTTCTAAAGGAAGGACGTCGCACCAGACCTCATCTCGATATTGCAGCCCAATTGACAACTTTGCCAAACAACAATGCGTCACCAATTTACTCGTGGTGTTATCCAGCCAAGATGTTTTGTACGGGTGAGCCAATGGTTTAACTTTCCATTTCTTGCTCCTAACTACCGCTTCATTGATCAGATTGGTGGTGCAACCTCCATCGATCAAGACGCAAAGGTCCATGCCATTGACAATGCAGACTGTTCGGAACAGCTCGAACCTCTGATTCTTGCAGTGTGGCTTAGGGGGTCCTCCACAGAGCTCGTGGGGAAGTAACGCTTTAGGTGCTTGGGGTGATGGCGACTGGTGAATAACTAACAGTGGTGCAGTCACGTCATCTCCCTCTTAGACTAACTCATTGAAGTTTTCACTCTCAGACTCATGATCATCATCGTCATTATCCGCAAGATTTGTCTGTGGATTGAATTGACGTCGAGAACAATCGGCTGACTTGTGACCCGGCTGATTGCATTTGAAACACTTAATCTGACTCGGGTTAGGTCCTAAAACTCCTTTACCCTTCTCAGTGGGTGTAGGAACTGTACCAGCTATAGGTGAAGGTCTAGGGAGTGGTCTACTAACAGATCCGGATGGTGCCCTAGTGTTGTCATATCGCCAGGACACAGATCGGGAGTGGTGAGACTCGACTTTCTTAGCCCGACGGTGTGCATCACTGACCTGATACAAGTCATGAAGGGACACCACCTCTTGAATTGAAGGCTTAAGACCATTAACGTACTTAGCGACGCTCTGCTCTTCGTCTTCATGCAGATCATTGCGAGCTTGGAGCTTGTAGAACTCATTGGTGTAATCATCCACCGATTTATGCTCTTGTCGCAGGTTTTGGAATTTTTGGAACACACATTGCTTGAAATCAGAAGGGAGGAACTTCTGTTGCATCTTTCCCCTCATGTGTGTCCAAGTGGAAATTTTCTCTTTTCCTTTCCTACCCCTAGTGGCCTGCAACTGTTTTCACCAGATCAGTGCATGACCTTTCAATTTAAGGCGGGCAAACTTGACTTGTTTGTCGTGGGGGATTTCTTTCCACTCAAAGTATTGGTCGATTCGCTCAGCCCATTCTAGAAACTCTTCGGGATCCATCCTACCTTCGAACCCAGGAATTTCGATTTTTATGCCCTGATCCCAGCCCCAGTGGGATTTCGCTTTCCTATGACTTTGCCTACTTCGCCTCTCAGACCCATCGGAGGAACTGACGCTGTCACCTCCTGACTCTAGATCTAACTCACTATGCCCTGGTGACGCTCTAGTCCTGTGTTCGCGAGGGGGTCGCGGTGGATTCTGGAAATTGGTGAAGGCCAAGGTCAAGGTTTCAATCTGGGTCTGAAGCCTATCCATGTGTTCCTGTTGCCTTATGAAGACATCTTGCCAAGTACGGGGTGGGGAAGATCCAGCCATTATGGATTCTCTAGTAGATGCTATCTATTCACTCAGAGAGAAGGGAAGATCCTAAGATGAATGCGACACGCGATGCTAGTTTCCTAATTAATGCAAGATACAAAACTAAAATGAAAAGAAGGAAAATAAAAAAAAAATTTCAGCACGCACACAATATGCAAATGATGCAAGAGGACCGGCCGTTGCGTAAGGACGCAACGACTAGTGCGCTCTGATACTGATGAAGACCTGATCAGCACCATCAGAGCATCGCCGCATCTTCGGTTCATCGTCAGAGACCATTATTCACAGTCGTTTTATTTTGTTCGTCGTTTATTTCTGTTTTTGGCCATTTTTCCCTGTTTTTGGCCTTATTTCAGCATTTAGTTTATTTCTGTTCTTGCCCAGTTCATGGGGGATGTCCATGATCTCATCCGAGGGCTTTTCGGATTGAATCCGGGTCTTCTCGGGTGAGTTTCAGCATGATATTAATAAAATTATGGGTGCGTGTGTTTGCGGGGCACCGACGGACGAGATTAGATCTCGAAACCGACGGTTAGATGGCGAAATAACATAATTTTGATGACGTGGCACATATGGGCTTCAGTAGGGAGTTAAATGGGCTTATCTTAAGCCCAATAGGGCATCTATTCACATTACCGCCTCCCCCTTCTCTTTTTCCCGTGAACCGACCGTCCCTACTCCCTTCCGCGAGGATCCCAAGGCCGGCCCCACCCCTTTGCCGTTCCATCTCTCTCCTCTCTCTTCTCTCCCTTGTTTCTCTCTCTTTTCGTTGCCTTTCGTGGCCTCTTGCATCCACACCATTAAACCCTAATTCCCTTTGATCTTGGCCATCAAAATAGAAACCCTAATCCTACAAAAAGATGAAGAAAGAAAAGAGAAATCAGATTATGAAGAATTGCTGAAACTTGTGCCTCTTCGTGAGTGCTTCCGGGTGAGACTCAAGTCCCCAATCATCGCCGCTTCCACGACTTCGCCTCGTGAAGGCCTTGGTGCAGTTTTTCCGAAGGTTCCGGCTTCTCCCGACGTCCGGCCTTGCTCCGTGTGCGGGATCATCGGCGCATCCTTGCAATCGACCCACGGCGGAAAACCCCAGGCAGTATCTTTTCTTTTCTTTATCTTTCCCTTCGCATCCGCACCATTTTTCATCCGTTTCCATTGCCTCCGCTCCGCATCGCAGCCCTATTCGCCCTATTTTATTATTAGTTGAAGCCATAACGTTTGCCATTTATTATAATTGCCATCTTTCGTCTGCCGGTAACCCTAGCAAGCATCCGTAGCCCTTTTCTTTTATAAAATCTGATACAAGCCTGTTATTCTATTTCAATATTTACTGCTGCGATTTAATCCTTTTATGTGCTGAATTTTAATCATTGTGATAATCTTGCATAGTACTGTTAGATCTGAAATCTGCTTTATAATTGATTACATAGTCCCTTAATTCTGCGTGAAATAACTCCTGATTGCTGTCCTTTTGAGGCATATAGCGTTATATTGATAACTAAACCCTAGTCATTGACCAAAGAAAACCCTAAAAGGGTTCAGGATTGTAGTGTGCCTTATCGGTGCCTGCATCAAGTTGGTATCAGAGCAATCTGACGCCATGTCCTATCATCGCGTCCGATCCCATCATTATTCGCTTGACCCACTAGATACCCACACCTATAAACAATTTGTCAAACTATATAAATCTTTTGGGCCATGTCCTATCCTTTTCCCGAGATCTTCGATGGAACATCGCTACTCCTCTTTGATTCGAGATCGAGCCTATGACCTAGATCTATCTTCCAAGCCTTTTGTTCAATGGATTTTACGGAGTCCTTCAGTGCCATCCTTGAAATTCCGCTATATTGAAACCTAGCTCTTACTTGACAAAATTGAGGATGAGTTGGCATGGAGAGAGAAGCAGAACCAGAGGCTTGCCAGATACAGCAGGCCACCACCTCCAGCAGAGCCTCCACCTCCTGTGGAGTACCCGGTTCCACCAGTGGCCCCACTTGAGAAGCCTCCACCTTCTGTGGAGCTTCCTCGGCCAATGCCTACGGAGGAGCTACCTCTTCCGTCAGCGACTACAGAGGAGTTCCTTCCACCTTCTCCAATGCCTACAGCGGTGCCACCTCCTCCTTCAGTGGCTTCAGAGGAGTTCCTTCCACCTTCAGCAGTGCCTACAGAGGAGCCCCTTCCTCCGGTAGTGACTACGGAGAGGCTTCTCCTACCTTTCACAGAGCTTACAGATGAGGCACCTCCTCCTGCAGTCCTACCTACAGCAGAGACACCCATGGAGCCTTCGACTTCCGCGGAGCTTCCATCACAGCTACAGTCAGAGCCAGTTGGGGAGTTTCAGGCAGCTGAGCCACTTGCGCGCTTTGACTTTGTCGGGACTGACCGACCACCTACCACGCGTGTGCTCCTGTTTATGTACTTCAGTAGCTTCTGGCCCTCGCTCGACGCCAGCACTCTCTTCGCGAGGGGCCCAGAGGTTGTTGACTGCCCGAGACATCACTTGTTGGGAATTCATCACCAGATCCAGGCACAGCGACGTTCCCACGGTGGTGGTCTCCCTCCTGCTACCAGCGATGTCTTCCGGCGTAAACTCGAGGACGAGTTTTTCGCAGCGGAAGCGATTGATGAAGACCTGATCAGCACCATCAGAGCATCGCCGCATCTTCGGTTCATCGTAAGAGACCATTATTCACAGTCGTTTTATTTTGTTCGTCGTTTATTTCTGTTTTTGGCCATTTTTCCCTGTTTTTGGCCTTATTTCAGCATTTAGTTTATTTCTGTTCTTGCCCAGTTCATGGGGGATGTCCATGATCTCATCCGAGGGCTTTTCGGATTGAATCCGGGTCTTCTCGGGTGAGTTTCAGCATGATATTAATAAAATTATGGGTGCGTGTGTTTGCGGGGCACCGACGGACGAGATTAGATCTCGAAACCGACGGTTAGATGGCGAAATAACATAATTTTGATGACGTGGCACATATGGGCTTCAGTAGGGAGTTAAATGGGCTTATCTTAAGCCCAATAGGGCATCTATTCACATTACCGCCTCCCCCTTCTCTTTTTCCCGTGAACCGACCGTCCCTACTCCCTTCCGCGAGGATCCCAAGGCCGGCCCCACCCCTTTGCCGTTCCATCTCTCTCCTCTCTCTTCTCTCCCTTGTTTCTCTCTCTTTTCGTTGCCTTTCGTGGCCTCTTGCATCCACACCATTAAACCCTAATTCCCTTTGATCTTGGCCATCAAAATAGAAACCCTAATCCTACAAAAAGATGAAGAAAGAAAAGAGAAATCAGATTATGAAGAATTGCTGAAACTTGTGCCTCTTCGTGAGTGCTTCCGGGTGAGACTCAAGTCCCCAATCATCGCCGCTTCCACGACTTCGCCTCGTGAAGGCCTTGGTGCAGTTTTTCCGAAGGTTCCGGCTTCTCCCGACGTCCGGCCTTGCTCCGTGTGCGGGATCATCGGCGCATCCTTGCAATCGACCCACGGCGGGAAACCCCAGGCAGTATCTTTTCTTTTCTTTATCTTTCCCTTCGCATCCGCACCATTTTTCATCCGTTTCCATTGCCTCCGCTCCGCATCGCAGCCCTATTCGTCCTATTTTATTATTAGTTGAAGCCATAACGTTTGCCATTTATTATAATTGCCATCTTTCGTCTGCCGGTAACCCTAGCAAGCATCCGTAGCCCTTTTCTTTTATAAAATCTGATACAAGCCTGTTATTCTATTTCAATATTTACTGCTGCGATTTAATCCTTTTATGTGCTGAATTTTAATCATTGTGATAATCTTGCATAGTACTGTTAGATCTGAAATCTGCTTTATAATTGATTACATAGTCCCTTAATTCTGCGTGAAATAACTCCTGATTGCTGTCCTTTTGAGGCATATAGCGTTATATTGATAACTAAAACCTAGTCATTGACCAAAGAAAACCCTAAAAGGGTTCAGGATTGTAGTGTGCCTTATTGGTGCCTGCATCAGATACCAACTTGATGGGATGCGTATGCTTAAATAAACCCAAGTGCAGAATTTAAAACACAAAATCAGAGTTCAGCATGTTATAAACAAATTTCAGCAAAGCCTATAACCACAGATCATCATTCATTCATTCCCAATCAGATTTAATTCAATGAAGTAATAAAACTGACAAGAGAATACTTAATTTCAGATTATAATAACCAATTCCAGCAATAAGAACAATCACAATCTCAAATAACTGAAATCAATGTTTCAAAGAACAACCAAAGATCTAACGATAAACCCTAATGGATGAGATTCTCGGGAAAAACCAAGGATTTTTGGAAACCCTAATGTAATTTTAGCAATGAGGCCGGTTAGGGAAAAAGAAAGATATCACATGAAAGTATTGAGGATCGATCTCACCATACTTTGGTCAATGACGACTGCTGACAGGAACTTCGTTGTTGCAGATGAAAGTGGCGGAAGGGGAGGCGTGGCCCAGAAGAAGAAGGGAAGAAGCCGAGACGATGGATCTTTGGAGATGAAAGAACTCTGCGTCGATATTCCGCGATGCCGTAGACGAATGCGTGGTGACGGGATAGAAACGTGCGAAGGAAGAAAAGATTAGAAGCAGGGAAGATTTGTCGGGAGATACATCGAACAAGCGCACACGCTTCTCCAATCTAGGGTTTCAATTTCATATCATCCTCCCTTTTGCAATTAGGGTTTTAGGATTTATAGGGGAGACAACCAAAGAAAACAAAAAAGGAAAGAAGGAGAGAGAGGTCCGCGCGGTAGGGAGAGAGAGAGGGACGCGGTAGAGAGAGAGGGTCGGGTGTGTCCGCGGGAGAGAGAGAGAGGGCCGGTCGGGTAGGGGTTCGGCTAGGTGTTTTAGGGTTTTGGTTTCCCTTAGAATCTTATCCATTGAGATCTATCCTAACTTAAGATCCTTCGGCTAAGACTCTAACATAGAAACGAGTCAGTTCGGCATCTGTGGCTCGAACCGGATGCGAACATGGCTCGCACCTACCCAAACCAGAAAATAAAACAGAAATAACTAAAGATCCGTCAGTCGGATCGAAACAAAATAAAAACCAAAGTTGTAGAAATTCGAATGAGCTTTCCACTGATGCAGACGGATCGACGATCGGCTTCCTGGATCTCCGGAGAGGATGAAAATACACGATCAGCTGTAGAAAAACTGCACGTAGTAGGGTTCATCTGCATCATTATCCTTTTCAATTTTTTGAGCCTTCAAGGAGTTAAGGTAATCATGCTATAAAGCCACGGCACCAGAAGCTGCAGCAAAACGAGTTTTACAAGAAACAACTGCCGCTTTAGCCTCCTTGATGCAGATGAGCCCTACGTGCAGATTTCTACAGCTGAAGGCGTATTTTCATTCCCTCCGGAGATCCAGGAGGCCGATCGTCAATCCGTCTGCATCAGTGGAAAGCTCATTCGAAAACCTATGACTTTGGTTTTTATTTTATTTTGATCCGTTAGGACGGATTTTGAGTTATTTATCTTTTTATTTCTGGTTTGGGTAGGTGCGAGCCATGTTCGCATCCGGTTCGAGCCACAGATGCCGAACTGACTCGTTTCTATGTTAGGTTTTAAGCCGTAGGATCTTAGATCAGTTAAATCTCAATGGATGAGATTCAACAGGAAGCCAAAAGCCCTAACCGAACACCCCCACCCGGCCGGCTCCTCTTTCCGATGGCAATACCCGCACGGGCACGCCTTGGGAAGCGTGCCCGTATCCCTCTTTCTCTCCTCCCGTGCGGACTCTCTCTCTCTTTCTTTCCTTTTGTGTTTTTTTTGTGTCTCATCGCCTATAAAGCCATCAAACCTTAATTGCAAAAGGAGGATGAATTGAAATTGAAACCCTAGAACGGAGAAGCGTGTACGCTTGTTCGCCGTATCTTCCGAAGAATCTTCCTTGCTTCCAGTCTTCTTCTTACTCCCGCAAGCTTCTACCTCGTCATCACGCTCTCGTCTACGGCTTCGCGGAAGATCGACGCGGAGATCCTTCATCTTCAAAGATCAACACGTCTCGGCTTCTTCAACCTTTCTTCTGGATCACACCCCCTCTTCCGCCCCTTTCTCTGTAACAACGGAGTTCTCGTCAGCGGCCGGCATTGACCAAAGCACGGTTTGCAATCGTCCCTCGATACTTTCATGTGATAAATCTTTCTTTCCAACCGGCCTTATTGCTGATTTTCTGTTAGGGTTCTGAAATAATTAACTTCTGACGAATCTCATCCATTAGGGTCTTATCGATTAGATCTCTGCGTGTTCTTTGAGACATTGGCTTATTTATTTGAGATTGTGTTAGTTGTTATTGCTGGAATTGCTTATTGAGATCTGAAATTAATTATTATCTTGTCAGTTTTATTTACTTCGTTGAATTAAATCTGTTGAGCATGAATGAATGATAATCTGTGGTGATAGCCTTTGCTGAAATTTGATTAAGACATGCTGAAATCTGTATTTAATTGCTTAAATTCAGTACTTGGATTTTCTTTAGCTTCCGCATCCCACCAAGTTGTGTCTTGCATTAATTAGGAAACTAGCATCGCGTGAGCGCATCCATAATAGGATCACCCCTCTCTCTCTGAGGTGAATCATAGTATCTTTTAGAGACTCTAGAATGGCTGGATCTTCTCCACCCCGTACTTGGCAAGATGCCTTCATAAGGCAACAAGAACACATGGATAGGCTACAGACCCAGATCGAAACCTTGACCTTAGCCTTCACTAATTCCCAAAATCAACCTCGACCCCATCGAGAGCACAGGACTAGAGCGTCTCCAGAGCGTAGTGAGTCCAATCTAGAGTCAGGAGGTGATAGCGTCAGTTCCTCTAATGGATCTGATAGGCGAAGTAGAAAATCTCATAGGAGATCGAAATCCCATTGGGGCTGGGATCAGGGTATCAAAATAGAAATTCCTGAGTTTGAGGGTAGGATGGATCCAGAAGAGTTCCTAGAGTGGGCCGAGAGAATCGATCAATATTTTGAGTGGAAAGAAATTCCCCAAGACAAACAAGTCAAGTTTGTTAGTCTCAAACTGAAAGGTCACGCACTGATTTGGTGGAAACAGTTGCAGACCACTAGGGGTAGAAAGGGAAAAGATAAGATTTCCACTTAGACACACATGAGGGGAAAAATGCAATAGAAGTTTCTCCCTTCTGATTTCAAACAAAGTGTGTTCCAAAAATTCCAAAACCTGCGACAAGAGCATAAATCGGTGGATGATTACACCAATAAGTTCTACAAGCTCCAAGCTCGCAATGATCTGTATGAAGATGAGGAGCAGAGCGTCGCTAGGTATGTTAATGGTCTTAAGCCCTCGATTCAAGAGGTGGTGTCCCTTCATGACTTGTATCAGATCAGTGATGCACACCGTCGGACTAAGAAAGTCGAGTCTCACCACTCCCGATCTGCGTCCCGATGATATGACAACACTAGGGCACCGTCCGGATCTGTTAGTAGGCCACTCCCTGGACCTTCCCCAGTAGCTGGTACAGTTCCTACACCCATTGAGAAGGGTAAAGGAGTTTTAGGACCCAACCTGATGCAGGCACCGATAAGGTGCACTACAATCTTAAACCCTTTTAGGGTTCCCTTTGGTCAATGACTAGGGTTTAGTTATCAATATAGCACAATATGCCTCAAAAGGACAGCAATCAAGAGTTATTTCACGCAGAATTAAGGACCTATGTAATCAATTATAAAGCAGATTTCAGATCTCACAATAAGATGCAATATTTGCACATTGACCGAAATTCAGCATATAAAAGGATTAATTCGCAGCAGTAAATATTGAAATAAAACAATAGGCTTGCATCAGATTTTCATAAAGAAAAGGGCTACGGATGTTTGCTAGGGTTACCGACAGACGAGAGATGGCAATTATATTAAATGGCAAACGTTATGGCTTCAACTAATAATAAAATAGGGCGAATAGGCTGCGATGCGGAGCGGAGGCAATGGAAACGGATGAAAAATGGTGCGGATGCGAAGGGAAAAATAAAGAAAAGAAAAGATACTGCCTGGGGTTTCCCGCCGTGGGTCGATTGCGAGGATACGCCGATGATCCCGCACACGGAGCAAGGCCGGACGTCGGGAGAAGCCGGATCCTTCGGAAAAACTGCACCAAGGCCTTCACGAGGCGAAGTCGTGGAAGCGGCGATGATCGGGGACACGAGTCTCACCCGGAAGCACTCACGAAGAGGCACAAGTTTCAGCAATTCTTCAAAATCTGATTTCTCTTTTCTTTCTTCATCTTTTTGTAGGCTAGGGTTTTGTTTTGAATGGCTAAGATCAAAGGGAATTAGGGTTTGATGGTGTGGATGCAATAGGCCACGAAAGGCAACTAAAAGAGAGAGAAACAAGGGAGAGAAGAGAGAGAGGAGAGAGGGGACGGACAAAGGATCGGGCAGCCTCGGTTTCCGCGCGGAAGGGGTGTGGGGCCGGCCGGTTCACGGTAAAAGAGAAGGGAGGGGATCGGTAATGCAATAGATGGTCTATTGGGCTTAAGATAAGCCCATTTAAAACCTATTTGAAGCCCATAACTTGCCACGTCATCAAAATGGTGTTATTTCGCCATCTAACCGTCGGTTTCGAGATCTAATCTCGTCCGTCGGCACCCCGCAAACACACGCACCCATAATTTTATTAATATAATGCTGAAACTCACCCGAGAAGACCCGGATTCAATCCGAAAAGCCCTCGGATGAGATCATGGACATCCCCCATGAACTGGGCAAGAACAGAAATAAAACTAAATGCTGAAATAAGGCCAAAAACATGATAAATGGCCAAAAACTGAAATAAACGACTAACAAATTCCAAACGGCTAATGTCTTTCATGCATAAAATAAAATGACTGGAAATAAAACTCTCAGGTGACGAACTGAACGTGCTGATCAGGTCTGCATCAATCGCTTCCGCTGCGAAAAACTCGTCCTCGAGTTTACGCCGGAAGACATCGCCGGTAGCAGGAGGGAGACCACCACCGTGGGAACGTCGCTGTGTCTGAATCTGATGATGAATTCCCAACAAGTGATGTCTCGGGCAGTCAACAACCTCTGGGCCCCTCGCGAAGAGATTGCTGGCGTGGAGCGAGGGCCAGAAGCTACTGAAGTACATAAACAGAAGCACATGAGCTGTAGGTGGTCGGTCAGTCCCGACAAAGTCAAAGCGCGTAAGTGGCTCAACTGGCTGAAACTCCCCAACTGACTCTGACTGCAGCTGTGATGGAAGTTCCGCAGAGGACGAAGGCTCCACGGGTGTCTCTGCTGTAGGTAGGACTGCAGGAGGAGGTGTCTCCTCTGTAAGCTTTGTGAAAGGCAGGAGAAGCCTCTCTATAGTCATTACCGGAGGAAGGGGCTCCTCTGTAGGCACTGCTGAAGGTGGACGGAACTCCCCTGGAGTCACTGAAGGAGGAGGTGGCACCTCTATAGGCACTGCTGAAGGTGGACGGAACTCCCCTGGAGTCACTGAAGGAGGAGGTGGCACCTCTGTAGGCACTGGAGAAGGTGGAAGGAACTCCTCTGTAGTCGCTGACGGAAGAGGTGGCTCCTCCGTTGGCATTGGCCGAGGAAGCTCCACAGGAGGTGGATGCTTCTCAAGTGGGACCACTGGTGGAACCGGGTACTCCACAGGAGGTGGAGGCTCTGCTGGAGGTGGTGGCTTGCTGTATCTGGCAAGCCTCTGGTTCTGCTTCTCTTTCCATGCCAACTCATCCTCAATTTCGTCAAGTAAGAGCTGGGTTTCAATATAGCGGAATTTCAAGGATGGCACTGAAGGACTCCGTAAAATCCATTGAACAAAAGGCTTGGAAGATAGATCTAGGTCATGGGCTCGATCTCGAATCGAAGAGGAGTAGCGATGTTCCATCGAAGATCTCGGAAAAAGGGTAGGACATGGCCCAAAAGATTTATATAGTTTGACAAATTGTTTATAGGTGTGGGTATCTAGTGGGTCAAGCGAATAATGATGGGATCGGACGCGATGATAGGACATGGCGTCAGATTGCTCTGATACCAACTTGATGCAGGCACCGATAAGGTGCACTACAATCTTAAACCCTTTTAGGGTTCCCTTTGGTCAATGACTAAGGTTTAGTTATCAATATAGCGCAATATGCCTCAAAAGGACAGCAATCAAGAGTTATTTCACGCAGAATTAAGGGCCTATGTAATCAATTATAAAGCAGATTTCAGATCTCACAATAAGATGCAATATTAGCACATTGACCGAAATTCAGCATATAAAAGGATTAATTCGCAGCAGTAAATATTGAAATAAAACAATAGGCTTGCATCAGATTTTCATAAAGAAAAGGGCTACGGATGCTTGCTAGGGTTACCGACAGACGAGAGATGGCAATTATATTAAATGGCAAACGTTATGGCTTCAACTAATAATAAAATAGGGCGAATAGGCTGCGATGCGGAGCGGAGGCAATAGAAACGGATGAAAAATGGTGCGGATGCGAAGGGAAAAATAAAGAAAAAAAAAGATACTGCCTGGGGTTTCCCGCCGTGGGTCGATTGCGAGGATGCGCCGATGATCCCGCACACGGAGCTAGGCCGGACGTCGGGAGAAGCCGGATCCTTCGGAAAAACTACACCAAGGCCTTCACGAGGCGAAGTCGTGGAAGCGGCGATGATCGGGGACACGAGTCTCACCCGGAAGCACTCACGAAGAGGCACAAGTTTCAGCAATTTTTCAAAATCTGATTTCTCTTTTCTTTCTTCATCTTTTTGTAGGCTAGGGTTTTGTTTTGGATGGCTAAGATCAAAGGGAATTAGGGTTTGATGGTGTGGATGCAATAGGCCACGAAAGGCAACTAAAAGAGAGAGAAACAAGGGAGAGAAGAGAGAGAGGAGAGAGGGGACGGACAAAGGATCGGGCAGCCTCGGTTTCCGCACGGAAGGGGTGTGGGGCCGGCCGGTTCACGGTAAAAGAGAAGGGAGGGGATCGGTAATGCAATAGATGGTCTATTGGGCTTAAGATAAGCCCATTTAAAACCTATTTGAAGCCCATAACTTGCCACGTCATCAAAATGGTGTTATTTCGCCATCTAACCGTCGGTTTCGAGATCTAATCTCGTCCGTCGGCACCCCGCAAACACACGCACCCATAATTTTATTAATATAATGCTGAAACTCACCCGAGAAGACCCGGATTCAATCTGAAAAGCCCTCGGATGAGATCATGGACATCCCCCATGAACTGGGCAAGAACAGAAATAAAACTAAATGCTGAAATAAGGCCAAAAACATGATAAATGGCCAAAAACTGAAATAAACGACTAACAAATTCCAAACGGCTAATGTCTTTCATGCATAAAATAAAATGACTGGAAATAAAACTCTCAGGTGACGAACTGAAAGTGCTGATCAGGTATGCATCAATCGCTTCCGCTGCAAAAAACTCGTCCTCGAGTTTACGCCGGAAGACATCGCCGGTAGCAGGAGGGAGACTACCACCTTGGGAACGTCGCTGTGTCTGAATCTGATGATGAATTCCCAACAAGTGATGTCTCGGGCAGTCAACACCCTCTGGGCCCCTCGCGAAGAGATTGCTGGCGTGGAGCGAGGGCCAGAAGCTACTGAAGTACATAAACAGAAGCGCACGAGCTGTAGGTGGTCGGTCAGTCCCGACAAAGTCAAAGCGCGTAAGTGGCTCAACTGGCTGAAACTCCCCAACTGACTCTGACTGCAGCTGTGATGGAAGTTCCGCAGAGGACGAAGGCTCCACGGGTGTCTCTGTTGTAGGTAGGACTGCAGGAGGAGGTGTCTCCTCTGTAAGCTTTGTGAAAGGCAGGAGAAGCCTCTCTATAGTCATTACCGCAGGAAGGGGCTCCTCTGTAGGCACTGCTGAAGGTGGACGGAACTCCCCTGGAGTCACTGAAGGAGGAGGTGGCACCTCTGTAGGCACTGCTGAAGGTGGACAGAACTCCCCTGGAGTCACTGACGGAGGAGGTGGCACCTCTGTAGGCACTGGAGAAGGTGGAAGGAACTCCTCTGTAGTCGCTGACGGAAGAGGTGGCTCCTCCGTTGGCATTGGCCGAGGAAGCTCCACAGGAGGTGGATGCTTCTCAAGTGGGACCACTGGTGGAACCGGGTACTCCACAGGAGGTGGAGGCTCTGCTGGAGGTGGTGGCCTGCTGTATCTGGCAAGCCTCTGGTTCTGCTTCTCTTTCCATGCCAACTCATCCTCAATTTCGTCAAGTAAGAGCTGGGTTTCAATATAGCGGAATTTCAAGGATGGCACTGAAGGACTCCGTAAAATCCATTGAACAAAAGGCTTGGAAGATAGATCTAGGTCATGGGCTCGATCTCGAATCGAAGAGGAGTAGCGATGTTCCATCGAAGATCTCGGAAAAAGGGTAAGACATGACCCAAAAGATTTATATAGTTTGACAAATTGTTTATAGGTGTGGGTATCTAGTGGGTCAAGCGAATAATGATGGGATCGGACGCGATGATAGGACATGGCGTCAGATTGCTCTGATACCAACTTGATGCAGGCACCGATAAGGTGCACTACAATCTTAAACCCTTTTAGGGTTCCCTTTGGTCAATGACTAGGGTTTAGTTATCAATATAGCGCAATATGCCTCAAAAGGACAGCAATCAAGAGTTATTTCACGCAGAATTAAGGGCCTATGTAATCAATTATAAAGCAGATTTCAGATTTCACAATAAGATGCAATATTAGCACATTGACCGAAATTCAGCATATAAAAGGATTAATTCGCAGCAGTAAATATTGAAATAAAACAATAGGCTTGCATCAGATTTTCATAAAGAAAAGGACTACGGATGCTTGCTAGGGTTACCGACGACGAGAGATGGCAATTATATTAAATGGCAAACGTTATGGCTTCAACTAATAATAAAATAGGGCGAATAGGCTGCGATGCGGAGCGGAGGCAATGGACACGGTTGAAAAATGGTGCGGATGCGAAGGGAAAAATAAAGAAAAGAAAAGATACTGCTTGGGGTTTCCCGCCGTCGGTCGATTGCGAGGATGCACCGATGATCCCGCACACGGAGCAAGGCCGGACGTCGGGAGAAGCCGGATCCTTCGAAAAAACTGCACCAAGGCCTTCACGAGGCGAAGTCGTGGAAGCGGCGATGATCGGGGACACGAGTCTCACCCGGAAGCACTCACGAAGAGGCACAAGTTTCAGCAATTCATCAAAATCTGATTTCTCTTTTCTTTCTTCATCTTTTTGTAGGCTAGGGTTTTGTTTTGGATGGCTAAGATCAAAGGGAATTAGGGTTTGATGGTGTGGATGCAATAGGCCACGAAAGGCAACTAAAAGAGAGAGAAACAAGGGAGAGAAGAGAGAGAGGAGAGAGGGGACGGACAAAGGATCGGGCAGCCTCGGTTTCCGCGCGGAAGGGGTGTGGGGCCGGCCGGTTCACGGTAAAAAAGAAGGGAGGGGATCGGTAATGCAATAGATGGTCTATTGGGCTTAAGATAAGCCCATTTAAAACCTATTTGAAGCCCATAACTTGCCACGTCATGAAAATGGTGTTATTTCGCCATCTAACCGTCGGTTTCGAGATCTAATCTCGTCCGTCGGCACCCCGCAAACACACGCACCCATAATTTTATTAATATAATGCTGAAACTCACCCGAGAAGACCCGGATTCAATCCGAAAAGCCCTCGGATGAGATCATTGACATCCCCCATGAACTGGGCAAGAACAGAAATAAAACTAAATGCTGAAATAAGGCCAAAAACATGATAAATGGCCAAAAACTGAAATAAACGACTAACAAATTCCAAACGGCCAATGTCTTTCATGCATAAAATAAAATGACTGGAAATAAAACTCTCAGGTGACGAACTGAAAGTGCTGATCAGGTCTGCATCAATTGCTTCCGCTGCGAAAAACTCGTCCTCGAGTTTATGCCGGAAGACTTCGCCGGTAGCAGGAGGGATACCACCACCGTGGGAACGTCGCTGTGTCTGAATCTGATGATGAATTCCCAACAAGTGATGTCTCGGGCAGTCAACAACCTCTGGGCCCCTCGCGAAGAGATTGCTGGCGTGGAGCGAGGGCCAGAAGCTACTGAAGTACATAAACAAAAGCACACGAGCTGTAGGTGGTCGGTCAGTCCCGACAAAGTCAAAGCGCGTAAGTGGCTCAACTGGCTAAAACTCCCCAACTGACTCTGACTGCAGCTGTGATGGAAGTTCCGCAGAGGACGAAGGCTCCACGGGTGTCTCTGCTGTAGGTAGGACTGCAGGAGGAGGTGTCTCCTCTGTAAGCTTTGTGAAAGGCAGGAGAAGCCTCTCTATAGTCATTACCGGAGGAAGGGGCTCCTCTGTAGGCACTGCTGAAGGTGGACGGAACTCCCCTGGAGTCACTGAAGGAGGAGGTGGCACCTCTGTAGGCACTGCTGAAGGTGGACGGAACTCCCCTGGAGTCACTGAAGGAGGAGGTGGCACCTCTGTAGGCACTGGAGAAGGTGGAAGAAACTCCTCTGTAGTCGCTGACGGAAGAGGTGGCTCCTCCGTTGGCATTGGTCGAGGAAGCTCCACAGGAGGTGGATGCTTCTCAAGTGGGACCACTGGTGGAACCGGGTACTCCACAGGAGGTGGAGGCTCTGCTGGAGGTGGTGGCCTGCTGTATCTGGCAAGCCTCTGGTTCTGCTTCTCTTTCCATGCCAACTCATCCTCAATTTCGTCAAGTAAGAGCTGGGTTTCAATATAGCGGAATTTCAAGGATGGCACTGAAGGACTCCGTAAAATCCATTGAACAAAAGGCTTGGACGATAGATCTAGGTCATGGACTCGATCTCGAATCGAAGAGGAGTAGCGATGTTCCATCGAAGATCTCGGAAAAAGGGTAGGACATGGCCCAAAAGATTTATATAGTTTGACAAATTGTTTATAGGTGTGGGTATCTAGTGGGTCAAGCGAATAATGATGGGATCGGACGCGATGATAGGACATGGCATCAGATTGCTCTGATACCAAATTGATGCAGGCACCGATAAGGTGCACTACAATCTTAAACCCTTTTAGGGTTCCCTTTGGTCAATGACTAGGGTTTAGTTATCAATATAGCGCAATATGCCTCAAAAGGACAGCAATCAAGAGTTATTTCACGCAGAATTAAGGGCCTATGTAATCAATTATAAAGCAGATTTCAGATCTCACAATAAGATGCAATATTAGCACATTGACCGAAATTCAGCATATAAAAGGATTAATTCGCAGCAGTAAATATTGAAATAAAACAATAGGTTTGCATCAGATTTTCATAAAGAAAAGGGCTACGGATGCTTGCTAGGGTTACCGACAGACGAGAGATGGCAATTATATTAAATGGCAAACGTTATGGCTTCAACTAATAATAAAATAGGGCGAATAGGCTGCGATGCGGAGTGGAGGCAATGGAAACGGATGAAAAATGGTGCGGATGCGAAGGGAAAAATAAAGAAAAGAAAAGATACTGCCTGGGGTTTCCCGCCGTGGGTCGATTGCGAGGATGCGCCGATGATCCCGCACACGGAGCAAGGCCGGACGTCGGGAGAAGCCGGATCCTTCGGAAAAACTGCACCAAGGCCTTCACGAGGCGAAGTCGTGGAAGCGGCGATGATCGGGGACACGAGTCTCACCTGGAAGCACTCACGAAGAAGCACAAGTTTCAGCAATTCTTCAAAATCTGATTTCTCTTTTCTTTCTTCATCTTTTTGTAGGCTAGGGTTTTGTTTTGGATGGCTAAGATCAAAGGGAATTAGGGTTTGATGGTGTGGATGCAATAGGCCACGAAAGGCAACTAAAAGAGAGAGAAACAAGGGAGAGAAGAGAGAGAGGAGAGAGGGGACGGACAAAGGATCGGGCAGCCTCGGTTTCCGCGCGGAAGGGGTGTGGGGCCGGCCGGTTCACGGTAAAAGAGAAGGGAGGGGATCGGTAATGCAATAGATGGTCTATTGGGCTTAAGATAAGCCCATTTAAAACCTATTTGAAGCCCATAACTTGCCACGTCATCAAAATGGTGTTATTTCGCCATCTACCCGTCGGTTTTGAGATCTAATCTCGTCCGTCGGCACCCCGCAAACACACGCACCCATAATTTTATTAATATAATACTGAAACTCACCCGAGAAGACCCGGATTCAATCCAAAAAGCCCTCGGATGAGATCATGGACATCCCCCATGAACTGGGCAAGAACATAAATAAAACTAAATGCTGAAATAAGGCCAAAAACATGATAAATGGCCAAAAACTGAAATAAACGACTAACAAATTCCAAACGGCTAATGTCTTTCATGCATAAAATAAAATGACTGGAAATAAAACTCTCAGGTGACGAACTGAAAGTGCTGATCAGGTCTGCATCAATCGCTTCCACTGCAAAAAACTCGTCCTTGAGTTTACGCCGAAAGACATCGCCGATAGCAGGAGGGAGACCACCACCGTGGGAACGTCGCTGTGTCTGAATCTGATGATGAATTCCCAACAAGTGATGTCTCGGGCAGTCAACAACCTCTGGGCCCCTCGCGAAGAGATTGCTGGCGTGGAGCGAGGGCCAGAAGCTACTGAAGTACATAAACAGAAGCGCACGAGCTGTAGGTGGTCGGTCAGTCCCGACAAAGTCAAAGCGCGTAAGTGGCTCAACTGGCTGAAACTCCCCAACTGACTCTGACTGCAGCTGTGATGGAAGTTCCGCAGAGGACGAAGGCTCCACGGGTGTCTCTGCTGTAGGTAGGACTGCAGGAGGAGGTGTCTCCTCTGTAAGCTTTGTGAAAGGCAGGAGAAGCCTCTCTATAGTCATTACCGGAGGAAGGGGCTCCTCTGTAGGCACTGCTGAAGGTGGACGGAACTCCCCTGGAGTCACTGAAGGAGGAGGTGGCACCTCTGTAGGCACTGCTGAAGGTGGACGGAACTCCCCTGGAGTCACTGAAGGAGGAGGTGGCACCTCTGTAGGCACTGGAGAAGGTGGAAGGAACTCCTCTGTAGTCGCTGACGGAAGAGGTGGCTCCTCCGTTGGCATTGGCCGAGGAAGCTCCACAGGAGGTGGATGCTTCTCAAGTGGGACCACTGGTGGAACCGGGTACTCCACAGGAGGTGGAGGCTCTGTTGGAGGTGGTGGCCTGCTGTATCTGGCAAGCCTCTGGTTCTGCTTCTCTTTCCATGCCAACTCATCCTCAATTTCGTCAAGTAAGAGCTGGGTTTCAATATAGCGGAATTTCAAGGATGGCACTGAAGGACTCCGTAAAATCCATTGAACAAAAGGCTTGGAAGATAGATCTAGGTCATGGGCTCGATCTCGAATCGAAGAGGAGTAGCGATGTTCCATCGAAGATCTCGGAAAAAGGGTAGGACATGGCCCAAAAGATTTGTATAGTTTGACAAATTGTTTATAGGTGTGGGTATCTAGTGGGTCAAGCGAATAATGATGGGATCGGACGCGATGATAGGACATGGCGTCAGATTGCTCTGATACCAACTTGATGCAGGCACTGATAAGGTGCACTACAATCTTAAACCCTTTTAGGGTTCCCTTTGGTCAATGACTAGGGTTTAGTTTTCAATATAGCGCAATATGCCTCAAAAGGACAGCAATCAAGAGTTATTTCACGCAGAATTAAGGGCCTATGTAATCAATTATAAAGCAGATTTCAGATCTCACAATAAGATGCAATATTAGCACATTGACCGAAATTCAGCATATAAAAGGATTAATTCGCAGCAGTAAATATTGAAATAAAACAATAGGCTTGCATCAGATTTTCATAAAGAAAAGGGCTACGGATGCTTGCTAGGGTTACCGACAGACGAGAGATGGCAATTATATTAAATGGCAAACGTTATGGCTTCAACTAATAATAAAATAGGGCGAATAGGCTGCGATGCGGAGCGGAGGCAATGGAAACGGATGAAAAATGGTGCGGATACGAAGGGAAAAATAAAGAAAAAAAAAGATACTGCCTGGGGTTTTCCGCCGTGGGTCGATTGCGAGGATGCACCGATGATCCCGCACACGGAGCAAGGCCGGACGTCGGGAGAAGCCGGATCCTTCGGAAAAACTGCACCAAGGCCTTCACGAGGCGAAGTCGTGGAAGCGGCGATGATCGGGGACACGAGTCTCACCCGGAAGCACTCACGAAGAAGCACAAGTTTCAGCAATTCTTCAAAATCTGATTTCTCTTTTCTTTCTTCATCTTTTTGTAGGCTAGGGTTTTGTTTTGGATGGCTAAGATCAAAGGGAATTAGGGTTTGATGGTGTGGATGCAATAGGCCACGAAAGGCAACTAAAAGAGAGAGAAACAAGGGAGAGAAGAGAGAGAGGAGAGAGGGGACGGACAAAGGATCGGGCAGCCTCGGTTTTCGCGCGGAAGGGGTGTGGGGCCGGCCGGTTCATGGTAAAAGAGAAGCGAGGGGATCGGTAATGCAATAGATGGTCTATTGGGCTTAAGATAAGCCCATTTAAAACCTATTTGAAGCCCATAACTTGCCACGTCATCAAAATGGTGTTATTTCGCCATCTAACCGTCGGTTTTGAGATCTAATCTCGTCCGTCGGCACCCCGCAAACACACGCACCCATAATTTTATTAATATAATGCTGAAACTCACCCGAGAAGACCCGGATTCAATCCGAAAAGCCCTCGGATTAGATCATGGACATCCCCCATGAACTGGGCAAGAACAGAAATAAAACTAAATGCTGAAATAAGGCCAAAAACATGATAAATGGCCAAAAACTGAAATAAACGACTAACAAATTCCAAACGGCTAATGTCTTTCATGCATAAAATAAAATGACTGGAAATAAAACTCTAAGGTGACAAACTGAAAGTGCTGATCAGGTCTGCATCACAACCCGAGCCAAATAAAGTGCTTCAAATGCAACCAGCCGGGTCACAAGTCAGCCGATTCTCCTCGACGTCAATTCAATCCACAGACAAATCTTGCGGATAATGAAGAGGATAGTCAGGAGTCTGAAGGCGAACACTTCAATGAGTTAGTCTTGGAGGGAGATGACGTGACTGCGCCACTGTTAGTTATTCACTAGTCTCCATCACCCCGAGCACCTAAAGCGTTGCTACCCCACGAGCTCTATGGAGGACCCCCAAAGCCACATTGTAAGAACCAGAGATTCGAGCTATTCCGAACAGTCTGCCATGTCAATGGCATGGATCTTTGCGTCTTGATAGATGGAGGTTGCACCACCAATCTGATCAATAAAGCGATAGTCAGGAGCAAGAAGTGGAAAGTCAAACCATTGGCTCACCCTTACAAAACATCCTGGTTAGACAACACCACGAGCAAGTTAGTGACCCATTGCTGTCTGGCAAAGTTGTCGATTGGGCTGCAATATCACGATGAATTCTGGTGCGATGTCCTTCCTTTAGAGGTTGCTGACATTATCCTTGGGCGTTCCTGGCAGTTTGACCGCGATGCACTACATCACGGGAAAGCCAATACCTATACTTTCCTCAAGGACGGCATCAACGTCATCCTATGGCCCACATGTTTTAGGAGACATCGATCCCACGCACCTCAAGGTCTTCTGAGTCAGAACCATCCCATATCACCATTTGCAGATAACCTAGAAGGGTGTTCATCTGATTCACTACCAATTGAGAAGGGATTAGATAACATATTGCATTCCATCGCATGCACATCGCATTTAGAGTATATAGGCATGAATTGCACTCGCATTCATCATTTGCCTGACATCTTTACATTCATAGACCATTCATATGTGCATCCATATCATCGTCCAAGTGTTGAGTTAAACATTAAAGAAGATTTTGTCATGTTTGATCACTTTTCGATGCAGAGTACTGATGAGCCATGCTTTCAGATTTCAAAAAGCACATTGTTTTTACTTTTTCGAAGTCATAACAAGTGGCTTGATGAATTATCTAATTTCTTATTTTATTCACTGCATCCAGACAATGATTGCATGACATATCTTCCTAGTTTAGAATCCACTTGTTTTGCACCGTGCGCAGGCCACTTTGAGCAACACATATTGCACCCGCACCTCATGGCCTTTCAAATAATCCATTGCTTATTGCGCAAGCCGACGACCCGCAACACATTATGCTCCCGCAGCCTTTCTTTTCATACGTCATTTGAATTTCATGTCAACCTATCTCCCTATTATCACATGAAATTATCTGGGTATCTTGACGATCTTACCGTGCCGAGGAGGATGTTGGTTTTGGCTTTCAGGTCTCTGCTTGGCGTTGATGGGCAGGGGATGCCAGATGCAGTCGCTGCGTACTTGAGGCTGATTACTTGGCCACCGGACCCAGGCGAGCAGTCAGAGCAGATACAGAGGTTGCGGCTACTTCCAGGAGAACCCCCACCGGATCCAGGACCCTACTCGACAGGAGTCGAGTTCTTTTGAGTCCGGGGGACTTGATGCAGACGAGCCCTGCGTGCAGATTTCTACAGCTGAAGGCGTATTTTCATTCCCTCCGGAGATCCAGGAGGCCGATCGTCAATCCGTCTGCATCAGTGGAAAGCTCATTCGAAGACCTATGACTTTGGTTTTTATTTTATGTCGATCCGACTAACGGATTTTGAGTTATTTATCTTTTTATTTCTGGTTTGGGTAGGTGCGAGCCATGTTCGCATCCGGTTCGAGCCACAGATGCCGAACTGACTCGTTTCTATGTTAGGTTTTAAGCCATAGGATCTTAGATCAGTTAAATCTCAATGGATGAGATTCAACAGGAAGCCAAAAGCCCTAACCGAACACCCCCACCCGGCCGGCTCCTCTTTCCCGCAGCAATACCCGCGCGGGCATGCCTTGGGAAGCATGCCCGCATCCCTCTCTCTCTCCTCCCGCACGGACTCTCTCTCTCTTTCTTTCCTTTTGTGTTTTTTTTGTGTCTCATCGCCTATAAAGCCATCAAACCCTTATTGCAAAAGGAGGATGAATTGAAATTGAAACCCTAGAACGGAGAAGCGTGTATGCTTGTTCGCCGTATCTTCCGAAGAATCTTCCTTGCTTCCAGTTTTCTTCTTCCTCCCGCAAACTTCTACCTCGTCATCACGCTCTCGTCTACGGCTTCGCAGAAGATCGACGCGGAGATCCTTCATCTTCAAAGATCAACTCGTCTCGGCTTCTTCAACCTTTCTTCTGGACCACGCCCCCTCTTCCGCCCCTTCCTCTGCAACAACGGAGTTCCCGTCAGCGGCCGGCATTGACCAAAGCACGGTTAGCAATCGTCCCTCGATACTTTCATGTGATAAATCTTCCTTTTCCAACCGGCCTTATTGCTGATTTTCTGTTAGGGTTTTGAAATAATTAACTTCTGACGAATCTCATCCATTAGGGTCTTATCGATTAGATCTTTGCATGTTCTTTAAGACATTGGCTTATTTATTTGAGATTGTGTTAGTTGTTATTGCTGGAATTGCTTATTGAGATCTGAAATTAATTATTATCTTGTCAGTTTTATTTACTTCGTTGAATTAAATCTGTTGAGCATGAATGAATGATAATCTGTGGTGATAGCCTTTGCTGAAATTTGATTAAGACATGCTGAAATCTGTATTTAATTGCTTAAATTCAGTACTTGGATTTTCTTTAGCTTCCGCATCCCACCACTCCTCCAATGCTAAACGAGCAGAAGTTTTCTCTGACTTTGCTGCCAACAATGCAGAGTCACCCTCGTTCAAGAACTTGGAAAATGACTTCAAAGTATAAAATCAAACAAAGATGTTCTACGATGTATAATGCTCCCGCCAACAGTTTAGCAGAAGCTTTCAATAAGTTCTTATGCAAGCTCTTGGAAAAGGTAGTTTCTAAGTCAAAAAAAGACTGGCACGAGCGTATGCACGCGGCTCTAAAGGCTTATCGAACATAGTTCCACACTCCGACTCAAGCAACACCATACTCACTTGTGTATAGAGTAGAGGCTATTCTACCACTAGAACTTCAAATTCCGTCTTTGAGAATTGCTATCCAAGAAGGTCTTACCACTTATGAAAATGCTCAACTCCGACTTATGGAATTGGAATCTCTAGACGAGAAAAGACTTGAGGTCCAGCAATGACTTGAATGCTATCAAGCTCGTATCTCTCGAGCGTTCAATAAAAAAGTTAAGCCTTGCTCTTTTCAAGAAGGGGACTTGATCCTAGCAGTGCGACGTCCCATCATCTTATCCCACAGAGCATGAAAGAGATTCGATGCTAAGTATGATGGCACTTATGTCGTAAAAGAAGTCTATACTCATGTCGTAAAAGAAGTCTATACTAATGGGGCATACCTACTTGTGACACCAGAAGGACAACTTGACCATATCAACGGCAAGTTCCTCAAGCAATACTATGCATGAAGAAAACCACCCTATATTGCAAATGATAGTCCTGATAGATATGGGTGCCAACCTAGTTGGGATGCATACCGGTCAGGGTGATGCAAAAAAAAAAAAATCAATCCTAAGGTACTACGTGTGACTTGATCCCTTAAAAAAGGGTACGTAGGCAGCCTAAGGAAACCCCTTGGGTTCAATCCAAACAAAAAATAAACAAACCCATATTCAACAAAGCATTCAAGATGGAAATACCAGGCAAATTCTTATATTAAGAAAGAATAAATGAATTGCATAAGTCTTAGAAAAAGTCCAAAAGGAAAATTACAAAGTTTAATAATCAAAAAGTTGAGCTTAAATCTCGAAGACGCTGCATAAGTTCCTCTCGTGCGCCATCAATAGCTAAGACAGAAGATGCCCCAGCTTCTTTTTTACCCTTGAGTTCGGTCAGTTCCTTCTACTTCTCAATTTTTTGAGCCTTCAAGGAGTTGGGGTAACCATGCTGTAAAGCCACGGCACCAAAAGCTGCAGCCAAACAAGTTTTACAAGAAACAACTGCCGCCTTACCCTCCTCTAATGCTAAACGAGCAGAAGTTTCCTCTGACTTTGCTGCCAACAATGCAGAGTCACCCTCGTTCAAGAACTTGGAAAACGACTTCAAAGTATAAAATCAAACAAAGGTGTTCTACGATTTATAATGCTCCCGCCAACAGTTTAGCAGAAGCTTTCAATAAGTCCTTATGCAAGCTCTTGGAAAAGGTTGTTTCTAAGTCTAAAAAAGACAGGCACGAGCGTATGCACGAGGCTCTATGGGCTTATCGAACATCGTTCCACACTCTGACTCAAGCAACACCATACTCACTTGTGTATGGAGTAGAGGCTATTCTATCTCTGGAACTTCAAATTCCGTCTCTGAGAATTTCTATCCAAGAAGGTCTTACCACTGATGAAAATGCTTAACTCCGACTTATGGAATTGGAAGCTCTAGACGAGAAAAGACTTGAGGTCCAGCAATGACTTGAATGCTATCAAGCTCGTAACTGTCGAGCATTTAATAAAAAAGTTAAACCTCGTTCTTTCCAAGAAGGGGAGTTGGTCCTAGAAGTGCGACGCCCCATCATCTTATCCCACAGAGCATGAAAGAAATTCGAAGCTAAGTGGGATGGCCCTCATGTCGTCAAAGAAGTCTATACTCATGTCGTCAAAGAAGTCTATACTAATTCGGCATATGTACTTGTGACACCAAAAGGACAACTTGGCCCAATCAACGGCAAGTTCCTCAAACAATACTATGCATGAAGAAAACCATCCTATATTGCAAATGATAGTTCTGATCAATATGGGTGTCAACCTAGTTGGGATGTATACCGGTCAGGGTGATGCAACAAAAAAAAATCAATCCTAATGAACTACGTGTGACTTGATCCCTTAAAAAAGAGCACGTAGGCAGCCTACGGAAACCCCTTGGGTTCAATCCAAACAAAAAATAAACAAACCCATATTTAACAAAGCAATCAAGAAGGAAATACCAGGCAAATTCTTATATTAAGAAAGAATAAATGAATTGCATAAGTCTTAGATAAAGTCCAAAAGGAAACGTACAAAGTTTAATAATCAATAAGTTGAGCTTAAATCTCGAAGACGCTGCATAAGTTCCTCTCGTGCTCCATCAATAGCTAAAACAGAAGATGCCCCAGCTTCCTCTTTACCCTTGAGTTCGGTCAGTTCCTTCTCCTTTTCAATTTTTTGAGCCTTCAAGGAGTTGAGGTAATCATGCTGTAGCCAAACGAGTTTTACAAGAAACAACTGCCGCTTTAGCCTCCTATACTAAAGGTGTAGAAGTTTCCTCTGGCTTTGCTGCCAACAATGCAAAGTCACCCTCGTTCAAGAACTTGGAAAACTACTTCAAAGTATAAAATCAAACAAAGATGTTATACAACGTATAATGCTTCCGCCAATAGTTTAGCAGAAGCTTTCAATAAGTCCTTATGCAAGCTCTTGGAAAAGGTAGTTTCTAAGTATAAAAGAGACTGGCACGAGCGTATGCACGAGGCTCTATGGGCTTATCGAACATCGTTTCGCACTCCGTCTCAAGGAATACCATACTCACTTGTGTATGGAGTAGAGGCTATTCTGCCTCTGGAACTTCAAAATCCATCTCTGAGAATTGCTATCCAAGAAGGTCTTACCATTGATGAAAATGCTCAACTCGGACTTATGGAATTGGAAGCTTTAGACGAGAAAAGACTTGAGGTCCTGCAACGACTTTAATGCTATCAAGCTCTTATCTCTCGAGCGTTCAATAAAAAAGTTAAGCCTCGCTCTTTCCAAGAAGGGGACTCTATCCTAGTAGTGCAACGTCCCATTATCTTATCCCACATAGCTTGAAAAAATTCGATGCTAAGTTGGATGGCCCTCATGTCATAAAAGAAGTCTATACTAATGGGGCATTTCTACTTGTGAGTTGTGACACCAGAAGGACAACTTGGCAAGATCAACGACAAGTTCCTCAAGCAATACTATGCATGAAGAAAAACACTCTATACTGCAAATGATAGTCCTAATAGATATGGGTGCCAACCTAGTTGGGATGCATACCGGTCAGGTGATGCAAAAAAAAATTAATCCTAAGGAACTACGTGTGACTTTATCCCTTAAATAATGGTACGTAGGCAGCCTAAGGAAACCCCTTGGATTCAGTCCAAACAAAAAATTATCAAACCCTTATTCAACAAAGCAATCAAGAAGGAAATATCAGGCAAATTCTTATATTAAGAAAGAATAAATGAATTGCATAAGTCATAGATAAAGTCCAAAAGGAAAAGTACAAAGTTTAATAATCAATAAGTTGAGCTTAAATCTCATAGACGCTGCATAAGTTCCTCTTGTGCGCCATCAATAGCTAAGACAGAAGATGCCCCAGCTTCCTCTTTACCCTTGAGTTCGGTCAGTTCCTTCTCCGTTTCAATTTTTTGAGCCTTCAAGGAGTAGAGGTAATCATGCTGTAAAGCCACGACACTAGAAGCTGCAGCCAAACGAGTTTTACAAGAAACAACACCCTCTTTAGCCTCGTCCAATGCTAAATGAGCAGAAGTTTCCTCTGACTTTGCTGCCAACAATGCAGAGTCACCCTTGTTCAAAACCTTGGAAAACGACTTCAAAGTATAAAATCAAACGAAGATAATCTACGATGTATAATGCTTTCGCCAACAGTTTTGCAGAAGCTTTCAATAAGTCCTTATGCAAGCTCTTGGAAAAGGTAGTTTCTAAGTCTAAAACAGATTGGCACGAGCGTATGCACGAGTCTCTATGGGCTTATCGAATATCGTTCCGCACTACGACTCAAGCAACACCATACTCACTTGTGTATGGAGTAGAGGCTATTCTACCTCTGGAACTTCAAATTCCGTCTCTGACAATTGCTATCCAAGAAGGTCTTACCATTGATGAAAATGCTCAACTCGGACTTATGGAATTGGAAGCTCTAGACAAGAAAAGACTTGAGGTCCAGCAACAACTTGAATGCTATCAAGCTCGTATCTCTCGAGCGTTCAATAAAAAAGTCAAGCCTCGCTCTTTCCAAGAATGGGACTTGGTCCTAGCAGTGCGACGTCCCATCATCTTATCCCACATAGCATGAAAAAAATTCGATGTTAAGTGGGATAGACCTCATGTCGTCAAAGAAGTTTATACTCATGTCGTCAAAGAAGTCTATACTAATGGGGCATATCTACTTGTGAAACCAGAAGGACAACTTGCCCCAATCAACGGCAAGTTCCTCAAGCAATACTATGCATGAAGAAAACCACCCTATATTGCAAATGATAGTCCTGATAGATATGGGTGCCAACCTAGTTGGGATGCATACCGATCAGGGTGATGCAAAAAAAAAAAAATCAATCCTAAGGAACTATGTGTGACTTGATCCCTTAAAAAAGGGTACGTAGGCAGCCTAAGGAAACCACTTGGGTTCAGTATAAACAAAAAATAACAAACCCATATTCAACAAAGAAATCAAGATGGAAATACCAGACAAATTCTTTTATTAAGAAAGAATGAATTAATTTCATAAGTCTTAGATAAAGTCCAAAAGGAAAAGTACGAAGTTTAATAATCAATAAGTTAAGCTTAAATCTCGAAGACGCTGCATAAGTTCCTCTCGTGCGCCATTAATAGCTAAGACAGAAGATGCCCCAGCTTGCTCTTTACCTTTGAGTTCGGTCAGGTCCTTCTCCTTTTCAAATTTTTTGAGCCTTCAAGGAGTTGAGGTAATCATGCTGTAAAGCCACGACACTAGAAGCTGCAGCCAAACAAGTTATACAAGAAACAACTACCGCTTTAGCCTCCTCCAATGCTAAACGAGCAGAAGTTTCCTCTGACTTTGCTACCAACAATGCAGAGTCACCCTCGTTCAAGAACTTGGAAAACGACTTCAAAGTATAAAATCAAACAAAGATTTTCTACGATGTATAATGCTCCCGCCAACAGTTTAGCAGAAGCTTTCAATAAGTCCTTATGCAAGCTCTTGGAAAAGGTAGTTTCTAAGTCTAAAAAAGACTGGCACGAGCGTATGCACGAGGCTCTATGGGCTTATCGAACATCGTTCCGCACTCCGTCTCAAGCAACACCATACTCACTTGTGTATGGAGTAGAGGCTATTTTACCTCAAGAACTTCAAATTCCGTCTCTGAGAATTGCTATCCAAGAAGGTCTTACCACTGATGAAAATACTCAACTCCTATTTAAGGAATTGGAAGCTCTAGACGAGAAAAGACTTGAGGTCCTGCAATGACTTGAATGCTATCCAGCTCGTATGTCTCGAGCGTTCAATAAAAAAGTTAAACCTCGCTTTTTCCAAGAAGGGGACTTGGTCCTAGCAGTATGACGCCCCATCATCTTATCCCTCAGAGAATGAAAGAAATTCGATGCTAAGTGGGATGGCCCTTATGTCGTCAAAGAAGTCTATACTCATGTCGTCAAAGAAGTCTATACTAATGAGGCATATCTACTAGTGACACCAGAATGACAACTTGGCCCAATCAATGGCAAGTTCCTCAAGCAATACTATGCATGAAGAAAACCACCCTATATTGCAAATGATAAACCTGATAGATATGGGTGCCAACATAGTTGGGATGCATACTTGTCAAGTTGATGCAAAAAAAAATCAATCCTAAGGAACTAGGTGTGACTTGATCCCTTAAAAAAGGGTACGTAGGTAGCCTAAGGAAACCCTTTGGGTTCAGTCCAAACAAAAAATAAACAAACCCATATTCAACAAAGCAATCAAGAAGGAAATACCAGGAAAATTCTTATATTAAGAAAGAATAAATGAATTGCATAAGTCTTGGATAAAGTCCAAAAGGAAAAGTACAAAGTTTAATAATCAATAAGTTGAGCTTAAATCTCATTGACGCTGCATAAGTTCCTCTCGTGCGCCATCAATAGCTAAGACAGAAGATGCCCCAACTTCCTCTTTACCCTTGAGTTCGGTCAGTTCCTTCTTTTTAATTTTTTGAGCCTTCAGGGAGTTGAGGTAATCATACTGTAAAGCCACAGTACCAGAAGCTGCAGCCAAACGAGTTTTATAATAAACAACTACCGCTTTACCCTCCTCCAATGCTAAACGAGGAGAAGTTTCCTCTGACTTTGTTGCCAACAATGCAGAGTCAACCTCGTTCCAGAACTTGAAAAACGACTTCAAATTATAAAATCAAACAAAGATGTTCTACAATGTGTAATGCTCCTGCCAACAGTTTTGCAGAAGCTTTTAATAAGTCCGTATGCAAGCTCTTGGAAAAGGTATTTTCTAAGTCTAACTAAGGCTGGCACGAGCGTATGCACGAGGCTCCATGGGCTTATCGAACATCGTTCCGCACTCCGACTCGAGCAACACCATACTCACTTGTTTATTGAGTAGAGGCTATTTTACCTCGGGAATTTCAAATTCCGTCTATGAGAATTGCTATCCAAGAAGGTCTTACCACTGATGAAAATGCTCAACTCCAAATTATGGAATTGGAATCTCTAGACGAGAAAAGACATGAGGTCCAGCAATGACTTGAATGCTATCAAGTTCATCTCTCTCGAGCGTTCAATAAAAAAGTGAAACCTCGCTCTTTCCAAGAAGGGGACTTGGTCCTAGTAGTGCGACGTCCCATCATCTTATCCCACCGAGCATGAAAGAAATTCGATGCTAAGTAGGATGACCCTCATGTCGTCAAAGAAGTCTATACTCATGTCGTCAAAGAAGTCTATACTAATGGGGCATATCTACTTGTGACACCAGAAGGACAACTTGGCCCAATCAATGACAAGTTTCTCAAGCAATACTATGCATGAAGAAAACCACCCTATATTGCAAATGATAGTCCTGATAGATATGGGTGCCAACCTAGTTGGGATGCATACTGGTCAGGGTGATGCAAAAAAAAAAATCAATCCTAAGGAACTATTTGTGAATTGATCCCTTAAAAAAGGGTACGTAGGCAGCCTAAGGAAACCCCTTGGGTTCAGTCCAAACAAAAAATAAGCAAACCCATATTCAACAAAGCAATCAAGATGGAAATACCAGGCAAATTCTTATATTAAGAAAGAATAAATGAATTGCATAAGTCATAGATAAAGTCCAAAAGGAAAAGTAGAAAGTTTAATAATCAATAAAGTTAGCTTAAATCTCGAAGACGCTGCATAAGTTCCTCTCGTGTGCCATCAATAGCTAAGACAGAAGATGCCCCAGCTTCCTCTTTACCCTTGAGTTCGGTCAGTTCCTTCTCCTTTTCAATTTTTTGAGCCTTCAAGGAGTTGAGTTAATCATGTTGTAAAGCCACGGCACCAGAATCTGCGGCCAAAAGAGTTTTACAAGTAACAACTGTCGCTTTAGCCTCCTGCAATGCTAAACGAGCAGTAGTTTCCTCTGACTTTGCTGTCAACAATACACAGTCACCCTCGTTCAAGAACTTGGAAAACGACTTCAAAGTATAAAATCAAATAAAGATGTTCTACGATGTATAATGCTCCCGCCAACAGTTTAGCAGAAGTTTTCAATGAGTCCTTATGCAAGCTCTTGGAAAAGATAGTTTCTAAGTCTAAAAAAGACTGGCACGAGCGTATGCACGAGGCTCTATCGTCTTATCAAATATCGTTCCGCACTCCGACTCAAGCAACACCATACTCACTTGTGTATGGAGTAGAGGCTATTCTACCTCTGGAACTTCAAATTCCGTCTCTGAGAATTGCTATCCAAGAAGGTCTTACCACTGATGAAAATGCTTAACTCCAACTTATGGAATTGGAAGCACTTGACGAAAAAAGACTTGAGGTCCAGCAACTACAAGAATGCTATCAAGCTCGTATCTCTTGAGCGTTTAATAAAAAATTTAAGCCTCGCTCTCTCCAAGAAGGGGACTTGGTCCTAGCAGTGCGACGTCCCATCATCTTATCCCACAGAGCATGAAAGAAATTCGATGCTAAGTGGGATGACCCTCATGTCGTCAAAGAAGTCTATACTCATGTCGTCAAAGAAGTCTATACTAATGGGGCATATCAACTTGTGACACCAGAAGGACAACTTAGCCCAATCAACGACAAGTTCCTCAAGCAATACTATGCATTAGAAAAACCACCCTATATTGCAAATGATAGTCCTGATAGATATGGGTGCCAACCTAGTTGGGATGCATACCGGTCAGGGTGATGCAAAAAAAAAAAATCAATCCTAAGGAACTATGTGTGACTTGATCCCTTAAAAAAGGGTACGTAGGCAGCCTAAGGAAAACCCTTGGGTTCAGTCAAAACAAAAAATAAACAAACCCATATTCAACAAAGCAATCAAGAAGGATAACCAGGCAAATTCTTATATTAAGAAAGAATAAATGAATTGCATAAGTCTTAGATAAAGTCCAAAAGGAAAAGCACAAAGTTTAATAATCAATAAGTTGAGCTTAAATCTCAAAGACGCTGCATAAGTTCCTCTGGTGCTCCATCAATAGCTAAAACAGAAGATGCCCCAGCTTCCTCTTTACCCATGAGTTCGGTCAGTTTCTTCTCCTTTTCAATTTTTTGAGCCTTCAAGGAGTTGAGGTAATCATGCTCTAAAGCCACGGCACAAGAAGCTGCAGCCAAACGAGTTTTACAAGAAACAACTGCCGCTTTAGCCTCCTGCAATGCTAAATGTGCAGAAGTTTCCTCTGACTTTGCTGCCAACAATGCAGAGTCACCCTCGTTCAAGAACTTCGTAAACGACTTCATAGTATAAAATCAAACAAAGATGTTCTACAATGTATAATGCTTTTTTGAGAATTTACAATGTATAATGCTTCCGCCAACAGTTTAGCAGAAGCTTGCAATAAGTCCTTATGCAAGCTCTTTGAAAAGGTAGTTTCTAAATCTAAAAAAGACTGGCACAAGCGTATGCACGAGGCTCTATGGGGTTATCAAACATCGTTCCGCACTCCGTCTCAAGCAACACCATACTCACTTGTGTATGGAGTAGAGGCTATTCTACCTCTGGAACTTCAAATTCCATCTCTGAGAATTGCTATCCAAGAAGGTCTTACCACTGATGAAAATGCTCAACTCCAATTTATGGAATTGGAAGCTCTAAAGGAGAAAAGACTTGAGGTCCAGCAACGACTTGAATGCTATCAAGCACGTATCTCTCGAGCGTTCAAAAAAAAATTAAGCCTCGCTCTTTCCAAGAAGGGGACTTGGTCCTAGTAGTGCGACATCCCATTATCTTATCCCACAAAGCATGAAAGAAATTCAATGCTAAGTGGGATGGCCCTCATGTCGTCAAAGAAGTCTATACTAATGGGGCATATCTACTTGTGACACCAGAAGAACAACTTGGCCCAATCAACGGCAAGTTCCTCAAGCAATGCTATGCATGAAGGAAACCACCCTATATTGCAAATGATAGTCCTGATAGATATGGGTTCGCAAGGCTCTTCTACCTGCTTGGGGATGGGAAGGAAAGTTTTTGAAGGATGAGCGGGTACGGAGCGCAGCGGGAGGCGATCGGCGATCGAGGCGGCAGGCGTCCTGCGCGTGGCCGCCTGCCGGACGTCTGGCACCCCCGTACTCGGCGCCGGCATCAGAACCCTCTCATCAACCCCAAGGTGCTTAATGGCTACTGGCGTCAGGATTCGACGCCGGTCTTTTCACCGGGCCCCGTTCTCAACCCTAGGGTTCAGAACGGGCGGTGGCGAGATCTTCAGCCAGATTTCCCTCGGGCCCCTCCTCCGCCTCGGGATGGTTCCTTGGGAAAGGCGTCCCCTGGGGGCGCTATCCCTGCTTCCGTCAGCGCCGCCGGTCTTCATCAGGTGGGGCCAGCCGCTGGTTCTCATCATGTGGGGCCAGCCGCCGGATCTCATCAGGCGGGGTCAGCCGCTGGATCTCTACAGGTGGGGCCAGACGCCGGATCTCATCTCGAGGGCCAAGCCATCAGTCCCCATCCAGAGGGCCCATCCGCTTTTGAAAGACCAAGAGGCGACTCTTGGGCTTCCCGAGTTGCTGCTTGCCCTCCCCCTCCACCACCTCTGCCTTCTCATTCCCCCATCCTTCTCCACCCCCCGCCTCCGCTCCCTCTCCTCCCCCTCCCCACTGTTCCGCCGCAGCTCCCCCACCTTTCCAAATCTAGGATCCCCTGCCCTTTTCCGAGAGGCTGCTGCTTCCGGTGTGGGGAGAAGGGCCACCTGGTCTCTGCCTGCAGGAACGCCATGGTTTGTTGGATCTGCCGCGGGATTGGCCACTCTTCTTCCAACTGCCCTCTTCGTGTAATCCTGCCTTCGTCGCCACATAATCACCCTTCCTTTCATCCTCCCTCGCCACCGCGCTCCTTTCCCCTTCCGTTTGTCTCCATCCCCCCCTCCTCAGCCTCTAATGACGCAGTCTACAAGCTGGAATCCTGTGCTCTTGTCCGGGTGCGGGAGGGGTCTCCATCCTCAGCAGCTCTCTCCTCCGCCCTTCAGACCCTGTGGCAGTCCGAGTGGGACTACCCTGCCTGGCGTCTCGGCGCGTCGGAGTTCTTGGTGGAGTTCCCCACAGCCTACGCGAAACACTCAGTTGTCAGCAGAGTCTCCGTGCGGGCCGATAGCCTACTCCTCGACTTCTCGGCGTGGACCCCCTCCCACAGGGCAAGAGGATCCTGTTCCTCCTCGATCGTCAGGCTGTTTGTTTCAGGAGTACCGCTTCACTGTTGGAATGCACCGGCCATGCAGTCGGCCCTGTCGCCTTTCGGGGAGGTCATTGAAGTGGAGAATGGTTTTGACTCCTCCCGCGACCTCCATGAGTTGATCCTTGTCTTCAGGACAATCAATCCCTCAGCCATCCCGCCGAGCCTCTCGATCAGATCCGGGGACTACTTCTTCGACCTCTCCATCAGAGTTACCTCTTCCTCTTCTCCGGCTTCGTCTTCAGCCTCGGTGCATCAGCCGGGTAGCTCCTCAGACCCTCATGCAGGACCATCGGTCCCGTACCCCTCGAACCCGGTTCACGAGGTGGGTTCGACCTCGGCAAACCGGGCCGGCGTGGAAGGTACCGGTCTTGGTTTCCTCCAGGATTCCCGCTCTCCTTCCCCTCCCCCCGGCCCAATTGGGGCCGAGATTTTCTCTTCTCCCGTTATTCCTCCACGCGATTCAGGGGATCAGGCTGTTATAGCAACCCCTGAACCTCGGGATTCTGACCCAATTCTGGCTTCGGTGTTGCCTAGTCAGGTTCCCGCCTCAGAGCCCGGGGCAGATCTGGAAGAGGGAGAGGTGGCGTCATCAGAGCTCCCCCCAGTCCCTGAGGCCTTGCCCCAGCAGCTGCAGACCTACCTCCGGAGACATCAGAAGCAGCCGCCCCCAGTGATGCAGAACCTGAGAAGTTTTTTGGCCTCGAGAGCGGAGGAAGACCTCCCTTTCTTTTTGAACCTTTTGGATGACGCTGCGGTTCTGGAGATCGCCACCTCTTGCGGGTTTGCGTTTGGGAGCGACGGGAAGGCAGCGAGGGACTTTTTGACTGCTTCCCGGGATCTGGAGAAGTCTAGGTGTTTGGCCGATGGCCTGTAATTTCTTATGAAGTGTTTATGTTGGAACATTAGGGGGTTAGGATCTGTGGATAAACGATCAGCGGTTGCCCTTCTCTGCTCTTTGTATGCTTTAGACGTGGTTTGCCTGCAGGAGACGAAGATGTCGCGTCCCTCCACTTCCTTCCTTGCGAGTATGACGGGCAGATGCAGTTTCTCCTGGGAGTCCCTGGATGCTGTGGGGACCTCAGGTGGTATTCTTATTGGTTGGCGAACAGACAAGTTTGATCTAGTGGGCTCAGTGGCCGGCTCTTTCTCTTTGTCGGTTACTCTCTCTTTCAAGTCCGGTAGCTCTCCTCTTGTCGTAACCTCGGTCTATGGGCCTAATGACTTGAGCCTTCGCCATGCCTTTTGGCAAGAGCTCTCCGACTTTAGAGGGGTTAGTCGCGATCCTTGGGTCCTCTGCGGAGACTTTAATGTGACCCGTTTTTCCCACGAGAGGCTAGGGGGAGTTGGTCACTCGGGTGCAATGGAGGACTTCTCGAATTTCATCAGGAGTTTGGACCTAACAGACCTTCCCCTCCGCGGCAGACGTTTTACTTGGTCCAACAAGAGGGATTCTCCTTCTATGGCGAGACTCGATAGATTTCTTACCTCAGCCGAGTGGGAGGCTTCTTACCCCAATTCCTCCCAGAAGAGCTTGTCAGCCCCTGTCTCGGATCATGTTCCCCTCTTGCTGGACTCTAGCCTTTCGTTGCCCAGGCCTACCGGGAGATTCCGTTTCGAGAAGATGTGGAGGGAAGACCCTTCATTCGATGATCTTGTCAAGAGGTGGTGGTCTAGTTTCCCCTCAGACCTCAATTCGGCCAGGAACTTAGTCCGTAAGCTCAGGAACCTTCGTCAGAAGATCAAAGGATGGGAGAGAGCTTGCTTTGGGTCAGTCCTTCGTCGTAAGGAGCGCCTTCTGAAGGTTATTGGTGACCTGGAGGTCCAGGCAGAATCCGCACCCCTCTCGGGGGTTGATATGTCTTCCTTGTCGTCTTCTAAAGAGCTCCTCCTGGCAACTTTGAGAGCGGAGGAGATTATGTGGAAGCAGCGTTCTCGTGACAGGTGGATCAAGCTGGGTGATCTCAACACTGCCTATTTTCATAGGGTAGCGAATGGTAGAAAGAAGAAGAATTCTATCCAGTGCCTTTCCGTGGGAGGTCAGCGGCTTGAAGGGACAGAGGAGGTTCTAACTGGAGTCTCGATCCATTACAAACACTACTTCCATGATCTCCCGGCCTCCAAGGCTTCCCTCTCTTGGGACAGCTTGCCCTTTCTGAGGCTTCCTCCTTCTCATGAGCTCGACAGGGATTTCACTTTAGCGGAGATTAAGAGAGCAGTTTTCGACTTGGCTGGGGATAGTGCGCCTGGTCCTGATGGTTTTCCTATGCTCTTCTTTCAAACCTACTGGGACTGTGTTTCGGCTGACGTCTCGCGCTTCATCCAGGATTTCTTCTCGGGAGTCGCTTCGCTGGCCAGCATCAATTACTCGCTCCTTGTTCTTATCCCGAAGAAGACGGGCGCAGTGTCAGTGGGGGATTTTCGGCCTATTAGCCTCTCTAATTGTGTTTATAAATTAGTGACCAAGATTCTGGCCAACAGGCTATCTCCAGTCATGGGCGATCTCATCAGCAAGAACCAGTCGGCTTTCGTCATAGGTCGCCAAATTCTGGACAGTGTGGCCTCTGTTCAAGAACTTCTGTTCCACATGAAGGAGTTTCATATTGAAGGTCTGGTCTTCAAGCTGGATTTCGAGAAAGCTTTTGATAGGCTTCAATGGGACTTCCTTCTCTCCACTCTGCAAGCTAAAGGGTTCTCACCGCGCTGGATCTCTTGGATTTCTTCTTGCCTCTCCTCCTCGAAGCTTTCCTGCTCGGTGAACGGAGCTTCGGGTGGACATTTTTCCATGAAGAAAGGGCTTAAGCAAGGCTGCCCCCTTTCTCCTTTTCTTTTCATCCTGGCGGTAGATGCTTTTGACGCGATTCTGCGTAGAGCCAGCTCACTAGGCCTTCTCTCTGGCATCCGCGGCTCGTCCTGGTGCGTTTCCAATCTTCATTTTGCTGATGACACGATCCTTTTCTGTGAAGCTTCTCTTGAGCAGGTAGCAGTTCTGAAGATCCTTCTTTATGCGCTAGAATTCTCCTCTGGCCTTCGGATTAATTTTTCGAAGAGCTCCCTCTTTTATGTCGGCGAGTCTCAGGACTTCGGTCTCCGTGCAGCTTCTTTGCTCAATTGCAAACTGGGTTCTTTTCCCATGAAGTATCTTGGGTTACCAGTGAGTAACAGGGCTCTCCGCCGCGCAGACTGGCAGAAGGTAGTGGAGAAGGTGGAACTAAGGTTGTCGAACTGGAGAGGCAGACTTCTATCCTTGGGGGGTCGGTTGACTCTAGTCAATTCCGTTCTATCATCTATCCCGTCTTACTATATGGCCTTCTTCTTTCTTCCCTCTTGGGTTGTTAAGAAGATAGATGGGATCCGCAGTGCCTTCCTTTGGAGAGGTCCTGATGGGAAGTCCGGATCATATAATTTGGTGAATTGGGGGGTCGCCTGCAAGTCGCGGGAGCAGGGAGGTTTGGGTGTTCTTAATCTGCGAGACTTTAACAGAGCGCTTCTCGGCAAGTGGTGGTGGAGGCTCCAGAATGATCAAGGGGACCACTGGTCGTCTATCGTCAGAGACAGATACTTCCGTCGTTTTTCTCCTTTGCAAGCTCGGGGTAGACGATCGGGTACTTGTTCCTCTTTTTGGAAGGGTATTAGCAAAGTGGGAGCTCCTTTTCGGACTGGTACTAAGCTTTTATTAGGGGATGGCAGATCTATCAAGTTTTGGCTTGACCAGTGGGTTGGAGATATTAGCCTGGCTACCCTGTTCCCTGAATTGTATGACTTGGCTTGGGACTCCAAGGCCTCTGTGCGCTCTCAGTCGTCTTCTTCGTCTTCAGGCCGCTCTTGGTCGCTCAAATTTAAGAGGCGCATCCCCCCCTCTCTACAGGGACTCCTTTCCGATCTTCACAGCATTTTGGAATCTTTCTCCCTAAGCGATGCTAGGGATGCTTCGAGCTGGAAATGGAGCAACTCCGGGATCTTCTCGGTCAAATCGTTCTATCTTTTCTTCAACAACGGAGGTACTGTCTGCCCCATTGCTAGCCATCTTTGGAGATCTCCTTCTCCGCTGAAGACCAGAATTTTTATGTGGTTAGCCATAAGAGAGAGAATCTTGACGCGGGTCAATCTGAGGAGGAGGAATAACCCGAATGTCACTGATTTGTCCTGCCCTCTCTGTCACGGCCATAGGGAGGACGTTGACCACCTCCTTTTGCGGTGCTCCTTCTCTCGGGCGTTGTGGTCTATCCTGAAGCGGAAGCTGCATGTTCGAGGTCACCCGGCCTCTATCCGTTCCCTGTGGACGGTTTGGAGATCTAGGAGGGTTCGCAAGGCTCTTCTACCTGCTTGGGATTTACTTTCGATTGGGCTCTGCTGGAGCATCTGGAAGGAACGCAACTCTCGAGTTTTCTCGGGAAAGGAGGCCTCGATCCATACTTTTTGGGCTGATTATGTGGCGTTGGTTCGGAGTTGGTCACCGGGTTTTTCTGCCAAACTCTCTATTTGTATCCTTCCTTATCTCTCTAGCCTTTGATTTCTTCTTCATTAATAAAAGCTTGGGGTACGCTTAACCCCATCCTCTCTCTCTCGGAGAGGAATTTTCTCAAAAAAAGATAGTCCTGATAGATATGGGTGCCAACCTAGTTGGGATGCATACTGGTCAGGGAGATGCAAAAAAAAAAATCAATCCTAAGGAACTATGTGTGACTTTATCCCTTAAAAAAGGGTACGTAGGCAGCCTAAGGAAACCCCTTGGATTCAGTCCAAACAAAAAATTAACAAACCCATATTCAACAAAACAATCAAGAAGGAAATACAAGGCAAATTCTTATATTAAGAAAGAATAAATGAATTGCATTAGTCTTAGATAAAGTCCAAAAGGAAAAGTACAAAGTTTAATAATCAATAAGTTGAGCTTAAATCTCGAAGACGATGCATAAGTTCCTCTCATGCACCATCAATAGCTAAGACAGAAGATGCCCCAGCTTCCTCTTTACCCTTGAGTTCGGTCAGTTCCTTCTCCTTTTTAATTTTTTGAGCCTTCAATGAGTTGAGGTAATCATGCAGTAAAGCCACGGCACCAGAATCTGTAGCCAAACGAGTTTTACAAGAAACAACTCCCGCTTTAGCCTCGTCTAATGCTAAATGAGCAGAAGTTTCCTCTGACTTTGCTGTCAACAATGCTGAGTCACCCTCGTTGAAGAACTTGGAAAACGACTTCAAAGTATAAAATCAAACAAAGATGTTCTACGAAGTATAATGCTCCCACCAATAGTTTAGCAGAAGCTTTCAAAGAGTCCTTATGCAAGCTCTTGGAAAAGGTAGTTTCTAAGTCTGAAAAAGACTAGCACGAGTGTATTCACGAGGCTCTATGGGTTTATCGAACATCGTTCCGCACTCCGACACAAGCAACACCATACTCACTTGTGAATGGAGTAGAGGCTATATCTACCTCTGGAACTTCAAATTTTGTCTCTGAGAATTGCTATCCAAGAAGGTCTTACCACTGATAAAAATGCTCAACTCCGACTTATGGAATTGGAAGCTCTAGACAAGAAAAGACTTGAGGTCCAACAACGACTTGAATGCTATCAACCTCGTATCTCTCGCGCGTTCAATAAAAAAGTTAAGCCTTGCTCTTTCCAAGAAGGGGACTTGGTCCTAGCAGTGCGACGTCCCATCATCTTATCCCACATAGCATGAAAGAAATTCGATGCTAAGTGCGATGGCCCTAATATCGTCAAAGAAGTTTATATTCATGTCGTCAAAGAAGTCTATATAATGGGGCATATCTACTTGTGACACCAGAAGGACAACTTGGCCCAATCAACGACAAGTTCCTCAAGCAATACTATGCATGAAGAAAACCACCCTATATTGCAAATGATAGTCCTGATAGATATGGGTGCCAACCTAGTTGGGATGCATACCGGTCAGGGTGATGCAAAAAAAAAAAAAATCAATCCTAGGGAACTACATGTGACTTGATCCCTTAAAAAAGGGTACGTAAACAGCCTAACGAAACCCCTTGGGTTCAGTCTAAACAGATTATAACAAACCCATATTCAACAAAGCAATCAAAATGGAAACACCAGACAAATTCTTATATTAAGAAAGAATAAATGAATTTCATAAGTCTTAGATAACGTCCAAAAGGAAAAGTATGAAGTTTAATAATCAATAAGTTGAGCTTAAATCTCGAAGACACCGCATAAGTTCCTCTCGTGCGCCATTAAAAGCTAAGACAGAAGTTGCCCCAGCTTCCTCTTTACCTTTGAGTTCTGTCAGTTCCATCTCCTTTTCAATTTTTTGAGCCTTCAAGGAGTTGAGGTAGTCATGCTGTAAAGCCACGGCACCAGAAGCTGCAGCCAAACGAGTTTTACAAGAAACAACTGCCGCTTTATCCTCTTGCAATGCTAAACGAGCAGAAGTTTTCGCTGACATTGCTGCCAACATTGCAGAGTCACCCTCGTTCAAGAACTTGGAATACGACTTCAAAGTATAAAATCGAACAAAGATATTCTACGATGTATAATGTTCCCGCCAACAGTTTAGCAGAAGCTTTCAATAAGTCCGTATGCAAGGTCTTGGAAAAGGTAGTTTCAAAGTCTAAAAAAGACTCGCACGAGCGTATGCACGAGGCTGTATGGGCTTATCGAACATTGTTCCGCACTCCGTTTTAAGCAACACCATACTCACTTGTGTATGGAGTAATGGCTATTCTACCTCTGGAACTTCAAATTCCGTCTCTGAGAATTGCTATCCAAGAAGGTCTTACCACTGACGAAAATGCTCAACTCCGACTTATGGAATTGGAAGCTCTAGACGAGAAAAGACTTGAGGTCCAGCAACGACTTGAATGCTATCAAGCTCCTATCTCGTGCATTTAATAAGAAAGTTAAGCCTCGCTCTTTCCAAGAAGGGGCTTGGTCCTAGCAGTGCGACATCCATCATCTTATCCCACAGAGCATGAAAGAAATTCGATGCTAAGTGGGATGGCCCTCATGTCGTCAAAGAAGTCTATACTCATGTCGTCAAAGAAGTCTATACTAATGGGGCATATCTACTTGTGACACCAGAAGGACAACTTGGCCCAATCAACGGCAAGTTCCTCAAGCAATACTATGTATGAAGAAAACCACCCTATATTGCAAATGATAATCCTGATAGATATGGGTGCCAACCTAGTTCGGGTTCATACCGGTCAGGGTGATGCAAAAAAAAAAAAAATCGATCCTAATAAACTATGTGTGACTTGATCCCTTAAAAAAGGGTACGTAGGCATCCTAAGGAAACCCCTTAGGTTCAGTCCAAACAAAAAATAAACAAACCCATATTCAACAAAGGAATCAAGAAGGAAATATCAGGCAAATTCTTATATTAAAAAAGAATAAATGAATTGCATAAGTCTTAGATAAAGTCCAAAAGGAAAAGTACAATGTTTAATAATCATTAAGTTGAGCTTAAATCTCGAAGACGCTGCATAAGTTCCTCTCGTGCGCCATCAATTGCTAAGACAGAAGATGCCCCAGCTTCCTCTTGACCCGTGAGTTCGGTCAGTTCCTTCTCCTTTTTAATTTTTTGAGCCTTCAAAGAGTTGAGGTAATCATGCTGTAAAGCCACGGCACCAGAAGCTGCAGCCAAACGAGTTTTACAAGAAACAACTGCCACTTTAGCCTCCTCCAATGCTAAACGAGCAGAAGTTTACTCTGACTTTGCTGCCAACAATGCATAGTCACCCTCGTTCAAGAACTTGGAAAACGACTTCAAAGTATAAAATCAAACAAAGATGTTCTACGATGTATAATTCTCCCGCCAACAGTTTAGCATAAGGTTTCAATGAGTCCTTATGCAAGCTCTTGGAAAAGGTAGTTTCTAAGTCTAAAAAATACTGGCACGAGCGTATGTACGAGGCTCTATAGGGTGATTGAACATTGTTACGCACTCCGACTCAAGCAACACCATACTCACTTGTGTATGGAGTAGAGGCTATTCTACCTCTTGAACTTCAAATTCCGTCTCTGAGAATTGCTATCCAAGAAGGTCTTACCACTGATGAAAATGCTCAACTTCGACTTTTGGAATTGGAAGCTCTAGACGATAAAAGACTTGAGGTCCAGTAACGACTTGAATGCTATCAAGCTCGTATCTCTCAAGCATTTAATAAAAAAGTTAAGCCTCGCTCTTTCCAAGAAGGGGACTTGGTACTAGCAGTGCGACGTCCCATTATCTTTTCCTACAGAGCATGAAAGAAATTCGATGCTAAGTGGGATAGCCCTCATGTCGTCAAAGAAGTCTATACTCATGTCATCAAAGAAATTTATACTAATGGGGCATATCTACTTGTGACACCAGAAGGACAACTTGGTCCAATCAACGGCATGTTCCTCAAGCAATACTATGCATGAAGAAAACCACCTTATATTGCAAATGATAGTCTTGATAGATATGGGTGCCAACCTAGTTTGGATGCATACCGGTCAGGGTGATGCAAAAAAAAAAAATCAATCCTAAGAACTACGTGTGACTTGATCCCTTAAAAAAGGATACGTAGGCTGCCTGAGGAAACCCCTTGGGTTCAGTCCAAACAAAAAATAAACAAACCCATATTCAACAAAGCAATCAAGAAGGAAATACCTGGCAATTCTTATATTAGGAAAGAATAAATGAATTGCATAAGTCTTAGATGAAGTCCAAAACGAAAAGTACAAAGTCTCGAAGATGCTACATAAGTTCCTCTCGTGCGCCATCAATAGCTAAGACAGAAGGTGCCCCAGCTTCCTCTTTACCCTTGAGTTCGGTCAGTTCCTTCTCCTTTTCAACTTTTTGAGCCTTCAAGGAGTTGAGGTAATCATGTTGTAAAGCCACAGCACCAGAAGCTGCAGCCAAACGAGTTTTACAAGAAACAACTGCCGCTTTTGCCTACTCCAATGCTAAACGAGCAGAAGTTTCCTCTGACTTTGCTGCCAACAATGCAGAGTTACCCTCGTTCAAGAACTTGGAAAACGACTTCAAAGTATAAAATCAAACAAAGATGTTCTATAATGTATAATGCTCCCGCCAACAGTTTAGCAAAAGGAAGAGATGGCTAGGGTTTGGAGAGCGGAGGCGACTCTCGGGAGGCGAGCGGAGGCGCCCTCTAGGAGATGGGATGGGAGATGGGATGGGAGAGGGGATGGAAGAGGGGTTTCGAGGCCCTCTTGGAGAGCGAGTGGTTGGAATGGGGGTGATCGCGTCAGATCTGGCTTCCCCCATCAGCCTTTCCCTCCTTTCACATCCAGAGATCCTCCTCTTGGCCTTGGGCCCCACAGATCCAGACCTCAGTGGGGTATGGCGTCTCAGGATGAGGGACCAGGGAGGAGGATTCGCCCTACGTTTGCTGAAGTCATCAGATCTGGTAAGAAGCCCTCGGATTTCTACCACCCCGTCACTCCGTCTCTTGATCCCTGGGCCCAGAGGATACGCGACTTTTCAACCAAATCTGCGTCGGTAACAAGGATTCAATCTGCTTCGAATGCTGGGGCTGCCGCGCAGAAGCCGAAGAGTGGTTTCTGTTTTAGATGCCGGGAGAAAGGGCATGTTCAAGCCGACTGTAGGAACGGGATTGTGTGTTTGCAGTGCAAGGGGGTAGGCCACAAGATGGCAAACTGTCCCTCCAATCGGAAGTTTGTGAGAGGCTCTTCTTCCTACCCACCCCCCCCCTCCTGCCATCTACCCTTCAAACTGCGAGGTGATGGATTTCGATCAAACGGTCCTGGATTCTCTGTTTAACCTACGTTGGTGTGCTATCTGCAGAGTTGTCCGAGGAGAGGGATCCCCGTCCGGCCTCTCCAGTTGTTTCTCCCAAGCCTGGGGAGCAAACTGGCAATGGAGGGCAAGAATCCTAGACTCCAACGAGTTTCTGGTCGAATTTCCGTCAAAAACTGCTCTCTCGAATGCCCTGCATCAATCTCTCTTTGATTTTGGGGACCTCTCGGTTCAGTTCCTCCCTTGGTCTGTAGACAACAGAGCCATAGGATCCAGGGTCTTCAGGAACGTTAAACTGTTTATTGGAGGCCTACCCTGTCATGCTTGGAACCTGGAGTCCCTTAGCTGTGTCCTTAATCAATTCGGTGATATCCTTAGCTTCGAGAACGACTGGGATTCTGCAGATGACCTTAGGGAAGCTAGAGTCACCATTAGCACCTCTATGGCAGAGGCTATTCCCGGGTCGGTCACCTGCCGTTTAGGCAATCGTTACTATGAGCTCCGGATCCGGCAGCAACCAGAAGCGGAGACGACTGGAGACCGCTTCTTCAGGGAAGCTGAAGAGAACAGGGCTTCAGCAGAACCCAGAGCGAGGTCTCAAGGTGAGCTTTCCCCAAGCTGTCTTCTCCCTGTTAGGGGTTTTCCTGATTTGGTTGCTAACCCTTTTCCTCAAGCCCCCTCATTATTTGGTGACAATGTTGACTGTAACGGAATCTCTACGATTTGGAATGACGGTAAGACCGATCGGCGGGATCTGGAATCTTCCGGATTACCCTTTGTGGTTAATCTAACCCCTGTTGCTGCAGATTTCCAAGCTGATAACACCAGAGCTCAGGCAGATGACTTGCCTTTTAACTGGGAGGCCACTTCGGACCGCAATGACCCCACTTCTCCTAGAGAGACCCCTTCCCCCCATCTTTGTATTCCAGACTCTTTACCTGACAATCTTGATGACTACCAGATACCAGTAGTCCCTCCGGAGCCCCCAGCAGCCGCCGCAGAAGATAGAGCGACGAGTGGCACCCATAAGACCTCGGTCAGGAGAAGCCAGAGGCAGATGGTGAAGTCTTTCGAGCAGACTTACCAGCGAGGGAAGCATAATCCTTTTTTGGGTTCTCACTTAAAGAAGATGGTGGAGAGGAGCACAGATGACGAGCTTCACTCCCTTCTTTCCTTTTTGGATTCTGATACAGTTGTGGCACTGGCTGGTGAATGTGGTGTGGCAGTCTCCAAAGAAGGTTTTGATCCGAAGGTGTTTGTAAATATTTTGCGGGGAATGGAAAAGGAGAGGATCTCCTCCTCTGTTTGATTGCTGTTGCTCTTCCGTTTTGTTTTTTCTGAGTTTTTTTCCTGCTTGATGAAGACTCTTTCTTGGAACGTTCGGGGCCTAGGCGATATTGAGAAGCGCAAAGCTGTTCATCTCCAGATTACTTCTCAAAACATAGATATTATTTGCCTGCAAGAATCGAAATGTGCTAATCTTACGCCCTCCTTTCTCAAATCTATGGGTGGGAACAGAATTAACAATTGGGTTTGGTTAGACTCTGTAGGATCTGCGGGAGGGATCATCACTGGTTGGAAAGAACCAGACTTCACCTTGCTGGATTCGTTCATTGGAGTCTTTAGCATCTCGGTTGCTCTGAAGCATCAGCAGTCAGGGTCCTCCTTGGTTGTGTCTAATGTCTATGGCCCTACTGATTACCAGCTCCGGCAGGCTTTTTGGCTTGAAATCCGTGGTATCCGTGTTCGTTTTCCCGGTCCGTGGATCCTAGGAGGAGATTTTAATCTCACACGTTTTTCCTTTGAGAGGAGCGGAGCTATGGGCAGACGTCCAGATATGGAAGACTTTGCTAGCCTCATTGATGATCTCTCTCTGTTAGATCTCCCGATGAACAATAGGAAGTACACCTGGAGCAACAAACGGGAGAACCCGACCTTTGCCAGACTGGATCGTTTCTTTGTTTCTGATGAATTCGAGACACTCCATCCTGGAGTTACTCAATGTGGCCTCACGGCTTTTTTATCCGATCATTCTCCTATTCTTTTAGACACCAAACTTCAGGAGACCAAGAAGAAGAAGATCTTCCGGTTCGAAGCCATGTGGCTCGAGGATCCAGATTTTGCGCCTTTAGTCATTTCCTGGTGGTCGGAAGTTGAGGATACTTCCAACTCAGTCAGAAACTGGAACCTGAAAACCCGGCATGTGAAACTGAAGATCATAGACTGGGAGCGCAGGAAATTCGGTAACGTGCTTTCCAGGAAGAAGGAGCTGCTTAGGAAAATAGGCGAATTGGAAGTGAAAGAAGAACAGAACTCCATCTCTGATGCTGAGAAGATTCTGAAGTCAAACTGGTCGGAAGATTTGCGAAAAACTCTTGTGCAAGAGGAAATTATGTGGCAGCAAAGATCGCGAGACAGATGGATTAAGCTTGGTGACAGCAACACTTCCTTCTTCCATAAAGTTGCGAATTTCGGGCGGCGACGGAACACTATCCATACAATCAGAGAGGGAGACAGATGTTGGACCTCTCAGGGCGAGATCAGTCGTCGGATTTCAGAGCACTTCCAGAACTACTTCAAGCGAGATGGAGTAGATGCTGCCACTCTGGACTGGAGTAATTTGGAGACCCTGAAGCTGGAGGCTTCTGACGATCTTGATAGACCTTTTACTGAGGAGGATTTCGAGAAGGCGGTCTTGGGGATGAAGGCTGAGGGAGCTCCGGGGCCAGATGGACTCCCTATGCTTTTCTACCAGCGCTTCTGGGAGACCATTAAGAGGGATCTTTGCAGACTACTGTTTGACTTCTTCACTCATAATATTTCCCTTCACAGCTTGAACTACGCTTGGGTGACTTTGATCCCTAAGAAATCAGGAGCAGAGACTATTGGCGACTTCCGTCCTATCAGTTTGGCGAACTGCGTGTATAAGATAGTGGCTAAGATTCTTGCCAACCGTCTATCCGATAATCTAGACAAGCTAGTCTACAGAAGCCAATCAGCCTTCATCAAAGGCAGGTTCATTTTGGACAGCGTTGCTACTGCTCAGGAGCTAATTTACCACTTGAAAGAGCAGAAAGAAGAAGGCATCATCTTGAAGATAGATTTCGAAAAAGCCTTTGATAGACTCAAATAAAGCTTTATTCTCAACACTCTGAAAACAAAACGTTTCTCGGACAGATGGCTGAATTGGATCTGGAACTGCCTTTCCTCTTCTACCCTTTCTTGCCTGGTGAATGGAACTGCTGGGAAGCAATTTAAAGCTGGTCGAGGGGTGAAACAAGACTGCCCACTCTCACCTTTTCTGTTCATCCTTGCCATGGATGTTTTTGACTCTATGCTCAGACGAGTGAAAACAAGAGGATTCATCGAAGGGATAGGTGAAGATTCCTGGAGGACGGCTAACCTGCATTTCGCAGACGACACAATCATCTTCTGCAAAGCAAAGAAGGAACAGGTTAGTTTGCTGAAAATCCTCCTCTATTCGCTGGAAGTCGTGTCAGGTCTGAAGATTAATTTTTCTAAGACCTCCCTCTTCTATCTGGGGGAGAATTCTGGTTCGGCAACTTCCCTCTCGGCTATTCTTAATTGTAAACAAGACTCTCTTCCAACCAAGTATCTCGGCCTTCCTTTGTCTTCGGCGAAACTTCACAGAAGTGACTGGTTCAAAGTCATTGAGTGTGTGGATTCTAGACTGATGGGTTGGCAGGGGAAGCATCTATCTTTAGGAGGCAGATTGACTCTGGTCAATGCGGTTTTGACCCTTATCCCTTCGTATCATTCTTCCTTCTTCTTAATGCCCAAGTGGGTGATCAAGAAAATTGACGCTATCCGGAGCCGCTTCCTTTGGAAGGGAGCTGACCCCAACTCCAAGGCTTACCATCTTGTTAATTGGGGCGCGGTCTGCAAATCTAGAGAAGAAGGGGGCTTGGGTGTCATCAACCTTGCTGATCACAACAAAGCCCTCTTGGGTAAGTGGTGGTGGAGACTCCAGCAAGATCAAGGAGACATCTGGAGCTCAGTGATCAGGGGTCGTTATTTCAAGCGCTTCAAGCCTTTACAGATGAGAAGTAGAGCTTCCGGCAAGATATCTCCGTTCTGGAAGGGCATTCAGAGAATCGGTCACATTTATAAATGTGGTACCAGCTTGGTTATCCACAACGGGAAATCTACACTCTTTTGGGAGGACAGGTGGTTAGTCGAAGGCTGTCTGAAGAACTGGTACCCGGATCTTTATGACCTCGCATGGTCGAAGTCTTGCTCTGTCAGATCGCAGTGTGTCCTTCGGGACAATAGGACAATCTGGAACATCAGATTCCGCCGGAATGTTCCAGACTTCCTCTTATACCAAGTTAGGGAATTGGAGAATCTCTTGCAATTGCTTTCTGTTAATGAAGAGGAAGACGAGGTGACCTGGCGTTTGTCATCCTCAGGCAGATTCTCTTCAAAATCCTTCTACAGCTTCATCAACAAGGGGGGGTTATCTGTCCGATTGCCAATCATCTCTGGAAGTCTAGAGTGCCTCTGAAGATCCGCATATTCATGTGGTTAATGACCAAGAAAAAGCTTCTTACGAGAGCCAATCTTCAGAACAGGGGGAACACTAACATTTCAGACACGACGTGTGTGCTTTGTGGTCAGGCTAAAGAAGATACTAACCACCTCTTCATTCATTGCCCGTTTTCTAAGGGTATCTGGGATCACTTGAAGAGAGGTCTGAAGATCAAAGGTACTCCAGGTTCTGTTTTTTCGATGTGGACGGTTTGGAGGAAGAAGAGAATTAAAAGTCGCCTCCGGCATAGCTGGGACTTCCTGGTCATGGCTGTTTGCTGGAGCATCTGGATAGAACGTAATAACAGGATTTTTCGTAAGACTAAGATGTCCCTAGGCCAAGTCCGGCTTGCTATCAAGAGAAGGCTGCTGCAGTGGAAAGTGGTCCTTCAAGGGAAGAAACTCGAACAGCTGGACAACATTATTTGTAACCTCTTTTGATCTTTGTTTTTTCTCTTTTGGCTGTAAGGTTCTTCCTTTCTTCTTTTAATGGACTGGTAGGGGTCTAGGCCGAACCCCCCCTCATCCACTGAGAGGGTTTTCTCAAAAAAAAAAACAGTTTAGCAAAAGCTTTCAATAAGTCCTTATGCAAGCATTTGGAAAAGGTAGTTTCTAAGTCTAAAAAAGGCTGGCACGAGTGTATGCTCGAGGCTCTATGGACTTATCGAACATCGTTCCGCACTCTGACTCAAGCAATACTATACTCACTTGTGTATGGAGTAGAGGCTATTCTACCTCTGGAACTTCAAATTCCGTCTCTGAGAATTGCTATCCAAGAAGGTCTTACCACTAATGAAAATGCTCAACTCCTACTTATGGAATTGGAAGCTCTAGACGAGAAAAAACTTGAGGTTCAGCAACGACTTGAATGCTATCAAGCTCGTATCTCTCTAGCGTTCAATAAAAAAGTTAAGCCTCGCTCTTTTTAAGAAGGGGACTTGGTCCTAGCAGTTCGACGTCCCATCATTTTATCCCACAGAGCATGAAAGAAATTCGATGCTAAGTGGGATGGCCCTTATGCCGTCAAAGAAGTCTATACTCATGTTGTCAAAGAAGTCTATACTAATGGGGCATATCTACGTGACACCAGCAGAACAACTTGGCCCAATCAACGGCGGTGGTGGCCAGCGGTGGCAAGTAGTTGTCGGTGGTTGGCAGGGGTATTAGGCGGCGGCAAGTGGTGAGTAGGAATAGCTTTGGGGCGGGTTTGGAAATTGATTTTTATGATTTTTGAATAGGTCTGCCCGAACCCGTCCCGTTTACAATAGGAATTTAAAACCCAAACTCGACCCATTATCATCCCTAGTGGTGAGTGGCAGCCGGAGGTGGTGACATCCGCTCTGGATTTATCCCATGGTTATAGATTGTGGTAGTTCATTTTCGGATCATCACATGTCGCTCTCCAAATCGTCAGCGACCAATAGGGAGATGATGATCATCAGTGGAGAGGAGTTGAACCCCCGTCAAGTGGACCTAAAGGCAAACGATCACAGATGATAAGTGTATTTATGGTCTCAATCGAACGATCATGTAAGGGATGTGGATGGGTTTGTCACTAAGCAGAGCCCGACTCCAATTGCTACTATAGCCTATGCGGACGATTTCATGTTTTTCGCACAGGCCACGGAGCTTGATGCTTGGGGGCTTTGTAGGGTTTTTGCTCGAGTGACCCAATGTACGGGGCTATGTATCAACCCTAAAAAATCGAGCATTAAATTTTTTTGGTGTGTCCCTGATTCGGTGCAAAATAGGGTGCTTAAGGCCCTCCGGATGGAGGAGACTAGGCCTTGGACATACTTGGGTGTACCTATTGATGGGTGTTGGGTGCATCCTCAAAACTATCAGTTTGTGTTGAGTAGGATGGAGGCACGTCTTGCAGGATGGAAAGCCAAATTGTTATCGCAGGCAGGGAGACTGGTATTGATTCAATCGGTCATTTCGCGATCTGCTGGTTGTGGGTGCCTTGCCCTTGAGTGTGGTGCATCAAATGGATCGGGTCGCCCGGGACTTCTTTTGTGGCGGCTCTGGGTCCCCTCCCCCCGCATCCATGCATTTGTTCTTGTGGAAGATACTCCATGAGGTGTTACCCCACGGCGGAGCTATTACAGCACCACCTTTGTTTTGGTTTTGGGGAGTGTCCACAATGTGGGGTGCAGCAAGAGGACACCGAGCATATCTTTTGGGGCTGTCTTCATGCTAAGGAATTTTGGAATCAAGTTTGGCGTTGCACGGGTCTTGGTGTCTTTCAGCTGGACCAGTTGAATCCAGGGTCAAGGGAGGAGAGGGCGAGGGGAGGCCCATTCCCTAGTGAGCTTGTGGCAGTGTTTTTGTGTCTCTGGTGGAAGGCTCGATGCGCCAAGGTTTTTGGATGATAGGTCTGACCGTATTCTGTTTTGAACTACGAGGGTCTTTCTCTTGCCCAGACGTTTGTATTGGTTGCTCGAGCTGCCTTGTCGGTCAACGGTGGAGGCCGAGGGTCTGATTTTTTTTGTCTAGGATGATGGTGCTTTTAGTACTGGGGATGAGGTGGTTAGTAGAGCATGGGTACTAGTTGATACTCAAGGTGTTATTTGTGCAACTGCTGCCTTTCAGTGTCGGGTTGAGTCTCCGCTCCATACCGAGATTTGGGTGATAAAATGGGCTTTGGGAGAGTTGGTAAAGCGGCAATATAGCAAGGTGGTGGTTTGGTAAATCTGTTTAGAAAACCTTAATCTCAATTATTCATTAACACCCAATATATAGGTAAAGTTTGCAAAGAGATAGAGATGGGGTGAATCTTTATCCCATGAATATCCATATCCGGGTGGGCATCCATATTTGGTGCAACCACCATTTCATAACACTCCCCCTTAGATGACCACCATTATTAATAGTTGTCTCATTAAAACCTTTGATGGGAAAAACCCTATGGAAAAAATCCTATCAAAGGAAAAAGAGTATAACCTCAGTTCTTCAGGAACGAACTCTTTATGAACTATGGTGGGTGCGCATAATGCTATCTCGTTAAAACCTTTGATGAAAAAACCCTATAGAAAAACCCTATCAAAAGAAAATGATTACATCGCACATAAATTGCATCTTCATGATGCCCTTCCCCTAATAACTAGTTCACAATCATTATTACATCTCTCCTCCAGATTACATCAATTTGTTTGGTGATTGAGCCGCCGTAGTTCAATGTCGTACACTATCTTCTGAAATGTTGACTTGGGCAAAACTTTAGTGAAGAGATCCGTAAGATTGTCGCTTAACCTAACTTGTTTAACTTTAATCTTCTTTTTCTTTTGAAGTTCGTGGGTCTAGAAGAACTTTGGTGATATATGCTTGATCCGATCTCCCATAATGAAGCCAACTTGAATTTGAGCAATACATGCAGTATTGTCTTCATGAATAATTGTCGGCTCTTTAGTAATAGATTCTAATTGGCAACTGTTTTTGATGTTCTGCACTAGTGACCTCAACCATATTCATTATCTATTTGCTTCATATAGGGCTAAGATTTCAACATGGTTTGATGATGTGGCCACAAGTGTCTGTTTGGTCGATCTCCACGAAATAGCTGCATTGTTATTCAAAAATGTATACCTTTTTTATGATAAACCCTTATAGGGGTCAGAGAGAAAACTTGAATCGGAGGTCTGTGGCCTTAAGTGGGCAGGCTTGGGCCGGCAATTGGCTAGCGGTGGCAATGATAAGCTGATGCATATATGGGACATTTCAATGGCTTCTGCACGGCCACGTCCAACTAACAACCACTGGATTCACAGATTCGAGGGCCACTTGGGTGCTGTGAGAGCCCTCGCGTGGTGCCCTTTCCAGGATAACGTGATCGCATCTGGTGGAGGTGCGGCTGATCAGTCGATCAAGTTATGGAACACGCAAACGGGTGATTGCCTAAATTCTTTTGATGCTAGTTCCCTTCAAGTGTGTGGCTTGCTAGGGAGCATAAATGAATGGGAGTTGCTGAGCTCTCATGGGGGAGCCCAGAATCAACTGAGACTATGGAAGTACCCTTCAATGGTTAAAATCAGAGATCTTGTAGGCCATAGTTCTCGGGTTCTGTTCTTGGCTCAGGTATGAATGAGCAGTTTCAGCATGTAGGACAGTAGGAGAATATAATTTTTAATCTCGTAAATTATAATATTGCTCATATCTGGTTCTACTGGATTTTGCAGAGCCCAGATGGGGTCCAGAATGGCATCAGCTGCAGGTGCGGAGGATGAAACATCAAGGGTTTGGAATGTCTTCGGAACTCCTGATGCGCCAAAGCCTGCAGCTAGGGGAAGAATTCGAGAATCATTGGCCGATATTATTCAAATCAGGTGAGGAGTGAGGTATAGGGGAACAGTGTCAGGTATTTGCAAGTTCGGTCAGATTCTTGGTTAAATTGACCGAAAACAGCAATTTATTTATCTTTATCTTGGTTATATTCTTCATGCATATCACATTTAGAGGGAGTTGTGTAGCAACTCTTCTCTTGTAGATTAGAAATAGCTAGTGGTTACTTTGCCTAATTCATTTCTATTTTGGAGGCGATCACTCTCCGAGAGGACAGGAGCTGTTGCTGGAGACGATCCCTCAAGTAGGATACTAAGACGGCGACGGTCAAAAAGCCACTGTGCGAGAGGACAAAGGAGCTGTCAATGACGCTAGGCGAGATCCTGACTTGGATTCAGCGCTGGGCCTTTAGAGTTACGCTGCCAGGAGTGGCAGCCTGAGCTTCTAATGAAGATCTGAAGGCGCTACTGAAAAAGCGCGACGAGGAGATCGAGAAGCTGAAGAGTGTTGAGAACATGAGAATGTCTCTGGGGCTGCATTGAAGAAGAAGGTGAAGCAGCTGTAGGTCGACAATGCTAGTCTGATGAAGATGGCGAGCAATGCCGTGGCCTTCGCGAAGAAGTGCTCGGGTGCTCAAACGTCAAAGGTATGTCTTGGAGTCCTAGAGTTGCTTGTATTTTTTTCTTCCTTTTTTGAGTCTTTAGTTGTGTCATGTATCTGCTTTTCAATTTGATAATAAAGAGCATCTCTTTTACCCAGATGACTTGTGTCTTGAAATCTCTCCTGATTTGAATGGTATGTCTTGGATGTATTGAATAGCTTGTCTGTCTGTCTTTGGTTTTGATGTCTCTTAAATGTTGATGACTTCTTGACTACCCAAATAACGAGGTTACAAGTTTAATTGTTATTCTAACATCGAAACGGTAGTGGCGCCTCGGGTATGTCTTCGACTACCAAGGGTGTGTCCTTGGATTTGATGATTGCCGAGGTGGTGTCGACGTCTCGAACTTTGTCTTCGAGTGCCAAGGATATATTGTTGGACTTGTTGATTGCCGAGGCGGTGTTAACACCTCAGACTTTGTCTGCGAGTGCCAAGACTGTCTTCTTAGACTCGTTGAGTGTCGAGGCGATGTTAACACCTCGGACTTTATCTGCGAGTGCCAAGGATGTCTCCCTAGACTCATTGAGTTCCGAGGCGGTGTTACCTCGGACTTTGTCTGCCAGTGCCAAGGCTGTCACCCTAGACTCGTTGAGTGTCGAGGCGGTGTTAACACCTCGGACTTTGTCCACGAGTGCCAAGGCTATCTCTCTAGACTTGTTGAGTGCCGAGGCGGTATTAACACCTTGGACTTTGTCTGCGAGTGCCAAGGTTGTCTCCTTGGACTCGTTAAGTGACGAGGTAGTGTTAACTCCTCGGACTTTGTCTACGAGTGCCAAGGCTGTCTCCTTGGACTCGTTGAGTGCCAAGGCAATGTTAACACCTTGAACTTTGTCTGCAAGTGCCTAGGCTGTCTCCCTGGACTTGTTGAATGCTAAAGCAGTGTTAACACCTTGGACTTGGTCTACGAGTGCCAAGGATGTCTCCCTAGACTCGTTGTATGCCGGTAAACCTAGGCGGAGTGTCATTTCAGTCGAACCAACATCGGGGCATGTAGCTTTGTGCCGTTACAATTTGATTAGCCACAAAGTGCTAATTGAATAAAATTTGGAATTGAATATGATGCAATAGCAATTATATTGACAACTCGATGATGGTTACATCTATTGATAGAATCTTTTGAGATGCATTGCTGTATGCACAGAAAAAGATTCGGGTCGTCTTTATTGCAAACACACGAAGATTACAGATGCCGGGACCCGGGGACTCGGGGGTGGTGAGCCGGGTGCGGCAAATATTCGATCAGGAGATTGTGGGAGAGATCCTCTGGAGAGTCCCTTTGATCCGCGTCTCCACGTGGTATTCGTACGAGAGCTCTGAAGGGGTTGCCCAGGACAGAGGTCTTTACAGGGTGAGGGTTCTTTGAGAGGCTAAGGACTATCCGCCATTGCTTGTCCCTTCCGTGCTTCGTGCTTTCTCGACTATGGGTTTTCGGCGTCGCTCCTCGGTCTTCGTGTCTTCCTAGTTCCTTGCTAGACCTTGGCGTCCTTAATCGTCGGTTCACGGCATCGATCGTGCTTTTGGCTTCGGCTTTGGCTTTGGCTTTCAGCTTTGGCTTGGCTTTTGCGTGGCTCTGGCTTTTGCTTTGCTTTGGCGCTTGCACTTGAACGTAGACGGGGGGAGACTTGCGATGCTTTTATTCTTCCGAACTTCACGTCGTATCGACTAGAACGTGCGGTGCTTTTGCTCATGACCGGTGTAGTTGCTTTGGTTTGGCACTTGCGTTGCTTTGGCGCGGGCTTTACCAGGGCTTTTGCTTTGGCTTCTCGCGTTGCTTTTGCTTCGGCGTTGACTCGATCTTCTCCTTGAACGGCGGTGGCTACTTCTTCAAGGCTTCTGGCTTCCTCAACGCTTTAGGCGTCGGCTCGACTTCTCTTCTTCTCCGGGCTTCTTTGGCGTGATCAGAGTTGAAGGCTTTACTTTGAAGACAATGGGTGTAGCACTGGCTTTGCTTCTCTTCTTCTCCGGGCTTCTTTGGCGTGATCGAAGTCGAAGGGTTCCTTTGAAGATGGCGGGGGTAGCACCGATCTCCATGCGACAGTTGCAGCATCGGCTTTGCTTTGAAGATGACGGGTGTAGCGACGCTTCGGGTGTTCCTCTCCAAGCTTTCTTCTTCGTGGATGGAGCGGGCGTTTGTCGAAGGCGATGGGGTGATGACGCTTCGGTCTTCTTCTCCGGGCTTTTGGGCTTGATCGGAATCGAAGGCTTGTTGGAGATGACGAGGTGGTGCCGCTCCGATCTTCTTCTTCGGCCTTTGCTTCTGGCATCTTCGGAGTCGAAGGGTTCTTTTTCTCCGAGCTTTCTTCTTCGTGCACGGAGTCGAAGGCTTGATCTTCTTGTGAAAGGGTCTTCACATTGATGAGGGCTTTCAATGGACTAAGCCGGTCCCGAAGGGATAGGCTTGCCCGTGCCTCGTGAAACCTTGCGTCGATGAAGAGCGCATCTCCTCTTCTGCAGAGATTCCTCGCTTCGTCTTCAGCTTTTCGACCTGACGATAGTTATGGCGTCGACTTCTTCTTCGGGCTTTTGGGCTTGATCGGAGTCGAAGGCTTGTTGGAGATGACGGGGTAGTACGCTCCGATCTTCTTCTCCGGCCTTTGCTTCTGGTGTCTTCAGAGTCAAAGGGTTCTTCTTCTCCGAGCTTTCTTCTTCGTGCACGGAGTCGAAGGCTTGATCTTCTTGTACAAGGGTCTTCACTTTGATAAGGGCTTTCAATGGACTAAGTTGGTCCCGAAGGGATAGGCTTGTCGGTGTCTCGTGAAGCCTTGGGTCGATGAAGAGCGTGTCTCCTCTTCTGCAGAGCTCCTTCGCATTGTCTTCGTCTTCAACCTCTTTGAGCCTTCCCCGTCCCCCTCTATTTATAGGTGAAGGAGGGGAGGGGAGAGATATGGGAAGATTTATTTGAATCTCTTTAATATCTCTCTCATAACTATCCAAGATTTATTCTTCCATTGAAGAGGGGAATAAACCTTTATTTGCCTTCCTTTTCTGGCGGAGTAGTTATGGCTCAATCCTCTTTGAATTTATTTGAATCTTGCACATAAAGTCGATGGCGACCCGGCTTCGTTTCTTGTCCGTGGGATCGAGGGATCGGCGTAGATCCACACTTATGCAGACGTCATACGCAACCTCCCCCCGCGCATGGCGGTATTTGTTTCCTTTTTCTTCTTTTCTTTCCTTTTCTTTTTTTTCCTTTCTTTTCTTTCTTTCTTTCTTTTCCTTCTTTTCTTTTCTTTTCTTTCTTTTCTTGCATGGCCGGCCACCCCCTAAGGGGTTCGGATTTCCATAAGGGGGGCGGATGGGCCCACCCGGCCTCTTGTTTGGTGTGGGTCGGGTCCGATTTGCCCTCCTTGAGTCGGTGCATGCAAGTCGAGTTCGGGTCCGGGTCCGAGTGCGTGTCGGGTTTGCCCCCGAGCTGACACATGCGAGTCGGGTCTGGATCCGAGTGCGTGTCGGGTTTGCCTCCGCATTGGTGCGTGCGAGTCAGGTTCGGGTTAGACACAATTTGTGTGTCTACAAGTGCCCCCTCAAAGATGAGTGCGCTGGCGGAAACGCGGAGTACTTGTGTAAGTAGGAAACGCGGAGCACTTGTCCTTGATTCCTTTCTTGGATGGGATTGGTGGCTTATTTAAGGGCCACTACCCCTTTCATCCAACACCTTGCTCTTGCGAAGGCTCTGCTGGCATTTGGAGACTGCCGTCGGAAGCGTGCTGCCCGGGGTTGCACGTGACTTGCTCCGTCTTCCTGGTGTCGCCTCTTTCGTCGGCGGCGGCGCTGGTATGTGAATTGAAGGTTGTTGCAAAGCGAGGAAGACGGAGGATCACAGCTGAGTTTTTGATCGCCTTCGCTTTCCTCCTCTTCTTCCTTCTTCTTCTTCCTTCTTCTTCTTCTTTTCTCTTTTCCTTTTCTTTTTCTTTTTCTTTTCCTTTTTTTTTCTTTCTCCTCTTTCTTCTTCTTCTGCCTCTGGTTCGCGGAGGCAGCGGCAGCGGCGGTTGGCTGTGGTACGTGCAGAGGTTGGGGCGCAGGCGGCGCGGAGGCCGGAGCGGTGCGCAGGCGGCGACCGGAGCGGCGCCCGGGCGGCGGCAGTCGGGTGCGAGCTGCGGCGGTGGCGCGGGGCACTACGGCGCGGAGGCCGGGCGACAGGCGCGAGCACTGCAGCGCAGAGGCCGGTCGACGGGCGCACGGGCACTGCGGCGCGAAGGCCGGGCGGCGGGCACTGCTGCACGAAGGCCGAGCGACGGGCGCGCGAGGGTGCGCGCAGGCGGCGTAGGGCGCGGGCACAGGTCGGAGGCCGGGGCGGCGCAGGGCACGGGCGGAGTCGACGGTCGGGCACGAAGGCGGCGGCGTACGGGAGTCGGGCGCAGGGCGCAGCGTCGGTGGCGTCTCCGGCTTGGTCGGGCGCGCCGACTGGGTAGGAGAAGAAGGAGGAGGGGGGGCTACGGGCCCCCCCTTCTTTGTTGTTGGGTTTTGATTGGGGGGAGAGGGGGCTGCGGCCCATCCCCCTTGTGCGTCCTCGGATGGGAAAGGGGCTGCGGGCCCCTAACCCCTTTTTTTTTATTTCCCCTCGCAAGGCCAACAGCAGCAATGGCGGCACTTACGGCATCGGTGGAGGCCGAGTGCATGGAGTGACTGTGGTGGTGCCTGTGGGTTCCTAGCGATGGCCAGCTGCGTAGCGCGAGTGACGCGAGGTTCAATGCAAGCGGAGTGGCGGGCACGGGGCTGGAGTAGTTGGCCGGCACGGGTGGTGTGCGGACCTCGTGCGAGGCAGGGGTGCCTCGAGCGGGTTAGCGGGGGCCGGGCTGGCAGGCGGCTCCGACTTAGTGACGAGTGCAAGCCCCAAGCGATGGCCGCCTGCATAGCTCAGACGACGCGAGTTCCAACACAAGTGAAGCGGTAGGCACGAGGCTGTAGTAGTTGGCCGGCACGGGTGGTGTGCGGACCCCGAGGGTGCGGCGCAGGCTCCGGCTTAGTCGGGGCTCCCTGATCGGATAGGAGAAGAATGGGGGCTGCGACCCCTGCCATCCGTGTGGGTTTGGATGAGAAAAGAGGGGGCTGTGGGCCCCTTGATTTTTTTTTTTGTCGGCTCCTCTAGCCTGTCTTGACTGAACCTTGTGTCTTTTTAGGATCCGATCTTCGAGGGTTTGGCTTTGCCGGCGCGTATAGCTAAGGGCTTCTCCGGTGGGAGTAAGTACCTTCGCTTCCCCCTTAGTCGAGTGTTTCACCACCGTGCTTCGAGGAGAGAAGACCTTCTGTCGGTGCTCTGGATCCCTATCTATGAGCGGATCATAGAGGATAGATTCACCGGGGTGGATAGCTGAGCACTTCTCCTACAAGAGTAAGGACCTTCACTTCCACTTGTGTCTTTTCAGGATCCGATCTTCGAGGGTTTGGCCTTGCCAGGGCGTATAGCTGAGGGCTTCTCCGGGGGGAGTAAGTACCTTCGCTTCCCCCTTACTCGAGTGTTTCGCCACCGTACTTCGATGAGAGAAGACCTTCTGTCGATGCTCCGGATTCCTATCCATGAGCGCATTACAGAGGATGGATTCGCCGATGCGAGTTGCAGGATGCCAAAGCTGAGCGAGAGAGTTTACACCGATGAGGCGGTCTCCATGAAGCTCCTTCGCCCAAGCTTGAGCTTGCCTTTTCACCACTGCGCTGAAGACTTTATGCCCACGCCGGTGGTGGCTTCGAAGATCTACTCCCGCTTGACCTGATGGGGTGTCGATTCCTGGCCTCAGGGGGACGTTTAGTACCTCTGCGGCTTTGAGACGAAGGATTCTTCGGCGGCTTGGAGGTGGAGGACTCTTTAATGGCTTGGAGACGAAGGCTCCTTTGGTCGCTTTGAGGTAGAGGTCTCTTAGACGACTTGGAGATGAAGGCTCGCTTGGCGGCTTGGAAATGAAGGATTCTTCAGTGGCTTAGAGAAGAAGGATTCTTCAACAGAGTGTTGTCGTATTCTTGGTGCAGGAGCGTGATGACAACGACATGGCGAGAGGACAAGACGAAGCCGAGTGTGGTGACGATCACTTGGGGCAAGGACGAGGCGGAGACTTCGGAGGCCAGGGAAGGTGGCTCCTTCGTCTTCTTTCTCTTCCCTTTTTTTTTTTTGAGGTCACGAAGGATGCGGTTGTCGCCGATGTATCTGCCTATCTTTGGGTTATTGCATTTGACTCCAGTGGCAGTTCCAATCCTTCGGGTCTTTGTCTTTGAGGGACTAGCGACCTTCGGATGGGCTCAAGCTTTTGCACGAACCTGGCAGATTTCAAGGCAGACGACTCTTTGTTTGCAAAATAGACGCCCACCTTCTTGGAGGGTGGCGAGCTTTGTTGCTTGCGATGGTCTTCGCTGGAGGATGCTTCCTTGGGCTTAGCTGCGACCGAGGGAGTGAGACGTCGGCTGGAGGGGCTTCACACGCTTGCTACTGCAGACTTGGTTTGGATGCAGAAGAAGGTGGAGGCCGCTCGTGCATCGCTTCAGAAGTTAGAGTCCCGTTTGGAGGATGCTCAAGCGACTAAGAAGATTTCTGAAGCAGGGTTTGCAAAATAGCGAGAAGGGCTGACGAAGTGTCGTAAGCTGGTGGAGCGATCGAGAAGGCTTCCGGAGCGAACCTTGCGAAGCAGCGTGCATAGCTGGCGACGCGTCGGAATTTGACGGCTTCTCTACCTCTGGAGTTGCAGCACGTGTAAGCTGCGGAAGGCGAGCCACTTCGACGCCTTAAGGACTTCGACTTGCTACTCGTGCGTCACTTTAGAAGCTAGAGTTCTGTTTGGGGAAAGCTCAAGTGATTGAGAAGACGTCTAGAGCAGAGCTTGCGAGGCGGCGTGAAGAGTTGACGAAGTGCCGAAAGCTGGTGGAGTGATCGAGAAGGCTTCCGGAGCGAACCTTGCGATGCAGCGTGCATAGCTAGCGACGCGTCGGAAGTTGACGGCTTCTCTACCCCTGGAGTTGCAGCGCGTGTAAGCTACAGAAGGCGAGCTGCTTCATCGCCTCAAGGACTTTACATTCTTGTCATCTTTTGGTTTGCTGACTGGACTTGTGGATCTGCACTCGTTCTCCTCTGGGCTGGCCTTCTTAGACGACATTGGGATATTTCTTTTTTTTGTCTAGACTGAACCTTTATAGGCTGCCTACGTACCCTACTGAGAGGGATCAAGTCACACGTAGTTCGTTTATTCCCTTTTTTTTTTTGCAAGGAGTGTGGCCTTGCTTTAGGCATAGTACCTTTTGAGGTACTTGCCATTGATAGGGCCGAGTGTGAGCCCTTATGGCGTGGTGAGGAGGTAAGCACCGTTGGAGTAGACTTTTTTGACGGAGTGCGGCCCATCCCATTTGGTGTCGAACTTCTTCCCTCCTCGATGCGAGAGAATGATGGGGCGTTTGACTGCCAGCACCAGTTCTCCTATTTGGAAGGATCGAGGGCGGATCTTCTTGTTGAAGGCGCGAGTCAGTCTGGCCTGGTAACACTCCAGACGTTACTGAGCTTCAAGGCGCCTTTCATCCAGGGCCTCTAATTCTGCTAGGCAGAGCTGAGCATTGTCGTCGCTGGTGAGGCCTTCCTGGATTGCTATCCTGAGCGATAGGATCTGGAGCTCGAGCGGAAGAACGACTTCTACCCTATAGACGAGAGAATACGGAGCTGCTTGTGTTGGAGTACGAAAGGACGTGCGATAGGCCCATAGTGCTTCACCCATGCGTTCGTGCCAGTCCTTCTTTGTCTTCGAGAGAGTTTTCTCCAACAGCTTGCAAAGAGTCTTATTGAAGGCCTCTGACAGACCATTGGCCGGAGCGTTGTACACTGTTGAGCACTTCTGCTTAATGTCATACTTGGCGTAGAATTGGTTGACAGCAGCATTTTTGAATTGCTTCCCATTGTCCGTTACGATGTAGCGAGGGATTCCGTATCAGAAGATGATGTCATTCTGAATGAAACTGATGACGGAGTGCCTTGTAACTTCCTATAGAGGTATTGCTTCAGCCCATTTGGAGAAGTAGTCCGTTGCTGCCAGAATGTAAAGATGTTGCTTGGATGACTTGGGCAGGGGACTGACAATGTCGAGTCCCCACCCGTCGAAGGGCCACGACGCAATTGTTAGGTGCAGAGGCTCTGGCTGTTGATGGATATAATCTTCGTGTAGCTGGCAAGTATGACATTTCTTCACAAACTCCAAGCTATCTTTAATCATGGTGGGCCAATAATAGCCCATCCTCCTGATGCGAAAGTGGAGTTTTAGACCGGACTGGTGCGAGCCACAAATTCCAGCATGTACTTCCTCCAGTGCTACTTCTGCCTCTTCCTTTGCGAGGCACCTTAGAAGCGTGCCATCGTAACTTCAACAGTACAGCTCGTTGTTGAAGTGGTGGAACTTCAAAGACCATCGACGAACATCAACTTTGCGCTTTGGATCTTCGAGGAGTTTACCATAGACGAGATAATCCACGAAAGGTTGCCTCTAGTCTTGCTCGTTAATTTCGAGGACGTGCACCACGTTGGCTTGAGTTGGGATCCTGACAGGGGCTTCTTCTTTAGTGAGCACTATTCTCCTGTAGACGGGAACGACGAGCTGACGTTCTTCTGGAAATGGGAGTGTAGCCACCAGGTTCGCGAGCGCGTTGGCCTGCTGGTTGAGGTTCCTAGAGACATGCTGAATAGAAGCCGCCTCGAGTTTGCCGAGGAGTTCCACAGCTCGCGCGTGCAGTGGCACTAGGTCTTTCTTGTTGACTTCGTACGCCCCCACGACTTGCTAAATGACGAGCTGGGAGTCGCTGAAAATCTTGAGTCCTTGAAGCTTCATATCATTAGCGAGCTCGAGACCGATGAGTAAAGCTTGATATTCTGCCACGTTGTTGGAGCATGGTTCCGACAACATAAATGAGAAGGGGAGTATCTCATCGTTTGGAGTGACGAAGATAACCCCTGCTCCAGCTATGTCTTGACTTGCTGCGCCGTCAAAGAACATCTTCCAGGAGGGGGCGATGTCGATGGAGAAGACTTCTTCGTCTGGGAGATCTTCTGATAATTCTCATTCCGCCGGAAAGGGATATTCTGCAAGGAAGTCCGCGAGAGCTTGCCCCTTAACTGCCTTCTGTGGCACGAAGGTAATATCAAATTCGAGGAGAAGTAGTGCCCACTTTGCTAGACGTCCGGAGAGCACTGGCTTTGACATGATATATTTGAGGGGGTCAACTTTTGAGATGAGTCTGACGGTGTGAGCCAGCATGTAGTGTCGTAGCTCCTTTGTAGCGAATATGAGTGCCAAGCAGACCTTCTCGATCGGGGAGTAGTTTAGCTCTGCGCCGACGAGAGTGCGACTCAAGTAGTAGCACGTTGTCTCCTTGCCCAGCTCATTGTCTTGGGCGAGGAGTGCCCCCAAGGATTGCTCCTGGGCACTAATGTAGAGGATCAACGGCCTTCCTTGAACTGGCGCTGATAGAACCGATGGCTTCAGTAGATAGGTTTTGATGCTTTAGAGGGCTTCTTAGCACGTATCATCCCATTTGAACGTCGCTCCTTTCTTCATGAGGCGACTGAACGGATGGCACTTCCCGGCTAGGTTGGCGATGAATCTTTGGATATACGCTAGATGTCCTTGGAGACCTCTAAGGTCTCGCACTGTCTTTGGTGCGGGCATATTGACGATAGCATCAACTTTGAATTGATCTATCTCGATGCCTCGATGTCGTACGACAAAGCCAAGGAATTTGAGGAGACTCCGAATGCGCACTTGAGCGGATTCATGCGGACTTGATACCTTCGAAGCCGTTTGAGGATCAGCTCGAGATCTTGCAGATGTGTCGACTTCTTCTTAGATTTTACAATGAGGTCATCGACGTAGCACTCCACGTTTTGATGAAGAATGTCATCAAAGATTCTCTGCATGGCTCGTTGGTAGGTGGCTCTTGCGTTTTTCAAGCCGAATGGCATAACTTTGTAGCAGTAGATTCTCTTTGGTGTGCGGAATGCTGTGAGCTCTTCGTCTTTGGTGCCATCCGGATCTGGTTGTAGCCTGAGGATCCGTCCATGAAAGTTAGCACCTCGTGGTCTGTCGTAGCATCTACTATTAGCTCTATGATTGGCAAGGGGAAGTTGTCCTTTGGACATACGTTATTCAAGTCTCTGAAGTCCACGCACACTTGGATTTGACCATTCTTCTTTTTGACTGGAACGACACTGGAGATCCATGTCGGGTACTTGACCTCTCGGATGAAGCCAGCTTCAATTAGCTTGTTTACTTCACCTTCTATTTGAGGCACCAGTTCCGGCCGGTAACATCTTTGTCCTTGCTTGATGGCGCTGGCTCCATGTTTAACGCTGAGCTGGTGCACTACGATTTTAGGATCGAGACCCGGCATCTCCTTGTAAGACCATGCAAAGACATCTCTATGCTCTTGGAGCAATTTGATGTATGCAGCTTCTTCTTCAGGAGTCAAGAGCATGCTGATGAATATAGGTCGGGGCTCCGTTTTCGTGCCCAAGTTGATTTCCTTCAAGTCATCAACGGTGGACTGCCCCCCTTCTTCGAGGACCGATGGGGCATCTTGCAACTCGTCGTCCAAAGTAGTAGTGTCACCGTTGTCAATTTCAATAACGGAGATATGATTGACGGTCGCCATGGGTGGGTGGGCGAGTGTTGAAACGACATCCTCGACTGGCATTCCTAAACGGTCGAACACCGACCTCTTCTTTGGTTGCTTGACTGGTCTGAGCCTTTCGAACATGAATGTAAGCTTTAGATTCGATCGGCTTTGATTACTTTTGTTTTGCTTCTGAAGTATGGCTTGGCATCGAGCCCGTCGCCGTCTTCTTTTGCTATCGGGATGGCTGGCGTAGGTAGAGCGTGCATCGAAGATTGTCAATCCTTCAGCCGCTTCGTCTACCATCTTTGCCCCAATGTAGTTGGAGGTGAAGGTCTTCTTCGCTGCAATCTTGACGACCATCGGAGTTTGACTGGAGCCGATGCCTCGGCGGTTCGAGAGAATTTTCACCGCTTTGAAACAGACAAGCTTGAGTCCTGGTCATCTCATGTGGCATTGCCACTGGGGGAAGTGTGCCCATTTGACTAGCGCTTCCTTCATTGTAGCTGGCTTTGAACAGCAGCTTGGCGGCGTTTTGCCCCCAACTCTCTTTTGGCTTGAATTCAAGTCAACTGATGTCAGTAGATCCACCAGGTCCGATCGGGTTCAAAGCTTGCGTCAGACTAGGTAACGGCAATGTCATTTCTTGCAGAGTGATGATATTGGCTTCCGATCATGGTGGGACCGGATCTCTTGTCGAAGTAGAAGGTGGTCGCTCAGATTTGCGAAGCCATTGAGGTACGAGGCGCAGGACAGGCGTCGCTTGGACGGGCAACGGAGTATGTTGCATTATTCTTGGCTTGGAGTTGATGCGTATCCTTTGTCTTGATTTCGATGCTTTCTTGACTTCGAGTATCGCCTTGTCGGAATGTTGCATCGGATTTGTTGGGGGAGGAGCCTTATCCTGCTTCACTTCTTCAGCCTTCTGGACTCGAGGGGCTTTAGCTGGAAGGACTTCCGCTACAAGGTCTTTTGCCTGATAGAACTTGGCATCAGCAAGATGTGCCTCGGCTTCATTGAACGGCTTATCATCAGCGATGATGCACTTCTCCACACCTTCCTTGTAGTACTTGAGGCACTGATGCCAAGTGGACACTATAACGTCGTTCTCATGTAGCCATGGTCTTCCCAACAGGAGGCAATACGATGTCTGGCAATCAATGATGTAGAAGAGGACCGTTGTGTCGAGCAGGCCGATTGAAAGCTTCAGGTGGATGATTCCGATAGTGGACTGTCTACCCTGGTTGAACCCTTGAATGACCAGCTGGCTGTGCGAGAGCTGGTCATTGGTGATGTCGAGTTGCCGTATCATCTGGATAGGTATGATGTTGATGGCGGAGCCACAGTCTAGCAGGATTCAATTCACCGACTTCTCTTTGATATATCCCGAGACGTAGACGGCCCGGTTGTGCAATCGTGTTCCGAGCTGCAAGTCTTCGTCTGAGAAGGTTATCATCGCATCGCATGAGACCACAGTCTTTCCCTTCTTGCCATCCTTCCTCTTCTTCTTATAGCTGTCTGGGTCTGCCAAGGCCACAGCCATTGCTAGGCGAGCTTTCTTCGAGAGGTGCAAAGCTTCTATGAGCAGTAAGTACAGGATTGCCTCGTTGTGAGAGGCAGTGCCTTCTTTGTCGAAGTCATCTCTTTCGTCGGTGGAGTCGCCTTCTTCGAAAGTCTCGGTCTCGCCTTTTCCTTCCGACACTTTATGAACTTCGACCATGCAACACGAGACCCTGATGTGCTGATTTGCTGAGAGGAAGTAATTGGGGAAGAACTCTTGCAATGTTGCTGGTTTCGGAAGGCTTTGCTGGAGGAGATCATCTGAATCTGCTAGCGGTACTTTGAACGTCTTTCTTCCTGAAGCCTTGTTTTTCTTCTTGTAAGTTCTTCACTTAGGAAGTCTCCTCATCACCCGGTCTTGCTTGTGTTGCCTTGCTTGTCGTAGCCTTCATCGCTGGGGTAGCATGACCCATGCCTCTTCATTGGTGGATTCTCCTCTGCTAAGGTGATGGTCAGGAGCAGCAGCTGCTGGTTCCTTATTGGTCGGAGAAGCTTGTTCTTCCGGAGATTTTGCTGGCTTGTCTTTCGATCCCCAGTCGGTGGGCTTGATTTCTTCGATCGAAACGAAGGGAGGCTTTGAGTAGAGGACGTAATAGTCAAACTTTCCCGAAGGCTGGCCCAACAGACCAACTTCTGGATCTCCTTGCTCATATCTCTGTTGGAGAGTACGTTGAGACGTGACCTTGCTTGGGAGATGTACTGACGTGGGCGATGGTTGCCCCTGGGAAAACGGTGTTTCCTCCTCAGCGAGCGCAGGAGCACGTTATCGTTGCTTTGAAACCTTCAGTTGGGAAGTTGACTTCATGATTGGCCTTTGACGGTTGACGCGCAATTTGGGTGCTCCTTGTTGTGCATCAACGCGTACCGGCGGGAAGGAACCAAAAGTGATGGATGTCATTTTGGCCGTAGTGACCTCCCCGGAGTCGATCTCTATCTTCCCTTGCTTTATCTGAGTCAAACTGAGCTCCGTTGTCAGCGATGAGCATTTATGGTGTGCCGAACCTTGAGATTATATTATGCCTTATGAACTTGATGACTTCGTCATCTGTTTCGCGAAAGAGGGGCACGACTTCGACCCACTTTGTGAAGTAGTCGGTCGCAAGAAGTACATATTTTTTCTTGCTAGGAGACAAAGGGAACAAACATAGGAAGTCCAACCCCCATTGATGGAATGGCCAAGGACTTGTCAGAGGATGGAGCTCATATGCAGGGAGATGTATCACCCAAGTGGGCCGTTGATAGGGCTCACACTTTTGAACGAACTGACATGCATCCTTAGCCATAGTAGGCCAGTAGTAACCTTTAAGTTTGACCTTGCCTTTAAGGACTTGTCGCTTGAGTGATTCCCGCAAGCTTCAGGATAGATATTAGACAAGATCACTTCTGCTTGATCAGGGCCAACACATTTGAGATGCTTTCCGCCATGAGACTGGAAGTAGGTCTCCTATAAAATGGTAGTGAGGAAGTTTCCTTTGTAGTCATCTGTCAAATTCGGTCTTTAAGCATTCTGCCATGCCTAAAGAAATCATAGATTGGCTATCTCCAATTTGTTTGATCGTCAACCAAGGTGAAAGTGAGGGTTGGTTGTCTCCAACCTTTATTTCCTTTTGTCTTAGCGACTAAGCTGTGCTGCTTGAGGCTAGCTTTGGGCAACTCTTGATATTCGATCTGGATCTGATGTTTGTCGATAGGATCTCCCAGTACTAAGGTGGCATTGGCGAGGGTGTCAGCTTCACGATTCTCAGCTCTCAGAATTTGGATGAACTTGACGTCCACGAACTGTTGCTTGAGATGTTGCACAAGGGCTAGGTAGTGTTGCATCATAATCTCCATTGATCTGCCTAATCAATAACTGGGAATTATTATAGATAATGAAATGATCTACCCCCAGCACTTGAGCAATCTCTAATCCAAAGACAAGTGCCTCATACTTGGCTTCATTGGTAACATTGGATCCATGGAGAATAGCTTTCTCCAAGCGATCGAGCTCGGGGGAGATCAGAAATATCCTAACTCCCGAGCTGATGGCGTTTGAAGCACCGTTAGTATAGAGCTATAGATCTTTTATCGCACAGCCACCATTGAGAGAGACTCAGGGCTCGGATTGACACATTGCTCGTCATTGTCGTCGAGATACATCTCTGGGTTGTCTTCGAGAGTGATTGGATCCTTGATAAGGAAGTCGACCATGACTTGTTCCTTGACGGAGACTTGAGACTTGAATTGAATGTCGAGCTAACTTATTTTGATTACCCACTTGGTCATTCGATCGGTCCCGTGTTCTTGAAACCGAAGGGCATTACGTTGTAGTAGTAGAGGCCTCTGTCTGTCATGAAGCATGTTTTCTATCAATCATCTGGATGCATCGGGATCTGATTGTAGCATAAGTATCCATCCATGAAAGATAGACGCTTGTGCTTGGCAATGACATCAACGAGTCTGTCTATCCTTGGCATGAGAAACGGATCCTTGGGATATGTTTTGTTGAGGTTGGTAAAGTCTATGCACACTATGATCTTCCCATTCTTCTTTGGAATGATGATGATATTCGAGATCCAAATTGAATACTCGACTTCACGGATGAAACCTGCTTTTAATAGTTTGTCAATATCCTCTCGAACTGCAACCAATCGCTCCGATTTGATTGTTCGAGGCTTCTGCTTGACCGATTTTGCCCCTTCTTTGATAGTGAGCCGATGACATGCGTCATTCGGACTGATCCCAGGTAGGTCTTCGAAGCTCCAACTAAACACATTGATGTTGGACTTGAGGAACGATACAATATCTTGCACTTCTGTGTTGCAAAGACCGGTATCGATAAATATGTCTCGAGGATGTTCGTTGTTGCCAATGTCTACTTGGACGATCTCCTCGGCTTAAGGTGGAGCCTCCCACTCTATCGGCAAAGGCTCTAGTACTAGAGGCTCCCTTGATTGCTATCTAATCGAGATGCCAACTTTGTCAGTCGAACGCTTTGCCGGCGTTGCATTAATCGTAATCTGGATCCGTGCAGCCATAGCCTCGCACAACCTGCCCATCTGTTGACTACCTCGAATACATTTGATACCCTTCCTAGTTAGAAACTTAAGGCGTTGGTGATAAGAGGAGGAGATGATGCTGATTTGGTAGAGGAAGGGCCTTCCAAGGATGGCGTTGCAATTTGATGTCCCTTTCATGACGGCAAATCGAAATGACGCTCGCATCTCTCTACCGAGATCGAGCGTGAATCTGACTTCCCCCATTATGAGTCTCTGTTCGCCGTTGAAGCTAGTAATGACAGTGGGGACGACATCAACATTCTTGTATTTTTGTATGAACCTCTTGAAGTAGTCAAAAAACATGATGTCGATGGAGTTGCCGGTGTCGACAAGTATCTGGTTGACGGAGTTCCCATCTACCACAAGTCGGAGGACTAGGGGATTTCGATGAGGAGTGCAGACTCTATTGAGGTCATGATTAGTGAAGATGATCACCGGTCATGGAAGGTCTTTGATAGGCTTCTCGATCCAAGACTCCTCGACTTGGGCGAGCGTATAGACATTATGAACGTGCTGCACTTGTCGCTCGAATTCCTTCTAAGTGGGAGTCTGGTGGTGGAGATTACCGTGTATACTGTACGTAGATCTCCACTCAAATGGCGATAGGGGTCGGTTGACTCACAACCAAGCATGTCCAACACGTTTCCAAAAATAAATAGGGAGCGCTTTTGGCGCCTTACATGTAGGGAGACTATGAGTGATCCAAAAAATAGGGAGGCATATGGTGATCCTCTTGGGTAGTAAGCACGATCTCAAAGTAGTATATGCGCAAGATCTCCTATAGCAGTCGTGCACACGATCTCCTGTAGCAGTCATTCATATGATTGAAGTCGTAAGCATGACTTTGGCAGTTAGGAAACTCCTAATTTTTCGTATTGTATCTTAAATGCCTGAGGTCATAGGATCTGAGATGCCATGTCGGCCATCGTGAGCACGATATGAAGTACTGTGCACGACCTGGAACTATCTGAGCACGAACAGGCATTCCAGGAGTTGCTCAACCCACCACACCATAGCCACCATTCACAATCCCCCGTTACCACTTGTGATGTTTGTATATAGATTGTGAAAAAATATGTGTCTAAGCGTGAAAGAAAACCCGGGCCCCATGTTTCATCCACATACACGGATCCTATCAAGAAAAAGCTTTCTAGACGATATTATGCCAAATCATCACATCAATCGGTGGGTGTGAAAGGCTTGAAAAGTCTCTCGGATAGTGAGAGGCAAGAGATTTTGGCTTTTATGGATAACAATAGCAATCAATTATAAGTTTAAAATGTATGATTTCCAATACTAATCGTTCTATTAAACTATATATAAAATATGTACTTTGAATTTCAGGCCCTTTAGTAATCTTGATAGAGTTTTAATTACTCCATCAATTATCTTGGAGATATATAACAGCAGAGGATGGTTTGCGAGCTATGTAAGTTATGACATTACTTTTAAATTTTTCTTATTAGCATATTTATATTTGAAAGAAATTTAACATAAAATTTAGAGGTTTTTCCCAAAATGAGCACCAGGTTTGACCAATTACCCAAACTACTGCAGTTTTCTAAATCGTAACTTTTTTGCTCTCAGACACGTGACAAATAAGTCACGTGAGGCAGTTAGAATTTTTAGAGACCCTTTTGCCCTCTAGTCAAAAGGTAAAGAAACTGAACCTTTCTTCTTTCTTATTCCCTCCGCGACCTTCCAAACCCCACCTGCGGCCTCCGTAACCTCATCGTCGGCACTCTTTCTTGGTGGAGATCGTCGGAAGATCACCGGAAGATCGTCGGAAGTCGTCGGAATCTTCATCCACGGTCGTGCAAAGCCTTTAAGGTAAATCTTCGAACCCTAAACCACGCTTTAACAAAAAAATTGGTTTTTTTTTATTTTTTTTTACCCTAAACCCTAAATCATGGGTGAAATTATGACAAATTAAATTTCATACCGTAAAATCTTGAATAAAATGGTTATTTGAGATTTCTTCGACTTGGTAACTACTTAGGGCTTTCAAAAAATAGGTTTCAGATATTATAAAGATGTGAACAGGATATTGTTGATGATTAATTAATTAGGGTAGAACACGGATTAGACTTCTTCTCCTCCGTGGCCACACAGATCAGACTTCTTCTCATCGGAGGTATGATCGCATCCCCCTGGATTGATCACTTCAGAAAGGGAAGGGGGCAGCTCCCTTCTAGGTCATAAACCCTTCATAACTCCCCCCTTTCTTCTTCTAGGTATTTGCCATTTGTTTTACTCGCAAATGGTTTAGTCGCCCTCTTAAATCTAACTAGATCATATGCTTATTCTCCATTCTTAAAGATTAAAAAAAAAAACTAATTTCTTCTTGTTTAAATATATTAACTGCTACAGAGGGATCCTATAAGATTTTTTTAAAAAAACTAATTTGTTCTTGTTTAACGAGATCAGCCCATTTATCCATTGACTGCTACATAGGGATCCTATAAGATTTTTTTTTAAAGAGATGATGCCATCTCAATTGTAAGATCCAAATATGTACCATGCATGGAGGTATTTCTTTATGTGGTTTTTTATGTGGTTTTTTCTGTACCAAATATGTATCATCCAAATATGTAAGATCCAAATATGATTTTTTTAAAGAGATGGTGTCATCTTGATTGTTATTTTTTATGTGGTTTTTTTTAAAACAGACTCAAATATGAGCTCAACGATATATCCGAATTTCACATGTCCATGTGGTGCTGGTTTTTGTAAGATAAAGATATCCCGCACATCAAAAAATCCTGGAAGATTGTTTTATACATGCCCACTACCAGAGGTACATCATAATTTACTTTGAATAATATATATGCCCTTGGAATAAGATATAGATTTGTATTACCCATTTATTGTTAATACATGATTGCAGGGCAATCGATGTCAGTTTTTTATGTGGTGTGATGAAATTCAAAAGATGATTATTCATAAATGCACGTGCGAGGAGACGATACACCGCTTGGAGGCTGAGGTTGAGGGGTTGAAGGGAAAACTCCATGAGTGTCATATGATGATGAAACAAATGCGGCAAAAAATGCTTGATGGAGCGATGGATAGTTTGTCGTTACTTCAAGATTTATCTTCGTTAGAGTTGACTGATTAAAAATATTGTAATGTTTTTCTGAATTTGGGTATGGGGTGCCATAAATAGATCCCCCTTGTTTTAGTTCAAAAATAATATTATTTTAAAATAATTTTAAGCCACACTTGTATAACAGCATAGTAAGGTGATTGCAATATAATTTGTTTAATAATTTTTAACTTTGATTACTTAAATAATTTATTTAATACCTGTCCAAATTCTTAAATACTGTTGCCTGTGATTGTTCAAATTTCTTATGCCCCTTATTTCATTTCTCATGCTTCTTGCAATTAGCTCGATTCATCATTCCTGTAATTGAGCACAAAGGTGGTAGCAATTGATCATCTTTAACTATGTTATCTGAAATCTCCCACTGATTTTTATCAGAAACTGGGTAGATGGACTCTTCATACGTTGATCTATAATTATCCGTCCAATAATAGTGGGCACAGTATGAATATGGGTCCATCTTAAAATGTGAAATTCCAGCTAAAGCATGAGAGCATGGTATCGTCATTACGTCAAATTTACGTCAAATTTACGGCAAGTGCAAGTTCTCCTGATTGACCCGTGTTCTACCCCTCCGCGTCGTCCTCTCCAATGAAAATCACAGAGAAGGGGCCGTCGACTACTCCTCTATGAAGAAAATCGCAGAGAAAGGACAGGGAGGATAGGTTTTTATAGAACTGTTGAGAACTATTATGAACGCAAGGAGCAGTGATGAGAACTGTTAAAAAAATTGCATCGTACGCAAGTATCGTTTGCGTTCAATTGCAGTGATGATGATTCTAGCCAAAATATTGCATTCGATACAAACCATACTTGCGTTGGACGCAGTACATATTTGTGCTCAATTGCAGGGATGATAATCGAGTCAAACCATACTTGCGTTGGACGCAGTACATATTTGTGCTCAATTGCAGGGATGATAATCGAGTCAAACCATACTTGCGTTGTATGCAAGAAGCAGCTGCGAAGATGTTAGGACTTGCGTTTGACAATCAATCTTTGTGTTCATCTTTGGACTTGTGCTGGATGCAGTTATTTGAATTGAATTGGAAATATTGCTACGCACATAACCATTTTTAATTCACCAAAATAATAAAAATCAATCCAACGGCTATTGAGTATAACATTCAATATTCTACCTCGGTAACAAAATAAACATATTCATATTACAAAACAGCATAGACCATTCATTACATATTTTTTATCATTCCAAGTTACAAAATGCCATCAGAAAGTACACATGTCAAGTTACATCATTCCACATATTTCATCAAAAGTTGATATACAATCCGCCGCCGAAAAGCACATATGTCGGCATCCTTAAAGTCCAATTCTTTATTGCAGGTGAAGTAGTTAGCGAAGGACATAACCCAAATCCCACAGTCATATCCATTTAGTTGCCTTGGTATTGTGGTCTTCATCGCCTTGTACGCTGTCCATTTGTCGCCATCGAAAGCAGCATCATGTCCACAACTATAGAGTACATAAGGTAAGATTTGCAAGATCTTTTCAATATCTTCCTTATACTCGATATGAGAGGATTGATATAATGAATCAATAATAAGCAACTTCTTCTCCTGCATGTACATGTTCACAAGATACCAATGCATGTTATTATAATTGACAGGGATTATAGCATGTGCACACTTCCATATCGGATAAAATACACCATCATCATTTTTGACTCGATCCTTGTTTCCTAACATAATCTGCTTCAAAGACTCAGACCACTTAAAACTCTTCGCTAGCACTTTCAAATCTGTTCCTTGAGGTTCCTTTCTAATATAACTTTTAAAGTCATTGAAAGCCAATATCATATAATTCTGTCACAATCAACAAACAACCTATTAGAAACTATTTGTTTAGCAGTTTATAAAAAAATATATATCAAACTAGAATTAGCGAACATACCCATAAGTACGTCCTGCCAAAAAAGATGCCAATCTTCTCAACCTTGTGAAAGTACTCAAAATATCTTAAAAAACGTGTCTCCAGAAGAGACATATAGGCATCAATGTGCTGTAATCAAATTAATATAATTATAAGTAAAAAAATTATAATATTAGAGATAACTTATATCATAATTAAATGGTATGCATAACTCACTTCACTGTGTGCCCATCCTTCATTAGAATAGAGTTCTTTAATCCAAAAAGGATTCACATTAATCCCGTCAATAATAATGTTATCCCTACATTAAAACATACATCATGAAGTTAATAGAAATTATATCATAAATTGTAAAAGACATTCTAATTTATATTTAATTGTACTACCATAATACATACAATTCTCTACGGTTATCATCCATGAAGTCAATACAAAATTTTCTCTCCTCATGGTTAAGTCTTTTCATCCACTTGGCAGGTTTGATCTCTACCTCGTCTTCCAATTGTGCCAAAAGTTTTTTTCTATTTAATGGGTCTGTATATGGAGAACATAAATATGGACCTGGCCTTCTCATCCGCTGTGATTCGCGTCTTGCCGGTACAACTTTCTCCTACAAGAAAAATAAAAGAAAATATTAAATCATAATTCTAAAAAAATAAATTTAGTAGTTGAATTTTTATTATACCTGTTCCTTTTTATTTGTTTGGCTCTCTTGTACGGTCGAAACATCCTTTTTACTTGCACTCCATGCATCAACTATATTTTGATCCGGTTCAATAGATTCTTCATAACCTCTGTTTTCTTCATTTTTGGAATGCACTATCAAAACATCACTTGGACATTGATCATCAACTATGTTTGGATCTCGAGCGAAGGATTCCTCAATCCCTTCATGTAAACCTGGATCATCGCATTCTTTTGGATTCGTCTGAGAAGGAGAATATCCCTTACTATTTGAATCCATCTGAGTAGGAGACACACCCTCATCCTCTACATCCCTATAAGTTCGGTGTGGTGTAATACAAAAGTCTTGAATGAGGGATTCCTCGTGTCCTAATCTCTCCGTTCTCTACAATATACAACCAATCATTTTGTAAGTATTCAAATAAAAAATTTTAATACATATTAACTAAATACACTTTAAGAATAAAAATTTACCTCTTGTTGGTATTCCACCACATGCACTTGAGTAGCCGCACCAATAAGATCATCCAAAGTACCAATCGGATTGAAATCCTTGTCATCCACATTGGAGAAAGAAGGTGGAGATGAAAAAATTCCAACCTTGCGTTGCCCTTTAAGTTCCTTTATTTCTTGTTGGAGTTCATTTATTAGCTGGGTTTGTTTCACTACAATCTCCTCAAGTGAGGAGATTCTTTTTTGGTGTTCCTCTACCACTATTTCTAATGGACATTGTGAAGTTGGTAAAGAATAATCTATAGGGATCCCCTTATCCCCTTTCGATTTTTTCTCTTCAGTATTGTCCTCAATTATTTTATCCTCTTCATTCTTATCCACTTTCGGCTTATCGACTTCCTCTTCCATATCCCTTTCTATTGATCCTTCTGTTGAAGTAGATAATTCACGGCCATAGAAGGGACGGATGATATTCTCCTCCATTTCTACTTTTGATGGAATTAACTCTTCCAGAATTTGAACCTATATATCAACCCAACTAATTAATTAGAATATTATTAATATATATCTATATATAAATAAATATAAACTCAAGTTTTTTAAACTTACTTTTCTTTCTTTAAAAAACTTGAATACTCTATCGTAGGTGACACTTTTCAAATCGCACCATCTAAGAATTCTAGGATTCGTATCAGTGCTCAGCTTTCTTGCGCAAAACATTCCAAGAAGGGGGATCCGTTCAAATATCCACACCTGCAAAATATATGTGCAACCAAATAATCAAGTGTTATTAAATAATAGACAATATGCTATAACATACTAATTAGTTTAAAAAGTAGTCATACCTGAAGTGCATATGCACAACCAAAGATATTATATTTTTTTGGCCTCTTATCTCCCTTTATTGCACCTTCCACACCGGCCTTCAAACTGTTGTAGGCCACATTTCCCCATGGGTATTTATTGAATTTGTTCAAGTCATCCACAAGTTCTAAATGCATCAAAGGAATACTAACATCGGGATTGGCTCCAAGAAAGTAACTCTCTAATAGAAGTAGCAATGCCAACTTTACTGCATCGACATCATCTTTGCATTCTTTAATTTTTTCTACCAATAACTTCTGGGTTACCACCACCTTCTTACCATAAAAATATTTATTCTTCAAAGGACCACCAATGCTGTCAGTATCTAGGTCTGGAGGAGGGGTGGAAATGCTATACCTAAGCCCTAGGATCAACGTAAACTCCAAGGGAGAGAATTTCATCATCACACCATTAATATTAAACTTAAAGTCTGACTCATGTCTTTGCCAAAAGTAATGTGCAAGCATCGGAAGAAACATATATTTGGTATACCTTAGATCTAAAATATGACCAAAACAAGACTTCTTCAACAATTCCATCCGATTAGTATTATCTCTAAACATCTCAAGGATAGCATCAAGGAATGAGACACTGCACCTAGCTGATGGTTGAGCCATATACTCCAACCTATTAACGGGTGCATTGCTTATACTTTTCTCTAATTTGGAACCATTTCCAGCGTTTGATTTCTTTCCTCCTTTTCTCGTAGAGATTTCCGGCTCCTTTTCGAATTTCTTTGCAGGTGACTTGGGGGGCTTCTTGTTAGAATTCTTGATAGGTGACTTGGATGACTCCCTTTCAGATTTCATTGTAGGTGAACTGGATGCCATTTTTCTAGATCTTTTTGCAGGTGGTTTGGTGGATGGTGTCAGTGGCCTCTTCCGAAGACCTTCACGTCCCATTTGTAAAAATAATATTACATATAATATTAAGAAAAGAATAAAAGAAGTATAAAAAGTAAAACATTGTTACACCAAATGCTAATTACTATAACTTAGGGCATCTCCAGCTATACTCAAATCATGATTCAGATTTGAATCCGAGTAAAAAATACTCAAAAGCTGCTCAAGTCAAACTCATATTTATACCAAAATGAGTTTTACTCATTTTACACCAAATCAGGGGAGACTCAATCCATACCAAATTCTTAACGATCATCTCCAAGGACCTCCATATTTACAAAATTATCATCCACCGTTGAGTTTTTACTCAAATCTAAGTAAAAACTCCAAAATCAGCTCCGACCCTTACTCAAACTCATACCAAATTGAGTTTTAACTCAAATTTGAGTAAATGGTTGGAGTGTTCTGTATCAGATTGAGTTTTTACTCATATTTGATTAAAAATTTCAGTAAGTGTTGGAGATGATCTTATGCAAGTTCATCTCATACAGTACACAACTTTAAATGCGTCGAACTCAAGTGAACTTGTGTCGAGCGCAAATAATACTGCAATAGACCCATTGATTTTGATACACAAATTTACTGCATTAGATCTTACTTTTAAGAAAATATTTTTGTGTTCGATGCAAGTATAACTTGAGGTCTGAAACATATAACAAAATTGTTTGATAATGGGGTAAAAGCTCATTTCAAAAAATACAATAAATTTTTAAAAAATTAATTTTAATCTTGAAAATTAAAAACCCTAATTAATTAATCATCAACAATATCTTGTTCACATCTTTATAATATCTGAAACCTATTTGTTGAAAGCCCTAAGTAGTTACCAAATCGAAGAAATCTCAAATAACCATTTTATTCAAGATTTTACGGTATGAAATTTAATTTGTCATAATTTCACCCATGATTTAGGGTTTAGGGTAAAAAAAAATAAAAAAAAACCAATTTTTTTGTTAAAGCGTGGTTTAGGGTTCGAAGATTTACCTTAAAGGCTTTGCACGACCGTGGATGAAGATTCCGACGACTTCCGACGATCTTCCGGTGATCTTCCGACGATCTTCCGACGATCTCCACCAAGAAAGAGTGCCGACGATGAGGTTACGGAGGCCGCAGGTGGGGTTTGGAAGGTCGCGGAGGGAAAAAGAAAGAAGAAAGGTTCAGTTTCTTTATCTTTTGACTAGAGGGCAAAAGGGTCTCTAAAAATTCTAACTGCCTCACGTGAGTTATTTGTCACGTGTCTGAGAGCAAAAAAGTTACGGTTTAGAAAACTGCAGTAGTTTGGATAATTGGTCAAACCTGGTGCTCATTTTGGGAAAAACCTCTAAAATTTATCATATGCAGCACGTTGATGCATATTGTACCTTACTTGAGAAGCTAATGCTGACACTTCGCGATCCGAACCAGCCCAATAAGTTTAACATTGCCACCGCCAAATCATTTTTCTGGATATTTTTCTTCAAGAATAAATTTTTTCTTTCATTTATGTCCATTATATCATATGTTTATTTCATTAACAAATGGTTCTTGTTATGAGCAGCCTTTAGTTCAATCTGTGTATATCCAACTCCAAACTTTTATGAAAAGTGACAAGATACAAGGTCTTACTTTGCCCAATATTGGAAAATTATTTTATGAATCTGGCTTAATGAATGAGAACCTTCTTGCCTACTTGAAAAAGTCGGATAACCGGATTACAGATTTTGGGACGGGAAGACCTATACCAATGTAGGATTGTCATTTTATTGTCATCCCGGTCAACTACGATAATATGCATTAGTGGTTGGCAATCCTACACAATGAGTCACGGACATTAGCTATAGTTGATTCATTCTACACTAAGCCACTCGAGATGTATGCAGAAGAGATAAATAAATTTCTATACCTCATGCCCTTGATATTTTATACTTTGGGAGATAAATATGCTCTTAACAAAGAGTGGAAGATGTCATTGGGCAATCAAAATCTTCCAAAGCAAACAAACTCGTGAGTAACTTGCTAGAGTTAATAATTCTATCGTAATTATTTTATGATTCAGTTAATTAGTAATAAATGCTCTTGTAGGTATGATTGTGGCGTGTTCATAATGGCTTATGCAAATTATGCTACATGCCATCGTTCCATTGATTTTAATCAGGTTTGTTTTCAAATGTTTATAAATTTAATAGTGTCAATTATCCTATATATATTCGTTATAATATTCATATCTAACCCATTGTATATAAATGCAGCAAGATATGTCGGTGTTTAGAAGATGAATCGCATATCAATTGATGAAAGGAGAGGTCGAATTAATTTAACTGAAGTCGATGTTCGTTTCATATTTGGGTGATAGAGACTGATAATTTTTAAGGGCATGAAGACATGACATTTGATTGTAATCTTTTTTGGTTAATATTTTGGTGGGAGGACATGACAGTTGGATGTAATATCTTTTGGATTAGTATCTTGGTGGAAGAAGAAAATGATAGTTGTATGTAATATTTTTTGGATTAGTGGTGGAAGGACATGACAGTTTTATGTAATTTTTTTTAGATTAGTGTCTTGGTGGATGAAGAAATTTTTTATATGTCATCTTGTATGAATAAAATATTATCGTGTATGTTCCTTCTACAAAAAGGAGTTGAATATTCTGTGTATTTTTCCTGCGTTAACTATGTGTGTACCTGCATCTATTATGCGCATAAAGTCTTGTATACTTCTGTTATTATACGTGTACCTGCGTCTATCATACGCATAGAGACTTCTGTTATTCTTCTGCCGTTGTTAGAGACTTTTGAGTGTACCTGCGTCTATCTTGCGCATAGATACTTCTGTTGTTTCTGCTGCTGTGTAGAATAGTTAAATACATATATGTGTTTTCTCTGCATTAACTCTATGTGTACCTGTATCTATTCTGCGCATAAAGTCTTATATACTTCTGTTATTATACGTGTATCTGCGTTTATCATGCGCATAGAGATTTCTGTTACTTCTGCTGTTGTTAGAGACTTCTACGTGTACATGCGTCTATCTTGCGCATAGATACTTCTATTGTTTCTGCTGCTGTGTAGAATAGTTAAACGCATATGTGTGTTTTCTCTGCGTTAACTCTGTGTATTCCTGCGTCTATTCTGCACATAAAGTCTTGTATACTTCTGTTATTATACATGTATCTGCGTCTATCATGCACATAGAGACTTCTGTTACTTTTGCTGTTGTTAGAGAGTTCTGATAAACACATATATATGTTAACTCTGTGTGTACTTGCGTCTATTCTGCGCATTGAGTATTGTATACTTCTGTTGTATAATATGGTAAACACATGTATGTATTTTATTTGCGTCTATCTGCGTCTATCTTGCGCATAGAGACTTCTGTTGTTTCTGTTGCTATGTAGAATATGTTAAACACATGTGTGTGTTTTCTCTGTGTTAACTCTGCGTGTACATGCGTCTATTCTGCGCATACCTGCATCTAATTCCATATCATTTTATTTCAAATATATACTGAAAATATGCAATATTTTATTTCATCTAATTGGTTGCTTACAAGCTCTTCTATTATGCCCAGTCTTCTTACATCTTTCACACTTTACAGTGAAAAATTACATATCATTTCCTAAAAAAAATATGCAACATTACATTACAAAAGAAACCAAATATTACACAACCATTTCAGAAAAAGAAAGCTGTCACTAGACTTGTCGAATTGGTTGCTTGCAAGGTCTTCTATTATGCCCAGTATTCTTACATCTTCTGCACTTTACAGTCTTATGTTCTTCCCCCTGTGATAGAATCTATTTTTTCTTTGGTCTTCCTGCCGGATTTCTACCTAAAGGTGGTCCTAATTTTTCAGGTTGAAGATTGTCTGCTAGAGTTTCCCATTGCATCTTGTCAGCTACTGGGTAGATTGATTCTTTATATGTTAATTTGTAGTTCTCGGCCGAGTAGTAGTATGCACAATATTCATAAAGATCCATATTATAATTTGCAATTCCACGTAAAACATGTGAACATGGCATTGCCATCACATCAAACTTACGACATGTACACCTTCTACGGCTTAATGTAATTTGATCCTCATATCCTGAAGATCTAATCATGAATTCATCATAATTAATCGGATGACAAATCATATTACGAGCCAATTCCATTTCTTTGCTTAACATTTTCTCGGCCCAATTTGTTAGCCTTGTGGTCAATGTTGTCGCCATATTTCTCCGCTTGTACCACATCCTTTGAAGTTTTAAACAAAATCCGTTAGCAATCATCGTGATGGGATCATCTCTGAGCTCTTTCAGGATGTTATTATAGCTTTTAGAACTATTTGTGATGATTATGTTATACCTTCTTTCAGAAAAGTATGTCGTAGTCCATCTTTCTTTCTCTATGTCATTTAGCCATCTATAAGCATTAATATTCATCCTTTTAATTGTTTCCATTAACAGATGAAATTTGGTTGGTCGTGTTGCTTTAGCGACCGTGTAATAATATGAATATAACTCTTTCTGTTTGAATTTGGCAAACATATTTTGTGCTATGTGAAAAACACAATACGCATGATATGCATGGGGGAATACTTAAGGAACTTGCTGTAATAAAGCCTTGTGTCGATCCGATACGATCACTAATCTCTCAATAGGACCCAAGGCATCACGCAATTCTGTCAAAAACCATCTCCAACTGTAGCTGTTCTTAGACTCTCCAACACCCATAGCAATAGGAAAAATATGATTATCACCGTCTAACGTTGTCGCAAGAAATAAAATACCCTTATCCCTTCGGTTGTGTCCCATCAACAGAAATTACTGGTCTTTAAGGTCTGTCTTTGGAAGCTTCTTAAGCAGAGATCGAGAGCCATAAAAAAATGTTTGAATCTTCCTTCTGCGCATAAGATCTTGGTAATGATTCCTGGATTCTTTTTCTTAAGCTCGTGGCAATATACTAGAAGTATGGCATATGAGTCCTCATATGTCCCTTTTAATTCCCTTATTGCTCTTTCTTTTGCCCTCCATGCTTTTTTGTAACTAATATTCACGCCAAACTCCTTTTGTGCATCACATATAATAGCCTTTGGAGCATATGCAACATATGCCTCTAACTTATGTTTTACAAACTCACTGATTAAATGACTTTTTGTTTGACAATGATCTTCACCACGTTTTCCAAAAGAACAGCTATGCTGATTATATAAGGAAGTAATCTTGAACACATCAGTACTCTTCTGTCGAGATGCATGCAATCTCCATCTACACTTATCAGCTTTGCATATGATAGTATATCTCGTAGTCATAGACTTGAAAACTTTATATTCAAAGTTTGAATATAGTGCAAATTTGCTCAACATATGTATCATGGTTCCCTTGTCCTTAAACATCTGATAGAGGTGCACTTCATGATAATTATCTCTGACTTCTATATCAGTCAAAAATTCATTGTATACATAAGTATCATCATATCCTTCTTTTGGATCAGTTATTACCAATGGTTCAGTCATCACCAATTTTAATTCTGCTTGCTTGTTCGTTTCTAACCAACTAGAATTTTTATTATAATCGACTGCTGGACACATTGGTGTTGAATCAATTGTGGAAGTCCTGAAAATTAGAAACAAAAATATGAGTTGTTAAAGAATTAAAATAAATTTATTCACATTATGAATTACTCAAAGTATAAATAAATACATTCATACCTAAAGGTAGATGAAGGCTTTGGAGCTTTAACCTTTGATTGATATTTAGGCATCGAAGTAGTTGTAAAAGTCCTGCAAAAGAGAATAACAAACTTAATAAATGGAACAACATATATGAATTGAGGATTCCAATATAATCAATACATTCATACCCGAAGACGGATGATGAAGATATTTGATTCTTCTAGATGTGAGTAAGCATGTGTATATGTTTCGAATATACCTCAAGAGAGTCAACGGTATTCTTCATGGATATCACTTTCTCATCATTATAGTAAAAAGGATCTTTCGGATGTAGAAATGCAGGATCGATAGATCTATCTTTTACTATGTTATCTCCAAGAGGATTCTTCGAATGTAGAAATATAGGATCAATAGAGCTATCCTTGAATGATTTTAGTACACCACAACCATCATCAATAGGATCGACGTTTAGATTTATTTCCCTTTTGCTAGAGAAACCATCAACACTTAAAGTGATTGGATCATGTCTAACATATACACTAGGAAAAAACCTTCAAATACATGGATACATTTATTATAATAGTCAATGTATTTACAAAAGAATAATAATATATTTAAAACATGACATAATAATTAATCATACCTTCTGTCGTCCATGTCAATGTCTAACATAGGAGGGTCTTGTGCAAGTTCCTTTTCCTTGATATTTATCTCAACATCTAGACTGCACGGTACAAAGTCTATGTCTTCTTCTGAGAATACTTTTGAATCTTGTACCATAATAACTGGTGGAGTGACAAAATAACGATCACGAGTATATTTGGAGGAATTTATAATCGTCGGGTCTAGTTTCCTCTTACAAAGGGGTGGTAGTGTAGGGGTAGAGGTTTTTGGCACCCTAGTTATCAACAATGGGATACTTCTATTAATATTATGAACGTTATGGGCAATGAACACGGCAACGTCTTCATCATCTTGAATCTGTATAGGAGGACACGGAATTGTACTTGGATATAACACTTTAATGGTGATATCGTAGTCTTTGACAATGTCATTCGTAATATGATATATTTTATCAATAAGTTGGTCATAAGTGGTGGACAGATTCAAATGAAAGGCTTTGGGTATTCCTCCATTGTACTCATAGACACAATTTATGCACACAAATTTTTCATCGTAAATGCATAATATAGGTAGCAATTCCATGCCTTATTATAAATAAACGAAACTGCATAAACATAAACAAATATACCACAATTAGATGTATAAAACAAGTGCTAAAATTTATTAATATTTACGCCTAAAACAATATGTACATAATATAGAAATTGTTAAGCGTATATAAACGCAAAACTTTACGCCTAAACTACATGTACATAATATAGAAACTGCTAAACATAAATAAGCGCAAAAACTTTATGCCTAGACAACCTGTACATAATACAGAAACTGCTAAGCGCAAAAACTTTACGCCTAGATAACCTGTACAGAATCAAATTTCTACAATATCTAGGGCTTCATTTTTTAGGTTTTTACCTCTATTTCAGTCAATTGCAACAATGGGTGTTCTTCCTTCCTCTAGCAATGGCAGTTCCAGTGGGATTTAGGTGGTATTCCGGCGTGCCTCAATCGCCAACCAGATCCAATCGCCAACGATTTCTACCTTGCGACGATTCTTCACGAGATCTGATCGCCAACGAAGAAACACTTGGGGAAAACGGGTTCTAGCGTCGCTCCGGCATAGTTCCGGTGTGATTCTCGTCGATTTTCTTCGATTGAAGGGGTCCGGCCAGAATGTTCACCGGTAACGGCAAGGAAAACAGCAACGAAAGGGATAAAAGATGGCTTTGATGCAGTTAGAGGAAGCGGTTAAAGGGATGGGCATTTTTGGAAGAAATAAAATGGAGACACATGTGCATAGGATTTCACATGTGTAAGTGATCATAATAGGAAATAAGAAAACCTGGTGGTCATTTTTGGATATATGGAATACCAGGTGGTCATTTAGGGAAATTTCTCTTAATAATAACAACTAGGGGTTATTAGCCTAAGACCCCTCCAACCAACCCAACATTAGGATAAATCAGTAAAACTTTTCATTTAAGCTCCGATTATGCCACACTAACTAACCCAACATTTGGAAAAACCCCTCTACTTTTTCTTAATCTTGAGACCACTTTCACCTCCTCTCCTCTCTCAATCAACCATAGCGGAGCAGCAGACTCGAGCGGTGAAGCCTAGAGGCTGAGGCGGTCACAAGTAGCGGCAAAGGAGGTGGTGGGCGCGAGTGCCAATGACGATGGCAGTGATGGCGGGGGGGGTGTTAGTTTTCGTATAGGTTTGGGATTCCTAGGTCAAGGGTTCATCCCATGGTCTGTAGATCTTAGGTTTGGTTAGGTTCAACAGCACGCGGGGGGGGGGGGGGGGGGGGGGGGTTGGTTTAGTTTTAGTAGTAGTAGCATATACACCTAAATTAAAAGTGAAATAAGGGGCATTTTTGTCCACAAGGGTTTGAACTCAAATGAAAAGGCTGTTGGGACTGCAACTCAAAACGATCTCCTAAGAATGACTTCTCACAAAGTCCCTCCAAAGAACTAAGCAAGGAAAGAGTCCAAAAACAATATTATTAAGAATTAGTAAGAAACCCGAGCAATGCTCAGATGAACTTGATGTACGCCATTTGCCACAGACGTCATCACAACCGTCTGAAGAAGTGTGCAATCTAAAATTAATGACTTTCCAAATTAAGATCAAATGATCATCAAGTGTCATTGAATATGTATTATACGTTTTATAATAGGTTTTCAACATAATTTATGAGAAAGAGCTACTACGTTCACACGATATTGGCTCTTCAAAAGAGATCTATGTGTCAGGGCTCCATTTTAGTATTATATCATTAAATCGATACTATTAGATAAGAACTATAAACAAGTAGAAAGTTTTTTTTTCGGGTATGACAAATTGAACGATTAAAGACTACATTAATAACAAGAACGATCTGACACCCTCACAAGACAGTGTGCCATCGCATCCGCAAACCAGTCCTCAGGGAGATTAACACAAGTCACCCAACTCAGATATCTTTCGCTGCGATCCATCCATCCGTCCATCAGTGTCGCTGAACCGGTCTTCGGGGACTAACACAAGCCCCCCTGCAAGGCCTAATCATCGTCAACATCGCCCCAAACACCAGCCAAACCGCCGAGACGGAGAGGTGCAAAGCAGCCTCCTCTCCCTTGACCTCCAGGCTAGATTTTGCCTTGGGTGCCTGGATTGGCACCCTGGGCGCTGGCCCTGCTGCCATTCTCCAGGCCTCCTGTCCTTCACCCTGGGCGCCATCGGCAGCAGCTGCCGATCGGCTCGGGGTGGCCATGGGAGGGGGGAGGCGCCAGAACCTGCGACCTCCCCCCCGATCCCACCTTGCAGTCGGCCTCTTCCTCCTCCTTTGCCCGTGGTTCTCCCGAAGCCCTTGAAGATGAGCCGTCTACAATAGTGCTCCAAAAGATGGGGGCGTCTCTTCAAGGTGAGGAGGGGAAACCCTTTTATAGACCAAAGGATAAAACAAAGCGTGTGTTCATGGGAGTCCCAATCCCATACGAGATTGACTTCCCATGCACAACTACTTTATCCCCTCAACCAACTCTATCACTTCAGCCAACCTTTATCCATCCAAACCCAAATCAGTCAACCTCTCTCTCTCTAAACCGAAAGATAAGGCTGGGCTCTTGCATGGGCTTGGGTAACAGGCCGAACTTCTTGAGCTGCCAAAACCCAACACTAGTTCATGGACATACTTACCTACGACCTCTTAGGAGGACTTGCACCATCCCCGTTCCATTTGCCATCCCATGATGCTGCCTCCACATGCGCGATGACTTTCTGCCTTGTAATATACATAGGAATTGTATTCACAACTACCAAAGGGCTCTTGTACTTCCTCTCTACCATGTTGGAGAGGTTCCTTGTTTGACTCCCAGTATGGACACCGTGGACTGAACTTTCTCTCAAGGCCGATGTGCCTTGTTTGCGCATGCGAATCCTGATCGTTGATGACATGTTCACGGGATTATGAAATTAATAAAAATAGCATTGATGCTGTGTCTCCCTTTTCGATCTTCGGACTTCTTTGAGCCCCTGTACTCTAACCACTTGGCCGGTTAGCCAAAAAAAGCCTATGATCCTAGTTTCTTATGTGATAACTCACAAAGTATATAGAAGAGGATATCTTGTTCTTAATTTCCCTTCTCTATGTAACGAAGAAAAGAACTAATACTTTTAGATATGACAACTGGAAAAGGTCAAGAGAAACCCTCAATTTCCAGTTGGGCATGCATGGTCGGGCAAAGATTTTTTTTTTTTTTGGATAATGTGGCTAAGGTCCCTCACAAAAGATCGGTTTGAGCTAAAGGGATGACAATGTTTCAGTTTAGTAAAAAATCCCTCCCAAATATACCAATCACTCATATCATCAAAGTTACTTGACTCAAGCGCATGAGTTGATTTTTTTTTTTTTGGTTCATCATCAAGGTGAGAGTCACAATCGGATCCCCGGGAGGCGCCACATGCCGGCGCAACAGAAGGAAAGGGTTGGGAGTGATTTCATAGTAGCATCTATAGTGATTTCACTATAGATGCTGGCGCCACATTCGGTACTAATACATGTACAGTGAAATCATTGTAGAAACACTAAAATCATTGTATCAACCGAATCATTTCATAGTAACATCTATAGTGATTTCACTATATTGATTTTATAGATGCTGGCGCCACATTCGGTAATAGTGCGTGTATAGTGATTTCACTGTAGCATCTATAGTGATTTCTGCAGACTAACAATTTGGTTGGGAGTGATTTCATAGAAGCTATAGTGAAATAACTGTAGCAATCAAATTGATACTTCACTGTCTAAATTCATATTCCCAACCGAATTGTTAATATGCTACAATGATTTCACTGTAGCAGATTAACAATTCAACTGTGTGTGAAATCATTGTAGAAACACTAAAATCATTGTATCAACCGAATCGATACTCAACTGCCCAAATTGATACTCGGTTGATAATAGAATGACATTTTTTGTCATTTGAGGGGTTAAAAAATTCACCAAGGACTTCTTGTAAAACGTGTCCTTTGGGAGAGACTGGAGCTCAAACGGACATCTTGTCTGGAGTGGAGCTCAAACCCATCCCCAAAAAGGGGGTTTTCACTAAGTCCCATGTTTTGTTTTTTCATCTCACTCACATGGCACTCGATGCACAAGGGACCCACCTGTGAATCTCGCACCGTCTCTCCAATGCACTAAAGTTTGACCAGGGATGTTCCGAGATTCATGGGTGTGTTCCATGTGCATCGGTTGGTTGTAAAAAACTTGTTCGCCACGTCAGCATGTACCTCCCGATCAGCTGTTAATTATCAAAACCTTCCTCATATTTCAGTATTCACAGAAACATCCCTTATGCACACAGTTACAGTTCTACATGTAGCGGTTGTAGTAATACGTCTGGGTACATATAGCGTTGCACATGTATGCATGAGCGAGGTTTCTGCAAATATCAAAATATGATGATGTTTTTTTTATAAAAACCCCTATTTTTAATGGAGACATTTAATTAATATGTTTAAATGTTAATTTCTTTTTTGTTAAATCAAAATATGTCTTATTTTGTCATTTGTGTAAGTAGAGAAAAAAAATGTTGATATTTTTAGTAAACCAATGGGTGTACTCTGATTTTGCATCTTGGTCCCCCTAGGAAAATCATGGTTCTGCCCATGCCCTCACATAGCCATATTTTGTCCGTTTGATAGCCGGAAAAGTTTAACCAAGGAATGGAAAAAGTAAATCCAATCTTGTTCAAAAAAAAGCCAACTGGTGGAAAAGTGACCGGCATTGCATTACGCTCTTCACCAAGAGAAATCCTATTCCCCGATTTAGCATTTCCCTTCCCCTACCCAAGGTACAAAAAATCAAAATATTTCATTAAATATTGCGAAATTTCTCGGAAATCGAAAACCCTGGTTCGAAATAACGCCTGCAGTATCGAGCAGTTGTGAATGTCAAAAAATCGAGCCATTTTGTGATTTATCGCACAAAATATACAGCAGTCGAAATATCGCGGTATTTCGACCGACAGCAGGAGCCCACCTCACATGGGGCGGTAGGAAATGACAGGCCGATCGAGACGAACTGAAGATATTTTGCGAAAAATCACACGAAATATCGTCTGCTTCGAAACCAGAACAATTCGGCCGACAGCTAGGGCACACCGCAAGTGGTGCATCGGGCCGGAAGAGACAAAATCGATGATGTTTCGCTAGATTTCGAGAGATTTCACGTGCAATTTCGTGATAAATGAACGATTTTTTAGGATTTCATATTGGGAATCTTTAATTTCGGTGGTTTGACCCAAAATTTTTGAAAAACAGGACTGAAGTACTTTCGATGTCTGCGCGAAACCTTGCTGCTGAAGAAGAGTTCACTACAACTTTTTTTTATTTAAGCATATGTGCCTTTCAAAGCCATTCGGACCGAAGTATTTGCTCTTTGGTTGGGTATTCTCTCCCTCTTTCCCTCCCTCTCTCCTATCCCTCTTTCTCTCCCTTTCAAAGCCAAACTTTGTAGTCTTCGGACTGAAGTCTTTGGTTGGGTTTGTTCTCCATTTCTCTCTTTCTCTCTCCTCTCCCTCTTCCTCTCCCTCTCTTAGTCAGTTACTTCAAAGTTCAAACTTCGGTTGGATTTTCATAGCCAAACTTTGGTTGGATTTTTTTACCTTGGTCAGTCGCACTTCCCTCGCTTGGATTTTTTGGTCAGTTGCCGCTTCTCTTGTTTGGCTTTTTTATTTATATTTAAGTTATTAGCTATGTCCTATATGGTGTCACTTTTCTCGCTTCTCACTCTTCTCTCCTTTTTTGCTTTTCGGTGCGAAATTTTCAAAAACACGTGAAGATGCTGTTATTTTTTTTTCTGTATTCAAGGCTTTAAGCTATTAGCTATATGGTGCTATTAGCTATTTAAGGCTTTAAGCTTTAAGTTTTGTTTTCTTTTATTTTTATTTTTATTATTAAAGGCTTTAAGGTATTAGCTAGGTATTTTATGTATTTAAGACTTTAAGCTATCAACTAATTTTTTTTTTGTATTTAAGGCGTTAAGGTATTAGCTATTTCGGTGTGAAATTTTTAAGACCACTCTGGTTTTTTTTTTTGGTATTTAAGATATTAGTTATTTGGTATTACTTCTCTCTCATTTCTTACTTTTCTCTTCTCAGATCTAACTCGTTTTTTGGTGATTTCGTTTCGGTGCGAATTTTTTTGGACTGGTAGATACCAAGACACATTGTTTTTCGTGCAAAATTTTCATAACCACGTGGAGATCTTGATATTATTTTTTTATATTTAACCTATTTATGTGTCACTTCTCTCTCACTTCTCACTCTTCTATTTTCTACCTCGTTGTTCACTATCTTTTGTTTTGGCTATGCAAATGTGCAAAGGGCTATGACAGGAGAGTGCAAAGTTAAAGCTTGAGTCGCAAGAAATCTTATAATAAATGTATGTCTTATTAGCACACTCTGTCTATTTTCAAAAATCTCATAAACACAATTTAAATGTTAGCTATTTACTTATTTTATATTAGATAAAATCATAAATATTCGATAAAATCTTAAAATAAATAAACATTCAAATACTAGAATTAATATATAAGTCAAAGAAAATGTATTCTACTTTCACGATAGAAACGATATCTTTTATAACACTTCTTGCACTTATGGTTTTTGATAAAAACGATTGTAAGTTTTTCAGTGAATATTTCATTGATTGACGGTGTCTAAAAAAAGCTTGTGTACGAAATGTGAAATTTAAGAGAGCTTAGTGCTCCTTCATCGATTTGGAGCTGATTTGGCTGTCACGTCTTAGAATATTCAATTGGATATCTAAAATCTAATCTATCTCGATAACTTATTACACATACACTTGTAGGATTCATGTAACCATCTAATTAAGACTATACTACGAAAAGCTCGGCACATGCACTTGTGTAGATGTGTCTATTCTGTAGTCCCCATAATCTAGATATTTTAATTAGAGTTGTTGGCTATTAAAGCAACAAATAAGTTAACTTGAAAATTCATGTCATTTTTATAGACTTGCAGTAAAATGGGAAAGAAAGAAATTGGATGAAAATACGGTGTTGCAGTATCCAGTGATAAGTCCAAGTCATAGTTCAATTATTGCCAAAAGATTTTAAAGGGTGGTGGGGTATGAAGACTGAAATAACACTTAGGTGGAGGTTTTTCAAATGTAGAGAAGTGTGCCAAATATCCAAAAGATATTAGAGATCTAATGAGTAATGTGCTCAAAACAAGTAAGGATAAGACACTGAATAGGCAAAGGGCTGAGGAGCAGTTTAGGGAGACTTTGGCTGCCCCTATCCATATTGAAGAGGGGAACTCTGATGATGATGATCCAGCCTTTATGGAGGCATGTCATATGTCCCGTGCCGAGCAGTAAGACAAGGAGGAGAGAAAGGAGAGAGCATACGATATCTGATTTTGGTCATTCTATACTTAACACGAGAGGTAGTTCCAATACTCGAGGTACTAACCATGGGGGGAGGGGTAATGGCGGCTTGTGGCACTCAATGTCTATGAGGCAAGGCAAGTCTTCCCGGTTAACATTTGATCCATATGCTTGTAGAGGGTAAGACATGAGTCAACCAATAACTCCACAAGTAATAAATAAGAACGAGATTAATAGTAGACTGTATAAATTTATTGCTAGATTTGTACACTATGGGGGTTTGCTATCTAATGTAGTGACGAATAATCCCTTTTACCAATCAATGCTTGATGAGGCTGATAGGTTTGGACCATGAGTGAAAGGTTCGAGTGCATATAAGTTGATGAACCTACTCCTTTGTCAGGAGGATGACGATCTTCGAGAATGCATGGAGACCTTAAAAAAAATGGTCGTAATATGGTACTACTATCATGTGTGACGATTGGACAGATTCCACGCGCATGTCACTAATAAATTTTATAGCATACAGTGATACTAAAATGATTTTTCTTAAATCAGTTGATGCGTCTGCACATATAAAGGACCATCAATATATATATATATATATATGATTTGATAAAAGAAATTATAGATATGGTAGGAAAAGAGCATGTGGTGTAGATTGTCACTGATAATAACAGTTCATTTTTGAAAAGCTGAAAAAAAAAATCATGAATACAAGTGGCTACAACTTGTTCTGGACCCTCTGTGCTACTCACTGTAAGACTTGACGCTTAAGGATATTGAACAAAAGAGCTGTGTTTTGAAGTTGGTAAAGATTGTGAGAACAATAACAAACTTCATCTACAATTCCGCATTTATGCTTGCTATGATGAGGGATAAGTTGGGGGGGGAGAGGGGATGATATTGTGAGACCGGGTTTCACTAGATTTACAAACAACTACGTTGCCCAATAAAGCTTGCTCGATAAGAAAGATAGTCTTAGGGCAGTGTTTACTTCTCCGGGGTGGCTGTAATATCAGGGGTGACATGCTGCTGTAGATATTGAGAACTTGATTAGGCAATCTGTATTTTGGATTAAGGTCCGTGAAGTTGTCTATATTCTGACCCCTATTGTGAAAGTATTACGGATGGTGGATTGGGATAAGAAACCCAACATGAGATATATACATCGTGTTATTAATCTGATAAAAGATCAATTGAAAATCACTCGTTCCCTTGACTGTTAATTGAAGATCAATGAGAAAAAATGAACACAGCTACAACATCCCTTACATAAGACTAATAAGAAATCTAAATATTTATCCCTTATGTTTAATTAAAGCTCATTATTATAACTTTAATGATTATATAATCTTTTTTATAGTATTCTATTTGAATCCGATGTATCACTATAATCTCGATCTTGAAATTTGAGATGACCTTATTCGAGAGATTCAAGATGTGGTTGCTAAGTAGTGTGGTATTTTAAAAACATGTCATCCAAAACGATTAGGAAATGTTCTCTTTGCTGCAAAAAACGCAAGGGATGATCATTCCTAAACAAACTTTGATTCCGTAGACCTAAATATAGCCGAAACAATTAACTATCCTGCAAATCATCAAGATGTTGTATGCTGGACATATATTTAATTTTCTCAAAAAATTTAGCGACATTCTATCCGCACCCACATGTTTAAGCTCAGCACCCGACCATTTTTAATTTTTTAAGACCCAATCTGCCCCGTCCCTTATCAACTGCTTAAATAGCACAAGATCCAATGACAAGTAAAATCATAGTGCATTCACAGTACAAGCACAAGATCAGTTCCGCATAATGTTAACTTGTCAATTGCTTAAATAGACCTCTACATCAGTCAGTAAGAAATTCCAGAGACGAAGACATTCTATGTAACCATTTGCATTCAAGACCTGAAAATGAGTAGCTAGATGCCGGTTCCTCCGCTTCTTTCTTGGTACACAGCTTCTAAACACTCTTTGGCCCTGTGGACCTTCGACTGAAGGTAGAAGCTTCCGGTCTTGGCATTACTCTCGAACAAGGTGTCGTACTTCTGCACAAAACCAAAAAATGTTGAGTCAGAGTCGGCATGCCAACATTCGATATCGAACTCAAACTGATTCACATACAAACGATGCACAATAGTTACAGTCGTCTCATTCGGGGCTCTCGTGTTCACCAGCTAAGTATGAGAAACTAAACTTGATACAGCAAGTTATTTTCAGTGATGAGTGAACACAGCTAAGTATGAGAAACTAAACTTGATACAGCAAGTTATTTTCAGTGATATGATGGGCTTGGGCCAAATCGAAGCCCATCGCGCCGGGCACGATTCGGAGAAAGTTAAGTTTGCCTTGGGGCTTGGTTGGGCTGGAAAATTCAGGCTCGGACATATTATGGGCCCGATATGAGCAACCCTATCCCGTCCCAAAGCTCGAATTATTCTATTTTTTATTTGGGTCAATTTGACTTACCCCTTCCCTCCTTTTTGTTAATAGGCCAATTAACTTATCCACCTAAAATGATATCAATTAGTGTTACCCTCAACTTTGGCTTAATCCCCCAAAATTTCTCTGTGATAATTAGCCGGAATTGGGGGTATCTCAAAATACCATATACGCTTTGTGAGGGTAAATCAAATTTTTGGGGGGTTAATCCTAGTTTTTTGGGGGTAACTCTAATTGATATCATTTTAGAGGGTTAAGTCTAATTGGCCTATCAACACAATGGGGTAAGTCAAATTGATCCTTTTTATTTTGTATATACCATGAATATAATATTTTGTATACTTTTGGAATATCAATGCCTCAAACTTTAGGAGCAGTACTTCACACACATCCTTCTAATATCTATCATAATCAATGTTATTTTTCCATTTTAACAGGTAATAAGAGAGAGAGAAAGATTTGGGTAAAGACCATGCTAGAGGTTTGGACTTAATTTGAGCCGGCTTTGGGCCCGGGCCGTATAATATATATATATATATATATATATATATATATGGGTCAGGATCGGATGACCCAGCAAATTTTGACCCAACAATAACCCAGCACCTTTTGATGCGCCTAGAGGTTTTAGAATGGACTGATTTTTTGTAGACATGTTGTCTATGGTATGTTGATCATCCTCACAAAAAATCAGCCCATTCTAAAACCTCTAGGTGCATCAAATGCACACTTCAAATCAACGGTTTTCGACTGTTAATTTTAACTGTTGATTTGAAGAGCGCATTTGATGTACCTAGAAATTTTAGAATGGGCTGATTTTTTGTGAGGATGATCAACATACCATAGACAACATACCTACAAAATATCAGCCCATTCTAAAACCTCTAGGTGCATCAAAGGGTGCTGGGTTATTTGCTGGGTCATCCGATCCTGACCCTATATATATATATATATATATATATATATATATATATATATATATATATATATATATATATATGGGGGCGGGGAGCCTGCACCCGAGGTGCAGCAAGAACGCTGCACCTCTCGCTTGTTTACCTACCTAGAAGTTTTGGAATTTGATGAAATTTGGTGAGGGTGTTGTATAGGTTAAGATGATCATCCTCACAAATTTTCATCAAATTCCAAAACTTCTAGGGGGGTCAAATGGTCGAAGCAAAATCTGCATATTTTAACGGTGACTGCGGACGGCTGATTTTGCTTCGACCATTTGACCCCCCTAGAAGTTTTGAAATTTGATGAAAATTGGTGAGGATGATCACCTTACCCTAGACAACACCCTCACCAAATTTCATCAAATTCCAAAACCTTCTAGATAGGTAAAACAATGCCTGAGGTGCAGCGTTCTTGCTGCACCTCAGGTCCAGCATCCCCGCCCCCTATATATATATATATATATATATATATATATATATATATATATATATATATATATATAGAGAGAGAGAGAGAGAGAGAGAGAGGAATGATAGGCTGCGGCGTACGCTGCCCGGCCTATAAATGCGGTGGCAATTTTTGGCCGTCCGATCGCGCGGATCGGCTGCGAACCGCGCGCAAATCCCCCGCCCGCCCCCCGCCCGTCTGATCCCCCGTACAGACCGTCTGATCCCGTGCACGCACAGCCGCTCCGTGTATTTGATGGATCATTCGATTCTCATCCGTTGGATCGATGGGAATCCAACGGACTAAAGCGTTTTTCGCTGTTACTGTAGCGACTACAGTAACAGCGAAATTTTTTTAGTCCGTTCGATTCCCATCGATCCAACGGATGGGAATCGAATGATCCATCAAACACACGGAGCGGCTGTGCGTGCACGGGTTCAGACGGTCTGTATGGGGGATCAGATGGGCGGGGGGTTTGCGCATGGTTCGCAGCCGATCCGCGTGATCGGACGGCCAGAATTTGCCATCGCATTTATCAGGCCGGGCAGCGCACGCCGCAGCCTAACACGCCTCTATGTATATATATATATATATATATATATATATATATATATATATATATATATATATATATATATATATATATATATATATATATATATATATATATATGGGTCAGGTTCAATGGACACTGTTTTTGCACTCAAATTTTTACACCGATTTTCAAATCATTAGATAGAGGTTTCAGAATTTCTTGATTTTTTGTGAGCATAATCACCTTATCTTAGATAGCACATCCACAAAAAATCAGCACATTCTAAAGCCTCCAAGTGCATCAAAACTAAAAGGCTTTATCGACCGTCCATTTTAATCGTTAATTTGAATAACATATTTAATAAGTCTAGAGGCTTTAAAATGTGCTGATTTTTTGTGGATGTGTTATCTAAGCCAAGGTGATTATGTTCACAAAAAATCAACAACTTATAAAACCTCTATCTAATGATTTGAAAATCGGTGTAAAAAATTGAGTGCAAAAACAGTGTCCATTGAACCTGACCCTATATATATATATATATATATATATATATATATATATATATATATATATATATATATATATGGGCATGCTATAATGCGGCATGCGGTACGTGCGGCACTGCACCGCAGCTGTCTGATGCACGCGTTGCGTGCATGCGATGCACGCAGCGGTGCATCAGACGGTTACTATGTGGTGCCGCACTTACCGAATGTCGCATTATAGCATGCCTATATATATATATATATATATAGAGAGAGAGAGAGAGAGATGCTATAATGCGGCATGCGGTAAGAGCGGCACGGCACCGTAGCAGTCTGATGCACCCGCTGCGCACGCAGCGGTGCATCAGACAGCTACGGTGTCGTGCCGCACTTACCGCATTATAGCATGCCCCCTATATATATATATATATATATATATATATATATATATATATCCCTCAGGTGCGATCCGTTGGTGCGATCCACTTCGTGCGACCAAGACCAGAAACATATGCACTGGGAGTACGACAACAAATGCAGCGAAGTACAGCAACATATGAATGGCAATGCCCAGCCACCTAGTGCAACATATGCAATGGAAGTAGTGCAACATATACAATAGAGCGTCGCAATGTAGAGGCATAGTGAGCAAACATATGTATAGGTGTGATGCATTGCACCGAACAAACAATGCATCGCAGCCATACAAATTAAATTGGACGACTCAGAGTGCTCGAATTGCACCAATGGGTCGCACCATAGGGGGCCTCATATATATATATATATATATATATATATATATATATATATATATATATATATATATATATATATATATATATATATATATATATATATATATATATATAAAATAAGGGACAGTTTTATGGGGGGTACAAACAACGGTCAGGATCTGTCTTTTAGAGGGATAGAATGAGGGGATGAGATAAATTGGTGTTAGGACAAATAAGATTCATCTAGGGAGCAGGAAACGGCTAATATTGAATCGAGTTGAAATGTGGAGATGAAATTAAGTGGAGTAAGTAATAAATTAGTGAAGGACCTACTTGTAAAAAAAATAATAATAATCTTTTGAAGGGCTTTCATGTAAAAAAAACATGGACATGTTCGGTATTATCCGAATGTTCACACGTTATTTTGCCTGGGTAAATTCTCTGTCACCTACACGTGGTCCCCCCTCCCACCATTAATTGATATGCATATTAGGCAGTAGCAAAAATCCCCCTCGAGATCCTGCAATCCCCATACCGGCTTCAATTTCCCCCCTCCCCTCACACACACTCTCTCTCTCCCCTTGCGATCCCCCTCCCTTGCAAATCCTGCGATCCACAATACCGGCCCCAATTCCCCCCCCCCCTCTCTGTCTCTCTCTTTCTCTCTTTCTCTCTCGCTCTCGATCTTTTGATCTGATCCTGCGATCCTCTCCTTTGTCAGCGTCAAAGAAGAAGAGGGGGAGGGCACTATCTCCTCCCCCGGATTTCCCTCTTAACCCGATCACCCCGACCCAAAACCTAGCAACCCATCCCTCCCTCCCTCATCATCTTCTCACATCCTTCCGGCTCCACTTAGGCTCTACCGGCGTCAAGGAAGAAGAGGCGGAGGAAACGAGCTCCTCCTCCCCCGGATCTGCAGCAGCGGCCTAGGAAGAGAAGAGGGGGAGGGGGGGCTTGGTCTGGGTGGAGGCGCGGAGGAGGAAGAGGAGGGTGGTGAAGAATCTCGACTCGGATAAGGCCCGGGAGGTGACAACGTAGACGCGGTAGAGGAGGGCGGGGTTCGTGAATGGGAGGAGGCGGCGGGTAAGGGGAAGGCGGAGGAGCTCAGCTAGGGACCAGAGGCGGACGAACTAGAGGGAGTTGAGGCCCAGGCGGCGGAGGCGGCGGGAGCGGAAGGTGCGGATGCAGAGACGATGGCCGCAGCGAGGGAGAGGAGGAAGACGGCGGCGACGGTCAGGTCGAGGGGGGAGTCCGATGGGTTGAACAGTCTCGATATTATCTCATCTTCCCGCCTCTACCTCTCCGGCCGGCGGTCTCCTCCGAACGATCGGGTCACCGCCTGGTCGTCACTTTCATCATGCCGACGAAGCGCTCATTCTGCTTTGTCACCCTTTGTGTCGCATCAGGGATTCGAGGGAGGGTTGGGGGCCAGGGTTAAGGAACGAGCTCCTCCCCCAGATCTGCAACAGCGGCCTAGGAAGTAGAGGAGGGGGAGGGCACGAGCTCCTCCCCCGGATCTGCAGCTGTGGCCGAGGAAGAAGAGGAAAAGGAAGGGATCGAACACCTCTTCCCCCGGAAGATTATGACCAGCTCCAACGAATCTCTCTCTCTCTCTCCTATTTACTCCTGTGATAACTGCAATCTCCGAAGGCGGGGGATGATTGCGACAATTGGGGTCGTGCGATTCACCACGATTCAGATCTCGATCCAAACCTCTCCATCTTCCATCTTCCATCTCCATCCCCATGATTGCTTCTACCTCGATTCAGATATGATTTTCTTTTTCTAAATTCAGACATCGCAGAACAAGCCGACGCTGTCGCCCTCCATAACCAGGTCCAGCAGGCTGTGGCGGTGGCAACACCAGCCCAGTCTAGGGGGGACGAGTTCGGGGAGTCGCAGGCGGCCAAGGACACCGAGTCGACCCATTTCGACCCGGACCGGGTGGAGCGAAAGCAGATGTGTAGGGCCAGCTGGGGGCATCCCGCGTCGGTGGTGCTGCTCCCCTGCCGTCACCTCTGCCTCTGCTCTGCCTGTGACGCTGCCACCGGTAACGCCTGTCCCATCTGCCAATGCATCAGAACCGGTGGCGCCCATGTCTTCCTCTCCTAGGTCCCAAATCCCATCGGCACCATCCACACATCTAGAATCAACTCCCACTTCATCACCAACCGTCCAAATTAAGAAAAGGGGAAAAATAATGCAAGATGAAGTTAAGTCGCTTTTTTTTGCTGTTTTGGGCTTCTACTCTCTATTTTGCTAGAGCCCCGGAGCCGTATGTGTGTCCAGTCGTCTTTTTGGTCGCACTTGCCAGCGGGGGGTTGCATTTTGTGGAGGGCGCGTGGTGGAGGGTGCATATGGGTCGTCTGATTGTCGTGCCATGACCAACGTGAGCGCTGATAGATGCACGGAGCTAGTTTACGGCGCAGTGTCAGGGGTGAGGGGGACATTGTCAGTCTTCTGTCCTGTGGCGCAACGTATCCATTGGATTTTGTTGCTCGGGTAGTGATGGTTATTTTAATTGTTCACTTCACACATGATTCAGTTGGGTCATCGAAGGACGGAGCCCTATTGAGGTGGTATGGGCCGAGCTCATCGATACTCAGCCCATTAAATCGTAACTACCAGTCTAGCCATTGGTTATGAGTCGCTCTGCCCATGAACGGATCTATGACACTCGAACTTCTCACAGTTGAGAGGTTGCTAAAGGTCTGTTTGATATATGAAACGTTCTGATCTTCAGCTCTTAATATTTAATTTTTTAATGTATTAAATAAAATATATGTTAAGTCTGATCCAATAGATATGTTCAAATCGAACCCGCTATTGTTACTAACCCAACCCAACTTTAATGTGGACTTTTTTAATAAAAATGTAATACCAAAATATTGTTATCTCCCTCAAAATATTGTCGCCACTCTCGAAATATTTTTTTGCCATCTTTGAAATATTGTCACATGTTTCAAAATATTATCCTCACCCTCGAAATCTTCTGCGTGCCGAAAGGCACGGGCATTACTAGTATATATATAGGGGACGGGGAGCTTGTACCTCAGGTGCAGGATTCACGCTACATCCGTGCCCTGCATGCATGCCACGTGGCTTCCTCTCCCGAAATCAGATCGGAAACAGCACCTCCGAGACCGCATCCGTTCGGGACGAACCTCAGCCGTCCGATCGACTGAATCGAATGGATGGCATTCCACCCAGCCTCGCTATTACTGTGGCGGCCACAGTAACAGCGAGAATCCGGTCCGGGGGAATCCCATCTGTTCGATTCAGTCAATCGGGTGGTTGAAAAAAAAATCGCGATTACTGTAGCCGCTACAGTAATCGCGAGAATGCTTTCAGCTGTCCGATCATCAGGATCCAACGGATTGGATTCATTTGGGATTCAATTGGCCATTCGGGTGAATCCAATCCGTTGGATCCTGGCGATCGGACGGCTGAAAGCATTCTTGCGGTTATTGTAGCGGCTACAGTAATCGCGAATTTTTTTTCAACCGCCCGATCGACTGAATCGAACGGATGGGATTCCCCCGGACCAGATTCTCGCTGTTACTGTGGCCGCCACAGTAGCAACGAGGCCGGGTGGAATGTCATCTGTTCGATTCAGTCGATCGGACGGCTGAGGTTCGTCCCGAACGGATGCGGTCTCGGAGGTGCTGTTTCCGATCTGATTTCGGGAGAAGAAGCCACGTGGCATGCATGCAGGGCACAGGTGCACCGTGAATCCTGCACCTGAGGTCCAGGCTCCCCGTCCCCATATATATACATATATATATATATATATATATATATATATATATATATATATATATATATATATATAAAACAAAGGACGTCGGTTTTGTGATGACTAGACAAAACAGAACAAAAAGACTGACTAGGACAAGCTGACTGGACAAAAATGAACCGAATAGATCTAACCATTTGTTCAAAAATCAACGCATTATCTCTCCTTGGTTTCACCAAACCCATTTAAACTGCACTAAACCCCTAAAATCCTGGCCCATTTAAACCGCACTAAACCTGACCGTTCATCCCGTAATCATTTTTCGTATCAACGACTACAAACCTACCTACTGAAATTTCGGCCGTCCAAACCATTGGGTCAATCTCGAGGAATCCGTTCAAACGGAGACAACTGTGATTGATTGATTATAGGGGGAGGGAGAGTTGGTCGCGCCGAAGGTGCCCGCTTCGTGCCAATTGGCATGGGCGAGGAAATTGATGTCCCTATGAATACCGGTGTTGTCAAAAGTGTTTTGTTGCTGAAAGCATTCAAGTGTGTTGCCGTTGAAGGCGGCCCGCTGCAGTGCCGACATGTGTGTTGCCGTCGAAGGCGGTCCGCTGTAGTGCCGACAGGCACGAGCATGCACTAGTATATATATATTGTGGCCGGGGTTAACGTGCGACAGTCCGGGGGGCGTACGGTCCGTCCGATCGACGGATCCAACGATCGGAATTCACCCAGACCACCGAAATCTGCTGTTACTGTGGCGGCCACAGTAACAGCGATTTCGGTGGTCCGGATGAATCCCATCCGTTGGATCGATGGAATCGGACGGCACCAAAACATTTCGCTGTTACTGTAGCCGCTACAGTAACAGCGAAATGTATTTTGGGTCGTTCGATCATATCGATCCAACGGCTGGGATTCCGTTGGTTTGGGATGTACGGTTAACCGTTGGATCGATAGGGGATCGGACGGCCCAAAATACATTTCGCTGTTACTGTAGCGGCTACAGTAACAGCGAAATGTTTTGGTGCCGTCCGATTCCATCGATCCAACGGATGGGATTCATCCGGACCACCGAAATCGTTGTTACTGTGGTCACCAAAGTAACAGCAGATTTCGATGGTCCGGGTGAATCCCGATCGTTGGATCCGTCGATCGGACGGACCGTACGCCCCCCGGACTGCCGCACATTAACCCCGGCCGCAATGTATTACTACTATATATATATATATATATATATATATATATATATATATATATATATATATATATATATATATATATATATATATATATATATATATATATATATATATATATATATGGGAGGGATACTCTTACTCATGGCCTCTTACTCATATAGTTATCTATGATCCGGGCTGTCCATTAGATCCCGATGTACGGTTCGGATTAGATGAGGAGTTAAAGCAATTGTGTCCGCTTTAAATGCGGTCTTTTAATACGGGCATTTAATTCGGACACCATTACTTTAACTCTCCATCTAATCTAAACCGAACGTCGTGATCTAATGGACGGTCCGGATCATAGGTAACTATATGAGTAAGAGGCGATGAGTAAGAGTATCCCTGCCCATATATATTTATATATATTCTGTCCAGATTTGGGCAAGGCTGCCATATTTACTTCCGGGTTGGGCAAGGTTTAGGTATACAACACAATCGAGTTCGAGCCGGACCCGGACAATGGTTGGCCAGACCCTAACCCAACCCATTTACAGCCTTATCTGTAAGAGCATATTATGATTTCAAATTACATCAGGATTAAATGATGAGTAGCAAGTGCAGTAAGTTTCAACAGCATATTTATTTTGCATGGCTAAATGAATAATTTGGAGAATAATCACTGCAATATTCCATGAAACCAAGCCAAAGGATTTATAAGGGTTAAGAACAAGCACGCAATGCACGGGTGTGAAGTGTCAACAAATAAAAAATCCACAGAACCGACCTGCAGAATCTCTTCCCAAGTTGATTGCGCACTGATCCCCAGAACCTGCCTGGCTTCTTGTTCGGTCATGGCTTTACCAGCTCTGCTGATATTGTGTATTGTCTCATGGGCAACACCGGTTTTACTCGCATCTGCAATGACCAACACAATAGAAAGCTGAGCTTTAAGCTTACACGATGGGGTCATCTTTTCAATAGGAAGGTGAAAACATACCAAAAAAAAAATGCTACCCTTTTCAATTATAAAGAAGATCTATAACATTCTTTTATGTAAATACTTTTTCTCAACAAATCTTCAGATTTTCGGAAACACAGTTCAGAACAGGTATGAAACATGTTTCCTCCGCTGTGCCAGCTTTGGGAAAGTTTCCTAGTGATACGCCTTGGACACATTAATGTGTAGCCTGTGTCCCTTTCCTGCTTCAACGATGGATTTTTTCGACACAAATCAATTTTTCCTAATTCTTTAATAATTCAGTTTGTTAGCTAAATCAATAAGGATTACCAGTTGAATTTTCATCACCATCAAGCTTGGAGCTTTGGATTAACAACGTGATTTGTTGTTCCCATGGCTAAAGAAACAAGGACACAACTTTCCACTCTATATGGCTAGTAATTCTCTACTATATAAAGCCATTACATAATGTGAGTCCAAGAGAACCTAGGACCCGTGGTCACCAAAACTGGATCTCGAATGGCTTTAAACACATGATAAAGAAGGCATCTAAATGCACAAGATATTTCAGTATTATGTACCTAAGGGTGTGGAAGGATAGCAATGAAGTTTGATTGATAAATAAGAAGAGGTGTAATTAATAAAGATATTTAGAATGATTGGGGCAATCAAATATAATTCAATGTTTACATCGACGTGCACATACACTGAGGCTCCTATCGGTAAGTACTCACTCCATACAGCACCTGTTGCTTCGTTTGGTCTAAGGTAACAAGAATGAGGTAATTGTTCTGATTACATCTGGTATCTCAATTACCTCAAGACCCTACTTTTCAATTAGTGCGGAAAAGGGAGTAAGGTAAATACTGAGACTGAGGTAACCAATGCACCTCTATCGTTGGTCGCCCGACCACCACCGGACTGTCGCCGCCGACCGCCGGACCATTGCCACCTGTCATTAGATGACCACTGCTTGTCGTCGGACCTTCGGCCATCGGGCAGCTGCCTCCGGTCACCGAACCGCTGCCTATCAGTGGGATTTCACTTTATATGACTAAATTTAATTTTCAAATATTTTTGAAGAATTTTATTTTGATAAACATCGCAATACATGTCTCAAATTTTATTTCAAACCAAATGAGAGGATACAGATACTGAAGCATTCCCATACAAAGTAATCAGGATACCTCACCCATTGCTGGTATGTGCAATACCCTTATCCGAACGGAACCTAAAAGATTTGCCTAGCTTTCTAAGTAAGATGTATCTCTCAAGAATCAAGTATCACATATACTTGTGCATAGCGCATGGTAAATGGTGTAGCGACATTTTGTGATTGATAGGGTTGCACCCTCAGCCTAATCTTGCTCCTCTCTTTTTTTTTTTTTGAGAAATCCCTCTCAGAGAATGAGGGGGGGTTCGGCCTAGACCCCTACCAGTCCATTAAATGAAGAGAGAAAAACCCTTACAGCCGAGAAACAAAAATTCAAAAGAGGTTACAAATTATGTTGTCTAGCTGATCAAGCTTCTTCCCTTGAAGGACCACTTTCCACTGCAGCAACCTCCTCTTGATAGCAAGCCGGACCTGACCTAGAGACATCTTGGTTTTACGAAAAATCCTGTTATTGCGCTCAATCCAGATGCTCCAGCAAACAGCCACGACCAGGAAGTCCCAGCTATGACGAAGGCGATTCTTAATTCTCTTCTTTCTTCAAACCGTCCACATCGAAAAAACAGAACCTGGAGTACCTTGGATCTTCAGACCTCTCTTCAAGTGATCCCAGATACCCTTAGAAAACGGGCAGTGAATAAAGAGGTGGTTAGTATCTTCTTTAGCCTGACACAAAGGACACACTTCGTGTCAGAAATGTTGGCATTCCCCCTGTTTTGAAGATTGACTCTCGTAAGAAGCTTCTTCTTGGTCATCAACCACATGAATATGCGAATCTTCAGAGGCACTCTAGATTTCCAAAGATGATTGGCAATCGGACAGATAACCCCACCCTTGTTGATGAAGTTGTAGAAGGATTTAGAAGAGAAATTGCCAGAGGGTGACAAACGCCAGGTCACTTCATCTTCCTCATTAACAGAAAGCAAATGCAAGAGATTCTCCAATTCTCTAACTTGGTATAAGAGGAAGTCTGGTACATTCCGGCGGAATTTGATGTTCCAGATTGTCCTATTGTCCCTAAAGAAACACTGCGATCTGACAGTGCAAGACTTCGACCAAGCGAGATCGTAGAGATCCGGGTACCAATTCTTCAGACAACCTTCGACTAACCACCTGTCCTCCCAGAAAAGAGTAGATTTCCCGTTGTGGATAATCAAGCTAGTACCACATTTGTAAATATGACCAATTCTCTGAATGCCCTTCCAGAAAGGAGAGATCTTGCCGGAAGCTCTACTTCTCATCTGCAAAGGCTTGAAGCGCTTGAAATAACGACCCCTGATCACTGCGCTCCAGATGTCTCCTTGATCGCGCTGGAGTCTCCACCACCACTTACCCAGGAGGGCTTTGTTGTGGTCCGCCAGGTTGATGACACCCAAACCCCCTTCATCTCTAGATTTCCAGACCGCGCCCCAGTTGACAAGATGATAAGCTTTGGAGTTGGGGTCGGCTCCCTTCCAAAGGAAGCGGCTCCGGATAGCGTCGATTTTCTTAATCACCCACTTCGGCATCAAGAAGAAGGAAGAATGATACGAAGGAATAAGGGTCAGAACCGCATTGACCAGAGTCAATCTGCCACCCAAAGAGAGATGCTTCCCCTGCCAACCCATCAGTCTAGAGTCCACACGCTCAATGACTTTAAACCAGTCACTTCTGTGAACTTTCGCCGAAGACAATGGAAGGCCGAGATACTTGGTTGGAAGGGAGTCTTGTTTACAGTTAAGAATTGCGGAGAGGGACGTTGCCGAAACTGTATTCTCCCCCAGATAGAAGAGGGAGGTCTTGGAAAAATTAATCTTCAGACCTGAGACGACTTCCAGCGAGTAGAGGAGGATTTTCAACAAACAAACATGTTCCTTCTTCGCTTTGCAGAAGATGATTGTGTCGTCTGCGAAATGAAGGTTAGCAGTCCTCCAAGAATCTTCTCCAATCCCTTCAATGAAGCCTCTTGTTTTCACTCTTCTAAGCATAGAGTCGAAAACATCCATGGCCAGGATAAACAGAAAAGGAGAAAGAGGGCAGCCTTGCTTCACCCCTCGACCGGCTTTAAATTGTTTTCCAGCAGCTCCATTCACCAAACAAGATAGAGTAGATGTGGAAAGGCAGTTCCAGATCCAACTCAGCCATCTGTCCGAGAAACCTTTCGCTTTCAAGGTGTTGAGAACAAAGCTCCATTTGAGTCTATCAAAGGCTTTTTCGAAGTCAATCTTCAGGATGATTCCTTCTTCCTTCTGCTCTTTTAAGTGGTAAATCAGCTCCTGAGCCGTTGCAACGCTGTCCAAAATGAATCTGCCTTTGATGAAGGCTGATTGGCTTCTGTAGATTAGCTTGTCTAGATTATCGGATAAACGATTGGCAAGAATCTTAGCCACTATCTTATACACGCAGTTTGCTAAACTGATAGGACGGAAGTCGCCAATAGTCTCTGCTCCTGATTTCTTAGGGATCAAGGTCACCCAAGCGTAGTTCAAGTTGTGGAGGGAAATATTACGAGTGAAGAAGTCAGACAGGAGTCTGCAAAGGTCCCGTTTAATGGTCTCCCAGAAGCGCTGGTAGAAGAGCATGGGGAGTCCATCTGGCCCCGGAGCTCCCTCAGCCTTCATACCAAAAACTGCCTTCTCGAAATCCTCCTCAGTGAAAGGTCTGTCAAGTTCGGCAGAAGTCTCCAGCTTCAGGGTCTCCAGATTACTCCAGTCCAGAGTGGCAGCATCTACTCCATCTCTTTTGAAGTAATTCTGGAAGTGCTCTGAAATCCGACGGCTGATCTCGATCTGGGAGGTCCAGCATCTGTCTCCCTCTCTGATTGTATGGATAGTGTTCCGTCGCCGTCCCGAGTTCGCCACTTTATGGAAGAAGGAAGTGTTGCTGTCACCAAGCTTAATCCATCTGTCTCGCGATCTTTGTTGCCACATAATTTCCTCTTGAACAAGCGTTTTCCGCAAATCTTCCGACCAGTTAGTTTTCTGAATCTTCTCAGCATCTTGCTCCTCTCTTCAACCACAATAGCGCAGATATTTCTGGAAACTATAGATTTTTGTATCCTTCATCCTGGGATATTATCTCAATTGGAAGCCTATTGATCGTGGCAGCATCCTTGTGCTATAGTTCGACTTCGATATTCTGGGCATAGTTCTGAATTCAGTTAAAAATCATATTCTAAAATGTGGGTCGAGTACAGGAAACACTCCTCCCACGTCTTTACCCTCCTGTATTGCCACAAAATGATCAATCTCTAGATTTTTACACGAGAAATATTCTAGTGCTTCAACCAATGTCAGACGACATCTCAATTTCGGCCGCTTTGTTTTGGTTACCAACCAACCAATAAGGCAATAACTGAAACTTTAGACCTTGGGCGACAGACACTAAGAAATAAAATAGGCATTCCAAGTGTAAGACATTTGGGGATTATGCTAAAGAAAGTCTATTAAAGACGGTTCATGTATATTAAAGAAAAAACGATTTATGGCAGTGACACTTACTTTCGATTGCTTTACGGTATGCTTGTAATACAGCCCTTCCCAGGACCGCAGAACCATATACGATCAAGTTAGCAAAAAGCTTTGCAACCTGTGTTAAATAAAAAGGTAAATAAAGTATCAGGATACACTCAAGATGATGCTGAAGAAGTATGCAAAAAATATACAAAGAAAAAAAGATTAAAAGATTCTTTTTTTGAGTCTGCAGTTAAGTTAACATCTAACAATCAAAAGATTATAAGAGAAAAATGTCAAATATACTGCAAACAAGTAATAAACCATCTGATAGCCTCCCTACATACATCTTCGAAGCCTTAATAAACTCTGCAATCAAGGAGTCATCTGGGCAAAATCGAGTAACCTAAAAATCTTTAGTTCAGGATTATCCACCTTTCAGAAGACAAGAAATCAAGTAAATGATAAAAAATAATTTTAGCATGAAACTTTATCAGGCAACAAAGGGACAGCATATAATGGAAGTTTAGTAAGAACCAATGCACTTCATGAGTAGCAGGTTGGAACAGGAATAACTCAAAGCATCACTCCAGTTTTTAGTTTTTGAGCTCTTAGAAACGTTTTTCTAGCCTAATATCAATGTTATTTACAGCATGATTGTGAGGTTAAAAAATCTATTGGAGAATAAATAAAATAGAGATGCAGTTCCTAGTAATATGGGAATAAATGATTGGGGATCAAGGTTGGTTGCTATCTGAGCCAACCATAATAATCAAGTCTTGTCAAATCTAATAGGGGTCGGCTTTATGAAACATTCTTCACCATTCCTTCAAGGGCTACTATGTTCTCATTGTTAGGAATAGAGCAAACGAACCTCTTACCATATTGGGGCACTAAGCTATATACACAAAGAGGTGAGTGTAGTCACCAGCATGCTGAGCATACCACTTTAAAAGGAAAAAGGTCTAAAGAGTAATATATGCATATGTATCTTTAACACACCCTTCAAACTTATCGTGTATCATAAACCGAGAGTTTGCATACTAGGTACCGAGCGCACTGGAGTGTCTGTGACTTGGTGAACAAGTCTACTATCTGATCATTTGAGGGCACACGAGGTAGGGTGGTGGTGCCAGAGAGAAAATGTTGATAGACGAAGTGATAATCGATCTCAATAAGCTTCGTCCGCTCAAGTAAGACTGAGTTGCTAGCTATCTAGATAGCACTCTGGTTGTCTCATTGAAGAGAGAGAAAATGTCGACTCAATGCCCAAGTCACAAAGTAGACGTTGAAGCCAAACAATCTAGGCAGAAGTGTCTACCATAGCACAATAGTCGGCCTTGGTGCTAGAGTGGGAGACAACAATGTGCTTGTTCTGCCATGAGATTGGAGAGTCTCCAAAAAAGACGCAACAGTGATCGACCAACGATATCTAGGATCTCTAGCTCAATCAACATCACTAAAGCCTCGACGCTCCAAAGAAGAGGTGAAAAAAATGAAGAGGGAGCAAGTGATGGTGCCTCAAAGGTACTAAAAACACGTAGAAGAGCTACATAGTGGACAATGCGGGAGCACAAGCAAACTGACACGAGTGTTCACAACATATGCAATTGTCCGAGTGAGAGATGGTCAGATAAACGACCCTCCAATAAGTTGATGATACCGTGTGGTATCTAAAAGTAGCTCACCATCAGTAGGACAAAGCTCACATGGAGCTCCAATGGCATCTATGCATTATGAGAGTCGGTAAGGAGGAACAACGAAGCAGACCAACTGTATACTTCTAGTCTTCTGCTGGGAGATTAGGTAGCCTTTGGTAAAAAAAAATAATCGAGGTAAAGCAAAAACACTTTTGTCATGAAAACAAGACCAATATGAAGTGAGTGTCGAGTGTTGCATAGCATGTGGCCCATAGGGGTTGGATAAGGAGCATCTTTTTTTTTTAATGAAATCATGGAGCACATATATTTGTTATAATTTATTCATCACTTAAATGAAAGAAACCATTTGGATAATCCGCCAAATTGGATGATCCTTACTAAAAGCCAAGACGTAGCAAGGGGTACCTTAATATATAACCATATTATAATAATTATATCCATTGTAAACAAATGTCATGCACAAATAAGGTTCAAAATTTCGATTTCGACCAATGTCTCGATACAGCAGGATATGAAAATATTGTGTGGATATATTTCGACAGTGAAAATATTGCATTTTTATATAATGATACAAATATTAGTTAAATGATAAGATTTCCTTACGAAACCATGGACAATAATAAATCAAGTATAGGTACATAATTTGGAACACTTAAAACACATTTATACACTATCCAAGGGTAAGGAAGTCCATATAGCATGTATTTTTATGCATCCTATGCAGATCAAGGTTTGAAATCTTGGCTGATATCACCGATACTTACCGGTTTTGCCCGGTTCGAGACCGGTACTATCAAATCCGATGTGAAACTATCAAATCTTTATATATTTGATGTTCTTACATCACCATGTTATCAATTAAACAGCTAGAAACTAATTAATGAAAGAAATCTAAGATTCTCCAATTTAATTTTTTTCTTAGAAATGAATGCTTTGATCCGATCAAACAGACGATTCGATGTCTACTTCGTTAATTTGTGATGTTGGATGGCAGATCTAAAACCCAAAGCAAATTCCAACAAAAACCACGTCGGTGAAGTCGAACATGCTACTCAAAGAGTTTTGGGTTTAAAGGTTCAATGTTATAGTTTGGGGGAAAAAATAGAATATTTCGTAATATTTATGACTCACATTTCGTTTCGGGGGCCAGAAAAATGGAATAATTTCGAGAAATTTTTAACCGTGATTATAGTATAAAACATAGCCATATTTCTAGATAAATTCTCACTGAACTACATTAGCTATTCTTATTGTAGATTAACCATTATACTCTTGTCTTGTCTAGAATGACCAAGTCATTGAAAAACATAAGCTAATGAACTCATAAATTTTACGAGTTTTTGTCCATGACGAATGTAAAGAGACCAATGAACAAAATCAATCCTTGTTGTTGCCCCTTGCTCTTAACAACATGTTCCCCTTAAATCAAGACTTGTCACCTCTGTTTGTTTCTTCCAGACTTCCAGTATTGCCCCATTAGTTTAATTCTCTACGTGCGGGAGAGGGATATGCATTGTTGGTCCATTCCCTAACCTGTTTAAGCTTTTGGGTAAACCAATTACTTAACAATTACAATTATAAAGCTCTACGTGCGTAACTTGCGGGAGAGGGCCGTACGTGCGAAGAGGGGAGGGGGGGGGGGGGGGGGGCATGATAGCTATTATTAGTACATATCCTAATAACTTAAGCTTTTTGGTGAACCGGTTACTTAACAATTACAATTTTCAAGCTCTATCATACATGACTTCATGGCGTTTGTTTATTCCAGTATTGCCCCGTTTGTTTAATTATTTACGTGTGGGAGAGGGCTTTTGGGGGTGTTAACATGTTTAATTGCCCCGTTTGCACGTGAAGGGGGGTGTTAGCATGATATACACTGTTGGTAAATTCCCTAACAACATAAGCTTTTGGGTGAACCGATTACTTAATGGTTACAATTGTAAGGCTGTCATAAATGACATCATGCTTCTAGCATATTCATGATAGGTATGCCTATTATTTAGAGTGGTTTCCATCAAAGGCCTTCCCTCGATTCTCTGCCGTTATTTTTTTCAAGTTGATAATACCAGATTTTATCTATGTTTCCTCCTTATCTTATTTAGATCTTTTGCTACTTGTCTTGTCTTAACACAGCCCCCTCCTATATATAATATGATAGAAGATGTCTGTTTATAGAAGTTAGTAATATATCATGTACCGGTGATTCCTTGAGAATTTGGTTGATGCAGCCTTAGATTCAAGATACAAAGTGATAACCAAGCTGTGAGTGCCTTACAACGATCTATGCTATTGAAACGTACACAATCTTAAAACCCGAGTCAAATGTTTGGGAAGTTCACCTATACCAGTGGTTGTACTTAATTTACAACTTGGAAATACGAAACTCTACTGAAAAACGGTTCTAGTAACACTCATGCGGTGTGAATAAAAAATCCCCAAAAAATATCAATGATACACAGCATAAATACTGTTTATTTCAACAATATGTTGAAACCACTGGCATAAAGTTAATTGAAAAACAACCATTGAACTAACCAAAAGATTATATAGAACTACAAAAAGTAAAGTACAAAGTTTTAGAACTAACTCCAAAAGAA